>OX637461.1:43674751-44874751 GCA_951799995.1 Trifolium subterraneum | reverse complement strand
AAGTTAGCTTTCAAATGGATCTATTTCTGTTGGCATCTCTTCATTCATACAACGCCTATTATTCTCTCGTATATATATACTTCCCTCATTCCAAAATATAAGCAAAAAGTAATCAATAAAAGTGGATGTATTTGGTTAAAGATTTGGACCAAATACATTAACTTTTGTTGACCACTTTTTGCTTATAATTTGAAATATGTTTTTATGAGTTTTCCTTAGAGTAAGTTGCATGGGAAGATGTAAAAATAAATTTTATTGGTTGTTTTTTATTGAGAGAATGGGGGAGAGAGAAAATTAAATATAATTTGCATTTAATTTTATGAGAGTATAGAAAAACGTTCTTGAAAATGGATTTTTTCTATAATTTGGAACAAAAAATTTGGATTTTTTCCTTATAATTTGAGACGGAAGGAGTATATCACAAACACTGCTTAGACTTTTATAAAAAAAAATATTAAAAAAAAAAAAAAAATTTAACCAAACAGTAAGTCTCAATGCACCGGTTGTTCAGCATGGCTGTCCGAACAAGTGTTTGGTCCGGTTCCTCGGTCAGACCGGTTTTTAAATCATTGTTTAAGTCTAATGGTGCATTCATATCAAAACAATTTTTCTGTATTTCAAAACAATAATGGGAAAATTACACTAACCTCCCTTAAGGTTTCACTAAACAATACAAATACCGTTATTGCTCTGTTAATAGTCAACAATGGATGATTGGATGATTAGGGTTGATATCCATTGATGCACATAACATAACCGATATTAGCAACCCAAAGACTCCATGAGACCTCTCCATGTTTTGCCTCTGTTAACAACATCTTCTTTTTTTTTGTTTGAATGGCCCTCTGTTAACAACATCTATTCCTCCACAATTCACCATTCACACTACCTATGATTTGTTTGGAGTTAAATAACCATTACTATTTCTCTGCCAAGACCCATCATCAATTGCAACTATCAAATTTGACTTGAAGTAACCAAATCCCCAAAACTATAGTGAAATAATTCAACACTACATTATTAATTTTCCCAACTTAGATGTCGTGAAATCATGTATCTTCACCCTCCAGTGTTTTTTATTTTAATATTTGTTATCACAAAAAAAATTGGGCGAGAGGCAAACTAAACGTTTTGAGTTAAGAGAGGCATCACAAACTCTGTTTCTATATATGAAGGTTGAGTTAGAGAATACAACACAAAAATGAACGTTTGATGTTTGGAGAGAAAGATGTAAAGATTGCAAACTCTCCCTCACTCTCAAACGACAGTAAACGACTGTTAACTCCCAAGGGAGGTGAGTGATTTATTAAAACTAGAGGGGGTCTTTGTGTTGTTTAGTGAAACCTCAAGGGAGGTTAGTGTAATTATCCCAACAATAATTAACCTACATGTTTAGGTTAGCGTCAATGTGGGTAATATTTTTTTATTGAGATGGGTAATATTCTACGACCAATGAACTATAAAGTGCGCCAAATAAGCTACCACTGAACCTTGATCATTCAATGGTAACTAAACATGACGATTTGTGTAAATGTCCACTGAAGCACTTGCCTTAAAACATTGAACTAAACATATAAGAGGAAGGACATCAAAGACATTTTAAATTATTATGAAACACAATGACTAGAATTCAAATTTATAACTTCCCTTATCCCTCATCAACCAAAACAAATCTTAAACTATGTTTACAAATACAGTTTTTTTTTTTTCCCTTTCAATTGAACAGGCATCTGAAACCCAAAGCTCTTGCCACTTTTCTGCTCAAAACTGTTTGCCGCAATAATTAACCTACAACAATAATTAACCTAAAACTTAAACAGTAAGGCCTTGTGGGGCACCCGGCACAGGTGCCTTGGGCTTAGGCTTTTCGACCACAATGGCCTGTGTGGTCAAGACCATTCCGGCCACTGAAGCAGCATTCTGCAAAGCACATCGTGTTACCTTGGCAGGGTCAATGACTCCAGACTCAATTAAATTCTCATATGTGTCTGTCATGGCATTGTAACCAACCTCCCATTCACCATTCCTAATTTTCTCTACAACTACTTCACCTTCTATTCCAGCATTTTGAGCAATCAATGATGCAGGTGCTACCAGTGCCTACAGGGACAAAAGAAAAACCCAACATCAGAATATTTTTGTTTTGAAGTCGTATCAAATGTCAGTTACTGATAGTGTTTGGATTGGATCGTGGAAAATAAGAGAAGGGATAGAAAGAAGGAATTTTCATGATAAATGACAATCTAGTTAATTGTTTTCATTTAGTTATATAGACGCTTGATTGAAGCATACTAAAATCCTAAGCATATATTTTTTTTAGATAAATAAGAATACCCTGAAAATGTTAGGAAAATTATTTTTTGAAAATGTTAATATTTATTTGTGTGCACTGTGCACGGTAATTTTTTTGACTAAATTTGTATGTTTAATCATAGGATAATGGACAAAATATGTGCAAATTAATCATTCTCACCTTTTGAACAATGTCAGCTCCTAGCCTCTCATCTGCATCTTCAAGCTTTTCTTTAATTGCTGGAACATAAGCAGAGAGATGAACCAATGCAGTACCTCCACCAGGAACAATACCTTCCTCAATAGCAGCAAAAGTTGCATTCTTGGCATCCTCAATTCGGAGCTTACGATCCTCAAGTTCGGTCTCTGTAGCAGCACCAACCTTGATGACTGCAACTCCACCAGACAATTTAGCAATCCTCTCTGCCAGTTTCTCAGAATCATAAACTGAGTCTGTTTCAGACAACTCTTTCTTCAGTTGTGCAACCCTAGATTGCAACTCATCCTTTGATGCAGCATCAGCAATAATAGTGGTAGAATCCTTGGAGATGGTCACTTTACGGGCCAAACCAAGTTGTTCAATTGAGGTGTTTTCGACAAGAAGTCCTAGATCACTGGCTTGGTACTCGGCACCTAACAGTTAAAAGCGCAAAATTGTTAAAAAATATATGTATATAATTCACAAGGGAAAAATAATCTACTGCAGAATGATACTTCCACAACAAATATGTATTTCCTAGATAGCTGTTCTTGGTTGTATCATGACAGAATAAGTTCAACAAGTGGAATAAATATCAGGAGTAACTAGAAGTCTAGAACAATGACTATATCTTCTCAAATAAATTAAACTAAATATTGAACATGAATAACCTTCATTTAACATGATTAAGAGTAACCAGATTATATGATTGGACATCACCACACATGCTATATTGCTTGCAGTATCCAACAAAATAATGAATACACAGAAATCTCATATACCTGTCAATATAGCAATGTCTTGAAGGAGGGCCTTTCGCCTCTCACCAAAGCCTGGAGCTTTGATGGCAGCAACATTAAGGATACCACGTAGCTTATTCACAACAAGGGTAGCCAAAGCTTCACCAGTGATATCTTCGGCAATGATAAACAAGGGGGCTCTCAATGAAGTGGTTTTCTCTAGCAGAGGAATTATATCTTTTATGGCTGAAATCTTCTGATCAGTAATCAAGACTCTTGCATTCTCAAATTCAACAATTGATTTCTCAAGATTCGTAACAAATTGGGGGGAGATATATCCTCTGTCAATCTACAAGTCACAAAAGCAATTTCTTTAGAAGTAGAAGCTTAAAAGCTATACTTTCTTCTGGTTATAAACATTCACAGGGTAAAAGAAAAGATGTCATCAGACTCAGCAGAGAATTCATACCTCCATTCCTTCTTCAACTTCAACGGTTGTCTCAAACGATGACGACGACTCAATAGATAAAACACCATCGGGTCCAACCTTGCCAATTGCTTCAGCAATCATTTTTCCGATCAACTCATCATTTCCAGCAGAAATAGAAGCAACAGCTGTTATAGCATCAAAACTCGTTAGAATAACATACTAACAACCAAGAAAACAAAAAACAAATGTTCTTATAGTAATAATAACAATACCTTTAATATCATCTCCGCCTTTAACAGGCCTAGCCAACTTCTCGAGCTCTTCAATCAAACCCGCCACAGTTTTATCAATTCCCTTCTTGATAGACACGGGATTAGCACCAGATGTTACACTGAGAAGTCCAAGCTTAATAATTTCCCGTGCAAGAATCGAAGCCGTTGTAGTCCCATCACCAGCAGAGTCATTAGTTTTACTTGCAACCTTCAGTTTTAAATTAACATGTCATCATCAATAACCAAAAAAACATATACACATTAACACATTCATATATTCATAACTAACAATAAAATAATTTACACCCTTATTTATCGGCTATAACTTACCTCCCTAATAAGAGCTGCACCAGCATTTTCCATGGGGTCAGGAAGCTCAATAGCTCTTGCAATTGTGACACCATCATTAACTACCTTAGGACTACCAAACTCATCCAACACAACATTCCTCCCTACAACAAAAAACACAGCATTTCACATTTCTTACTCATACAGAAGAAACTATACTAAAATTCCCAAATAAAGAAAAAACCCTATTGATATATATTTTATATAAAGAGAGAAACATTTTCCTCCTCGCATTTGTAAGAAAAATCAAATGTTTCTAGAAGTACATTTCTACAAAGATACAGGGTCTGTTTGCATATACAGCTTATTTGCAGCTTATAGCACAAGCGCTTATCATAATAAGTGTTTTGTATAAGCTTACATAGCTATTTCTATAGCAAAAGATAAAATTAAGTTAAATTATTTTTTGATATGCTATAAGTTGTTTTCATAAGCTTTGTTGGAGAACTTATGAAAAAAGTTGAAAAATCTTATGAAAAAATGTCATAAGCTATTTTCATAAGCTCTCCCAAACTGTCTCCCAAAACTTATGACAGTATATAAGTTCGAATAAATCAATCCAAACAGGCACATAATGTCCCTAAATGTACTTCCAAATTCAGACACATAAATTCGAGTTTTTCCATTCCATATATCATATGTAAATCCAAAGTTATAGTAGCACTGACACTTCGGATTGAAGACATGTCCGGTATCACTGACACAATACAACCAACACATAATTACATCCAGTTACTTTCATTTTCCAGATTCAGACACATAAATTTGAGCTTTTCAATATATGTACATCCAAAGTTATAGTAGCCCTGACACTTCAGATTGAAGACATGTCCGGTATCCGATAAAGACACAATACTACCAACACTTATAATTACATTGAATTACTTTCATTTTCTCGAATTATATAGCAAAACTACCTCTAGGTCCAAGGGTAAGACCAACCGCATCAGCAAGTTTATCAATTCCAGCCTGCATAGCGCGGCGTGAATGTTGGTCAAAGGCGATATCTTTAGCAGCAGCTTTAACCATAAAACGGTTAGGATTCTTCCTGAAATTAACTCTACCATGTTGTTTAGCCTTCTTACAAAGACTCGTTTGTGCCTGAAAATGAATAAATTAAAACGAATTAGATTCAATTTTGTTGTTAATTGTTTAAGGAGAAATGAAAATGAAGAATGAAATGGTACCTGATTGTTTGTTGGAGAACGAAGAATTGAGGTTGAGGATAAAGCGTTTGTTGAAGCCATGTTTGGAAGAGTGTGGAAGAGTGTAGATGGATAAGATGATATGATAGAACGAACGAACTCAACGAAGTGATGGGTTTAGGGTTTGGGATTTTATATAGAATGGTAGGCTTCTAGAAAATTCTTTCTCTTCGTACTTGTTTGGAGACGTTTTATCCTTCAATTTGTCGCTAAGTCGATATTAACCCCGTGATGTATTTTTATTTTTTTACCGTAAGTTTTGTTTTAATAAGAAGTTTTTATTTTTGTATCCGATTCACTAAATCGTTTGATCTGATTCAGACTCAATGGTCGGTTTTGATATTAAAGTGGTTTCAGTCCTCTTTAAATTGTAGTTGCGTTGATCAAGTTCAGTGTCAAATTGTCAATTATTCACTGAACTAACTAACGATTGATGTTAAATTATGTTAGGTTAAAGAAATACAATGAAGCTTGTTAAAATAATTTTCCTAATTAATGTAAACCATTAAAAAAAGTTGGCTGAATTGGTGTAACAATTCATCGAATCAGAAAAATGTGTATCTTGTACCCTGCATTTCTTGTGAAAGAGAATATTTATTGGAGCGGAAGAGGAGCTATTGGAGAGTGATGGCAGACTGTTACGGATGGCAATCTTTAATGCCTAGATCTAATAGTTGTTCGGAGGTGTTTCGAGACGTTACGAATCGGAGAGGGTTTTAAGTTGGGAGATTGGTCTTGTTGGATTAGATCCTTATGAAAATGGGCCTCAAGACAATGAAGGATGAGTCTTGGGTCAGTACAAAACAGTTCTCCCTCAAGTTGTTAGCCCCGATGACTTTGTATGCATAATGATGGTATGTGAAGGGGACGCATCAATTTATTTGTTTGATTTAGCCATATCTTTGAGTATAATTAAAAGTGGATTATGTCGAGGAGATATTTTTGTCGTAACTTCTTAGTATAGTAGGATTTGAGTTGGAGGAATTCTTCGAAGGAATTTTTTGCATGTCGAACTGAATTGTTCTGTTGAGATCCAAACTTTTTTTTCTTATGATATATGGACCTCTGAAGGTGAAACTGTCTTTTTATGATTAGAATTTTTTGTCATATGTTATAGTTTGTCAAAAACATCGATTATGTGTGTAGGGACATTCATCAAGGTCAAAAAATCATTTGGTTGTATAGGAAATATGATGTTTATAGGAAATAGAAGGTGGACTTGAAATAGAAGGTGAACTTAATTTCAAATGGTCTAGCCTTCCGAATGGCGCTTTTCGCATGAAGATTCTTTGGAACCTTATCAATAAATCTAATGAGCTCTAGGGGGTGTTTGTTTCAGAGATTTCCAAACTTATTCTTAGTATGGGATAAGAATAAGTATCAATTTTATTACTCCCTCCGTCCCAAAACTTTAGTCCTTTTAGAGTTTTGCACGAAAATTAAGAAATTATAAAAATTGATAAGTTAAGTCACTTTTGCCCTTACTTTATTAAGAAAGAGAAAATATATTTAATTAATGTTTTAACTTTAGTAAGGGTACAAGTGGTAAAGTATCACTAATTTTGCATTGGTTTCTTAAAAAGACGAAAGATTTGAGACAAAACTAAAAAGTTAAAGGGACTAAAGATTTTGGACGGAGGGAGTACTTTTTATTACTTACAATAGTGAATATTGTATTTTTTAATGAAAAAATGTAAAAAAATTAGTATAATGATTATAAACAACGAAATTGTGGTTCTTCTTATGAAATTATTTTCTCTTAAATATAATAGTCGGTAAAAAACTTTTTTATTCATAAAAATTATCGTTAATTTATTAATTTAAAGATAAGTGTACATATACATTCAAATTTTCTAATATACCGTAGAAACTATCTTTTAAGTCACTTGGTACACATATAATTTATTTTAAGATATGTAATTAATTTTTTTTATAATCAACTTTGTATTTAATATAACTTAAATTTTTTCCTGGTTCCGTTACTGCCCATGCATTCGATTCAACATTTTTCTTACACCATTTTGTTTATGGTACGAGGTTGCTGATGTGTAATTTTGAGAGTGTATTACACTTGTCTTAATTGCAGCATTATGATTACAGTGCCACTATATGTTTTTTGTATAATTCATTCATTCATTTTCATTCATTGAATTTTGATTGACATTTGTTTGATTTTATATAAGCAAATGTTGTTCCCTCATACATCGCCAACTCTTCCTCCTTGCCGCCATTTCTTCATAGGAAAAACCGAAATTCCAGCTTTTGTTCTTTCTCTCTCCCTCCCTGTCGTCTCTGTCAATGTTTCTCAACCCATGTTCATCATGAATCTCTTTGTTTCTTTCTCTGAATTTCACCCTTTGTCATGTTAATAATTAAATCTTCCATATTGTAAATATATAAACCAAAAAAAATACAAAAAATCAAAAAATTTCTCATGCAAAAATGAACAAAAGAGATAAAATAAAGAAACATGATTTTGTTGTTACAATAATTTTTGTATTGTTTAGTTGCACTGTTGGACCACAACTAGTTTCTTCTCAGAAAAATGCAGGTGGTGGTGCTGGTGGTGCCGGTCTTGAGGATATAGTCGCGAAAGAAATGTATAAAGGCTTGTCTGGTTATACAGATGTTTTCAAAGCTACAATAAAAAAAGAGTTGGGTTATTGCATAGTTGATGTGTGAGTTCCTTTTTCTCCCAAATTTCTAAATAGGTACCTTCATTCATTTCTCTTAATTCTTGTATTGATGATTCAAATTTGTGTTCTTTTGTTTTTCCTTTAGGGATGCTGATTGGGATGGTGCCTTTAATTTCACCAAAGATCTCACATTTTTGTCTATGTGTGCCCAAGATATGAAAGGTATATATACTTTACTTCTATCATCAAATTCAATCCATTTGAAGTTTTACAATACGTCATGCAACTGCAATTGTGACCGCGATGTGAAGTTGATTTTTTTTACGTCTCCATCACTTGCATTACGACCACATTTGTGTCTGCATATATTTGACCATAATTCTCCATGATATCAATTGAAGCGGACCGTTGATGACAGCAGGCCGGGAAGGAATAGAAAGCGGGGATAAGGTCTCAGTGTAGTCGATGTCCTCTTTCAGAGTGAACCCCTTCCCTTGGTTGGCGACAAGCCTGACCTTCTATCTCTCAATCTCACCTTTTGATTCCCTATTGGTCTTATCAATTTACACCAGACAATACTATTTTCCATAACTCAAACACAATTTAAAACCTTTATGTTAATATGATCATATTATTATCGACAATGATCACACACGCACACAAGAACAAGAATAGGGTCGAACTTGTACTTCCAATGGCATCTAAAAATGTGAAAAACATGTTTGATAACATATAGTATCACATAATAATACTATAAAAAAAATTGATAACATATAGTATCTTAAAGCTTTTAACCAATGACTAACCAATGTTGCAGTGTGTCGCACACTGCAACACTGACTAGTCATTGGTTGAAATCTTTAACATACACTACATATTGGATAAAAAAGATGAATTATACATTTAAGAATTATCAATTTTTTATAGTATCATTATGTGATTTTGTATGGTGGCAATTTTTTCAGGAGATATTTCACAAAGGATGTGCACATCAGCAGAAATAGAAGCCTATGCGAGAAGTTTTGCCGCAGTAGACAAGTCTGCAGGGTCTGGAAGAACCAAAGCAAACTACTTGAAGCCAAACAAAAACTGTAATTTGAGTTCTTGGGTTAATGGATGTGAACCTGGTTGGGGATGTAAAGCTAATGATAAAGTTGATGCTAATAGTAATAAGAAGGAAATACCTGTTAGATCTGTTGATTGCAAACCTTGTTGTGAAGGTTTCTTTTGTCCTCGCGGCATCACCTGCATGATACGTAAGCATTTAAGATAGCTTATTTAACATTGCATTGTACCAGTACTCTCGATTGCATAATCGAACTTTGTAACTACATAAGAACTTTGGTATTGGATAAGTAGGAATAATTGAGCGAACTTCATGATCAATCATTTGTGTTATTATTGTGCGCGTTTATTTATCGGTTATTAAATTTACTATATGTTCTCAATGTTCTAATTTTATTGATTAGTTTCCTTTTCGGTTTACTATTGAAGCTTGTCCTTTGGGATCTTATTGTCCGCGTGGGGAACTAAATAAAACTAGTGGAATATGTGCACCGTAAGTACTTAACTTATAGTTCTACTGGTTTCGCATTCTTATATTTGGCACACTTTAATATTTATCAGCAGAGTTAATCTGCAGATATCGTTATCAGTTACCTCCCGGAAAAGCTAACCATAGTTGTGGAGGAGCAGATATTTGGGCTGACATTACAAGTAGTAGCGAGGTATTCTGTTCAGCAGGATCATATTGTCCATCTACAATCGTAAAAAATCCTTGCAGTAGAGGGTATTAATATTTTTCCCTCAACTTCTACTTTCCAACATTAATTTGTTCTTAAATTTATAATTAACCACCCAACATGGTTTGTTATATTGTGGTTGCGATCGCAGTTACACTGCAAACTTTTATATTGCTAAAAATAAAGACGATTTGTTTGAAATTGTGGTTGAGATGCCATGCATAACCTCAAAATCTGTTACATTGCAGCTGCAATTACGGTTGCAGACTACAATTTAAAACCACTGACCTAGTTTTATTATTTATATATAAATTGCAGGTATTACTGCAGAAAAGGTTCTACAGCTCAAGAGAGTAAGTGTCTTCAAATGTGTTATATGATTTATTTTTGTGAACTGAATTTACTGGCACTATTATTTTTCTTCTACAATGATGTTAAGTCTGATTTAATTTATGTAGTGTAATATAATCATTTCATTGAATCTTTTCCATTTTCTTGATTTTTGTCTTCCTTAGGATGTTTCAAGCTAGCTAGTTGTGAGCCGAAATCAGCAAATCAAAATATTACTGCTTATGGTCTCCTGGTTTTTGTGAGTAATCTTTAAAATTTTCATTTTATGAAGTAATCAATGCTCATTTAAGTTCCATAACTATAACATATATGAGTTTTGTTGGTATGCACGTTAGCGTAAAAAAGTTATACACATACATCCAATCACATCTCACTGTCTAAAATGTGATCGGATGCATGTGACTTTTTTTTTTATACATGCAACTACAACTAATCCTTTTTTTGTTGATATTTTTCAATGATACTTGATATTAACTCACATCTACTATTGTCGACAAAGAGATGACTATTCAATTTCCGATGTAGGCCGGCTTGTGTTTTATGCTGATTATTATATACAACTGTTCTGATCAAGTTCTTGCAACTCGAGAAAGAAGACAAGCGAAATCAAGAGAAAGAGCTGCTGCAAGTGTAAGAGAAACACAAGCGCGCGAAAAATGGAAATCTGCAAAAGATATTGCTAAGAAGCATGCTACAGGACTACAATCACAATTATCGCGTACATTTTCGCGCAAAAAAACAAATAAAATGCCAGATTTCAAAGGTGTGTTACCACCTATGGGAGCTGGAGCAAAAGGAAAGAAAAAGGATAAAAACGACCTCTCAAAAATAATAAATGATATTGAGCAAGATCCTGATAGTCAAGAAGGGTTCAATGTTCAAATAGGAGATAAAAATGTGAAAAAACAAGCACCAAGGGGTAAGGCTTTGCATACTCAGAGTCAAATTTTCAAGTATGCATATGGTCAGATTGAAAAAGAAAAGGCAATGCAGGAACAAAATAAGAACTTAACATTCTCCGGAGTGATTTCAATGGCTAGTGACATTGATATAAGGAAAAGGCCTACAATTGAGGTTGCTTTTAAAGACTTAACACTCACTTTGAAAGGGAAAAACAAACATCTATTGAGATGTGTGACTGGTAAGTTACATCCCGGTCGAGTTTCTGCTGTCATGGGTCCGTCTGGGGCTGGTAAAACAACATTTCTTTCTGCTTTAACTGGAAAAGCAGCTGGATGCCACACAACTGGTCAAGTTCTTGTAAATGGTCAGGAATCTTCTATTCGATCATTCAAGAGGATCATTGGCTTTGTTCCACAAGATGATATTGTCCATGGCAATTTGACAGTGGAGGAGAATCTGTGGTTTAGTGCCAGATGCAGGTATGCCATGTTAACCAGTACAGTCATTCGCTTACTCATTCGCTTTTTTGATATTATGCATGTTAACCAGTACAGTCAAAATTATACGGTGGTCAATGTCAGATCGCGGAAAATAGCAGTTTGTTCAAATTCCATTATGCAGTCTATACAGTGATATAGAGCTGATATATCCACTATTTGCCAACACTATACTAAATAGCATTTTGTTTGTTTGATTATTCTCCTCTCACCTTTTGCTAATTGATGTTATTGTAGACTCTCGGCCGATCTACCGAAAGAAGAGAAGGTGTTAGTGGTTGAAAGAGTCATTGAATCTTTGGGTCTTCAGGCAATAAGGGATTCTTTGGTTGGGACAGTGGAGCAACGAGGAATCTCTGGAGGTCAAAGGAAGAGAGTAAACGTTGGACTAGAAATGGTTATGGAACCTTCTCTTCTAATTTTGGATGAACCTACATCTGGTTTGGACAGTTCATCTTCTCAATTACTGCTTAGAGCACTTAGACGTGAGGCTCTTGAAGGCGTAAACATATGTATGGTCCTTCACCAACCGAGGTAAAGAGATTATATCGCTAACACTTCTGCGATAGAAATTGAAATGCATCTTGAGTTACAATGGTGTCAAGTACACAATAATAACCCTTCTGTTTATTCTTTTTTCATGTAATGTCCAGCTACACATTGTTCAGGATGTTTGATGATTTTATACTGCTTGCTAAAGGAGGCCTTACAGTGTATCATGGACCTGTTAACAAAGTCGAAGAGTACTTCTCTGGCATGGGGATTGTTGTCCCTGACCGTGTAAATCCTCCAGATTACTACATTGACATTTTAGAAGGAATAATAAAACCAAGTGCAAGCTCAGGAGTGACCCATAAACAACTACCAGTTAGATGGATGCTTCATAATGGATATCCTGTGCCTATGGATATGCTGCAACTTATAGAAGGAATGGCTACTCCAACTGGTAGCATTCCAACACAAGCAGGACCTAACCCTAATGCAAAGCTTACTGCCGCGCCTTCTTTTGCCGGAGAACTTTGGCAGGATGTGAAGTGCAACGTTGAGATGAAGAGAGACAACCTTCAACTCAATTTCTTAGCTTCAAATGATTTGTCCAATAGGAATACACCCGGATCTTTCCAACAATACAAATACTTTCTTGGAAGGCAAGTTACAAGAGGGAGGATATTTCAGCTAACTGTCATCAAAACTTGATTTTTTATTTAATCTTAATTGGTTCCATGCAGAGTTGGTAAGCAGCGGTTGCGAGAAGCTAGAACACAAGCTGTAGATTTTCTGATTCTGTTGCTAGCTGGTGTTTGCTTAGGAACACTTGCCAAAGTGAGCGATGAATCATTTGGAGCAACTGGTTATACATACACCGTAATTGCAGTATGTAAGTTTCATCTGAAATTTTTAGGGCTTATTTGGTATCTATGTGTTGTTTTTTATTTTGTTTTCATTCTTGGTTACAAAATTGTCACCTTATTTTCCATCTGTTTTTCTCAAGCCAAGCTGATCCTTAGTTATTATCACAAAGTTAACCACTTCATTGGGACCTAATAATGTCTTTATTTTCAGCACTCCTTTCCAAGATTGCAGCTTTGAGATCGTTCTCGTTGGATAAGTTGCATTACTGGAGAGAAAGTGCTTCAGGGATGAGTAGCCTTGCTTACTTTCTCTCAAAAGATACAGTTGACCATTTCAGTACACTTATCAAACCCCTAGTTTATCTCTCCATGTTCTATTTCTTCAACAATCCAAGATCATCTTTCACAGATAACTACTTTGTTCTATTATGTTTGGTGTATTGTGTTACCGGCATTGCTTATGTGTTGGCAATCTTCCTTGAACCAGGTCCAGCCCAGCTGGTAAGCATTTCAACCATAGTTGAGGTGGTTATGCCTTACTCACTCTTAGTTACAAGCCATTTCTTGTGTTGTTATGCAGTGGTCGGTGTTACTACCAGTAGTTTTGACTCTCCTAGCAACTTACGAAAACGAAGAGGATAGCAGTTATGTCGCTTTTCTATCTGATTTGTGCTACACCAAATGGGCTCTTGAAGCATTTGTTATATCAAATGCTAAAAGGTTTGGATTATGATATATGTTGATTTACAATATAGCACCAGACACTTTAGAATAAAGGTGTGTCAGAGTGTCTGACACATGCTGATATAAGACGATGACAGTTGTGATTATATATGCAATCACTTCTATTTTATCGGTGTGTATGCATCAATGTCAGTGCTCCATAGCTATGTTTATATTTCTCTGCTGACTAATTTATACCATGTTTTGTTGCATGTAGATATTCTGGTGTTTGGCTAATAAGCCGATGTGGTGCACTCAACTCATACGGCTATGATCTCAAACATTGGTACCAATGTTTAGCACTCCTTGTTTTGACAGGAATAATTAGCCGCATGCTTGCATTTTTCTGTATGATGACCTTCCAGAAGAAATAGTTTCAGCATTCAATCCCTCTGATTTTTTATTTGGACAAATTAAAGGCTACAATTGCAAGAAAGACTCTGGCTGGTGCTACAACCATGAGTCATGACCTATGCTCACCACCAACTAGTAAAGCAATGTAACAATGTGTTGTAGAAATAGAAGACTATCAGAGCGTGTTTGAGAGAAATTGTTAGGTGTGTGGATAAATTAGCATTAGACTTCCTTAGAAGATACCCTTTCTCACTAATTGCTGTTTTCAAAGCAAAATCATTAGTTTCCAATATGCTAAACAGCAAGCTCAGCATAACACAGTATATAGTTCAACAGTTTTTTAGTTTAACATTATCATTCATTCCTCCACCAATTGATTTGGTGGTGACAACAGCCAAATGTATGATATCACACTATCAATGTATATCTATAAATTACTCTTATTTCTTTCAATAAAGTATGCATGAATTGCTAGTTGTAACATACATTTGTTGCCTTATCAGATCAGATACTACGGTTCATTAAAAGAGAAAAGAGAGACTAACATAACATCTAGTACCGCATTTCACGGCTTGAAAGAATGCTAGAGTAGTTGCTAAACTTCCTAAAAATGTTTAACATTGTCTATATAATGCGATCCATGTTCCTGAAATTCGTAAATTATCTACGATGTAAGTTTTATCTCCAAAGGTTATCTCCCATAAATTTGAGAGCTGGAACGCCCCTTATTTCCATATCAACCAAGGGTGCCTGGTATAATCTCAAACCAGCGAGCTCTGAATCATTGTGGATAGTTTCAATTGCGCGCATTTGATCCTGCATGTGAATCAACCAGGAAATTGTTTATATAATACCCTATTTCCGTGTGTAAGCAATTATTATTATACTACTATTTATTTACTTGAGAAGAATAATAAATTTAAGCAGCTTTTGATGTGTTAAATACATGGTATGGTACAACATATTCAGTTGGCTACGACTTGCAAACTGAACCGTGTGAATCAACTTATCATTATCACTGGAACAAGCCTTGTGTAAGGTTCTTATAGAAAGCACCAGGCTCCAAATTATCATTATTCCAGAAGAAAGTTAACAACTAAATATCTAATTTGGTCCCTAAAATTGTAGTATTGTATCAACTTGGTACTCTATTGGATTAATATTTCAAAATGATTCATAAAATTGCAAAATGTTAAATTAGATTCGGACTTCCATCAGTAATTGCAGGAAGTATAATGACGTTAAGTTGGCAAAGTCACAAATGCATTGAAACTAAGTGAATAATTTTAGGGGTGTGTTCGATAACAGAGATGAATAGAAGGACAAACATGATTAACATTTTGCAATACTAAGGATCATTTTGAAATGTTGATAATATGAGGGACTAGGTTGATACAATCCTACAACTTCAGGGACCAAATTGGATATTTCATGTTTTCATATATCATGTACTGTCCTTCCCAAGATCTGCAATTCTATAATATATTACTAAGTTTCTCATGTTGACACCAATACCCATTAATAACTAATGAAACCTAAGAAAACTTTCATATTTTAATACAACAATCAAAACAAAACTCTAACCAAAAACCATTCAAGGCATAGGATGAATAATTATTGATTACCTTTATTCTCATCGAACAAAACTTGCAGCCTGACGTAGGAGGTAAGACCTGATTAACTATTAGTCTTTTAACAGGTACACTTTCTTTCTTTAAGGATGCATGTAATCTTGATGATTCACTAATTGCCATAACCTTGAAGTGGTCATAATCGAACAATCACAATGCGGGAAATGTGGAAATTGTATATAAATTAAGAGTAAATGTAAAGGGGAAAATAAGAGTAAATGTAAAGCAGAAAAAAGTATTTTACAATCGGTTTTGAAGACAAACAAGCAAGCCCATTTGAATAATTTTGCTAGAGAAATTAATTACGGTTGAACGGGCATGCATTTCATAAAACACTGCCACATTCTGACTCATGTTTGATTAGCAGAATAAGCCAAGTCTTAGTTCATAATGTTCAGCTAGAACCACATGATACAAAGCCTTATGCCCAAACAACAATGCTATGCGTGAATTTAAGTAGGCGGCGAAATCATATGTTTTGTGTATTGCATAATAAGAACCTATAAAAATAAATGACAATAACTGATATTGTAAGTCATCAATACAACATTTTCAAAGCATAGTTTAGTTGTCTACAATATGACATGGCTTGCTCATGAAGATTCACAGGGATGCCTTTTTCTCTAAAAGAAAATTAATTTATACGTCTTTTAGTTGTTTAAGTTATGGAAGTATAAATTTAAAATTTACTAACTTAAAAGGCTTCCATTTCAAAAATTGCATGCACATGATAAAATTTCAAAGCTACTTACTAAAATCTAAAAGATCAAATATGGTTATCCAAAAATAAATCAGTAAATGACACTTGAGTCTTTGACCCTAAGATGAAGAGCCAACTCCAAGAACATTGCACAACACAATATGGTAATCACCAAAAAATTTGTTTCCAGATTAGCATTACCGTGGGAATCGTTACTATTATGAATTCGGTAGTGTCTGGATTATGGAAAAGATCATGTATTTTTGCCACTCTCTCCTTCAGCTTTTCAAGTTTGTCTAACTGGACGTTCAAATACAAAATAATTAGAATTTTGAAAAGGGGAAATAATATTATAAAAATATAAATAGCTTACAGGATTGTTTTGAGGTTCTTTTCCCAACAAGGAAAAGACTGAACCTAATTTCATCTTCATCTGGACAAAGCAATTGATATAGTAAATTATTAGTATAGATGAAGATGATCGAGACCTAGTTAAATATACAGTTAGATAGTATAAGGTTTAATGTGCATATTAATTATACCTTAATAAGTTTGCCTATAGATCCATCCAAAAAGTCAGGCAATGACAGTAGCCGAAGTGTATGACCCTATCGACAGATTCATAAAAAATCATTTCTTTTTCCTAAGTTTCCATAAATACATTGTAAAATAACTGATAATGTTACGTACTGTTGGTGCTGTATCAAAAACTATCCGACTGAACATACTGTATTCTTCAGACTCAAGAAATTGCATCACCTGGATCAAAGCAGCATAATCAGGAAAAAGAAGCAGAGAACATTTTCCATGTTGTGCTCAATATCCTCAATGCTTGTATTTTAAATAAATAAACAACTATACATGCCTTAGTAATTGCAATGATTTCATCTGTTCCAGGTGGAGGAGTGTGCAACATCTCTTCAAGCTTAAGTTCCCCTAACTACAGCAATGTCATTAACAAGAGAAGAGAATGTTAACAACATATAATATGGGGTTCGCTAGCTTATATCACCAGACAGTTATATCACCAGACAGACAATGCAGTATGTGAATTGCAGCACCAAACTTCTAAGACGATGCCTAAAATTTCACGAAACTTCCTTCAAGGATCTAATAATTTCTAATTTGTGTCTTCAGCAATAGTAGCTGAGGACCTTGGTAAAATGTTACTTTGATCTTAATAGGGGTTAAATTACCTAGCTGTTTGCTACTTTCATGAAGTGACTATTTGCTGTATAATCATATAAATACATATAACTAGAAAAAGGCACAAATAAATATCAGAACTGCATATTTTTATATCATATTTTCCAACAATGACAAAACCAACAAGGTAGAAAAAGAACAGCCATATCATATGCAAGGTAGAAAAAGAACAGCTATATCATATGTAAGGTAGAAAAACAGTCTGCGGCTGCAACATCAAGGTTTTTCATGTTTGTGCAACTGCATTGCGACCACAATTTTCCATAATATAAGGGATCACAACTGCTATGCAACCGCCGTCAAAAACGCTAATCATATGCAATACAAAGTCATGAACAATTACACTCAAAACTAAATACACAAACTACCTGGTCAGCAACCGCTCCAAGTCCCATACTTTGCATCAAACTCTTAGCACCCCCACCACCAAGTTTTTTACCAGCTGTCTGGAATTCTTCCATAGATTTATCAGGGTTTATCTGTCATCAAACAATCAAAGATGCAACACAGAATGACATCACAATGTTCAGCAAAAGACCCATAAAGCTATATCGAACAAATTTTTTAATCAAAAAGATTACCTCAAGAGCATATAATGGAGAACTCACTCCTTCAACTGGAACAAGCTTTCCCCCTGTCAAATCCTGTTAGAAGTTAGAACCCTAAAGTTTTATCCACATTGCAGCATAACTAAACTACTGAAAAGTAGAAAAAAAATCTTAAAAAGCCTATAAAAAAAAGTTTAATATATTTTTTTTTTTGTGCCACATTAATAACCACCTGAGCAAAAGAATCACTTAATGAATGAGCAGGATCAGTTGATACCACCATAGTGGGGTGTCCATGATTTGCAAATTTGACAGCAAGAGAGGCAGCACAGCTTGTTTTTCCAACACCACCTTTCCCGCCAAGCATGTAATACTTCCTATCCTTCCCTCCAACCATCTCATCAAATCCACAAACACTTTCTGCTGCATTTCCTACCAGTCTCACTGCATTTCACATATATTCAATTACTCCTTTATTCATTTCTAACTATAGGTTTTTAGAAAGGAAATAAAAAAGGTTCCCAATTATTTGTGATTTTCCGAGTTCAATGCAACAAAAAAAATTTCTGTTAGAATGTTGTAGACTTGTAGGTACAAAGCTTCTACCCTAGTTTAGCAATGACTAATCTCCACGGTGGAACCTGTTAGGAACATAAGGTAGGTTCTCCCCTCCCAACCGAATTTTCTTCATACGCAGAGTCAGAGATCAAACCCCTAACCACTTACTTAAAGGATCAAATCCTCTATCAACGCAACATTAATTATTGCTTAATCAATAATAGGTTCAACTATTTTTTGCACACAGAGAAATAGGTACAGTATATATCAAGGCTACGACATGAAAAAAACAATTAGTTTCATAAAAAATAACAAAATTGTAACCAAGTAATTGGGCTAAAGTGGCTAATGAGTTCCCCTTAGGACGAATTGTTCAGCAGAACCCAAGTTCAATCCGTGGTGGCAACAATTATTGACAAGACTTCAACTCTCCCAACTCTAGATTACCGGGTTAATACTTAATAACCAACCAAAAAAGTAACAAAATTTATAATTTCATTCATTGGTTTATGTAAAATAACCATTAAAACAACATAAAAAATAAAGGAGGTAGTAATTCACTTTCATTTTCACTCTTCTCAAAACTCAACTCAGTGAATTATTCATAACCATATCAGCTATATAGACCTAGAAATGCTGCAATTTTCGTCAAGAGTTTTCATCAATTGCTATGATCTTTATGATTTGAAATACCTTGAGATAAAGATGGGAGAATGAAAGGTGTTTGGTGATATGATGAAGAAGAAGAGATAGTATCCAAGGTTCTGGTGATGTTGCGAAGAAGAAAGGATTTATTTTGGGTCTTCAAAATGTTACCGAGCAGCGCCGCCATTGCTGAGAGCTTACAGTAGAAACAGAGAAGCTGTGACTTATGAGAGAACAACGCTGCTTTTTTCTTTTTCGTTTGGGTTTAAGTTGGGTTTACGCAACAAATTTTGGGTTTAAGTTGGGTTTATGGCAACAATTCTTTTTCCCCACAATAAATCCACTATATTTGTCTTTGTGTTGGGTAATTGTTTCTTTTTGGAGGAAGCTAAAAAGGAAAAAAAATATATATTTACGATGAAAAAAAAGGTTCTCATTGCGTCGTTCTTAAGAAGATCACGAACGCTTTCTAGGGGAGAAACGTGGATCAAGAAGTCTGCATCTTAGGTTGACACAATGTGAAGAATCGGAGTAGCAAGCAAATTCGTCAGTATTCATGTCTTTAACCAGCAAGAGGCCCTTGTAGATAACATACAGTTCAACGATCAAAATGTTAGATGACCTTGAACTTTTCTCTCTTGTAACAAAAAAATAATACTCCCTCCGTTTCAAAATACTTGTCGTTTTAGATAAAAACAAGAAATTAAGAAAGTGTATTTTTGCACCTTATTTTTCTATTATACCCTTATTTTACTTTTTGGAATATATTATGTACAAAAAAATAGGAACAAAACAAAAACAATACAAAAATTATATGCAGAAGTTTAGTAACAAAAATACAATAAAAAGATTATATAAAGTTTAGTCAATAAAAAAATTAGGAAGGAGAGTGGTATAAGAGACAGAATATAACCTTAAACTATCAAAACGACAAGTAATTTGAAACAATTTTTTTTTCTAAAACGACAAGTATTTTGAAACGGATGGAGTATTCATTTTCTAACACAATCCGATTTATTGATATGAAGTGTTAAGTGACATGTTGATATGGAATGTTATGTTGCGTGAATAATGACTCATACAATTTGAGTGTTACGGACTTACCGTGTTATCAATTAATTTAAAACTGTGTAACTATTTTATATGAAAAATGGTTCAAATGTAGTTTTGGTCATTCAAATTTCACAATTACTTGATTTTGGCCAAGTTTCAATTGCTTAATTTTAACCTTAAAGTTTTACAATTCCTCGATTTTAGCGCTTAAGTTTTAATCGCTAGATTATGACTTCCAAAGTTACCCTATTTTGCATTTGTTTGCCCCACGTTAATTTTTGTAGCTAAAATTACTTACATAGCATTTTAAAATTAAAAGAATATTTAGAATAAAAATGTATTAAAAAAAATTAAAAAGAAAATAAATTTAAAATAAATGACAAATTGTTTTTTTACAGTTAGCATGAAATCAATGTATTTATTTCTCATCACATGATTATTGTACTAAGATGGTTTTTGAATCATAATTTTAGATGCATAAATTGAACATAAGTTTAGTCAACTAATAAATAATTACTTTTATACAAAAGGATAGAGTTGCTATGATTGCCTTGGCATTGCCTTCAACATGTTGAAACCATGAATGTAAGAGCTATTGAGCTAACATAGCATGGTCCAGATGGGATGGGATGGGAGAGTAAACCACATAAGAAGGGAGCATGGGCACTAGCCTCTTATATATAAGTGGAGTTTTTGTTTTGTTCTTTTCCTAAAATGAAGATACTTTTTTCTGGTGGTAGAATCAAAATGAGATATAGGAAGATGCACGTAGGTAAATTCATCGGGGTGTGGGAGTCTTTACCGACACTAGTTAGTTGTAGCCTGTAGATGGTTTACTAGAAAGAATATAATTGTGATCTAATTCATGTTACTAAAGAAGAAACAACATTGGCGGGTGCGGATTGCTTTTGCAATGCGCGCCAATATTGTGATGATGACCTTTTTGAAAAACTAATGCCCATTTGGCACGACAAATGTGTCCCGATCATGACCTAGTGTCCCTCAAGGTGTGTTTCCTTGTGACATGCATTTTGGTGTTCCTTTAGTATGGCCGAACATATTGTTTTTTCTTATAATGAGTCAACATAAATTGTTTACTAGCCAAACATTGTTGTCCATGTTGGGATTTACCTTTGAATTGGATGAAGAAGCAGGAAAATAGGGTTGCCTCTGTCCCTGGCGCATCGCGTCGTTGGCCCTGCGCGTGGCGCAGTCGATTGTGTGGTGGCTGGGTGTTTCTGCTATTGGTGCGTCGCACGCCTATGCCTGCACGACACGCGCGCGCACGTGCCTATATATATGTTGTGCGTTTTCTGACTTTTTAAGGTGTGTTTTAGGGTTTCTAAGGCCAACAAAAGACTAGGGTTAATAGAGAAACATCTTGGGAATACTCTAGGGTTGGAGAAACATTTTATCACCTTGGAAACACTTGTAATTGAATTTCTTGGTCACGGGAAGAAATTCGGGACTTTGGTAGAATAGGATCAAAGCTATTTCTTGTAACCCTTGTGGAGAGAATTTCATTGTAATCAAGAACTTCATTGATAGTGAAACGGAGAGGGATGCCCTCCTCCCAGAGTAGGTTAATTAACACCGAACTGGGTCAACAAATTCTATTGTTTTCTTTATGTTTTTGCGGTTTACTTTTGTTATTATTATTATATATTGTCGGTCCTGCTTGTTTTGGTGGCTTGATCACAAGAGAGGACTACTACTACACGGACACCGGGCACGGACGAGCTAGCTGGGCTCGGGGATTTTGGTGTGGTTTGTTCGTAAGAATTCACAACAGTCCAAATAACATTTCTTTTTATTTTAAGACCTTTTACCATTCATGTACACATTTGTTTTGTTTTTTTTTCACTTGTGTCTCCATCACATGTATATGTACTTCAACTTTCATTTGATAGTTCGTTCATACGTTGCTTGTTAATTTGTTTCTAGCCGACCTTTACATTATGAACCAACCAAACACAAATTAAAAGCAAATAGGAAACCACACTATGTACTTTACTTAAAAGTAATATACTAATTAATTAGAAAGAAACTTAAAAATTAAAGTCCAAATATCCATAAATGAAACAAGTCTTTCACTATTAGATCATAAGTTTCATCATTCAATGGAAATATTATATTACAATTGATTTGATGTAATAGTGAGATTTATTGATCTGATAGTAATGCTAAAAAGTCTCGCATCGAATTTGAGATAATTTGTATTTTAGTTTATAAAGTAGAGACAATTTTTATCTTACAAGTAAGTTTTATAGAGTTGAGTTAATTCTAATAATTAAAATAAGATTGTGTATGAGGAAAAACTTGTCTCACTTGTATATTTTAGACAAAGTCGATTTTTTTTTTAAGAAGCTAAATTAGCTCATCCAAATTTGCACCAGAGATAATCGAATCTGAGACTTTAAGAAGGAGCACACTCTCAGGTCCTAAGTCAATATCACCGGACTAACCAAGTGGATTCCACAAAGTCCAAATTAAAATATATACACATATCCAAATGAACCAATAGCAGGTAGTTAAATATAACTCACAAACAAAACAAAACCAAGATTGCAAGCTACTCCAAGAAACCAAAACAATCACTTCTCTCTGTATGATTCATGATGTCCCACTCCTACCAGCACTCACAACCACAACAAAAACTGTTACTATCTCAATACAATCTGAACAAACTTGATGAACAAATTATCAATATTAATATTCCTAAAAAGTCCCTCTCAACTTCTCAAACACTTCACAAACTCACCTCAACTGCAACAACAACATCAACACGCTCTAGCTTCTCTTTCTTTGACACCAAGCATTATGAAAATGAAGAATTTCATAGCCCTACATACCCTGCATTCCCCTGTTGTTTTAATATTCTTTCTAATTCTAAGCGATTCGTGTTTGGCTCAGTTTCTTCCATGGATCATACTCAACTAGATCATTTCTCATCACTTAATTCTCATTCTCAACATAATATTGTAAGTACCATGTTTTACAATTATCAATTTATCATTATATTGTAGTTGCTGTTACAATGTGACAATTAATATTGTGGTAAAATGTGGGTGATGCGGCCGCAATTGCGATTGCAATGTTGTTGTAGAGAACATTGTATTTTAATCAATATGAATTTTCGCCAACCAATTCGTGAAAGAACCAAAAACTGGTTTGCCCGAACCAATTCGCTGTTCCCTCTCAGATGCACGAATTATGTGACTATGGTTCTATAGTAAGACATTATTTCTAAAGCACTTTTTTTTCTCTTGTCCTTTTCTTTTTGTTTGCAGACAAAAGAGAAAATTAACGGACTGCAAAAGAAAGAGGAACTTGAAAGAGAGGTATTTGGATTCACATATACTACATATGTATTTTTATGGCAAAATCTTTGTTACTACATAATGAACTATTTTGAAAAAAAAAAATTATATATATTAAATTTCGTTAAACTCAAATCAAAAGTTCTAATTAGCATATTAGCTCCAAAAAAATTCATGAAATTTTAAAACTATTTGACACTTCACTAAATAATTTTTTATGAGCATATAACAAGTTTTTTATGAATATAAAGTAAATATCAATGGTTAGATTACATAGCTGCGGCTTTTAGATTTTTCTAAAACTTTGTAAGATTGGTATTAATACTAACAAGACCGTCATGAACGGCTCAATTGGTGAAATTCAATGTTTATATATAGTGAATTATTAAGCGAAATAATTCAGCTCAGAGTTATACATACATGGGGGTATCAATTTACTTCAAGTTAAATTGCACTTTTGACCCCTTAACTTTCACAAATTTGCAATTTTGACGGCCTAACTTTCATAAAATATATATGAACTATCTTTTATAGTAACCTATTAAGATGGTAATATGAAGTGTCTCACTCTCCTTTTGAAAAAAGCTATGGCTGAGTTCATCATCATATAAAAGTATAGCTATACTAATTAGTCCAAACTTTGGAACTATAAGTTTGCTATTTTTGCCAATAGAGAGGACAATAATAGTGAATGGGAACCATGCCCCTCAATGGCATAGTGGACTATAATACATTATTCATACTCATATATTATCATAGTATAGAGTTATTTTTTGGAAAATTACATATGACTTATTTTAATGTAATAAACAGGTCACTATGCTTCAAAGGTTGTTAGACCAAGAAAAAAAGGTTCATGAAATATTAGATATGGTGAATAGTAGACCAAATGGTTCAACTATATCTATTCCCAATTTTCTTCCTTCTAAGGTAATACTATAATGTTTCTTCTTTTATTTTATCGTTTTCTTTCTCTAGCTAACTTTTCATAGTGTTTGTCTCTTTTTATTCAAAACTTATTATTAGCAAGGTAAATATTATATAGGGATATGGGTTCAATTTATATATATATATATATATATATATATATATAGTAAGTACCACACACACATGCAAGTAAAAGAGCTTAATTAGAATTAGAACCACCCCGAACATGAGGTTTCATCATCACTTAGAAGTTACTCCCGTCAGAGCAACAATTCACTTTTTAGTTCACTAAATAATTGATATATTTGGTCCATAAGTCGCTTTTTAGGTACTCCTTTCAGATACACCAGTTATTCAATCAACCTAAAAATGAGCAGTTGCTTATATTATATGAGACTGGAAGGAGTAGGTCCTTTAAACCATAGAAACTTTTGTCAAATAGTGCCTACCTATAGTGGTGTTATAGCACCATAGCACATTGAAATTTGAACAAACTGCTATTTTTTGTGATCTGCGGACACCGATTAAAATACAATTATACAAAATGGTTGTATCGTTGTATTGCAAACTTGACATATAAATATTGTCTAAGTAAAATTACATTATTTGTTATTCAATTTGTGCAGATGAGAGAATTGTTAGGAGAGCTAGCCATGGTTGAGGGTGAGATAGCAAGACTTGAATCTCAAATTAGCACACTTCAAGCTGGTTTGAAACATGAACAAGAAATCACAAAAGAATCCAAGTCAAAAACATGGAACCAAGGGAATTTGATTAGCAATTCTAACTACAATCATTTAACAACTTCAATAATTCCAAATCCTAGTTTTGTTCAAAGAAGTAATAGTAATGTTCATGAAAGGATGGCATTTGACACCAAGGCATTGCATTTCATAAGTAAAGCCATCAAGGGTGATTATAATCTTAATGACTTTAGTCTTAATGAGAAAACAGGATTTCCTAAAAATTCTGTTGAGCAGAAAGAAAATAATTTTCAAGAAGATGTGAAATTTCATGAAAGAGTTACAAGGAAAAATGGAGCAGTTAAGCCTCCCTCGCCTATGCGAGACCCGCGCCATCCATCACCTAAGGTATGGAGACCAATTTTCACCAATTCATGTATGTGTGTTTCTTTTTCTTAATCAAAATGAAAATTAGTTAGCTTTCCAATTTTAGTCCCTAGATATCACAATTGCGCAATTTTGATCTTATTTATTTTAGTTGCACGAATTAGGTCTCTTTAGCATTTATCTTGTTATATTTACATTTCTTCGTCATTGAGTCGTCTAATTTCTTATGCCTATAGCCTATGTGGATATGAGTTATCAGGTTGGCTTAAGTCAATGAGAACTAAGACCTATGTGCGCCACATATATTGACTTTAAAAATTGAACGACTCAGGTGACAAAGTGACTTAATTGTAACAAGATGAATATTTGAACTTAATTCACACGGTTGAAATTTAGAAGACCAAAATTGTACATTCGTGATACAGAAGAGCTCAAAAATGAAATTCGTCACATTAGTTTTGTCACGTGCCATAACTTATTGTTGTCAACAATGTGAACTAATCACGATATTAATTTTCAGCTGCGCGAACGTAATCTAGACATGTACCTAGATCTCCCAACAAGATCATTACTTGATCCACTTCTATCAGAAGAGAATGACCTAAACTGGCAACCAAACAAGCTATCAGAAAGCATCATGAAATGTTTGAATTTCATTTATGTAAGACTACTCAGAACATCAAGAGCAACCGAATTAGAAAAATCAGGACCAGTTTCGAGGTCTTTGCATTCTTCTTTAAGCTCAAGAAGTTTCAGGGTCGATATAGGATCAACCCCAAAACCAAGTCTTATGTTGCATAAAGAATCTAGGCAACAAGATCCATATGGTATTTTTAATACAGAAGAGTCTATTCCAAGGGATATTGGTCCTTATAAGAATTTGGTCATGTTCACATCAAGTTCTATGGATCCAAAGTTCATCTCAAGTCCTTCCTCTATTCCATTACTAAGAAAGTTAAGGTATGACATGAATAATGTATATAGCATGGTTTTAAATAGCAGTGGTGTCACAATCCTTGATATTGCAGAGAATCATGGTCAAATGTGACTTATGAAGCACGGACATAGACACCAGACACGACACGGACACTGACACGTTGACACCGATAATAATTTGAAAAAATGAAATAATTCAGTGTAATAGTACATGTCAGTGTCTTGTTAGTGTCCTACACCGGAACACGGCTAATCTGAGAAGTGTTCGTGCTTCATTAAATGTTACCGACAAGGTCACAATCGCAGTTGCGCCGTGATTTTAGCCACATAAAAAAAATCTTTGAAGTATTAAAGTGGTTCAAAGTTTAGAATAACATTTTAATTTGTTTCTTTGTGGTGTATATAGGATCTTGATGAGCAATCTTCAAACAGTTGATTTGAAAGGCCTAACAAATCAACAGAAATTAGCATTTTGGATCAACTTGTACAATGCTTGTATCATGCATGTATGGTGGAAATTTCTATATTGAGTTTATGACCAATCCTAGTACATTGATATGATCAACACTATATTTATATGAATAATGTATTTTCTTTTTTTCAGGGATTTATTCAATATGGAGTGCCATCCACTCCAGAAAAGTTAGTTGCATTGATGAACAAGGTACTCTAAAATTCTTAATATAGATGTTACATGTTCTGCTTGTAGCATATTAGACTCTGCCCTGATACAATGAAAAGTGCCATAACTCAAAAGTTGAAAAAATGTTGTCACTGTATATAAATTTTAAGATATTTGGAAGTTGGATGAATTCTTTGAAACAAACACTTTTATGATTTATTTTTTTATAATTTAATTTTCTAATTTACAGAAATAAACAAATAAATTTATGACATTAAAAAAATAAAATTAATTGAACAATTTTTTTAGGAGAAAAAAATTTAAACTTATTTTAATTAAAAAACTTTTTTCCTTAGAAAAATCATAAAATAGAAAGGTCCTTTAATTTAATGTTGAATTGAAATGCTACTGTATAGGCAACCCTCAACATAGGTGGCAACATAATAAATGCTCAAGCAATAGAGCATTTTATTTTAAGGAAAAGAGACACTTCTAACATGAAAGAGGTAAGTCAGTTTCTACTTATTGTTTATTTAAATGCAGAAACAAATAACTATTATTATTGTTATTATTATTATTTTTTATTGTATTGTAATTAAATCTCTAATGTATTGTAATTAAGTAATGTGTGATACTTTAGGCACAAAGGAAGGGGGAGTGGGAAGAGAAAGAATCAGTTGTCCGTGAGCTTTATGGGCTTGAATTTGTGGATCCAAATGTAACATTTGCTCTTTGTAATGGAACTCATTCTTCTCCAGCAGTAAGTCCAGCTCCTCACACACACAACAAGCATTTACATCTTACTTATATACGGGATTGGATCCTCTCCAATTTTCCCTCATGTTTTCTTTCCTTTTTCTTAATCCAAGGGTTGATTTTCTCTCCTTTTTATTCCTCATGTTTTTCTCAACCCTTAGATTAAGAAAAAGGAGAGAAAACATGAGAGAAAATTGGAGAGGATCTAAATCTCTTATATACTATGAAAAATGCTAATTATAACTATCACTTTTGAGGACTTGGATCCTCTCCATCTCTTTTCTCTACATCTCTCTCCTTCCTCTCTATCTCTCTTAATTTCACTCTCTTATTTTGTTTATTATTTGAAATTAAGAGAGAGATAGAGAGGAAGGAGAGAGATGTAGAGAAAAGATATGGAGATGATCCAATTTCCATTTTTGATGGAGGAAAATTGATATTAGAAGTGTATAATTGATTTTTTATATGTTTGTATATTTTTAAATTCTAAAATATACAATGTGTTTAGTTACATGTTTGTTTTACTTTTCTCGCGCTCGATCTAATACGGTTCAATATGAATTTCTCAAAGCTACAAAATTTGAGCTTTTTGATAGGCGCGAGTTATCACGTATTTTTATTTTTTCAATTATACACATAATTGATTTTATCTTTAAAATTAACTTTGACTTGAAGTTTTTGTATCTACAGATGATATTTAGCTTCAATTTTTTTATTAGGGGAGACACACCCTCATACAAGGTCACGAAAAACTATCAACTTCACGATTAACAATAAAATTTACGTATGAGCTATCAATTAATGTTAAACCTATACATTTAACAAAAATCAATTTTACATAATCAATTAATTAATTCAAAATCTACTTTTATCAGTGCACAACTAGGCACATTTCTTTTATTTGCTTTTAGTTTTTATATTTTTATATAATCAATCCACCAATCTTTGTTTTTCATTTGTGTTGTTTTCCAAATAGTAGGAGTTATTTCCTAAGAAATAATTTACTTTTTATTTATACTAGCAACAATTCCTATATTGATTTTTTTTTTTGTTAAATTCCTATTGTGTTTACTGTATACATTTTATTTTATTGTATAATATTTGTTTTAAACTTATTATTTCAATTTTATAATATTTATACTATCTAAATTTAATTAAGACATTGGGCTCAAGTGATTAATGAGCTCTTCAATGATAAATTGTTGAGCGGAACCTAAGTTCGATTCCTGAGTTAATACCAAAAAAAAAATTTATCTAAATTTCGGTTTGAATATCGAGCTTTCTGTAATTCTATAATGATATTCATTGTATGCAGGTAAGGATATACACAGGTGATGGTGTAACATCTGAATTAGAGAAATCAAAGCTAGATTACCTTCAAGCTTCAATTCTAGCTACTAGCAACAAAAGGATAGGGTTTCCAGAACTTCTCCTCAGAAACATGCTTGATTTTGCTATGGATATTGACTCACTAGTGGATTGGGTGTGCAACCAGTTACCTACTTCAGGAACTCTAAGGAAATCAATGGTTGAATGCTTTAGAGGTCATGGTGGTGGTAATCTCAAGGCCTCAACTATTGTTGAAAAGATACCTTATGACTATGAATTCCAATATTTGTTGACCATATAAATGTTTTTTATTTCTTTTCACTTGGTACAAAACTTAATTTGTGTGTACAAATTATATATACAAGGATTTTGAGGTATCTAGCGTTGTCCCCTTCTTGAGTTAGTTAATAAGGAAGGGGTATTGGCAAAGGAGGCTCCATCTATTTGTAACCAGTCTAATTGATTATAACAAGAGTCACATTAAAATCAAAATTCATTCGCATTGTTAAGAAGTCTTATATCAGTTGCGAGATAGCCTAAATATATGTTTATAAGGTAGAGACAATCATCACCTTATAAGGCGGTTTTGTAGGATTGAGTTAGGCCTAACTCTCAATTCTAAGATAGTAATATCAGAGCATTCTCCACGATCCGTTGGGCCGCCACTATCAGGTTTCTGATCGGGTCATCCACCTTTTATATCTGCGCCCAAGCCCAATAGCGCTGAGTGTGAGGGGTGTGGTAAGAAGTCTCGCATCGATTACGGGATGGTTTGAATATATGTTTATAAATTAGAGGTAATTCTCACTTTACAAACCAAATTTGTAGAGCTGAGTTTGACATAACTCCCAATTCAAAGACAAATGTTCAAAAGAAATGGATCGACACAATGTTTTACAATGAATTCAAATCCAGGACAGAGGCCTTTTTGCACATTTCCTCTTCTCTACAACATTCTTAACTCGATAAGTACAAGTTATCCATCATCTAACCCAATGTCGTAAAACCATTAAGCTAGCAACAATCGTTAATATGGGAAATCTCATGATCACTCTTCAATGATTTCGGCCAATGAGTTGATACTTGATGAAGGGGTACACAGAGTACCCAAATTTGCTGGAACAATCATTGGCAATACTTAATTCATAGTCAAACTCCTTTAAAAATCGGAGGGTTGAGATAAAAATATATATATATGAAGAAGCTAAACCAATTATTTTGTTTTGAATTGGTACTATTGAATAAAAATTGAAATTTCCTTAAAACTTCTAATAAATAATTCAGGTGATTGGCATCCTAACATTTTGGTCTCGTGCTTATCCTGTTGCATTTTGGGGTTTTCGCTTTTTAATATTGTATTTTGATCACCAAAATTAAACAATATTTGATACAAAAAATTTCTTAACAAGAATATCGCATTTTATAATCTGAATAGCTTGATCGTGAAAATGTCAAAATAGAAAGAAAAAAAATGTAATTGTGACTGGCTAGTGCAAGATCGAGGCTATTGATGCCTTTATTTGGGTCATACATTGGTTATGATTTTTTGGTTTTGCAGGGCTAGCTCGATTAACAATATTGTTTTTATCATACACACAAAAACTTAAACCCCTGCATTTTAGAAAGCTCTATGATTTGTTAGAATTTTAAAATCCAAACATATCAAAAACACTATTTTTTTAGACATTTGGGTAAACCACGTGACTTTGAGAAATGCGGGAGTTGAATGAGAAACCGTAAAGAATAGATTTTCTACGTCTTGGTCCATTGTAATGCATTGTAGTCTAATATACTCCATGAGACTTTCAATCGAACTGATTTGCTCCAAATTACCTCCTTACAAACATTATACTCCATGACAACCAAATGAGTTAGCAAATAACAAACTTCTTGATAACTCTTGGTCATTTCATGTATTTTAGATAATTTCAATGGAGTTTAGGAGATATCTTAATGTGTTTTCTTATCATAGTTTAGTTGGAAGTTGCTTAGAATTAGAGATTGCTTTGCAATAGTTGAAAAACAACAAAATTTAAGCCTCTTTGGTGATGTTTGTTGCGTGGGGCGCAACATAGCTTGCGTGGGACGCAGCTCTGGCAACCGGTTTTCCTATTTCAGTGTTGTTGGTTGCGTGGGGCGCATCAAAGTTTACGTGGGGCTCAACCTTGGCAACAAGTTTTAACAAGGAGATTCAAAGTCTCATTATGACGATTGGGAAAGATTTAAACTCCTCTCGAAGAAGTGTCACAATCATGGTGTGGACGAATTAGCCCAAATGCATTAATACTTTACTCAAGATTTAAGGGCACAAACTTGCATGTTACTTGATGCATCCGTGCGGGTGGTTCCATGAAGAACAAAGATGCATATGAGGCTAAAGATCTTGTGGATAATGACCATGGAGCCAAGAAAAAATCCGGTGTGCTAGAGACACTCAAACCGCCTTACTTGCCCAATCAATCAGACTTATGAACGCTCCAATGGAGACATTAATAATACTCAAGCATTTGACCAATAACTTTCTTCTCCAAGTCAAACAAGATCAAGCACTTCGTTGCAATTTAGTTATGTTATTTATTTCCCTTAACTTTTCAAATCAAGACTAAACTAATAATAACAATTCTTAATAGTATTTTTTTTTTCAAGATCTCATTCCGGTCTTAGACAAGGGAAATACTTGTATAGGCACAAATATATGTAAGTGGTGTTAGACACATTCACAACAAGTAAGAAAAATTAAAAAGAAAGAAATTAAAGTGATGTAAATTGATGTGACAAATTTATTTTTCTTTTAATTTTTTGATTTGTGTGAGCGTGCCTAAATTTTGTGCTTAAATGGTTGTGTCTAGGTAAGACTTTATCGTTAGACAATTAAGAAAAATATAAATATTGTGTTTTAAAAATTATATTGATTTAAAATCCAAGACAAACAATAAAACAAGTCTTGTCATTTTAGATCTTGTGTTCGAATTATGTCCTTGACGTGCCCATGGCCATGGGGTTTGTCTTCCACCAGGCTACAAGTAATTGGGCACTTTGTTATATCTCAAGTACCTTCTTGACAATGATATATAATATACCGACCAAAGTTCATAATAATATATGTTGCTTAAATAGTTTATTAATTCACACATTAATTTGTAAGAGTTTGAATCCGAATTAATAATGAATTGTTTTAAGTGTATTGTAAAAAAAGAAATTGTTTTAAGTGATAAAGGCAGGACGGTCTCTAACTATTTGGAGTCCTGCTCAAATATTAAAAATATGTTTCTAATAAATAAAACATATTTTTCTAAAAACAATTATCATTTATTTAAATTTTAAATAACATAAAAAATAATCATCAATTTTAATTTAATTTAAAATGATGAAAACTAAAGTTATGCAAATAAAAATGCACCATTAAGATTTTATTCAAAGATCTTGCACACACAAACATTAGATCTTACCACTAATCTATTGGTGAATATTTGATATGTCATGAATATAGAAAATATATAATTATTATTGTAGGGCCTCAAAATTTTGGTCCCAAAATGTTGAGGTCCGTTGTCGTCTCACATCCGACACATGTGTCGGAGCTGACCCTGGGTAAAGGTTTTAGGTCTCTTAAATAAATGATTAGAAATTTGATTCCTAATATGAAAAACAATTAGGTTGAAAGAAGAGAACTCACATTTTGTGTTCTACAAATTCACATATAAATATGAGTCGCCAATAAACGGTGCTAGAAATTATGTATCAATAACATGTAACCCCAAAAATATAGTATTACTTAATTTATAAGCACATATTGATCGCAAATTCCATCTTTGACCTCTGCATTTGATGAAAATTTAGTTGGAAGAGAAAATTTTACTTTATATGTCCATAAATTCATGATGGAGATTAATCGTCACTAAGATAGAGCTACAATTTTTTTTTTGTCAAGATAGAGGTGCACTTGTGATGTTGGAAGTAGTGATTAGAATTGTATACTTTAAATTAAATAAATGGGGAAATTTTAATTCAAACTTCGACCCTTACATATTATAATATTTCTATCAGTTGAATTATATTTATAAAGATTACAATGATATTTTGTTTAAAAAGTGTATTTTCTTAGAAATTACATTTAGAATTAGACTAGTTTATTTTAGGATGTTCACGAATCCGCGTGACATGTTTTTGACGACTCAAATCAACTCAATCCACAATTTATCTTAATCTACTTAAATTCGGATTCAATCTAAACCAACTCATTCAAATCTAAAATTGTTTGGTTCGGATAATAAATTTGTGATTTCAAACACATTAATCCATAAACCTAACTCATTTAAAAAAATTCTTACATTTTATATTTTTGATAAAATCTTAAATATTAAATATTGATACTCTAATTGAAATAATTATATATTTTTTTAGTTAAGTAGTCTAGTCGTTAGAAATTTCACTTTAAGAAGTATTTATATTCTAAATAGATTCAAGTGTTTAAATTTTAAATATAGTAAAGTTTAATTTGTTCAAAATTTAAGAATTTAACTATATATTTTCTTCATAAGTTTTAAAAAGCTATATTTTTAGTAAAAAAAGAAGCTGTATTTAATAATCCAAATTTATGGCTGGGTTGGGTATAGAATTTGACTAAAATCAGTCTAACTCAACTCGCAAACATCTCTAATTTATTTATCTCTGAAGGATATTGATTTAATTTTTTTTTTTTTGCGAAAATTTTAAAATAAAACTTGAGACTGAAGATACGTAAATTAGATTTTTTTTTCTTTTTTTTTACGAAAATCGTAAATTAGATATTAATAATTATGGAACAAAACACTCATATGACCGACACCAAGAACTTCTTTCCAGTTCTAGTAAAAGGAGTATTTTTCATCTTCATCATTAAAATCATTAAAAGAAGAAAGAGAAAAAGGAAAAGTAACTAGGGACGGACATAACAGAAACCGTCTATTTCATTTCACACTTCAAAACACACTAGTTTCATTTTTGGTGAACATTTTACACCATTTAATGTTTTTTTTTACAGACACCATTTAATGTTATCTTTTCAATATTTTGAAGCATATAAAAAAGGGAAATATTAACGTGTGCATCAATGGCACATGTTAAGGAAACAAAAATAGAAAGTATTAAATGTTGAAGCATTAAATTTTAACTTTTTAATCATTAAATTTTTGTATCATTAAATGTTAAGTTTTTATATTAAGATACCTTAACATGTGCCCTATATGCACATGTTAACAGCACCCTATAAAACATTTCTATTTTTTGTTCTCCACCAATATCCAGAACGTCTGCTCTGATTCGAGAGTTCTGAATCAAGTAATTTCAGCCTCTTCCAATTATAGTTGTGGGATTTGAACTGTAGTCCTCTCATAACTACCAAGTTCAGCGCCAATATAACTATTGTACCAACTAACAATTGGTAAAAATTTCATATTTTGAGTACATAGACGAAACAACAAAGTTATCATGAACACACATACAAAAGTGAGGAGTCAGAATTCGAATCTCGATCATAATGTTTGGTCTAACAATTTTGACAATTTTTGTCAGTTGAACTATAATGCGATAAAATTCCATTTTTCACTCTACTATTACATGATATGATGCTGAATGTATAGCAAAGAAATTAAGCATGAAGCGGGGCCATAGTAATTAAACATATATGTCGATAGTACATAATTATTTTGGAACCTATTTTAGTAATTGAGTGAAGGTGTGATTAGAAATGTGATTGTACCTATCTAGCAACTTGACAAACAGAACATGTTCCATCTTAGGGAGACCCCATTTATTTTTCTTTATATGTATGCTATGCTTTCGTTTCAATGTCATTAAGCAAATGAATGGTCAATGTGTGACTGATAAATCATCAATATACCTTCTTTGTGAAATTTCATTTCCACGTTTTCACTTTCATAAACAAGTGAATATATGACTTAATATATAATATCATCATCAAGACCGTATTCGCTAGCTGTACAACATAAGAATCTCACCCCTTTCTTTCATATCAATATTTTTTGTTTTTAATTAATTATTTTTTGTTTTTTATTATTAATTAAACGTCTGCATGCATGTTCATATATGTACATAGGTTTGATTATATATTTCAATTTGCTCACAAAAACTATATTGTAGCAAAAAAAAAAGTTATTTGGGAAAGGCAAATTTTTTATTAATTTAATGATACTAAGTGGTTATTTTATAAAAAAATTTAACAAGTCAAAGAATATAATAAAAAACATAAGATGTGTCAAAGAGAGTCCTAGAACAACAATAAAAGCCCTAAAAAACAAAAGGCAAAACTCAAAACTAATTATAGCCCAAATAAAAAGAAGGATTAATTTGGCATATTGTTTTAGGATTTTTTTTAGGCATTCTTGGGCATAAGCGTGGATAGATAATATAGATTGGAGTGGTTATTAATTTAACATACTATTGTATGAATTATTTGGAAATTTCGAAATGACGTCTTATTTTTGGAATAGTTTTTTATGTCGAGTGTCTAGTAAATAAGGTGAAGTTTTTTTTATCTTGGAAGAGGTTTTTTTGGTAGAAAATTTGGTTCCCCATGTTTATTGGGGTGTCATTTTGGATCTCGATGGGTTTGAAGAATTGAAGACTTTCTTGCTGTTTTGTCATACCTGTGGTTGATCTTTATCTCTCTCTTTCTAAGGTTATCTTTTTTTGGATTTTCAACCATCATCAAGGGCAACATCCTTACCAAACAAAGAAGAATCACGAAGTTGAAGAGCATGAATAATTACTCAATAGGAGAGATCAAAAAAACTTCAAACCAATTATACACATCATACACCAAATAGCACAAAACAAATCATATTTTTTAAAAAAAAACAAGTGCTTTGAACTTTCTGTTTTTCTGTATAACCACATTCCTTAAGCATGTTATCGAGCCCACATTAATAACACCATATGCCGTAACAACTTGTTCCAAATTAATTTCTGGTCAACCAGTAGGTCCGCCAAAATTTGATGAGTGAGCTAATAATATGCCCCGTAACAGAGTAACCATTAGCAGGATTCAGATTCCACTGTGAACAATCAAACACATTTACCTGTAACATAATATTAACAAGGCTTTAATTCAGTTTTGATCCCTCTATTTTGAAAATTTTGAACTTTTGATCCTCTATTTTAGTTTTTTTAGAGTTTTAGTCCCCCAATACATTTTTGATCAAATTTTTGATGACGTGTCGAGTTCATTAATGACATGGCGGTCTCCATAGTTGGCAAACATATTTCACATCATTAATTTTTTTCCTTTAATTCAAATGTTATATTTTAAAAATATTAAAACAATTAAGTAATTATTAAACAGTAAATTGAAGCTAAGAAAGAAAAAAACGCAGAAGTAAGAAATCAGAAACTCATCCCCAAATCGATAAATAGATAGATAGATAAATCACTAAACATATCACAAGAATATCTAAGTAATTATTTTTCTTAATTTTGTTGTGCAATAAAACATGTTACTATTACTAAACGATAGAAGACCACCACATTCAATTTTAAGCTCTTTATCGTCGAAGAAGATCTCTTCGTTAGAGTTCCATGATTTGGGGGATGAGTTTCTGATTTCTTCTGCATTTTTTATTTTCTTCTTAGCTTCAATTTACTATTTAATAATTATTATTGTTAATTATTTATTTAATTATTTAATGGTTTTAATATTTTTAAAATATAATGTTTGAATTAAAGAAAAAAAATTAATGACGTAGAATATGTTTGTCAAATATGGAGACCGCCACATCATTAATGAATTTGACACGTCATCAAAAATTTGATCAAAATGTATTGGGGGACTAAAACTCCACAAAAACTAAAATAGGGGGATCAAAACTGCTCACTTTTAAAATAGGGGATCAAAAGTTCAAGTTTTTCAAAAGAGAGGGACCAAAACTGCATTAAAGCCTATTAACAAAGCAAAAAACAATACTCCTCCATCAATCACTATTCTCAAGCGAAAAGTCTCCTCCGCCACCACCAACCCTCTCCACCGACACCACAACCTAATATCAGCATTTGACATGTCCTTATTAACATATAATGAAAATAACTTGTTAAATCTCACCATAAGAGACCCTCACTCCAACCAATCGTCCTTCCAAAACAAAGTAATCTCTAACACTAGCCAAATTTTCATCAAACAAACGACATAATTAAATCCTCCTTCTAAAACAAAATCATCCTCCACATCGTATATCACAACATCATTTTCTTCCAACATCCTCGATCCACCGCCAATTTTCAAGAAGTGAAATGTTAAACTCCCTAATCCCCCGAACTCCCGAACCGTCGCTTTCGTTGCCTAAACACACATTATCCAATGAATCTTCCTCGATTCTTCACTTTCTCCCTCGCCTCTGACCCACTTGAGAGGTACATACAATACAATACAATATAGTTCAAGACGCAATATCATAAGAATTTCTAAGATACACCAATGTTGAAAAATTTTATGCGTCAAATTGTGCTTAGATTTTGACAGAGTTTTGGTATATTCAAATATATATGCTCGGAGTCTTAATCTTCTTCAAGTCTTCAGCTCCTTATATAGACGTTGAAGAAGCATTGCACACTCTTTGAGTCTTGGAGAAGCTTCAAATGAGAACGTAGGGAGATTGTCTCAAATGGATAATGTCGTTGATAGACATTTGAAATCCATTGTAATATATAAAAGTATACATTGAATCTCAATGTCTGTGAAGGTCTTTGATGAAGTCTTCACATGACCAGAAGAAGACAAACTTGACTTCTACCTTTGACAATGACAGTACAGAAGCTTCTTGTGCTGACGTGTCACTTCATACATTGTCTTCAAGACACGAAACCTCAGAGGTCGGTGTAACAGTCGGCCCCTCTCTTAGGCGATTCTGGTACTGCTATCTCACGATCTTCTCTACATCTCTCTAGTTGAGTTTTTGGCTTTCGTGAAAATTGAATCACGTACTCTTACATGTTCAATCCATTCTCACTACCAATTAAGCTAAAGTTTTTTCTTTTTCAAAAACTCAATTGATTTATTAATGTTTGAACAATCAACTTTTAAATATGATCCACTCACACTTACACCAACCGTTGTAGCATGATCCCAATTAATTTGAACCACAAGTTGGAAAAGAGAGGCACATCAAAAAAAATGAAAAGGAAAAACTCACATGAATTATTAGTCAAATAAAACATGATGACAAAGATAAATACATATATGCTTGTTTCTTTTGTTTACCCAAAATGAATGTAACGACAGGAACCTGTTTATGAAGTGAAGCATATTGATGGCAAAGGTACAAGTGCTTAAGTTGTTGAGTTGAGTGTTCACTCTTTTCATCCTCATGAAGGGACAGGTTATCACGTCGAGGGCAAATTTAATAGAGTAGCAGTGGCGTGAATTTAGAAAGAAACCAAGGTGCCAAAAGATAGGAGAAGATAAGAGGGAGGACTATGATTAGTAATGACTATTGCGTTGACCCAATAATTGATATCAACCATTTCATCTAAATTAGTAATTGAAATCAGTTGATAATAGTTTAATGAATACGTAAATTTTAACTATCTATTGTTATTGTTAGTTGATTCATTGATAATTGACGTTAGACTTGTAAGTTGGATCACGGTTCAATTCCCTGCAACTAGAAAAGACCTGAAATCACTTGATGCCAGAACTAATCACAAATTAAATTAAGTGGTTCGGTCGACAATAAATAGTTGTGATTTAAAATTGTGTGAAACAATGTCAAATATTACTTGCAGCAGATCTTTGCATAAAATTTTTTTTTGCAAAAATTGTAATATGAGCTCTCATAATATAATTAAGGGGTTCAAACTTTTGAGTTCTTGAACACTTTAGGTTAGTGGTGGAAGAAATGTTTATGGAATTCAAAATGCAACACTTTAGGTTGGGTATATTTTTGTATTTTTTTAGAGTTAATTCTGAGGGTTTACTTGAATCCCTTCAAACCTTGCCTCAATCCTTTCTACCTTAAGCGAAACCTTTTTCATTCAAATATACTTGCATTGCAGTTGGCGCTTCATCAACAAGACATGTTGTCTGACTATTATTGTCATAAAGACTTTTAATACAAGAAATCGACACCTTTAAATAACCATCAACTCTATAGTTGGGTCATGAAAAAAACTCAAGAGATTATTATACATTATTAGAATTTAAGAGGCATATACTCAACCACAAAAGCTAGTTTGAGAGTTGAGGTTTGCACTACTTTATAAAGGCTATCTTTGTCATATCTCTAGCCAATGTGGGACTTCTAACACACCCCCTCACGTCCAACACTATTGGGCTTGGTGCGTGGAATCAACAACAACGGGTGGCTCAAATATGGGAGGTTTCCACAACAAACAACAAATGGATCTAGGATAGGCTCTGATACCATATTAAATAACCGTTTTATCCCAAAAGCTTAAGCTGTTAGAAAAGACTACATCAATGATTTTATATTATTTCTAACATACATTACGAGCTAAGAATAGTAACGTAAAGAGAATGTGACATACATCACTATTCAAACTTTAAAACTTTATAGATCGTCTTATTTATATGTTGCACAACATATCATCGCACTTGAGTAATAGCTACACAACTCTCTAACATGTTTAAAAGGAGCATCTATCCACAAAACAAAAGATGTATCTTAATTAGAGTATAATTATTTTTGGAAAATATTAACTACTCCCTCCGTCCCGAAAACATTAGTCCTTTTAGAGTTTTGCACGGAGATTAATAAATGATAAAAATTGATAAGTTAAGTCATTTTTACCCTTACTTTATTAAGAAAGAGAAAATATATTTAATTAATGTTTTAACTTTAGTAAGAGTACAAATGGTAAAGTATCACTAATTGGACATTGGTTTCTTAAAAGGACTAAAGATTTGGGACAAAATTAAAAAGGTAAAAGGAGCAAAGATTTGGGACGGAGGGAGTAGTATATTAAGAACATTAGTTTTTTTTTGACAAAATTTTAAGAACATTAGTTAAGATAAAAAAATTATGGGAACTTTGTAATCTATTTTTTTTAATGTAAAACTTTCTTATTTTGATTTGTTAACTAGTGCCTCAAAGCCCCAAAGCACCGAATAGCCTTATTTGCTATTTTTTTTAACTACTAGTACAACCGAAACAACGAGTAGAAAGGACAACAATTTGATTTCTGCAACTGCGATTCGGAGGGGTTATAACCACTTGATGTCAGAACTGACCCCTGAATCAGATTAGTGGACCGAATCCTGGTGGTAAATGAAAAAAAAGTGTAATATTTAAGAAATTGCTATATTAAGAATTTATTATTATTATTAAATATTGGCAAATGCTAATGAAATGATTAAATAGTAAGTTTTTATAGAATTTTTATAGAAATGTGTAAAGTCAATGCATTGAAAATTGTACTGTTTAATATTTTTAAAAAAAAAGTTTCTTTAAATGAAGAGTGAAGACCCATTTTGGTCCTCACAAAAACCACAGAACCCGAATTAGTCCCCGACAAAAAAAAAGTCCCTATTTAATCCCTAACAAAATTAAACCGGGACATGTTAGTCCTTCGTTTGAACCGTGACTGGACTGTCATGTGTATTATTTATGCCACGTGTATTTACAAACATAAGGGACATTTAGGTCCCTACATTATTTTATTTTGGAACAATTTGATCCCCATATTTTTTTTAAAAAAAATACGAAAATTAGACAATATTCATAGACAATATTTTTAAAATTTTAAGGGATCAAATCATCGAATTGACACCTATTTTTGCCCCGAACAAAAACTACAAAACTAAAATTAATCTCTAAAATTTTAAGGGATCAAATCATCGAATCTCCGGTACGTTGTATGTCGTCTTCTCCGGTTGAATCATCTGACATGAATATCACCATAAAAAATTGTTCTTGTTGGAAAAGAAAGAGTGTTGCCGTGTGGGAGGAGAAAAATCAAAGACTGAAAGTCTAAAACTAGAAAACCCTAGTATTCTCTCTTTCTATTTTGTGAAAGAGAAAAACACGTATTGTCTTTTTTTCAAATCAGGGACTAAGTTTTTTTTTTTTTTGACGGAAAATCAGGGACTAAGTTGTTCCTTAAGAATATTAAAATAATACATATAACAGTCTAGTCACGGTTCAAGAGTAGAAAAAAAATCACATTAAGAAAAATAATAACGAAGAACTAACATGGCCCGGTTTAATTTTGTTAGGGACTAAATAGGGCCTTTATTTTTGTCGGGGACTAATTTGGGTTTTGTAGTTTTTGTGAGGGACCAAAATGGGTCTTCACTCTTAAATGAAATGCTTAAATAGTGCTCCGAGAGCACTCGTTAGCAAGACACTTAAATATTAAAAAAGAAAACTAAAATATAGTCTTTAGGGTACTTGTTAATATACTATAGATGAAAAATTTATATTAAAAATTGTGCATTTTTCATTTAATAGAAAAAATTATTTTATTCAAAATATTATATATTATTCCCTCTTATCTAAATATAAGTTATTTCTTAAGTTCATTAAACAACTAATGTATTTAACTTACTCCCTCCGTCCCAAAATAACTGACCCAGTTGACCACATTCACGTTTGACAATATACAACTTTGATCGTTAATATCTTAAATTATCTATTATTAAAAATTATAAAAATTATATATTTTGAAAATGCTCTTCGAAACAAATCAAACAACATCTCATATGCATATATTTGCATGTACATATAAGTAGAAAAATATGATCAAAGTAGATCATATGAATAGTACACCAAGTCAAATTTAGGTCAGTTATTTTAAGACGGAGGGAATATAATATATATCAGATGTATTAGTTGTTAATGGAACTTAAAAGTAATTTTTATTTATATTTAAAATTAAAGAGGATAATATTTAAAATATATCGTACTTAAACATGTAGCATAAGAACACATGTCGGCATAACAAAGAAAAACCTTGAGTGACAAGCACTTATTAGAAGCTTTGGCCAATTCAAGGGTCACACACAATGAGGTGACCTTCTGAGACAGAGCCTGGAACTGGAATGGATATTTATGGGTTTCCAGCTTTATTTTTGGGGTTTATAATGCTCCAGCTGATGCTACCTGCCGCAACTATAACCTATAGGAACCTATATTGTCCTTTGTAGGGTTTCTGTATTTACGTCATCACTCTAATAATTTGCACTTTTTTCTTTATAATTTTTTTCAAATAGTTCAATGTCTTATTCATAATATAACAAAAATGAAAAACTAAAGAGGATGATATGTTGTACTTTGTTTAAAATGTGTAGATCTATAGATAATAATAGATCAAGTTAAAAAGAAGTATTGCACCCCCTTCATCAACATTTTATAATCTAGTAAAATACTCTTCCGGTCTTATAATATAAGCAAAATAATATTTCACACTTATTAAGTAAAGTAAAATGTGATAACTTGAGGTATGACTTTTTGTGTTTTTCTTGAAATAAGTTTCATGAAAAGATGTAAAACAAATTTTTATTGGTTATTGATTATGGGGAAAAGAAGAGAGAGAGTAAATTAATAGTAATTTGTATTTAATTTTATGAGAATAAGTAAAAGTAAACCTTGAAAATAGTAAAAATTGGTTTTTTTGCTTATAATTTGGGACAACAAAAAGTCATTTTTTTTCCTTATAATATAGAACGGGGGGAGTATAATATTTCTCACTTATACTCCCTTCGGTCACATTTATAAACAAAAAAATCTATTTGCACGGTGTTTAAGGAATTTTGTTAAGTATAATTGATTTTCTTGATTTAATATAAAACATGAATAAATTTATAAAAATAACCTTTCTTTTTATTGGAAATCACATGCACCTTTTGAAAAGTAAGAGTATATTAGGAATAATAATATTAATTAATTTAAAAGTAGTTAACTTTTGATTAAAATAGTGACCAAAATTTTAAGTGTTTTTTTGTTTATAAATGTGATCGGCGGGAGTATTAAAGATGGATAAAATCAACAAAGCCAAGAATATATGAGACTGAGAATGAGTGAGAGAAGAAAACAAATTAATTTGCATCTCAATGGTTGTTCGATCGATTTCAGTAGCGAAAAAATAGAATTTTAGTGACCCGCACCTGTCCGTATGCAACCAACCATTCATGCCTGATTTTTCACAGTTGCAGATCTGAGAGTTGCACCCAATACTTAAATGTGTTGTCGGTTATATCAATTTTAAATTAAGTCGCGGGTATGTGCTCGGTCCTAGCAGTACGTTGCTCTTTAATTGCTCTATTGATGTCATGCGTATTTCACTAGTGTGTTTTTCTGCATAGCTAGTTCTGGTTATGCTTTGTGTCACGACTTGTTCAAGTGGTTCTATTGCAAAAGACTTAATTGCTCTATTGTGCTCTTGAGACTTGTGACACGCGTTTATTGATGGCATGCAAAATATGGATTTGGATTCATTGGCGTTTAGATTACCTGCAGTTAAAACTATTCATTGTAGTCGCTGAAAGCATACATGCAGTCAGCTGTAGTCAAGCGAATAATAACAATTGGATTCCAATAGTGGATTCCCCGCAGTTAAATTTTTCTGCCGTGAAATTTCATCCACATGTATATGTAGTTTAAATTATTAAAATAATAATAAAGGGTGTAGATTTCACCGGACTTCCTTCGGTACCGGAGAGAATCTTTGCTCATTGGATTTATCCCACATTCACCAAGTAGTGACGTCATATTTTTGTTTTTCTATTTAAAATTTTAATAAAAAGAAGTCTCCACAACTTCATCTCTTCTTTTCTTTCAAAAAAAATAATTAATTTCTTCTTCTACCTTCCAAGGACCTTCACAACTCCACGTACATGGATACAACTTAAACCACTTGTGGTTTCAAGTATATTGAGGTTGTTTGAAAAAAAATCTACACGACTTCATCTCTTCTTTGCAGGTTTTGAGTTTTCGGATCTTTCAATTTTTCCTCATTGCCACTTTGAGTTTTGTTTCAGATGATGTTTTTCACTCTAAGTTTAAAGCATCTTCTAAGTGCATGTTTTCATGATCCTCTACTTAATAGAATTGAGACAATGTTTGTTCTCAACCTCTAGGGAGCACAAATAATTACGTAAAGTTAAAGTCAATACATTGTCCATCATTTGGGATATGTACAACAACCGAAAACTTCGACAGAATAATGTGATTGCCTAAACATGATCTAAATATATATGAACATTTAATCATTATTTAGATATCACAAATGACCAGTGATAGCCTCACAATCACAAGTGTACAATTTTATCGTTATCAATATAGGTGACATATATATAAATTCTATATACTTATGCGAGTTGTCCTCGTTAATTACCATATTTATATCTCACCTTAAAAAATTATTTATAAATTGATTTTTCATGACAAAAGAAAAAGATTGGATTATAAAATGTAATTTTGTGACGAAATCTAAAAATATGCATACTCTAGAGTAGGAATTGGTTGATTTGGTTTGCTTTTATATTGATGATATGCTAAAACAAATATAAATATAACTAAATGTTCATCCTAATATTTTAAGATTTCGTCACAAGAGTACATTTTTTAATTCAATATTTTTCTTTTGTCATGAAAAATCAATTTATAAATAAATTTTAAGGTGAGATATAGGCATGGTAATTAACAAGGACAACTTTTATAAGTATATTGAGTATATATGTCACATCAAGCACATTGTACCTGGACATATCATATAAGCCACAATATATATAAGCTTCACCTCTCAGTTGTTCACCTTCATGTTTTATGATTTTGTTGGTAAAGAACAATATGATATGTAATGGTGATTTTAACAAGTGTATTGAATCGTACAAGTAATATATTTAAAACGGTAAGATCGAGTATCGAACTCAATGATTGCATTATATTGTTGAACAATATTTTAATACTCAATTGAACAAAAGGTTTCGGTTTGTTTGGTTGCAAACGATAATTATAACAACGAAAATTACTTTGAATTTAATAATAATAATAATAATAATAATACAAATGTCAGAGATGGGTATTCTTTGGATTCAAACTCTATATTGTTAATATGATTCTAATGTCGAATTCATTCAAGATGTCATTACCAATTTCCTATAATGTTTAATCATAATCTCTAATCTCTTTATGGATTTAAAATTAAGCATAAGCATGTATTTATCAGAAATTATAATGGTTGCAAAGATTCACATCTATCTCTAGACTACGAAAACAAGAATATGTAAATTATAAATCATTTAAAAGTGATCAAATAATAAAAAACATTAAGCACGGATTTACATATTCTTCAACTCATCCCTAAAATTCATTCATATCATATCAATAGCATTGAATCACAACATATAGTGTTTAACCAAATTCAACTTATCCCTAAAATAGCAAAATTAGTTTAAAGACAAAAGGAGAATTGAGAATTACACATAAAAAATTGCATGTGAAAGGTGTCCAAAGCCAGATGAATCAACAAAAAATCGCTCTTTAAATTGAAGCGTGACAAGCACAGAGTTTGTGTTGGATTCCTCTGCGTTGAAATGTTGTGGCCGATACGTTAGAAAAAGGCAGTAGTGTGGTGCAAAATTCGCACATTAACGCACCATACTGATACATTGGCGCATTGCGCCCGCCAACTTGTTGCGTTGAGATGTTGTGTGTTGTATTTGCTATGGGACCTAGAAAAGCTGGTGCATTGGAGTGTAATTTTTGACGTACCATGCTGTCAAATTTTTACTGCTTGCTTAAAATACTTAAAAATTTGCTAAAATCTACTTAAAATTAAATGTAAAAATCCTAACTATTGTAGAATTATCAAAATGAATAACAACTTTGTTAGAAAATTCAAATCAACAAAAGCATAAAAGAATAGATTATGGAAAATGTATTTTTGCATTACTTCATAATCCTAAGATAAAAAGAGAACTACTCAACCCTACACATATATGGTAAGCAGATGCAAAACTAAAAAAAAAAAAAAAAAAACAAGAAAAGTAAAAACTGGAAAATATATTATAGAACTTGGAATAGATCACAAGAATCAGAAGTTAGATTTTTCCTTAAGCTTAAAGGTCCTATTTATATTCTAGAGAACCATCACTTTCATGAACTTCAATAGCCACTAGAGTCATTATTACAGATAATGGATAAATTTTTTATCTTGGACCTGCCACGGTTGTGTTAGGCCACCGCCATGGGTCGCCGCAGGGTCTTATGAGTTTATTAAATGGAGAATGTTAATATGTGGCCTTAAGGACACATGTTATGAATACAAATGTGGTAAACATTTATTGCATTTTGTGTATTCATTAACTACTTGAACATTAAATGTTTTGTATCATTAAATGCAAAATTTATACTTTTAGGTAGCTTATCATGTGCCCTTAGGGCACATGTTAACGGACCCTTATTAAAAAACGAATTTACCATCAATTTAATTCAAATGATTACTATTGTATAACGTATTAACGGTTGGTGCAGATGGCTAGAAAATAAATAACTGGAGGCGTGTAACCACTGAACTAAGGAATTATTCGCAAGATATTTGCGCAACTCCCACAGAATAAAACCGGCTCTTCTCGACGATAAACATGTCAAGGCTATCAATACGTGTTTGTTTCAAGGTTGTTAAAATTTACACCCAGGAATAATATTCCCAGTAAATGATAATTGGAATTTTATTCCAAGGTATTTTAACATAATTGTGTTTGGTTAATATTAACTAGATTCCTTGAAATTATTAATAAAGATGGGTAAAAGAGAAGTTATTATAAGTTATTAAAAATGTATTCCCATTTCATGGGAACTTTTCTTTCCCACCCATTTTCATGGGAATAATATCATGGGAATAATAGAAGTTATTGGAAGTTATTTTATTCCAAGGAAACTTCATACCCAGGAATAATTTTATATCAACCTTGAAAAAAACATGGGTATGTCTATTTCAACCCATATATTCGAAGGAATATTATTTCTAAACTTGAAACAAACACCCCTATCAACAAGGTAGGTAACTCAGGCACACTCTGAATCTTATTCATTTTCAGAATTAAAAAACGGATCATGCTAAACGGTGTCATTGGGGCACTAGTTAAGCATACTAAAAAAGAAAACAAATAACAAAATTAATAATGAGAAAGAAGAATAAAGGACAAATGCACAATTTACAAGATAAATTTTTTATATTAATATCTTTAACTAATAGTATTTTTTAACATTTTCCTTAAAAAATAAGGTGAGGAAGAAGTTGTTATGCGTGTAAGTCCTTTTGATCTTGCTGATTTTCACTTTTATATATATATATGAGGTTTGTTAATTTAGACCCACCTAAAAATATGAAGGTCTAAGTTAGCAAGGTGCACCTTTTCACGTATCTTGGACAAAAAAACCATTCATATTTATTATTTAAAACTAGTAACTTGAGGAATAGTTTTGTAACTTTCATTTGAAAGGTTCCTTAATTTGCACACACTTTATTAATTTACACCCACTTTATTTTAAAAATGGACACATGGCTTAACATAGAACAATTGATTTATCGGACGTATGAAGTTGCTTGATAGGCACATGACTTTCCCACTTCAATTAATTATTTTCTTTAATTAATTAAATGACAAAACTACCCTTCTATTTATAACATGTTAACTTAAACCTTCATATTTTTAGGTGTGTCTAAGTTAGCAAATCTCATATATATACATACATATATATATATATATATATATATATATATATATATATATATATTTGTGTGTGTGTGTACGGTACGGGTACCTGATACGGGTACGAGGTACGACATTTTTAGAAAAGTTAATGTATGTGTCTATACATAAATTAAGGTACGAATATATATCTGATACTGATACGTGTATATATTCGGTACTGATACTATCCCTTAAATGAAGTACTCCGACATCATATGTTGTAACCAATTTTCTCAAGCAAAACAATAATTCCTCTCAAGTAATAAGGAAGCATAAAACCAAACGGTCATATAACAAGTAAATGACAATGACTAATTTGAGTTAATATAGGAATGATCAAGAAGAAAAACGTGTAATACATGTGAAAATCAGGTGCCTTACCCCATTATTTTTAGTCATTTAAAATAGAGTTGTTTAAATAAAATTAATTAATTGGATCACAATAAAATTTAGAATAGATTTAAACTAAATAAACTTTAGAAATATCCAAAATATTCAACATTAATGGGTCTTTGTTCAAGTTTAGAGATAATATTCCTCCAAATATATAGGTTAGAATAGATATAGTCATGTTTGCTACAAAGTTGACATAAAATTATTCGGTTCTTTAAAATAAAATAACTTTTAATAATTTCTCTTATTCTCATGATAATATTTTCATGAAAATAGGTGGAAAAGAAAAGTTCTCATGAAAATGGAAATATATTTTCAATAACTTCTTCTAATTTTTCTTTTACTCATCTCTATTAATAATAATTCTAAAGAATGTAATTAATATTAACCAAACACAATTTTTTTAAAATACCTTAGAATAAAATTTTCAATTATCATTTTCTAAAAATATTATTCCTAAAAATAAAATTAACAATCTTAAAACAAACATACCGTAACACAATTAACAATAACAACCATATTACTATGATTAAAACTTTTGACCAAAATTATTAACAGAAAGTTCAAATACGTATCACAGAATAGCTAGCTAATGGTACGAGGCAATTGAAGCTTACGTCAAGTTTGGATTATACCCTGTCTGTCTATGACCGTATGTCATACTAATAGTTTTGGGGGTTTGAACCCATCCATCAGCAACGTAGCAGCAGCATATCTTTTGCTTAACGGCAGTGATCATATCCCCATTTACCAATAAACTGAAAAGCAACTCCCTCACACACTATTATACTCCCTGTTCTTTATTCTCCCTCTCTTTTTGAATAGCTCGTTATCTAACAAAGTGCGGTTGGTTTCGCGGTGATTATAATTGATTTTGGTAGAATAGATTTTGATAGAATTTATTTTAGTTAAAAGTTAATTAAATGTAAATTGGTTTATGTTTGGATAGTTCAAGTAAAAGTGATTCTTACAAATTCATGTTGTTTGGATAGTTTTGATTAAAATTGATTTTGGTGGTAAAATTACCAAAATGGGTATTAATATTTTTTTAAGCAGGGTATTAATGTCTTTTTTTTTAATAAAGGGTAGTATTAATCTATGAAGCACGGACACCGGACACGGACACTGACACGTCGACACCGATAATAATTTGAAAAAATGACATAATTTAGTGTAATCATAAGTGTCGGTGTCGGACACCGACACAGAGACACTTAATCTGATGGGTGTCCGTACTTCATACTTCATAGGTATTAATATCTTTTAAAATTAGAACTTGTGGAGTGTGGACTATTATATTAATTTTTTTACCATTCATATATTCAATAATGAATTACTGTAACGTTTTTTTTAAAGTATTTGTAAAAAAATATATGGGCTTTGTTAGATGGGGAGGTCAGTGGACTTTTGGAGCCCATTTCAACTTCATCTCTAGCCTATGGAAAGAGAGAGAAACTCTTTACTCTTGAGTTTTCTGGTTACTGCTGCGTAGAAACAAAACAGTTCGAGAAACATAAAATTAGGAGCAGCAAAATCCTTATTGTGGCCATGTTGAAAATGAAATAAAAGAAACTGGTTTGCAACTAGAAAAATGGAAAACTCATATGGGTATATAGGGAAAATGGAAAACACATTTGTCAACGCCAGCTGTGACCATAGTAGCTGCATGAATCAAAGCGGATACAGGAGTGAGACCCTCCATAGCATCGGGTGACCAAGTATGCGATCCTAGCTGTGCAGATTTTCCAACAGCACCAATAAGAAGTAAAATACAAATCAGAGTTATGACATTCAATCTCATATTGCAAGAAATCCAATAATTTCTAGGGGCACTAGCACGAGCAAAAATGGTTGAAAAATCTACTGTTTGAAAGAGAGTAAAACGACCCGAAATCCCAGGAGTTAATCCAAATCGCTTTGAGTTAACGCAAAAGCTCCAAATTGTAGCTTTAGAGCAACGCGCGTTGGATCTATTTTCACGGTAAGTCGAATCGCGTTTGCAGTTTGCCAAACAACAAGAGAAAATGCGATCTATATTCATGGGACAGTTAAATTACAGAAACAATGTGAATAAATCTCTGTGAGCTTAGTTCAGTTAGTAGAGATATCGCACTATATGTAGGAGTTCGGCTTCGAATCTGGAACACTCCACTTATTTACCTTTAAGGTGGATTTTCTAGTCAATAAGCAACTTGACAAAAAAAAAAAAAACAATGTGAATAATGACGTAAAAAATAAAGAAAATAAATAATTATTAAAAAAAATGAGAGGACTTAATATGAAAAGTTGTCTATTAGTGCACTCCATCATGTTCTGATTATAAATAAGCTTATGCTAAATAGTGTTCCGAATATTTGTTAAGCATATTAAAAAAGAAATTAATGATAACATTTCCTTATTGGTATGGTTAACAAGTATACAGGGCACTACTTAATATTTTTCCTTCTAAATATATGAAAAAAGTTATTACTATTTTTTCCATTGAATAACTAATGTATCTGATCTATATTATAAATCATATACCTTATATTTTGGACCAGAGGAAGTACAAAAGTGATTGTCAAAATATCATTTTCCTATTTAATAATCACACGATAATTTATGGAAAATGCTAAACAGTGTTTCTTGGACAATAATTATTAAGAAAATAAAGATGGAAACAAAAAAAAATTAAGTAGAAAATAGTCTTTTTTTAAAACTGTAAGACATTGAATGCACTATTTTAAAACAATATTACTATTTTTATTATCTTATTCATTACTCCAGCCTCTGGGCACTGTTTAACATTTTTCATAATTTTTTAGTAGTCTAATAACAAGAATTTCACCTCTTAAAATGAATTTCACCACTTGCTTGTGAGTTAGACGATCCGTTGACCAATATTGTCCATTTGTTTGCACCTGAGGTCGGAGGTGTCGTAATTTCGGCAATGAAGTCATCGAGTACTTGAGATTTTAGTGCTTTTCCTACTTTCAAAAGTTATGTCAAATTCAGATAATTGAAGTGACCATTTGAGCATTCTCCTCGCCATGTCGAGACAACAGAGTAATTGTTTGTTTTGTTGATCCACCTTTGGAAAATTTCCCTTGTGCCCATGTGTGCAGCAAAGTGCTTCATCAGTCCGTCCTCGTGCTTTATCATTCTGTCTAGCCATGAGATGGCCATAGCCCATAGCAACAACATGTTAACATTGTTTCCTTCATCGGAAGTTACTTCCTCCACCGCTTTTCGGGTCTTGTTTGTTTCCTTCCTCAGGTTGTCATTTTTTCCCATGTATCGTGTCTCAGATGCCAGTGACTCCTATGAAATCAATATTCTCAATGTGGACGTCGGCGTCGGTAGAACCATTATACATGTCAATGGGTGGTGGTTTCTAGATCCAGTCCAATTATGGCAGAGACATTTTCATTATCCTTTTAGGAAATGGTCTTTGAGGTCTTTCTTCGTAACTTCGGGGTGAGTTACAGTTACGATTGTACGAAGGAGAAGATCGATGTTCCCATGGGGAGGAAGTGATCGTTTCTTTGTGAAAAAATATGAGGAGGTAACCTATAGTCCCTTCGTGGAGAGTGTCGAGGAGGAGTTCCATTTCTCTAAGGTCTCGGGGACCTGTAGTTTCTGTGTCCATCTTGTGGTCGCGGGGACCCGGACCTAGAGACTGCGTTTTCTTTTCTTCGCGGGGGAGTTTGAGAGCCACATCGTCAGTAACTGTTGTTCGATGCTCGCGTGATTCGTGATTCCTCACAGCTTCAAGACGTTGGTCTTGGATGATCATACTCTATCAGTTGATGGCATGGATGAGGGTTTCCATAAGTGCATCATTTTCGGCTTCGACAACAATTTGCGGTAGCGACATGTCATGGGCCGACTCCGAGATGTAAGGATCGTAATCAAGATTGTTCTCCAATGCAGTGGTCGTTGATTTGTCGCAGCCTGTGAAGGGGCATTCGTTTCTCACCGTTGTGGAGTCTGTCGTTGTTTTCGCCTGTGATTGGTCGTTTTTGTTAGTTTTGGTTTTAAGTTTTATGAAAAGACGAGGAAACTATGATTTTCCACAGGCGACGCCACTGATCTTACCTGATCAGAATCGACATGACCAATGGTCCTCTTCAGTAAGGTTTTAGAAAATGTTCCCGTAGACACTCTCATGCTCAAACTAGTCTATCCGTGAAGTGAAAGTTTTAGAGAATGTAAGTAAAAGTATTGAGCCTTCTGCAGGAGAAGGTTATATATAATCCCGACGTGGAGCGAAGACCATTAATGTTATGACATATACGATGTCCTCACCATTAATTGTCATCGAAATAAAAGTTAAGAAGCCATAATTGACAATAAGTGTTAATCAATCCGACGTCGACTGTTACGAAAAACTGACTTCGTTGACCATTGAAGAGGAGGACGCAACCTTGAGCCTACCTCCCGATGGTTAAGTTCGGCCAACGAGAGAACTAATTCCTCGAATATTAATAGACCTTAGGCCCAATCCAGAATAATTTCAAATGAAAAGAATAACTCAAACAACTAGCTACACAACACATTTACTGCCTTAAATCCAAATCTAGTCTATAACAGTATATATTCACCACCGTAAGATTACACAAAATATATGTAGATGGAGGGTACCAAAAGATGATGAATACTACTCCTATTTGAAAAGGGCAAAAGTAGGAATTAGCAATAGAGAGAAAGTGTGAAAAGTAAACAACAAAAGGGACCACAAATGTTGGAGTTTAACCCCACTCACAACTCACGAGTCACAAGAACGTCACACATTTCCTCACCTTCTGAACATATCAATAAAAGTGTAGTAGTAGTAATAATTTATTTATATTTTAACCCCCAAAAATAAAAATAAAAGTTGATCTGAGTTGACGTTAATTTAGACGTGAAAGCTAACGGATGAAAAATCGGTTTAGCAATCATTGTTTTTTCTTTGACACATACATCTTGCTTAGCTTCCTCCCACTTCCATCCTTCTCAACAACAAAGAAAGAATCCTTCCTAACTTTTTCTCTATAACACCTCAACCAAGGTAAACTATACATTAATAAAGAATCTTCACGTTTTCTTTTTTTATTCTTCTCATTATTTTTTTAATAACTTATGGATATATACTAGATGTGAGTTTTTTTTTTTGTTTTTGGTTGAAGTTTTTGAAACCAATAACTAGATCCATGAGTTGTAGTAAGAAAGATCAAGAACTAGGGTTTTGTTGATCATTCTATATATTACATGTTAAAGCTAGCTTAACTTGTTTTGTTATATTCTTTAGAATTTGAGTATGGTTTGAGTGTGTTCTTCATCTTCAATATATAGATTGGAAGGTTATTTTTATTACACTACACACTACTTTCAATTCTAGATTGAGAGTTCTTCGTGTAAAGGTGACGGTAGAGAATCTAAATCCGTCTAAGTTTTCTTTTTAGTTTTCTTGAGGCAAAATAAAACACAACTTTATCTTGCTTAATTTGCTTTTGTTGTATTTATTATTATATTAAATCGTTGTTTGTGACTTTGTGATATGTAATTAATAATAGGGTCATGCTAACCGGCGCTCCGGTCATGTTGTAATTAATGATATTATTTTATGTTTTTGTATGGCAGTTAATTTTTAGTTTGTTGGGATGAGGCCAGAACAATTGCATGTTGCACAACAAATCAGGCGTGACAAATTAAGAATCCAGAATCACATGCAACAAGACTTGATCTCTAACAACAATATAGAAGAATTATTATCACTACATCAACCACCACAAGGTTTCAATAACATGGATCTTCTTCAACTCAGAAATGCTAATGCTAACAACAACAACAACATGCTTAATGATGATGGAGCAGGTCATTATTCATCTAATCAAATCATAAATACTTTTTCAACAAGAAACCCTTTGGATTATGAGCTAGCTATAGCTGAACCAAGTAGCAACATTAATAGACTCAATTATTATTACACAAATGAGACCAATATTCCCAACTCTTTCTTAAATTTTCATGAACAACTTAACACTAATGATATTTTCAAGTCTTCAACTTCTTCAGAAATGGCTTCTTTAATGCACCATCAACACATTTGGGGAGGTGTGAATAGTCATAGTCATAATACTAATGCTAATAGTATTGTGCCTATATTTCATGAAAATCAACAAAATCATCATCAATGGACAAATAGAAACATTAGTGTTGAAAACAACAACATGGGTTCTTCTTTCTTTAGTGATTATAATCCACAAGGTTTATCTTTATCACTTTCATCAAATTCACAATCAAAACAACCTTCAACTTCTACTTCAAATTTTGAACAAGGTTCTTTAGTTTCAAGAGATTGTGTGAAACAAATTCATCAAGAACATCAACAACAACAACAACCTAGTACTAGTGGTTTTAGGAATGTTGGTCCATTAGGACCATTTACTGGATATGCAACAATTTTGAAAAATTCAAGATTTTTAAAACCATGTCAAGAGTTGTTAGAACAATGTTGTTGTTGTCAAAATGTTACAAAAACAAGTAATGTTAATGTTGTTCCAAAATGGGTTTCCAGAGATGTTGGTGTTGATGATGAAAGTGGTGTTGTTTCTGCAAAAGGTAGTACTAGTAATTCAGGTGGTACTTCATCTTGTTCTATGTTGTATGGTTCAAAAGAGAAAGAGAAAGAGAATAGTAATGGTGATGGAGGAATTGGGAATAATTTTTGTCTTTCTTCTTCTACTTCTTCTTCTCGACCAGAGTGCCAAAAGAATAAGGCTCAGTTACTGTTCATGCACGAAGAGGTTGGTTTTCTTAACTGTTCATCTAACCCTTATAGCCTATTTTCTTTTAGAATTTAATTTATATAGACTGTGAGCGTAAAATTATTTTATACATGCATCCAATAATATACTAACACATCAAATATTGTGTTTAAAAACACATGACATGCCACATTCATTAAATGATGTGGCAACACATCATTTGATGAATGTGTAAAAAAAATTTCCGGTGCACAACAATTAAATTCTTTATTTTTATTTTATGTACTATCATTTTTAGTACTCCATCCGTCCCATTTTCATTGCCACATTTGACTATATTGCACTATTCACACATATTGTTTTGACCATATTTTTCTACTAATAAATAAAAATAAATATTAGCATATAAGATGTTGGATTCGTCTCGATGAGTATTTTTAAAATATCAAATTTTTATAATTTTTACTATAATATAATTAAAAATATTAATCGTCAAAGTGATACATCGGCATGCGTGAAACAGTCAACTGTGTCAATGAATTTGGGACGAGGGAGTATTTACTTTTGTATGTTTTTGTCACACTTAATTAATGTGTTTGTCAGGAAGTTACTGTTAATACTTTATTTTTTTTTGGAATGAATCTGCTATAGACATAGTTAAAGAAAAATAGTAATTTTTTTTGTCAAGAAAAAATATTAAAGAAAAAAAAATATTTTTTTTGTAATATTTTGGATGAATATGCTAGAGTAATATTTTTTTGTCAAGAAAAATAGTATTATTTAACATTAAAACTTTGATATTTGTATATTTTTAAAATTCGTGTAAGTTGTAAAAGATAAAAAGTAAATATAAAAATAAATATAGACGGTGATTTACGGTATCTCAACTTTTATATTTAAATAACACAACTCGTAATTTGGTCATGCCTAGTATTAAAGTACGTGGGTCATAATTATGGTGAACCATTCTATTGTGGTTTCGCATAAGCTACATTTTTTGAAAATTTATAGTGACTCGATTGTTATTCTCGAAATCTTACCATGATACAAATCATAAACTTAATAAAAAAAGCTAAATCTTTGTTAATACTATTAGTCATTATCTGTCTTTTACTGTGGATTCAAGTAAAAATTGAAAGGATACAAGTTGCTAGTAGGTTTGATGTCTAGAGAATTAGGAGTGACAAAATTGCATTTTATTGTGATGTATCTTTTTTCAATGTATGCTATTAATTTTCTAGCTTGGATTTCAAAATATTATTGGTAATGCTTCTATTCTCCTTTCATCTAGGCTCTCTGTGTTGTCCATCTTTGGACCAAGTCTATATCAGACACATTACAATTTTAGATTTGTGATATAGATTTTTTTTAGAGATACTATGTCCTTCTGTAATAATATGTTCTTCTAGCATTCTTAATTTGAGTTCAATGTTACGAGCTTACATACTTTTTTTTCATGTTTTTGAAGAGTCCAATCTGATTTTTTTAAAAATGTTTTTATTTCCAATAAAATAAAATAAAATAAAAATTAAGTTTAATTCCTACATAAAAGTATTATTCAATTTTCTTTCTTTTAAAAAATACAAAAAATGAGTGTTTTTAGTCTCTCTAGAAACTAAAAAAATAATAATATCTGTAAAAGCAAATAGGGAATCATTATATATCAAATTTATATTGGGACTAATTAAACTTGAAAAGTAATTCCTACATAAAAAGCTTGGCAAGTATTGTTTACTAAATGAAATTAATTAACATTATAATAAATCCCTTTTGAATATAATAACTAGTTTTTTTTAATAAGAAAAGGTAATTTGTTACAAGCGTTACTCTATCCCATTTAAAATTTAGTTTAGAATACCATTAACAAGTTATTTATATAAATAATAAGTGTTAATAGAAATGTTTTCATTTTTTTTTATGTGTAATTGTTTCAAACAATAATTTGCTTTAGTTACCTATTTTTTTTTCCACCAGTATCCGGTCCACTGAACCGTCTAATTTGATTCAGAGGTCAATTTTGGGATAAAGTGGTTCCAGCTCCCTCGAACTGTGGTACTCCCTACCAAATCCAGCGTCAATCATCACTAGACAAACTAACTATTGATTAACTTTAGTTCCCTAATTTGGAATTATTGTGTATTTATTTTAAAGGCATTGATTGAAGTGCTAGATGGATGTCTTTCTTTTTTATTTTTTATTTTCTATATTTATTCTATTTTTTATATGTGTGGAGGGTTGGTTGGGCATAGAGGTAAAAAGAGCTTAGCTTAATTTGACTTTGCTTTTTAGGTTATTTGTAATTTGAGGAACAAAGTTTCTCAAATCATATGCTTGGTTTTCCAGTGATATAGACTGTTTTAGGTCTGGTATTGAAAATGGTTTTTGACCAGATCTAAGTTTGAACCTTGCCTCTTTTATGACTGATTTGTAAACTATATATGAATAGATTATGAACTTGTATGTTTGGTGCTTTTTCTGCTCATTTGATCCCATTACTTTGTATATGGGTACTTCATGCATTCTTGATAGGTTGTGTGCTTGTTTAGAATTACGGTGAATTTTGCAAAATGACGATGTTATTATGACTTTGTTGAAGCTCCAAATTACAGTTTTTGTAAAATTATGATGACTCGCTGTGATTTGATCAAATTCATTGTTAATCCAAACATACAATACATTTTCTTTTGTGTTAAAAAAAGATATGGACATCATCCTTCATTCTCCTCAACATAATTTCAATATACAAATAAGTAAGTTTTTTTTTTTTTGCTTACTAGAGAATTTTATAATATATTTTCGATCCACGAGTGATTAGTTATGTAGTGACACTTCATATTTAAGATTTGGTTATTGTTTGACACGTGTTGATATTGAACACCGATATATATGGTTACATTTTTGTAGTTCTATTTTCTCAAATTATCACGGATGACAATATGTTAGTGTGATGTCTTGTCCAGTGTGAGATATCCGTGTCGTCTTTCATTGGTAATTAGATGTTAGGTGTCCCATGGCAGGTTCTTCTATTACTTTGTCATATATATATATATTCAAAGGAAACATTTCAATTCTATACTTATTACATTCAATCAGAGTTGTAACATTTTAGTTAGGTTTTTTTACTTAGTTTGATGGAGAAGTGTATTGTTTAACTACAACTTAACAAATGGGGTGGTGGCGCAGTTGGCTAGCGCGTAGGTCTCATAGCTACTGAGTGATCCTGAGGTCGAGAGTTCGAGCCTCTCTCACCCCATAATTTTTTTTAACTAAGATTTTGTAATTTTACTTGTGGTCATGGTTCTTAATTTTGGTTGCGGACGCAATCACAGTTGCATTGCGAACCTTGACAATGCGGTTGCAATTGCGGACCACGATATCTGGCTAAGTTTGAATGACTGTAGAGTCAAAGTCATTCCAAAAGAATGAAATAAATAAACTGATCTTTGTTGTTAAAAAGTTAAACAAACAGTGATTCTAATCATGTCTAGTTATTTAAAAATCATTTTATTGCTCCAATAAACAGTGCTTTTGATAACACTTCAACTGTGTGCATGTGTTCATTTTCTAAAGAAGAACTCTATAGAAGAATTTGAGGCAATACCCTACCTTGTTGCTATGAACTTACTCAATTTGGTGTTATTATAATTGTTACTTTCTGTCATCTAGCTACTTCAGAACATATTTAATATTTTTTACCTTTAATATAATAATTGTGGTTATTATAACAGTATCAAGTATCTCATCATGTGTTTTAATTTCATACATTAAATAATTATGAAATTTTGTAGTGATTGTTACTATTTGGCAATAGTGTTTTGGTTAGAGAGCATAGTTTCAATTAGTTTAGATTTTTTTACAATATTACAGAAATTTTCTTGCTGGCAATAAAGAACTTTATTATGTACACACAAGATATAAATAGAAAGAACACAAATCATAGGGTAGTGAAAAAAGTGAAGCAGAGAAAAAGAAACAAAATTAAAAGTTCCTTTATAATTAGACCTTCTGTGCAAAAAGCACAAACTGCTTTTTGTACTAATCACTATATTACCTAATGTAAAAGGGATACTACTTTTTGTTTGTTAACAAGTTTCTTCATTGTATTATTGTTACCATTCTATCTATGTAACACCGATATTTCATATTGAGGTGTGTCTGATGTCCAACATGTGTCGATGTGTTAGATGTAGTTGGAGATTTGGTAGAATTTGTTTAGTATTGTTTTAGGTAGTTACAATTTAGTTATACTTAAGATCAAATTTTTGGTCAATTTTTTTTCCTTCTTTGTTGGAATCTACCATGCTTCTCAATAAGATATTCAACACTAACACGACAATGACACATGTGACTATTTTCAATCATTTCATTTCTCAAATTATCACTAATGTCGACTCGTCAGTGTCAATGTCATGTCTGGTATCTATCTGTATTTATGTCATTAGCATTCTCATTCGTTTAAACGAATTGTACTAATTGGTTTCGAATGGCAATATAGGTGACAAGAAGATACAAGCAATACCATCAACAAATGCAAATGGTGGTATCATCATTTGAGTCAGTAGCAGGTCTTAGTTCAGCTACACCATACATTTCATTGGCTCTAAAGTCACTATCAAAACACTTCAAATGCCTTAAAAATGCTATCACAGATCAACTCAAGCTTACATGTCAAATATTGGGAGAGGATTTTTCGATACTACCAACAACCACAAGTAGTAATAGTAAATTTGATAGCAACAATAATAACATGACAAGGCTAAGATGCATGAATCAGAGTTTTCAAAAGAACAAATCTGGAGGGAATAGTAATGTTGACTTTGTTGAACCTCAACAACAACATGTTTGGAGGCCCCAGAGAGGGTTGCCGGAACGTTCAGTGGCAATTCTTAAAGCTTGGTTATTCGAACATTTTCTTCACCCGTATGTTTCCTTCTGTCTATGTGAAAGTTTGATATGTTTCTGTTTTCTGAAAAGAACAAAATTTTCATTGCATTGACACTTCAGACTATGAAGCACAAACACTTTTTAAATTAGGCGTGTCTGGTGTCAGACACCGGCACGATACTGACACTTACGATTACACAGAATTATGTCATTATCTCAAATTATTGTCACTATCGACGTGTCAGTGTCTGGTGTATGTGTCTATGCTTCATAGGATTAAAGGTTTGTCGTGTGTTGATACATTTCTGTGTCTGACATCGATACGATACTGACACATATGGTTACAATTTATGGTCCAATTTTCTCAAATTACTACTGGTGTCGACATGTTAGTGTCAATATCGTGTCTATTTTTGTCTATTTCAATGGTTCATGGATACAATGAGTAAATTATGATTTTTGTTTTGCTGTTCAAAATCAATTTCAGGTACCCCACGGACACTGATAAACACATGTTGGCTAGTCAAACAGGTCTATCAAGAAACCAGGTAGGGGTCTACTTCTTTTGAATCCATTATTATGTCTAATGTCTATACTCATTTTTATACTATTTGCTGCTTAATGGAATTTCTATTTGACATGTTCTCTTGGATGGTTTCCAAGTAAGTGGGCCAAATATTTTTCTAAAATTGTTTTTTACCCCTTTGAAGTTTTAAAGTAATAGTTGCATGATTTTGTTTTTGTTTCCATTTTTGAATTTTAAATAATTTTTTAATTAGTAATGCTAGTACTACTTTGTCTTTAGTGTCTCGTCAAAATTTGTGATTTTTTTTTATTTTAATATTTTTTAAACATTGAAAAGAAAAAGAAAAATAGAAAGCAAATTAGATTTAACTCCTCTTCCTAAGATTTGAGTTCTAGATATCGATTTGCAGATACACAATCTAGGTCGTCCATCTGAGATGACCCGTGTTTTGACTTGGTATTTTGAATTCAATTTACAAAAGATGATGCTCTATTTTTTAACCAAATTATATTATTATATATATATATATAGAAATAATTACACATGAACCAAAGGATATTCAATTTACAAAAGGAGAAACATGAGTCGTCTAATCTTGATTTGGTTGTCTAAATTGCACAACTACTACAAATATGCGATCCTCGCCGTTTATTGGTATTAACCTAATAAACTATTATCCTAGGGTCGTTTTTTAAGACCAAATGATGGTTTGTCACCTATTCTTAGAATTTGGGTTGAATGTAACTCATCTTTACAAACAAACTTATAAGGTCAAGATTCATAGCTTAACATGGTATGAGAACCTATTCACTAGGCAATTGCACATTGTGAATTAATTCCAAACTATATATGAATTTTTATTTTGTTTCTGGAATATCAATGTAACTGATAAATAATAATCATATAATGTAGGTATCAAATTGGTTCATAAATGCTAGAGTCCGTGTATGGAAACCAATGGTTGAAGAAATACACATGCTTGAATCAAAAAGCACAACAGAAGTTCAGAATCAGAACAATAGTAAAAATGAAGCCTCCAATGTTAGAGCACATGAAAAACAATTTCAATGTTTGGAAGTTGGGTCATCTTCAGGAATTAACAATGTTGAAAATGTAATAAATGAAGAGCAATGGAATAATATTCAAGAGAAGAGATCTAAATTGGAAAATGATCAAATTACACCAAATATGGATACAACAGTGATGGGTTTTATGCCGTATCAACGTGGATCTGTGTCGCTGACTTTGGGTTTGAGACACGGCGTTGAAAATGCACAACACCAACAACAGTTGCAACAAGAGGTGGAGCTTAGACATCAATATGGAGGGCACATGTTCCATGATTTTGTGGGTTAATTAGTTAGCTGATTATCATGTTTTCTAGAGAATTATTGGAGATGGAAATGAAGGAATAATAGGGATGACAATTCAAACCTTAGATGGACTTAAAGTTTCGGTGAACTAAGTCTTAGAGGTTCAACCGAGTGAAAGACATTGGCCAATAATTTGGTTGAGAGCAGTACGTAGTTATGTAGCACCAAGATTGTCTGACACGTCTCATTTTGTGACACTGATGTTATATTTAATTATTCTATTTTTTAAATTTATTATCGATGTTGACGTATCAATGTCTTGTTTAGTGTTAATGTACAATATGTACTAGGTATGTACGTGGCCGATATGACGCTTCTCGTGGAAGGCAACAATCATTTAGGTTAAGTACATTCCTGCATCTTCTGCTTTTGTGTAATTATTATAATTACAATTGGTATTTAAAGAGGGAGACATGGAGAGATTTTATTTTTCTCAATGTGATGGGAACAATTTTCTCTTTACCACCACCTCAAAGCAAGTTCAAATGTGATATATGTGCATAACATACTAAAAGGTTGTTTCACGGTTAATTTTTAAGATACGTTAGAGTTGGTGGTGTCTATTGCGCACAAGGGCACCATATCTTGCAGCATGCTCAACCACGAGTAATTATAGGCATTTTTTTTTTTTTTTAATATATATATATATAGGTTTTTTTTCCACCGCCAGTATTGAGTTCACTAGACCGCTTAATCTGGTTTGAAAGTTAGTTCTGACATCAAGTGATTACAGTCCCCTCCTGATCACAGTTGTGAGAGATCAAACTGTGGTCCTTCCTATCAAGTACAACATCAATTAGCACTAACCAAACTAACAATTGATTTTTTTGTTTGTTAAATAAATATTTTGTTGGTACAAAAATAATTTTTTGTTTGTTAAATAAATATTTTGTTTGTACAAAAATAAATAAAAAATTAATCAAGACTAAATCTTGGCTATTGAATTTAAAATCATTAAATCCTAAAGGCTAATGGCTCTAAATTAAAAATCAATGTCAATTATATAATTTATGCTTAGTACAAAACATGTTTAAGTTGCACATATTAGACAAAGACTCATTCCTATAAGTTCTAGCTTAATTGGTAATATGTCGAAATTGTTAGGTCAGATTTCGTGTCCCGAGTTCGAACCCGGGATCTCACAATTATGTGAGTTTAGTTTCAGACTTTCAGTGGATTACCACTTCATTTAAGATTAAAAAAAAAAACTCATGTTTGAGGGGGTTCATGTGCACCCCTTGTTGGACTTCAAACCGTTGCACCTATGCTATTATTTTTGAAAAATTCTTATCCCACCCCCTACATATCTTTTCTACCCCTCAATATTCTAATTTTACACTTGGAAAAAATTCGGAACGCATTTTTCGAAGTTTTTCTAATTCAAATTTGGTAAAAATTCAAAAAATATGTTTCGAAGGAAAAAAAAAAGTGGAAAACGCGTTCCATTTTTTTTTCCAAGGGTAAAATTGAAATATTGGGGATAGAAAAAATATGTAGGTGGTGAGATGAGAATTTTTCATTATTTTCCATTTTGAACCCTCTCATTTTTTGACTTTGCACCTACGCTGTTACAAAACCTGTTACATTTTGCTTTTTTTTTGAGTCCTTCTCGCACCCCTTGAGATACATGCGCGCCCCATAATATTCTGACTTTATCCATCTCGCTACTTAGAAAATGTGTGTAAATAGCAAAAATTGGGGGCAAAAGAGTTCGCTTTCTAGATGGCAAATTGCAAAATGAGTATTTGAAAGTGGTTTTTTTTTTAATTATAATTATATTAGGACCATAGTTTGCACCCCCCGAATTAAGGTCCTAGCACCACCACTGATAACTTATAGTGAATAGCTTATAAGCTAGCTTTTAGATTATAGCGAATAAACTAACTGATTGAATTTGTAGTGTTTGGTAAAATTAGCGATTGAACTACCTTATAAGTATGAAATAACATAAAAAGACATGTTTAATTAATATTTAATTTTTTCAAGTAAAATGTCAGGGGTAAAATTGGAAGAGAAAATGATAAGATATAAGCTATATGCTATAAGCTCATAAACTACTTAAAATAGCATCTGGAAAATAAGTTATGAACTAATAAAATAAGTTATAATCTGTCCACAAATCCTAGCTCAAATGGTAGAAATACCGAAATTGCTAGTGTCGGACGCTATGACCAGGGTTCGATCCCTGGTCACTCCACTTTGTGTGTGTGAGTTTCCAATGGCTTTGCCATTTCGTCTATCAACCAAAAAAAAAAAAAAAAAAAAAGTTATAATCTCATAACGAAAAGACTGTTACCAAATAGAATTTTTTAGCTTATAAGCTATTAGCTTATTTGTCATCCCAAACAAAGCCTAGTGATCAGAGCTTTCCTAAAAGTGGGTTATGATGGGTACGTAATCATAATTCAATATTCTCGTGTTCAAGACTCAAGAACGAACAGAGGCAGGCTTCTCCTAGTTGGGATGGTTAACTTAACGTATTAAGTTAATTGAGTTAAAAATTAAGGAGTTGGAGGTTTGGTTTTCAAGTCTTGTCAAGGAGAAAAAATTAACATAACAGTCTTATATACTAATAATTTTCCATTAAAAAAACAAAGGTAGATTTCTCCTCCCTGCCACTGAACCTAATTGACATTGATTGAGAATAAATTGGTAAAGTCTTGTAATTTTGTTGATCAAAATGAATATTCAAAATAGAGACGAAGTATATGTTATAAATATTTAGATTCATAAAATGACAAGAACCATACTCTCGAAAATTGAAAATTCAGCTCCAAATTTCTTTTAAAAGAGTATAACGGTGAAATTTACACGCTAAATGTTAAGAAGTAAAGATTGCAGATTATAAAATATATTTCTCAAATTACTATTTGAGTTGTACTTGGACAAATTTGTTATATATTATGTAACCAAAAAAAAATTGTTATATATTATTATCAAATGATTTGAAAAATTATGTGCATAATAATTCTTAAAGTGTTCGAACATTCATAAAGTTCACCAATGCACATGCTCTATATTGATATTATGAAATTTACAAGTGCCTAAATTCCTTAAGTACCGTACAACACCAATATCTCCGATGTTAGACATCGATACTTATGATTGAAGGTATATATTGTGTTCGATACCGACATTAAACCTGTGGATGTGATTATATCCAATTTAATTTATTTTTTAAAATTATTATTGATGTCGACATGTAGGGGTGTAATTGAACCGGTTTGGATTGGATTTTGGTGATTCCAATGTCCGAACCAACAAACTCTCGATTGATTCGGTTTTGTTTGACTTTTGATGTTTTTCAAAAAATGAAAATCGAACCAAACTAATTGATTTTGTTCGGTTTGGTTTGAATACCTTAATCGATTGACGCTTTTTTTTCGTGAGAGGAGTGTCTTATTATGAGAGATGAGAGAACCGATTATAAACCACATGATGTAAAGGAACAATTATGATTATGGATGGAGAAAACCCGCAGCTTGAAAAGAACCCGCCCAAATTGGACTAAAAATAGAGTAACGAATGGTTAAAAACGGGTTCACGGTTCAATAAAACAAAACAGAAAAGCAGTTTCAACTAGGTATACACGGTCGGGTCCAGGTGAAAATATTGAACTCATCGGTGTCCGAACTAATCCTGTTAGTTTTCAAGATCATAAAACGTAGATATTGGGCTCTGTTATAAGGGATTCCAATTAGTTTTGAGAAACATGACAGAACAATAACATGGTCAGGCATGAAAACCAGGGAGCAAAGGAATCGGGAAAAAAATGTGCGAACCGGCACAGTACCGAAAAAAATCGGTGAACCGACCAAGTCGCGCGGTTTAGCGGTTCTGGCTTTGTTAATTTGATGTTACTATTCTAAAAAGACACTTAAAAAGGAACATATTGAGTATTAATAGAGTAAAATTACAACGAAGAATACCAAATTTAGAAAATCATTAAAATTGATAAATTATAAATTTAGTAGCAATAAATTTTATTACATTAAAATAGATTAATAACATATAATAATTCATGCGCACATTAAGGGTGTGTTTGGTTTGGAAGAGAAGTTGTGAAGAGAGAACTAGGTAAGAGAGAGTATGAGAAGAGAGAAAGATGTAAGAAATAGAGTAGATTTAATTTAGGCGGCTTTAATGCAGTTTTGATCCCCTATTTTGAAAAACTTGAATTTTTGATCCCTCTATTTTAAAAGCCAAATTTTTGATCCCCTATTTTGAAAAACTTGAAGCTTTGATCCCCCAACTCATTTTGGTCAAATTTGTGATGATGTGATAATGTCTATGTGCCAACCTCATATTCCATGTCATATATATTATTTTTTTTAAAATAAAATATTATATTTTAATTTTTTTTTTAAATTAGTTTTTTTTATCAGATCTTTAAATCAAATATTAAAACAATATATTTAAATCAAATATATTTGTTTATCAAATCTTTAAATCAAATATTAAAACAATATATTTAAATCAAATATTTTTTTTGATCAAATCTTTAAATCAATATTAAAACAATAAAATAAATAACAATAATTAAAAAATGAAGATGATCAAAAGTGATGAATCGTAGAAGAATAAGACACGCATGAATAGTATTTATCAAAAAAAAAAAAAAAAGACACGCATGAATAGTAACCAAGTTCCCAAATCATGGAACCCTAGCGCCACCCATCTTCGACGATCTCCGTCTCAGTCTTTCATTTTCTTTAATTCATCATCACGCTCGTGTTCATCATTCCTCTGTATGTTATCATTCCTTTGTTTGTAAGTATCTTATGAATATTACTAGTGTTTTGGTATCAAGTAATCTACATCTGAGATGTTAGATAATACTACTAGTGTTTTGGTATTTTGAATTCTAGTGTTTTGGCCAATTTATGTGTAATTTAGTGATTTTTAATTATATATTTGGGTAATTTATTGGATTTTAATTATATATTTGGACAATTTAGTGATTTTTAATTATATATTTGGATAATTTAGTGATTTTTAATTATATATTTGGTAATTTAGTGATTTCTAATAATATATTTGGGTAATTTATAGGATTTTAATTATATATTATATATTTGGGCAACTTAGTGATTTTAAATTATATATTTGGATAATTTACTGATTTTTAATCATATATATGTATAGAGGTTAATTTTACTGATTTTTAATTATTATTAATTAATTATTTTATTTTTTTAATACTTTTAAAATATAATATTTTATTTAAAAAAAAAATAATGACAAGGAATATGAGGTTGACATATAGACACTGCCACATCATCAATGAGGTTGATACATCATCACAAATTTGACCAAAATGAGTTGGGGGATCAAAACTTCAACTTTTTCAAAATAGGGGGATCAAAATGTTGGCTTTTAAAATAGGGGATCAAAAGTTCAAGTTTTTCAAAATAGGGGGATCAAAACTGCATTAAAGCCAATTTAGGCTTAATTATACTTTTGGTTCCTTGTCTTTATTTTAGGTTTTAAATTGGTACCTTATCTTTTAAAAGTTTCAAGTTGGTACCTTATGTTTTTTGCAGGTTTCAAGTTGGTATCTTCTGTCAATTTTTTAACTATTACTGTTAAATTTGGGCATGTGGCAATATTTTGGACATATAAATCAATGACACATGTCCAAATTTAATGGTAATAGTTAAAAAATTGACAGAATGTACCAATTTGAAACTTGGAGAAAGGATAAGGTACCAACTTAAAACTTTTAAAAGATAAGATACCAACTTGAAACTTAAAATAAAGATAAATAATCAAAAGTGTAATTAAATCTTTAATTTATTGTTTGGTATAAGAGAATAAGAAGAGAAATTGAAGAGAGAGAATTGTTTTTATTTTTTCAAAGGACAAAAACACTTTGCTAAAAATTATTATTCAATTAAACTATTTACTTAGCATATTTTCTTTTAAAATTATTTTAATTTAATTCAAATAATCAGATGATTTAAATCCATGTATAGAACCCAGTAAAAAAAATGTATATGAATGGCCAACTTCATTTTCAATTGTCTGCAATTTTGGGGAATTTTGAGAACAACAACACACAACCACAAAGAGATGAGTGAAAACTTAAACTTCTCCTCTTTCTTCGCTATCTTGAAGAGAAAATGGAAAGGTGTGGGATCCACGTTTTAAACTTCTCTCTCACCCATTTCTCTTAATACCAAACCTGAGAAATTGGATATTTCTCTTCAAACTCAGTCTCCACAAATTATCTCTCCCTTATTTCTCCTAAACCAAACACATGCTAATAGTTATCTCTTTGTGATTTCATCCTGATTTTCATATATTCCTGAATGAAAATCTCATATTTGGTAACTAAATCCTATAATGATAATCGGGTAACAAATTTCAAATTCTCTATGTATTCACTCGCTCAGTCATGTTTCTTTTTTTTAGAGTCACAACAGTAGATAGCACCATAATATATTTCTAAAATATTCAATTTTCTTCTTATTCTTCGTCATAAACCAAGTGAATAGCGCAGAAATTCGCGCTAAGGTTCCCGAAAGAATTCATTATAGATAAATAGTTAGTTTTCCTTTTATTCTTCGTCATAAACCAAGTGAATATAGCGAGGAAATTTGCGCGAAGGTTCCCGAAAAATAAGTAGTTTGGATTAAATAGTTTTTCTGTACTCCTTGTTTGGTCTTCCTGCCAGTTTTTTATTTATAGTTTTAACATTTCTCTCTCTGTACCTCTCTTGTGTTCTCTGAAGAAAATTTAGAATAATAATAACAATAATCAACGATTTTGCCTAACATTAATATTCTATGGATGTAAATAGGTCTCCTACCATGGGCAAGTAGAAAAAAACTTGCATTTATAGGTTATCCAGGTAATATAATATAAAATTAAGATTCAATATTTATACATTTGGCACATGATCATATTTACATATATTGCCCACAAGAACATCAAATTGGTATTTAAACACTATGCATTTTATTTTGTTTTTAGTTTTCCATTCTACTAAGTAGGGAAAGCAACAAAGATCTCATCTTCATCCTTACTACAGTGGTTCTTATATCACCACCACAACAACAAAGATCTTAGATATAATTTCTTTTTTACTTCTTTTTAATTACACATGGAACTGATGCAAAATTTAACATAAATCTGATAGACCCAGGACAACAAAACAACCTTCATCACCAAATTTAATAATATCACAACAACGAACTAATGCAAAATCCAAATTTCTCAACACCAAGAAACTAGCCACAAACATCAGATTTTTACTATAACTGAAACCAGATATGAAAACAAAGAACGAGATCTACTCCAAAATAAGATTCAAAATTGCGCTGGAATCGGACTTAATCGGAGGTTAAGAACGCAGAAACAAGAAGACACCGAGAAGAAGAAAACAATGAAGAAGAAGAAATTTGAACCCGAAACTGCATTTATTAAAACGAAATTGATTTTGGCGTTGCTAATTCATGAGAAAGATGAGAGATACTGGATTTGAAAAATTGGGGTGATGGAAAGGGGATATGGTTTTGAGAAATTGGGAGGAGATACTGGATTTGAGAAATTGGGGGTGATGGAAACAGATATGGAATCACGGCGTAGTTTGTTTTTTTGATACTCATGGCGTGGGTTTTTTTTTTTATTTTGATTTTTTGACAGAAAAACACAGTATAATTTAAATAAAAAAAAATCAGTGGGTTAAATTTGAATAATATAAAATAGGATGGTAACATTTCACATTTTTAATTTGTAATTAATAAACAAAGAGTGGACATTTCTTTAAATTCAATTTAACCTACAAAACACTATACCAACAATTTCCTTGTACATCATCTTGACCATTCATTTATTTTATAATATATTCAATGGTAAATTGTTACTTTCTCATGGTGGGAGACCCATTTTACTCTCCCACCCTAGACTCAGCCCTATATAGTAGCACCAACACCAGACCGTGATAACATGGATAAACGAAAAAAATGTGATATTTAAGGTGTTAAAATCTCGTTTTAAATTGTAATCTTTATTGATTTTATGTTTTAAGTATGATTTTTTGTTAAATTGGAGCTAAAATTATTTTGAGTAAAATCGAAATTCAAAATGAGTTTACACGATTTAACTCTTTGTAAAATTCGCAAAATCACTTAAACTCACATGTTTTCACCTAACGATTCAAAAACTTATTTTTTTTAATCAATTCAAAAGTTTTATTCTATCTATTAGTAATAAATACAATATCATATCTAGAGAGACTTCATTTTTTATATAGGTATGTGTTAATAATTATAGGGTAACAATTATTTACGCATATTATTTTCTATAATAGTATACTCTGCTTGTTAATTATTATATGCTCTATATTATAGATTAAGTACGGCGATTATTCTCATAATAAGATAGTTTTTCCTTATAACAGGGAACAAGAACGGAAGAGTACGACAGTTAGACAAATAATAATTTTTAGTATTCGTCAGTGAAAAAAGAGAAAAAAAAATACAAAAAAAAAGATGAAAACAAGTGAGTAATAAAACAAATAAGCAATTATATTTTGATAAAATAATATAATATTACAAAATTTTATGCGATTATTTAAATGTAATATTTTTTTTGTAAATAGACGAAATGACGTCTGACCTAGCAATTTCAATATTTCAGTCGGTGGGCTTAGATTTGTGGACATTTAAATATAATAAGTAATTTGATAACTAATAGATACATAAATATTGTCAAAAACATAATATAATAGAGGTTTCGTAAAAATAAAATAAAACAATAAGGATATATACAATAACTTTGTATTTCAATCATATATAATATCCAATCTCATATCACATGTATGATTCAAAGAGTCATATTTAATACGTGAAAAAATAAGAGAGATATTAGTTCTTTACAAGATATATCGATCGACATATAATATAATAGTTGTTATTTACTATTGAAATGCATGACTATAGTCATATTACCTAATGAAAATGAGAGAAAATCAATTAAGTGTGAATTATCTAATATTTAAAATTTATTTTTAATTTAAAATTAATAATATATTAATTTTATCATATTTTATTTAATTATTTTTCATAATACTAAATGTCTAAATTAAAATAAAATTATTAATTTCATATTGCGTTCAAAATTACATAAAGTTAAAATATTATATGAATTTAATTTATATGCACCGTCAGTGTAAAATTATTTTACACATGCGTCTAATAATATATTGACACATCATGTATGGTAATTAAAAAGAATTTAATTGTTGTGCACTGTCGGTGTAATACTTTTTTACACATACATTCAATAATATAGCAACACATCATGTATTGTGTTTAAAAACACATGATGTGTCACATTCATTAAATGATGTGGCAATACATCATTGGATGCATGTGCAAAAAACTTTTACACTGACGGTGCACAACAATTAAACTCAATTAAAAATATATGATGTGTCACATCATTAAATAATGTGGCAACACATCATTGGATGTATGTGCAAAAAAACTTTACACCGACGGTGCACAACAATTAAATTCATATTATATATATATATGTTTGTTTCATATATATGTTTTCAATTCCACTTAGCCAAAAACGAGTTGACGTTGAAAATAAATTTTGACAACCTTGGTGATACCCATGCATGGATATGCTTATAATAGGTATTCTCAATTTCTCAAGTTTCTCCCCTATTTATAAACTTTTAATAGGTATTTTTACTTTGTTTCCCAAGAAGTCATAAAACAAACCCATCTTTCTAGAATATATATATCTCTATATAATATACTATAACTCTCTAAAAATATCTTTATAAAATATATCGATCTTTAAAATATAACTCTCAAATATCTTTTTAAAATATAACTCTAAAATGTATTTCTAAAATATGATTCTAAAATATAATTCTAAAATATATTTCTACGATATATACTAACTTCCATAAAAAGAAAAAAACTTACTATATTCTAGAACAAATTCACCGTATCCATGTTAATAGCATAAAACGGACGTCAACATTGATTGAATTTGCACTTGACTGGAACTAATTTTTCAACTTGAAACAAATGAACACCGCACACGGGAAAACAAAATACACCACACAGAGACGAGACAACAAAATAATGTGATTTTCACATATTTGTTTGTTTTGATTTCCCACATTTCTAAAATATATTTCTAGAATATCACTTCTTCAAATATATTACGTCAAAAAAAAATCCTAGAATATCTTGTCTTCTAATATATTTTTATTTTCAAGAAAAAAAAAAAAAAAAACTTTTGTTTCTACTGCTTAACCAACTTACACCCCTTTATTAGAATTGACCTCATTTGCCACACACCTCTCCTAATTGGGCTCCCTCCCCACACGGCCACACCTCCACTTAATTTTTTTAATTCTCTTTACTCATACTACACTCCACCTTATTTATTGATACCCCTGTTTTTCATTTAAATTTTATTTTTCTCCTATTTCTTCAATTAATTAATTCTCCAACTACTTAACATCTTACTTTGGAATTCAAATTTTTAATTATAATTTTGCACTAATAATCCCCTACTTCTAACCTGTCAAATAATTTACTTAGAACATAAACACAATTAACTATTTTCTAAATAAATACTATTTCAAAAATTTGGGGTGTTCCATGTGTCGCTCCACACAACTATCCGGGGGTTGAAAAATTAGGCAAGTGCCGGGCAAAAAGCTTTTGAGGAGGTTGAGTCATTATTAGTAATAATGTATGAAATTCAAAGTTGTATATTATCATTCGCTATTGAGAATGCTCTAAGTATTCGTGTGTATATATATATATACCCCCTCTGTCCCAAATTATAAGGGGAAAAAAATACATTTATTGAAAAAAAAGAAAAACATAATAATTTGATTTATTTTTTTTTGTATTTTTGTTGAAAATAGTTGTATGGGAAGATGTAAAATTAATTTTTATTGGTTATTGATTATGAAAAATATAAGTGAGAGTAAATTAAATATATTTTGCATTTAATTTTATGCAAATAAGTAAAAAGAAATTAAAAAGAGAAATGTTTATATTTTTCTCTTATAATCTGAGAAAAAACAGAGAATTTTTTTCGTTATATTTTAAACCGGAGGAAGTATATACATATATATTTGCGTCAAAAAGAGAAGGTTTGTTATAAATCGTAACCATGTGCCATGGTTAATTATATAACAAACATTTAATTCAACTAAGTGATTAACCTCTCAACTGTGTGATCCACTTATGTGTAGGATATATATTTTGATTAACCTCAACTGTCTTTAAATATAAAATGTTGACTAAATTATAGATATTGAAAATGTTGGTAGTAATAAATTTATTGTTCGTGTTGTTTTTACAAATTTATCCTTTAAGAAAGAGAATTTATTTATGTTTTACCAAGATATTTATTATAAGTTTTAGAAAAAGAGGTACAATTATAAGAGGTATGTTTGGAAAAAGAATAATTAATGTACAGTAGTTGTAAACTCAAATAATTTTTTTTGTTTTCATCACTAGTTTAATCTGGTTCGGGGGTCAGTTCTGATATCAAGTGGTTACAGCCCCTCCCAATCGTAGTTGTGGGGATTAAATTGTGGTCCTCTCTACCAAGTTCATCGTCAATCATCACTGAATCAATTAATAATTGATAATTCAAATAGAGTCTTATATAAAGAAATCAATAAACAGAGTTAGTATATACAAAATATTTTCTTAAATGACTCAAGAGCCTTTGCACTTAGATGAAATAACATGTCTTTTCTAATTTAATCAAATCAAGATTTTAGATTTAATATATGATTTGAACATGTAACAACATTAGTTAATGTAATTGACTCAAGAGCCTTTGCACTTAGATGAAATAACATGTCTTTTCTAATTTAATCAAATCAAGATTTTAGATTTAATATATGATTTGAACATGCAACAACATTAGTTAATGTAATTGTGCGAAGAAAATATTTAGTTTATACAACAACAACAAAATCATAAATACTCCCTTCGTTCCAAAACTTTGGTCTTTTAGAGTTTTACACACGGATTAAGAAATAATAAATATTGATAAGTTAAATCATTTTTACTATTACTTTATTAAGAAAGATAAGATCCATTTAATTAATATTTTAGTTTTTGTAAGGGTACAAATGGTAAAGTATCTTAATTAGTTATGCATTATTTTGTTAAAATATGAGACAAAACAAAAAAGATAAAAAACCAAAGATTTAAAACCGAGAGAGGAGTTGTTAAGGTTAATTTGATTTTTCAAAATTCACGCTGTCAATTTATGGTTTGACTTTTCAAAATTTACAACGTAACTAATACTAGCTCCTCATCTAGCGTATACAGTACGTAGTAATTCCTTGCGTAGGTGCATGCACTCTACACATGAATTTTTGACCTTGTGCCGACGGTGAAAATTGAAAACCTCCAAGTCAGGGCATTGCACTCTACACATTAAATCATGACCTTGCATTGCTTGTTATAGGGAGAGTGGGAGACCGTAGGCGCCGAAAACAGCGATGGACATTATTGGAGTATATATTTAGATGAGCTGTTTTATATATCTCTAATATTTTCTCTATTTATAATTGATGTAGGACTAAATTATTCACATTTGAAATGAATTTCAACAATCTCTTCATCAAGTATGAGTGTCATTCACATCATCAGACTTATCTATACTAGGATCTCATGACACTCGCTTATCCATCAAGAAGATAGCATAACTCTTGACATAATTTGTTGAAGAGATCAAGTGAGCGTAAGAGGCAATAATTCGTATTAAACGTTGTCAGAATCTCTAAAACACTTTAACACAATATCTTTACTTAAAATCTTAAAGTTTGGAGTAAAAATATATTTTCAAAGTCTCTAAAAAATCTTTAAACATTTAACTTATTGTTGCTCTCAACACTCATCCTGTCTCTTCAATAATAATGCTCAAACATGGATTTGGATATAGCTAGTCATATTCAAGAGGATTATATTATAGGTATGAGATCAAAGAGAAATATTTGGTCCCTATTTCATTTGAGCTTAATTACAATAGGCTAAGTTACTCTTTTAGTCACTTAACTAATTTGTTGGTTTAATTTTCTTCTTATAACTATTTATTGTTACACTTACGTCCTTAGTTAAACTTTTGTCAATCAAATAAGTAATTTTCCGTTAATATTTAACCTCAAATGTCTAAGGTGGACATCGTGTAGCAATGGAAGCAGTTGGAATGGAAGAGAGGAAGATATTTTCCGTCAACGACATCCCCGGTTTTCTTGCGTTTCAGTTACAAGACGAGCATGGAATGAGGTAAGCTAGGACTTCTTTGTCCTTCGACGAGGAAGCCTAATTATGAGTGTGACGATTGCTAGAAGGAAAGATTGTTACAAAAAAAAAGTTGGGTTTGAATTTATGAGGATTGATGGCTATGAAGATGAAGAAGAAGGGAAAGAAAAATATGAAGAAAAGGAAAATTAGATTAAATTTTGGTGGTTTACAATTAGATAGAAAAGTTCGTCCCATAAGTCCTAGTTCAACTGATAAAAATGCCAAAATTGTTAGGCCGGATGTCGTGACCCGGGTTGGAACCCAGGATCTCACAATTATTTGTGAGTTTAATTTCAGTGGATTACCACTTCTTCTAAGAAAAAAAAAATATCTACAAGATCCAATAGTTTTAATGCAATTTTGATCCCCCTATTTTGAAAAACTTAAACTTTTGATCCCCTATTTTAAAAGCCAATTTTTTTATCCCCTATTTTGAAAAACTGAAACTTTTGATCCCCCAAATCAATTTGGTCAAATTTATGCTGATGTGTCAAATTTGTTGATGATTTGGCAGTGTCCATGTTGACATGTCATATTCCATGTCATCAATTATTATTTTTGTATACTTCATTAATTTTTTTAAATCAAATTTTTTTATTTTTTTTATAATAAATCAATTTTGTTTTTGACAAAAAATCAAATATTTTTTTAAATCAAATAATATTTTGGATCCTACATTATTATTATTATTATCATATATATTATATATAACTAAAAATCAATAATCGGTACTAAAAAAACAAAGGACGCAACAATCAAAAACAGAGTGAGAAACAAGTTGGTTCCAAATCATGGAACCCTAAGAAGAACAAAATCAGTAATCAGTAATTAACATCGATCCACTTTGTTCTCTCCCTTTCAATCGTTGACCGACTTTGTTTTCTCCCTCTCAATCGGCGTTTGATTCATCATCACATCGTCGATTCATCATTCGTGAACACTTCTTCAACGCTCGCGTGAACAGTTCTTCATCAACAAGAAAAATGAAGAACTAATTTACTGATTACTGATTTTGCTCTTCTGAGGGTTCCATGATTTGGGAACCAACTTTGCGTTCTCACTCTGTTTTTTATTACTGATTATCGATTTTTAGTTATATATAATAATGTAGTATCCAAAAAATTATTTGATTTAAAATAATATTTGATTTATTATAAAAAATAAAAATATTTGATTTAAAAAAATTAATGAATTATCCAAAAAAAAATTGATGACATGGAATATGACATGTCAACATGGACACTGCAACATCATCAACAAGTTTGACACATCTGCAAAAATTTGACCAAATTGAGTTTGGGGATCAAAAGTTTAAGTTTTTCAAAATAGGGAGATCAAAATGTTGGCTTTTAAAATAGGGGGATCAAAAGTTGAAGTTTTTCAAAATATGAGGGATCAAAACTGCATTAAAGCCTATAGACTAAAATGAAATCAACAAATTAGTTAAGAGACGACTAAGTAATTTAGCTTTGTTTTAAGAGTGGTATTTTTGGTCCGTAATGTATTATTATCAGCTTATATTTAAAGGAAAATGATAACTAGTGTCTCCGAGTTACTATTAAGGATACATAAAATAGCAAAATTGCATTGGAACTTGTGTAGGCAATCTTTATAAAATATTACTCCCTCCGTTATTTTTTAAGTGTCCGTTTAGAATAGTAACACCAAATTAAGAAATTGGATTTTTGCACCTTATTTTCCTATTATACTCTCATCAATAGATTTATTGTTATACAAAAAAATATTTTCAGATTATTGTTATCAATAGAATATAACAATAAACAAACTTTTTTGTTTTTTTTATTTAAAAAAACCTTTAGTTTTTCAAATATATATAAAAAAATATTTATTGAAAAAGATAAGTGTAATTAAAAAAGGGTACAATTGACAAATCGTACCCTTAAAACACAAAATGGACAGTTAAATAGAAACGCTAAATCCGACAAAACTGGACACTTAAAAAAAAACGGAGGGAGTAAAAGTGTTGTTTTCAATGTAAGAATTAACCTTTTACTAGGTTATCAGAACCGGACCGGTCATTGAACCGACGTGTTTACTGGTTCAAGGTTCAACTGGTCTGACCGAGGGTTCAACCGGGTCAGACCGTTTTTAATTAAATATATATATTTATTTTATATATACAAATAATACACACAAAATTCATTATTTTTTCTTCTTTACTTCATAATAGTAATAATGATACTATATAATACGGAGTAATTTACTGTATTACCGGTAATACTAGTCAATATACTAGTGATTATACTAGTACTACTCCTACTTATTACTTTAACTAGTGTACAATTATCTAAAAGAAAAACTAGTGTACAATATATTATACTTGTACATTTAAAAGGATTTTTATTTTCAAAGATGTTTTCACACATTCCAAATGAAAAATACACTCTGCCCAAAGTTAAATTACTTTTCAATTGATTAACATTTGACAGCATAGTACATTTTCCAATGTAATTTATCATAGACTTTCTTACTCTAAATATATTACTAGTACTTTTACACAAACCACTCATAACTAAACAAAGACTCCTCCTCTCACTCTCTGGTTCACGTTTTCTGTATTCTTTCTTCTCCACCATATATTCTTTCTTCTCCTACATCTTTACTTCAAATTTCAGATCTTGTTTCTATTTAGAACCAACCTATAAATCTGAAAAGGGTAGAGTTTGAACTTAGTCTCCATGATTAGAGAGAAAATTTCAGATCTTGGTGAAAGGAATGGAAATTTCGGTTCAACCTGTAGACACAAAAAACCGCCGATTTTCACGGTTTTTCCCGGTTTATGTCCGGTTTTCCGGTTTAACTTCCGGTTCAGTGGCAAAGCGGTTTTCACAGTCAATCGGACCAGACAAGGGTCCGTTTTCCGGTCCAACCGGCCGGTCCGGTCCGGTTTTGATTACCCAGCCTTTTAGTATCTTAACTTGTATCTTTAGATTAAATTACATTATATTTCGCTAAGAGAAACTTTTAAAAGTACACTCTCATTCTCAATTTCGTTAAAATATACACCCCTTCTCTTGAGAAGAAGTACACCCATATAAAATTATGCTCTCATACACTCAGAAATGTTTGAATTACACTATTTGTTCATGTGGCTTATCAAAAATAAAATAAAATTTATTTGTTCTTGTGTGAACTTCAAGTATCACTACAACAAATAAGGACCTTTATAAAGTTAATAGTGCTTTTTTAAGTTTATAATAGCTCTGGGAGTATTTACTATTTTTGGGCTACTCGCTATTACTTTGAGGTACTAACTACTTGTATTGAAACTATTTTAATTAATGAAATGACTCAAATTTGTGTTTATAAAAATAATGTATTTACTAATACCATTATTATAGGTTTGGTGCAAATAATAGCGTTTGTTAAGCGCTCAGTGTACATCTGACTGTACAAAATTGCTGACATGTCATGTACACATGGAAAATAATTTATTTTAAATGTCACGTCAGTAACTAATTCTTTTTATTTTAAAATAAAATACTCCCTCCGGTCCAATGTATAAGGAACAATTTGGAAAAAACACATAGACCAAAAAACCTTATTTTTTTAATTAAAAATTCTAAATCTTTTTATCTATTCCCAAAATAACCTTGGTGTATTAATTTATACTTAATTCCAATGTGACTTTTGGTGTGCTTGTTGTTTCCCTCCATATTTTTTGTATAAGGAATATGTAATCTAATTAATGCATGACATAGGAATGACTAACCTTTAATAAGGGTAGAAATGGAAATATTTAATTAATAAAGCATAAATTTATAAGTTGTTTCTTATATAAAGGACTAAATTTTTTTTCCAAATTGTTCCTTATACATTGGACCGGAGGGAGTATGAGTTTTTTTTTAAAATAAAATCTGAAAACTTCTTTTTTTTTAAATAAAATATGAAAACCTTTTTGTTTTTAAATTAAATCTGAAAAATATATTTTTTAAATAAAATCTGAAAACATTTTTTTAAAATAAAATCTGAAAACTTTATTTTTTTTTAAATAAAATCTGAAAACATTTTTTTTAAAAATAAAATCTGAAAACTTCTTTTTTAAAATAAAATCTAAATGTCACGTCAGCAACTATGATTCAGAAATTTTTTATTTGGGATTTAGGCAAAAAAAACAAAAGATTCATCACATATAGTGGAGAATTCATTACATGATTCCAAAAGAATAATATTAAAAAAAAAATTATAAAAAAAAATATTAAAAAGGTTTAATAATAAATAATAAAGAAGTTTTCAGATTTTATTTTAAAAAAAAGTTTTCAGATGTTATTTAAAAAAAAAAGATTTCAGATTTTATTTAAAAAAAAAAGTGTTCAGATTTTATTTAAAAACAAAAAAGTTTTCAAATTTTATTTAAAAAAAGAAGTTTTCAGATTTTATTTAAAAAAAAAATGTTTTCAGATTTTATTTAAAAATAAATAAAGTTTTCAGTTTTATTTCAAAAAAAAAAGTTTTCAGATTTAATTTAAAAACAAAAAAGTTTTCAGATTTTATTTAAAAACAAAAATATTTTCAGATTTTATTTAAAAAAATTAGTTGCTGACGTGGCATTCAAAATAAATTATTTTCCATGTGAACATGACATGTCAGCAGTTTTGTACAGTCAGATGTACACTTGACTACACAGGGGAAAAATGACAAAATCTTTATATTGTAAGAGTAAAAAGCAAAAAAAATCTGAGCAGGAGGGTAAATAGAAAATCGCTAATTTTGCAGGGGGGTAAACAACCATTTCTTAATATGCATCAGTGATAAACATTTCTTAATATTTTCACATAAAAGTTCATAAAAGAAAAGTAAAAGTAAGTGAAAAAGAAAAAAGTGTTGTATAGCGTGATGTCGACTTGATTGGTTGGCCTATAATTTTTTTCCCCAGTAAATGTGGCTTAGTTTGTACACAACCGTTATCGAAGGGGGTGAAGTTTGAACTTCATTTTTTTCAATTGTCCACATTTAAAATGCGTGAGTCTGACCACTAGGTTGTTTGACCACACATATATAACAAACCAACAACTTTTAGTCTCTGTTTTTAAGTTAATTCATGTGTGACATTAAAAAAAAAAAAAATTGCGGTCATGTTTAGTGATAAAAGTTTCTCTTGCCAAAGTTTAATTATTTTTTAACAATGGATGAATTAAAAAAAAATTCAATGTTTTGGTGATTAGAAATTGATATTTTAGTACAATGAGTGAAAAGGGAAGAAAGAAAGAAAAAAAAAAACAAGGAAAATTATCTAGAGAACCAAGACCCACTAACGTCAGCAAGCAGGAGAAGACTTAGACCACTTGGAGGACTAGCTATGGTTGAAAAGACTTCGTTATTATGAGCACCATGCTTAGCTAGGTAATCATCACAGACGTTACTATCTCGAAGTGTAGGAGTAATCTTGACCTGTCAATCTCTAGACAAGATATCTTAATATTGTTAATGATGGGTTGTATAGTGATGTCACTCGTTCATCAATCATATTTAATTTAATTTTTTTTGACAGACATCATCATATTTAACATTCATCTTTAATTATAAAAAAAATTAAGATACTTATAATAATATAAAAAATATAAATACAAAAATTCATTCAAAAATATAAAAAGTACACGTGCGTTGATATGAAAACAAGAATCTAAAGTTGTGACAGAAAAATATATCTCAGGAGCAAAACTTGCTAAATTTTTTTATGAACTAAAAATAAAAATTTGAGATTTTCATAGGGATTAAAAAGTTATCTAATCCTTTGCGTTTAAATATCAACTATACGTAACGTAAAATCTGGTCAACGATTCATCAATTGAAGCCATTTTTCAACTAGGAAACATGAATAAAATCATTTACCAACAAAAGCATTTTTTTCTTGGAAGCAACGGAAGAACAAATACGAACTGCATATGGACACAAAACGGGATCACATAAAAATGGAAAGTTCTTATTGTAATTGGTTTCTACAATCTTATAATAGTAAATATAAGGAAAATAAAAGTCTACATGAGAATCTTATAATAGAAATAAGAAGTTTCTTCAATGACTTCAAAATAAATTACTTTTTTTTCTCTTCTTGCAACTCTTAAGACTTTTCAACTAATTAGACTACTACGGGTGCAATGCACGGGTCTTTTAGAATGTTATATATAACTATAGCTGGGTATACGGGTCAAGGTCCGCCGGTTGACCCGTTTAACCCGCAGCCCACATGGACTTAAGATCAATTTTTTTTGTTCGTTTATATTTTTGCCCGTGTGGGTTGGACCGTTAAAATCGCGGGTTAAATCTGTGGGTTCGCGGGTTGGCCCGTGACCCGTCTTTTTTATATAATATATATAATTAGTTATAAATTTTATCACTTACAAATTATAAAAAATGTTCAAATCTAACTTTTCTCTAAAAAAAAAAATTTAGTCTAAACGTCCTAATTATAAAAAACAAATCCTATAAATGGATTTCAAGTGTTACAATGGAGACATCAACTAGGCATGACTATTTCAATTAGTTAATTATATACATTACTATTTTGTTTTTGAATAGGCTGATATTTGATTTTTGGTTGTACTCTTAATATTGGTTTGGACTGTTATAGTTCTTTTTATTTTTTTGAACAACACTATTGAAATTCTTATTAAATACTACCATTTGTGTTTATTTTATAGATTTGAGGTGTGTGTGGAGAAAGAATGGCGATTAGAACCGGTTGAATTTGGTTTTGGTTGCATTACTTGAATAGAGAAGATACATAAACTCAAAAATGTCACATACTATATTTTTCTACTTGTTACTTACAACTTATATGTTATAACATAAAATTACCAACAATATAATTTTTTTCGCTTTTATTATATCAATATTTTAGTTTAGTTTTTCAAAAAGTGGATTTTTTAAGTTTTTTGTAATACTCCGCGGGCTTACGCGGACCGGACTCGGGCCTACATATTTAACTCGTTTATATTTGTTGACGGGCTTGTCCGCCCCGTTTAATGTGCGGGGCTTATGCGTGGCGGGTTAAACGGGGCGGGCCAGCCCGCATACCCAGCTCTATATATAACATTCAATTTATTTTATTATTCTTTGTAGACATATTTGAATATAATGTATAACATTCAAATAATATTTGTAGAATACTATCGAAAAAATGAAGTTATGAAATATAAATATATAATAAAAACAAAAGGTGCAAAAAAATATTAAAAAATCCAATAAAAATCCAATTTTTACATCATATTTAGTCAATTGTTTTTTTAATTTTAAGGCAAAATTGGAGCAATTGTGAGAAAATAATAGGAGGTCGGTTGATTCCGCATATCATAAAAAAATAGGTTAATGTATGATGAAAAAAATAAATAGGGTTGATTTTCATGTAAATAAAATCAGACATTATTATTAAGAAAAAATATCTTGGATTTGAAAAAAAAAAATTATTATAAATATTGAATGTGTGTTGGAAAAAAAATGGAGTTGATTTCTAGAAAAGCAAAATTAGGTATCGAAAGTCGTAGTTATTAGTTGGTGTAACCAAAATATATAAAATGAATTTAAATAGCTTATTGGTATATGAACTAACCAATTGTGAGAGGACATAAGTTTGATTCTTGGCGAGAAAATTTTTAACATTTTTAATAATTAAATTAGAGTTTAATTAGTGTTAAATTAGGATTACTTACGGACTAATCTTTCTGTTAACCTTCTTATACTCTGGAGAAGATAATTCAAAATTCAGTCGAATGATACGTAAAATCTGGTCAACGATTCATCAATTGAAGACATTTTTCAACTAGGAAACATGAATAAAATCATTTTTCTCCAAAAGCATTTTTTTCTTGGAAGCAACGGAAGAACAAATACGAACTGCATATGGACACAAAACGGGATCACATAAAAATGGAAAGTTCTTATTGTAATTGATTTCTACAATCTTATAATAGTAAATATAAGGAAAATAAAAGTCTACATGAGAATCTTATAATAGAAATTAGAAGTTTCTTCAATGACTTCAAAATAAATTACTTTTTTTTCTCTTCTCCCAACTCTTAAGACTTTTCAACTAACTAGACTAATACTCACGGGTCTTCTAGAATGTTATATATAATATTCAATTTGGTTTTATTATTCTTTGTAGACATATTTAAATATAATATATAACATTCAAATAATATTTGTAGAATACTATCGAAAAAATGAAGTTATGAAATATAAATATATAATAAAAACAAAAGGTGCAAAAAAAAAATTAAAAAATCCAATAAAAATCCAATTTTTACATCATATTTAGTCAATTGTTTTTTAAATTTTAAGGCAAAATTAAAGCAATTGTGAGAAAATGATTGGAGGTCAGTTGATTCCGCAGATCATAAAAAAATAGATTAATGTATGATGAAAAAAATAAATAGGGTTGATTTTCATGTAAACAAAATCAGACATTATTATTAAGAAAAAATATCTTGGATTTGAAATATATATATATATATATATATATATATATATATATATATTATTATAAAGATTGAATGTGTGTTAAAAAAAATGAAGTTGATTTCTAGGAAAGCAAAATTAGGTATCGAAAGTCGTAGTTATTAGTTGGTGTAATCAAAATATATCAAATGAATTTAAATAGCTTATTGGTATATGAACTAACCAAGTGTGAGAGGACATGAGTTTGATTCCTGGTGAGTAAATTTTTAAAATTTTTAATAATTAAATTAGGGTTTAAGTAGTGTTAAATTAGGGTTACTCGGAGACTTAACTACTTTTATATATATAATATAATAATAATAATAATAATAATAATAATAATCATAATGATTTCCATACCCTTCATTGCTAGCTGTCTATAAATATAGTGATTGTCTTATTCCTTCCGAGAACAATCCACAAACATAGATAGAACATCTTAGCAAATTAAACCTTCTAGCTAAGTGGAAATTAAAATGGCAAAGCTTGCTTCACTAGTTTTGATTTTCGGATTAGTAACAACACTTGTTTTGCTCACATCATACCAAGCTATGTCTCAAGAAGTTGGTAATGACCCTTTCTTCTTTTTGTTCTTTTTTTTTTTTGCTTAGTTGATTTGTTCTTAATTAATTTGCATAAATTACAATTTTCTAAAAAATAAATGTTTAACATCTTAATCAAATACCAAGTTCCTACACATATAATAATAATAATAGTGGTAATTATTTTATGGAGGACGACTCATATTCACCGATAAATTGGCAGCATAGTTGAATTGAACTGCATGTTCGCATCTGTCACTCTACTGTCATAGCCATCGTCAAACTTTTTGATCCATAGTTTATGTTTTTTTTTTTTGTGCGCTTGTTTATCTTATTTTAGAAACAATTGTTCTAAAGATTTTTTGTGTTTAATCCATTTATTTTATTAATTTGATGGAATTTGTAGAGGATGAGAGTGAGTTTAATTATGATGAAAATAGTGAAAAAGGACCACAACATTGGGGAGACATTAAACCCGAATGGTTTATGTGCAAAAATGGAACAATGCAATCACCAATTGATTTATCAAATCAGACGGTTCAAATTGTATCCAATTTAGGATTGCTTAATATTAGCTACCATCCCTCTAATGCAACTCTTAAAAACAGGGGTCATGATATCAAGGTGAGTCAATAGAAAATACTATCTTATTATAAACAAATTATTACAAAATATATATAAATAAATTTTCTTTGTGTACCTTACTGATTTTGTGAATCAATTTTTTTATGAATAGCTGGAACTGATTGCAAACTCAAGCTATCTACAAATCAATGGAACTCAGTATGTACTTAAACAGCTCCATTGGCATTCTCCCTCTGAACACACCATAGATGGCAAAAGGTACATATTTTCTTATTGTTTACACTTATGAAAAAACCTACCTTTCAGACTCATTGAATAACTGGCGTAAGATATCAGTTGTTCAATGGATTTGAAAAGTAAATTTTTGCTCATACTATTCAATAAATCTCAAAAGTAAATTTTTGTTTATATATCAATTATTCAATGAATTTAAAAAAGTAGATTTTTACGGAATATAAATCTTAAAATCATTTGCTTGGAGGGTTGTGAATTGTCATAGGAATTTGTGAATTGTCATAAGAATTTTACTTAGGATAGAGAAAATTAAAGATGTTTGGGGCATTGTTGCTCTGGTAGACCAATTTTCTCCGTAGTCAAGTCACATTGGTATTCACTCGATTAGTTAAACATTTCTTTCAATCTTAAATATAAGTTAAAATCAAAATATATTTAGAAGACTTACTTAGATTGATTTATTTGAGTTTATGCACCGGTATAAATTTTGTGAGATTGATTGGAAAAAACTTATGAAAATATAGCTTATGAAAATATTTCATAACTTATACAAAAACAATTTACTTTTTTTTTTTAACTTTTGTTATAGAAATAACTTATATAAGCTTACATATAAACGATGATAAGTGTGTTTGTGATATAAGCTGAAAATAAGTTGTTTGGGTCATGCTAACAATTGTCTTAAGGGTATTAGTTAAAAGGGTAAAATATATTTTTCATCCCTATTTTCATAGCGAATTTTGATTTTTATTCCTATAAAAAAAAATCAATTGTTTTCATCCCTGATAAAAAAATCGAGTCTTTATAACGTCAGGGTCGAAAACCAAAACGGAAATTATTATTTTTTTAAAGAAACTAAATTAGCTCACTCAAATTGGCACTAGAGAGAATCCAACATGAAACCTGAAGGAATAGCACACTCTCATGTCTCAAATCAATACCACCGGATCAACCCAAATGGGTTAACCGAAACGGAAAATTGATTGGAATGAAAAAGATTGATTTTATTTTACCATACACTACTTTTAATAATTTTTCAAGTCAAAATTTCTAAATTTCCTTGAATTGCCACTAACAATTAATTGTGTTGCAGGTTGGATCTAGAGTTACATTTGGTACATCAGACTCCATCAGGAAAAACTGCAGTAATTGGAGTATTGTACAAAATTGGATTAATACCAGATCCTTTCTTGGCATTGGTAAATTAATTAATCAAATAACACTGCGTGATCTACAATTTTCTTGTGTTAAGTGACTTTAATTAATTAATTAAATTAATAAATTTATGACTAATACTATTTTTTTCATCTTTTTTATATGTAGCTAACAAAGGACTTAATGGCAATTACTAATAGTACAGGGGCAGAAAGGGAAGTGGGTGTAGTTGATCCTAGGATAGTTAATTTCCGCAGAACACAATATTATAGATACATGGGTTCGCTAACTACACCTGAATGCACTCAGAATATTACTTGGACAGTTGTTAAAGAGGTTAGTAATTAATTTTAATTTAAATTTAATTTGCTAACTTCACTTAATTTGATAAATAACTACTAGTTAGTTTAATTGGCCATATAATTTTATTTACTCTATTCGATTAATCAGGTGAAATCTGTTAGAAAGGAGCAAATTGAATTGCTTCAAGTTGCTGTTCATGATGTAAGTTACTTTTATTTTTCTATGTTTATATAATAAGTCTTCATTTGGTACTAAAAATAAATAAATTAAAAGTATCAATTTGTTATGAATGTTGAATTTTAAGATCCGTGGATGCATTTGAATCCCTATAAACAATCACAAGTATCATACCACCATAATTTCACTTTAAAAAGCATCCATTATCACTCAGCTAATGGCCACATTAACATTTTTGTAACCAATTGTCATCATTAAAACAGTAATAGTGTAAATTTGTTGCGAAGTTAAATGATCAACTTAGTACTTAAAAAACTAAAAGAACTAATTTGTTATCCTTAATAATACATTTGACTTGCACTAATCGTTAGTTGATCAAGTGGTGATTGATGTTGGTCTTAGAAGGGAAGAGCACAGTTCGATCTTCCGCAATTGCGATTGGGAAGGGACTGAGAACTATTTTTTTTATAAGCAAAATGAATATTGGGCTGGGAACCACTTGATACTAGAACTAACCCGAACTAAATTAGGCGGTCAAGTGAACCAGATATCGGTGGTGAAAACAAAAATACAGTTGATTTATATAATAATATTTTAAATGTTTTAACCATTGACTTTCACTTGGCAGGAATCAAACACTAATGCAAGACCATTGCAACCATTAAACAACCGCTTAGTGCAGCTCAACTATTATTATGGGCCGGGACTTGGCCCAACACCATGAAGGCCCTATTGGTTAAGGGAGAATTACTAGTTGACTTTATAAGGACACCTAGTAATATTCATCATATCATAGTATCTAGATTCTTCTATTTAGGATGAATCACCTTTGTAATAAGCATGAGTTATCATCATAGAATTCTATTATGCTATCTGATATATGTACTAGAAATTATTTTAAATAATCTATGATGAAAAGTATGCAGTTAGTCTAGAATAACATTTCGTTTATTGTCTTCTCTTATTTCCCTCTTTCTCTAATAAGGATTCGTTCTTTGTCAAACCTTTAATCTTTTGTATAATATTTTTAATTTTAATTCTTAATGTTTTAATGATAACAATATAAGAAGACGAATTTATTCTATCGCGTTTTATTAAGAAGCAAAGGAAAAATAACATAATTCAATAGTAATTACTATCAACAAAAATAATATTGTAGATGTTCGTGACTAGTAATATATTGTTGGATACTTACCTTATGGTTAAGCATAGAGTATACTCACTAGGAGTTCATCTGATACTTACCTTTTGCAAGAGAAAGTATTAAAGTAATAAGAGGAAGAAGTCGATCTCCAACAAAGCAACGACCATTGAATACATACAACAAAATAACGTCCGGTGTCTTCACTATATCTAATGACGCAAAGTGAAACGACTAAAATTTCTCATGATTAAAAATTTCTTACAATGAAGTTTCATAATTACATTTACCACCATAATTTCACCTAAACTATGTGACTAATTTTCTTCCTCTACACACATATCTAAACCATTTTTGCAAGAACCTTCATAATATCATCCATAGTTGGCCTAAGCAATGGATCATCTTTCACACAATCTTTAGCTAAAAAACACAAACAAAGAGCCTCAGGAAGAGAATACTCCTTCAAATTTGGATCCACAAAATTCCTCAACCCTTCAAAACATCCACCACCTTCACTACCTTCCCCCAACAAAAAACCAACACAATCTTTCATCAATTTTCCATCCAAATTTTCTCTTCCTGATATCAACTCAAGCAAAACAACACCAAATGCAAAAATATCAACCTTTTGTGAAACATTTCCTTGCAAAAGATTATTAGACACACCCCCAACATCTGCTAATTTACCTCTCCAATTTTCAGTCACAAATATATTTCTACTATTCACATTCATATGAGCATAAGAAGGAAAAGAACAATAATGTAAATAGTAAAGACATGTTGCTATGTCAAATGCTATTTGTGTCCTTCTATACCAAGTTAGACTATTGCATGGTTCCAAATCCAATAAACAATCCCTTAAACAACCATTTTTAGGTAACTCAAAAACTAAATAAGACCATGAAATATCATTACCTTCACCATAACAAACACCAACTAAATTCACAATATTAATGTGATTTATTCTTGAATGTAAATCAATTACCTCACTAGTATCTTCAAATCTTAACCTCTTAACCATCACTTCAATATCCTTGATTAACCCCTTATAAACAAAATCACCAATCTTGTTCAAATCACTAAATAAATTTGTTGCTTTCTCTATCTCTTCAATATGGTAATTAAGCAAACAATACTTTATTCCAACAAGAAAATCAGGAGATAAACATGAAGTTGTAGAAGCTCTCATTGGTGAATACAAAGTGTTTGAATTTGAAGTGATTTTTGGATTAAAGGAATCAATATCAACATCACTTTTTCTCAATTTCTTCATATAGAATCCACTTGCAACCAATGTTATGATTATCAATACAAAACCTATGATAGGTCCTGCAATATATAAATTTGATGGTTGTGTTGATCCTTGTGATTCAAGTGGATTTGTTTGAAGAAAATTAGGAGGTGGAGAAGGAGAATCAGGAATATCAAATATTTTGATTGGACCATTAAAATCACTTAATGGTATTAGAACAACTGTATTAGGAAAAATTGATGAAAAGGTTTGTAATTGATTAGCTTCTAAGAAATTATCAAGTGAGAAACCAAATTTCTTCATCAATATATCAAAATTATCTCCTTGTATAAGAGGGTATGTAGCAAAGTACTTTATTACCCTTTTAATACTTGAGACATTATTTTTTGGACATGTACATCTAAGTGGTACATGAAGAACATCACCAATTTTTGGTTCATTACCTTGTTGTGATTGGTTTTCATTAGAAAGTGTGAGATGTTTGACTAGTCCTTCAAAAATCTCACAAGCAATATTTGAAAATGTTGTTGAGTTCTCAAGAACTTTGTAGCTGAAGTTCGCCTGGTAAAATTGTTCAGAACATGTACATTCGATAGGAATAAGAACTTCTTTACCTTGTTTGAGTATTTGAGATGAAGATGTTAGGTTGTTTATTTTAAGAATCTCATTAGTGGTTTTGTTGAAGAGATTTGAGATTTGTGAAATGGTTTTGAAATTTTGGTTGGCTCTATATACTAAGAATGTTTTGCATGTGTCTTGTGTTGAATTGCATGTGTACCTTGAACCTGGATGTGTTTCATTTGAAAAACAATTGGAAATGTCATAAGGTTGTTGAGAATAGCATGAAGTTATGCATATCAATGCAATAAACCAAAAATGAATCATGATTTTGTTATAGATAAATACAAGACTAGTTCCCATGAAGCTATAGTAGTTTCACTAGTAAGTAGCAGAGAGAATAATGAAAGGTGGACAATGGAAGAGTTGGAACTTTTTTTCCTTTGGAAATGGAAGAGTTTGAACTTTGAAGGATATATCTTGTGCTTAGTTCATATGAACTGTTTTTGTTGAAAAAAAAGTATACAAAGATGTCATGATGTTATTATTATTATTTGTTTATTATAGAGAAAAAAATATTAGTTGAATTGGATCTCGGAGCGTATCGGGTCAATAAAAGCTCCAAAGCTCAGATAGCGCCCGTAAGATATACTTATATATACGTGTCAACGAAAACCTCACTTCAATAATGGAATTTGAATTCAGATCCTTGTGAATTATGAATTTTGATTTCCAGTATCGGATCAGGAGTCCCACATTAGAGATTTCCGCTATCGCCATTCAGAAAATAAAAAAAGAGAGATTTCCACTATCGGGTTGAGAGTTCCAAGATTTTCATATTAGTTCAGATGTGATCTAAATATGTATTTATATAAAGAAACAATTCTAATTATACAAATTAATTTTATAAAATTGAGTTAGGTCCAACTTAATATCGTAAAAGGAGTAACCTTAATTTAAAGACACGACCATTATTCAATAACAAGCATACAAAGAAAGATGACATTAGAGATTGTGACCTTTTGACCAAAAAAGCTATTATTAATTTGTCAATATATATGGTCAAATGCATAAGTGTTTAAGAAGCCGGCAGAAAAACAAATGGCTACAAGTGGATATATAGGAAAATATTGATGCCTATAGTATGAATTTAATTTCTATATTAAATAGTAGTTGTTATATGATGATGCTCCATTTCTTTCTATTTGTTTCTTTCCAATCAAATTCAGTAACTTCCAAACAATATCATCATTTGTGCTCTGTCAGCAACCAACTCTTTCCTCCAATTCATACACATTGCAGATTGTCCATTACTCAATCAATAACATAACATGATTAAATATTCTAAATGCTATGCTTTTAAAAATTATTTACGGGTATATATTCGAAATGCTCTGCTTGCAAGATTGTCCATTCAATGTGTATTTATTTTTTTAATATTTTTCGGTATCTTAAAGAACATTTAGATATCAAACTATATTAACACCTTTAAAATCCTTCATTCTATACTTACAGCTCTAAATATATTAAAAAAGAATATATTTAATCCTGACCCTAGGCCTTACCATACTCACATAATTTGTTCATCTAAGATGGAACCGCGAACTGGTTCGCGTCAACTGGTTCCTAGTTCTTTCACGAATTGGTTTGCAAATATTCGTACTTGAATTCGTGGAAAATAGAGAAAAATTGTAATTGGCTGATTCCAGGTTAAAATTGTTGCATGTATGCCCTTGCAATTTGAGATTTTGGTTATGGAATCTTGAGTTTTTGACTCGCAGTAGAGAAGATGATAAAAAATAGTATAGGTTTTGTTTGGTAAAAAAGTAGTATATAGCTGATAAGTTAGCTATAGCGGATAAGTTTATAGAGAATGATTTATAAGCTAGTTTATAGCGAATAAGCTAGTTCATTAAATTTATAGTGTTTGATAAAATTAGCGGTTGAGCAAACTTATAAGTATGAAACGACATAAAAAATACATGTTTAATTAATATTTAATTTTTTTAATGAATATGGCAAGAGTAAAATTGAAAGGAAAATTATATGCTATAAACTAAGGGGCCGTTTGGATTTGACTTATTTTTGAGCTTATGAAAATAGTTTATGCAAATAAATAAACATTTATGTTAATTCATAAGTTGTCACTAACAATAGTTATAATAATACATAGAAACTTATTTATTTGCATAAGTTGTTTCGGATAAGCTAAAAAAATAAATCAATTCAAACGGGCCCAAATGAATTAGCTTCTCAAAATAAGCTATTAAAAATAAGTTTAAAGCTCATGAGAAAAAAAAATTACGAAATGAATTTTTTTTCCCTTGGATTTTCATTTTTGCCCTTGGATAAAAACTCCGGGACGCGTTTTATGAATTTTTTTGCCTTGAATACAAACTTTGAAATTCCCCGAATTTTTTCCAAATTTAAACTCGAAAAACATGTTCCAAAATTTTTATTCAAAGGCAAAATTAAAATTTTGGGAGGAGAAAAACGCGTTCCGAAACTTCGAAACATGCAATTAACCCTCCACCCTTACATTTTTTATGATATTCTCATTTTACCATTTGTTGATTATATTATTTTTTATAGTTTTTACTTGATTCTAATTCAAATTTTTCGGGATCTATGCACCCCCCCCTCCACTCCGGTATGCTTAAACTATTCTAATTTGATACATTTTATCGGATAATCAAATCTTATCATCTCGTCCTCTGATATTCACCACTAATAAATAAATAAATTAATGCCAGAACAAATTTGATGAGTGTTTAGGCATGAATATTCAAACTAGAACAAAGTGTTTATGTATGAATATTTATATCAGAACACTCTTACAAAGTGTTTAGGTATGAATATTCCTACGGAACAAAGCGTTGGGGTATGAATATTCATACTTGAACAAAAAGTGTTTAGGTATGAAGATTCTTACCTAAACACTTCATTCTAGTTGAATATACAAACCTAAATACTCATCAAATATGTTCAGGTACGAAGTTTCAAACCGGAACACTATAAAGTGTTTCGGTATGTATTTCAAACAACTTACTCTCTCCCTATTTCAAAATAACTTAACAACATCACAACAATATTTAATTAACTATTTTATGTGGTTCTATTTACATTACACATTTTTTATTTATTCATTTTCCCTTTTCACTCTTATTCAATATGGTATTTGGTAAAAGAAAAAAAATTCTAAAACTGAGCCACTTTCACTTGATACATGTGAAAGCCAAGATGCCAACGATGAGAAAATCTCTCAAAGTCTTTAGCTTTGTTGAAAATTCAACTTGTACATGTATAACCAATGAGCACACAAAAACAACCAAGCTACCTTTAGCCCAAGAAGTTATTTACACTGGTGTAACAGGGAAAAATCTAGGAGGGACAAAAAACTGGACATGTAAGCACTGCAATAATTCCTACAAAAGCGGATATACTAGGGCACATCATCATTTCTTTGGTCATCCACCGGGAAAAGAAGTGGCATGCAACGATGTTCAACATTAGTGAATGACAAAGAAGCTTATGAAAAACTTACAAAAAGAGTTCAAGAAGCCAACATCTTCTTGATTGTCGGGAAGCTCTTGCAACCAATGTTGTATTGAATAGTTGGAAAGAATAGATAAGGCGAGGAGATGAAAACACAAGAAAGATGGGGGCTCTAGTTGTTGAGATAATTGATAGTGAGAGTTTTTGAGAAGAAGTTGAGAATGTGGTCAAAATAACAAAAATGATTTAATTTTTTATTAAATTTGATGATGGTGAAGGCCCCAAAATGGGAGAATTTCATGAAAAAATGGATGTCATGCTTGGAGAAATAAATGAATTTATGAAATGAAACAAATATGCAAGTTGTTACTCTGAAATGGAAAATATTATTACTCTTGGATGGACAAAAATGAACTATACTATATTCATTGTCTTGGATTTGCACTAACCCTTAGATTTTTTTACGATGCAAATTATCTTGTAACACCTTCTTTCTGGGAGGAATAGCCAGAAAAGCTCTCATTCAAGATAAAGAAGTGGTCACTGCAATGATGGAATCCTTTGAAAAAAATATCTGAAAATCAGAGGGACAAAAACTTTTACATACTCAATTGTGCAAGAGTGGACAAATTGGTTTATATTCACTAAAATAGCCGCTTACAATCACAATTTTCTGAGAGCTACATGAGTGGATAGTATAAAAATTGGGATATGTATCATGATGAATTTTATTTGGGAGTGAAAGTGAGAAAAACACAAGAAGGGTGGGTTAAATTTTGTTGGCTTTTTCAAAAAATATTCTAAGTGTTTGATTAACAGAGTTTATGGCAGCGGATAACTAAACACACATAGGGAGATAAGAAAGAAAACAACACAAGATTTTTATACTGGTTCCTCTTACAAACAAGAGTAGTCCAGTCCCCTTGCACTACCAAGGGATTACACTATAATCACTATTAATTACAAATGCTCAAGCACACTATAACAATAGACTTCCTTGCTCAAGTCCACTGACAAGAGACTTCCTTTGCTCAAGCACACTATCAAGAGACTTCACTAACTTATATGAATTTAAGGAAATTTGATTTGTACATTTGATATACTATCGAAGGTGTATACAAAATATAACATAGTTTCAAGACTTTAATGAACACTTAAGATTTATAAGATACAAAGTTTGTAAGAATTCTTAGTGTTAAACACCGTTTGAATTTGGCAGAGTATAAGCACGTTCAGAGGCTGGTAAGTCTTTTTTTAATGTTCTTCAATTGCTCTTCTCTATTTATAGGCAAATGAAATAGAGTCGTTGAAGATGACCGCACCAACTACCATGATAGTAACCTTGTACTATCCTTTCCTCATAAGTAAACTTTGATACGAACCTCTGAATTACCAAAGTCTGAAGACTCAAAGTCTGACTTTCCCAGAACCTGAAGCTTCCAACTTCTGAAGCTTGTAACCTCTAAAGAACTTCAAAGTTTGATTCCCATAGTTCACTTCAGCTTCTCTTTTATACGTTCAAAGTGGATATAAATTTTATCTAGGTTTGCAAGCTTCCCCTAAGTCTTATCCAGATTAATTAAAATTAGCATAAGAGTTTAACATTATATTTGAATCAAATTGACATATTTGACTCCAGAGGCAGAGGCTTGCAAGCTCTCCTCTGAGTTTGATAATTCTAAGGTAAGGTTTGCAAGTTTTCCATAAATTTATTTATGCAAAATTTATTTCAAATCTCATAATTTATTCCCCCTCTTTAAATCATGAAAGGACAATAAATAAAGATTATTTAATTAACACTCAGACTTCAAGGTATGAGGTTTATAAGCTCTCCCTTAGTCTTATCCATGTTAATTAAACTCAATAAAGTTCAACGTTCTTTAATCAGTTTTAGTTATTAAACACATATGATTCATAAAAATAAGTCATTTATAACTAACTTTTGCTCCCCCTTTTGTCATCAACAAAAAAGTGTCAAAACAAGTAAAGCGTAAATATATTGAGAAAAGAAGGATTTCATTAAATATGCAATGGAAAGACTACAAAAAGGTTGTGCAAAACAGAAATGTAAATGAAATCCTAGAGTTTAATAAAGTTTTAGGAGGGAGGGGATGGCCTTTAAATCATCATCAATATTGGTCAGCTTTTCTTCTGTGGCCTCTTGTTTGACAACTACTGACGATACTTGAGTAGCCATATCCCTCTGTTGTTCAACCACTTAAGCCAACTGAGATTTCATAGTTTCTTGCTTCTACTTCTGAGCAACTAACTCCTCCTTAAGCTTAAGTTTTTCCATAGCTTCTGGCTTTATTGCTGCTAACACAATGTCCATTGGGGGTTCCTCGGAAGTATTGCTGTCAAAGATGTTGTTGGATCTAAAGATAATTTGTTTGAAGGTTTCTCTATAGTAAACCTTGTCTTGATGATGATTGACCTTAAATACCAGAGGTTGATGCTCATTAAGCCAATTGTCCTTTGCTTAGCTTTCTCAACCTCTATATTGACAGCTTTTGTCCGCTGAGCTAATTGTTCTTAAAAGCTTCCAAATCCTCCAGACTAACCCTCTCCAGATATTTCATAGTTGTAGCAATATGAGTGCTCAACTCATCCCATTCATTTGAGGTCTTGAGGACTTACAAAAGAGAATTGTTGATTATAAATATTATTAACCCGTAAGTATATAAGATTACAAATATGCTCAATGTCAGGTTGGGATGGGAAGAAGAAAGGGTTATTGGATGTATTGAGTTCAAAGATTATGGGCTTAGGTTGAGTTGTTGGCGTAGATTCAAAGTTTGACATTTCTGATTGGTATTTTGGAGATTTAAACAACAATTGATGTTTTGGATTGAGAGGTTGAGGGTGTTTCAGATGCTGGGATGTTTTCAGAAGTTGTGTTCATAATATTAGAAAGGTTTAAAGGAAAGACACTTCATAAGTTTAACCAATTGGTTGGTTGATGAGTAGGAGAGATTTGATTGAGAGATTGGTTATCTGGCAATTCTTTTCCATAATCTGATGCTAATGATTGAGAGTGTGGGTGTACTGGGGTCATGGGGTGGTTGAGAGTGAAGTTTATGTGTTGTAACAATTTTCACATAGTGTTTATTCTCTTGTTGTCGGTTTTGACAACGGCTGTGGTTTTGTCTCCGGTTTTAGAGTTTCCACGTTATATTCTTGTGATGTGATTGTGTTCTTTTATTTTCTCTATGCCGGTATTTCCCAACAACGGGTATCAGAGATTTTGGTTTGATTCTGGGAGGGAGTTCTGTTGCAAAGGGCTAGAGAAAATTGATGGAAAAGTCATGTCTGGCTTGTAGAAAATCAAGTCAAGGATGTGCTAATACAATCAGGGTTACACAAGGTCAGTTTGGAGAGGCGGTGATAATAATACTCGACATCAACCTGGAGAGGTGGTGCTAAAAATACTCGGGTTACATCTGAAACAACAACTTTATTATGAGAATGCGCATGAGCTAGTGGAAGTTGGGAATCAACGGAGTATTGAGTCATGGATTTTGGATGCTCCTATCACATGTGTTTGAAGAAGGAATACTTTGAAACTCTCGAGCTAGTTGAAGGGGGAGTTGTTCATCTTGGTGACGGGAAAGGTTAATGTTCAAGGTATGATTTCAGTTTATGAGGTTTGACAATTGTGGGTTTCTTTAACAAGATGTGAGGTATGTTCCTAGACTTTGATACAAAGATAGTTGGTTTTACTATTTGTCATGCATCGGTTACTAGTGGTGATTCTAATGATGTGGTTAAGTTGTCGGATTTCGGTTGGTACTTGTAAGTGACATGAGTTTAGTTGAACTAGGGAACCAAGGTTTACTAGGTGGTGGAACTGAACTGAAATTGTTGGAGACTGACAATGACTTGAAGTATGTTTCAACGTAGTTTAAAGAGAAATTGTCCAAGTGAATCGGGAGCAATATGTGTCCTTATGGTATTTACGCTATACCATGGAAAAGGACGAGTTATTGCTAAGGGATTCAGAACAACACACGAACATTGGTTGGCATTGATGCAAGGTGTGTGGTGAGTTATCTCGATGGCTGATAAACTTCCGGGAAAGCCAACATGGAAGTTGCACCATAGATTTTCAGCAAGATTTCAAGATGTTGAAATTCTTGGGATGACTTGGTTCCAAGTGAAGAAAATTCTTGGGATGGTTTAGTTCCAAGTGGAGAAAAATCTTGGAATGGTTTAGTTCCAAGTGAAGTGTACTTTTTATGGTGGAGTATGATAATTTAATTTGTCGGTATAGACAATGAGAATTATGATTGTCGGTGAAGACAATGATTATCGGTATAGACAATGGAAGCGAAAGAGGAACTCTTGCAATCAAGGTGGAGATTGTTGGGGTTGATTGCAATGTAAGTCCCACATTGCTAATGAAGGAAAAAAGGTCAAGAAAAATTATATTGGAGAAGTCTCACATCGCTTAGAGAAGTGAGAGGTGGAGGAGTTCAATGCTATATATAGAGACCTCAAGTTCCTTGTTTCAACACACCAAGCAGTAGCACTTGTAAACACTTTAAGTTTATATTTGTGTTTGTTTCTTTTTCTCTTATGCTCTTTTTTTAGAGTATTTGAGATGTAGTTCAAATATTTACTTTGGAGAGTGTGGGTGTATTGGGGTCATGGGATGGTTGAGAGTGAAGTTTATGTGTTGTAACAATTTTCACATAGTGTTTATTCTCTGGTTGTCGGTTTTGACAACGACCGTGGTTTTTCTCCGGTTTTGGAGTTTCCACGTTATATTCTTGTGTTGTGATTGTGTTTTTTATTTTTTCTATGCCGGATTTTCCCAATAAAACTTACCAATAAGGCTAAAGAATACTCTGTAGTTTAAGGCCAAGGAGAACTAGGATAAACAAGAACCTCTGTGGGTGGAAACCTCTAAAGTTACAACCACAAGGAAATGACAATTGCCATCTGAAGAGGAAGACTCTGATAGCACATAAGATGACATAGCCATTGGTCAGAAGCTAAAGTTGACCAAGGGTGTTGACTCTGGAAGTAATGTTGGTTTCAGCTTATGGGCCCAAGGGTGCAGCCTATGTGGCAATGACGATTCCAGTCCATATAGTATATTTGGATTTCGCCCAGTACAAGAACCAACAAATAGTGACAAAAAAACAAGTATCAATTAAGACAAAAAAATTTAGTTTCGTTTAGTTAAAAATTTGAAATGAACTGACGACAGTCGATCATTAGTTAATTTTAGTTAATATTTTTAATACTTTTTAGTAGTTTCTATGTGTAATTACATGGTTCAGAGATGATTATAGCAGAAGTTGAGATATCACAGAGTTTGAAGAGAAAATACAAAACATGACAGATTTCTGGACAAATCAAACCATAGTCCAACAACATCGTGGCGTGATTTTTAGTTGTCAACAATTGAAGACTTTATGAAGAATCATGGTACGATTGATCATGAAATCGGGCGTTGTCAAATGGAAGAGTTGCAAATAATATTTAATTTTATATTTTATATTATTTAGCATGTGTTAAATATATGTCATGTTAGTGCAATACTAGCCCAAGAAGAGAAGTTTATGTTTTGCTGGCGCAAAAAGAAAGTAAATTGTGATTGGCTAATTATGTGGCAAAAAGAAAAACCTAGGTTCATGGATATATATAAGATCATCACGCACAGGAAAAAGGGAATCACGGAGCACTAGAGAGAAGCAAGGAACAGAACTGCCGCAACAACATAATTTCCTTGTTTTGTTTTTATTATGTTGCTTATTAATTTAATTATGGGTAACTAAATTTCCATGATTGGATCTTAGGGGATTCTAATTGTTATTGTTCTTGAACCATGTAGTTCATATGCTATTTTAATTAATTACGAAGTTAGTTTCAGTTAATTATTCCTTGTATATAATGCTTTACATAATCCGATCAATTGTGTGATGATTTAATTAGTTTGTTTTACTATGAGAATATGAACGAATCATCGACCCAGGAATAATTATTCAAGTGATTCTCCTTAAGAGATTTCGTTGAGTTACTTGAGAATTTAAAGATTAAAGCGCAACTTCCTCCCGAATCATAAATCATCGTAAGAGATTAGCAGGGTTTATGATCAAGGGAGAGGATTATGTTATCAAGAGGTTGAACATAGTTATTTATTTTAATCAAATCGTGAAACTAATTTGGTAATTGTTAAAATACATGAACTACCAAGACAATAGTAATTAGATGAACCGAAAAGGTCCAATCGATTTTCCTTCTTAAGTCAAACCCTATTTTCAAAGTTTATTTTCTCCAACAAACCCTAGAAAATTCCCCCTTTTATATTAATGTTAATCTACCTAAATATGTTTTCAAACTACAATTGTTGATTTATCACAATCCCTGTGGAGACGATCTTACTTACTTTTATTATTACTTGACGGCAGTTTAGTACACTTGCTAAATTTATCATCAAGTTTTTGGCGCCGTTGCCGGGGATTGTTGATTTAATCGACAATTCGACAGAATCATACTTTGTATATTTTTTATTATTGTTATTTTATTATTCAAAAAAAAAAAAAACAAAAAAAATATTTTTCTCTTCTTTTATTTTTATTTTTTCTCTTCATATCTTTTTTCTAAATTTGAAAGAAAAAAAAATTCAAATTCTTCATTCTAGTATATCGAATAGGTGCTTTTGAAAGGTATTGTTTGTTTGTGTTTGCTCAGGTGACATGAGATTAACTGTAAATAGATTGGTTGAGACCGAAGAAATAAATATTATTCACTATGAATTATACCAACTATCGTATAAGCAAGAATGGGTAGATGGAGAGATTTCAAGATCCAAAGCCAGATGGGATTCTTTTTGGGCGAAGCATCATAAAGACTATTGTGAGGAGTGTTGTCAAAAGGAAGAAGAACATCAAGGTAGTAAGAGTGAGTTCAACTCTCAACTCGAAAATATTTTGTATGAACTCCTAAGTTTCAATCAAACTGCGTTTGATACATATGAAGTTCATTGTGGGAGTCTTGGTGAGAAGGTAGTAGAGTTTGAGAAGAAGTTGATTGAGATGGAGATGCAACATCATGTCATTGTAGTAGAAGAAAATCTGAAAAACAAAAGTAATGGCATGAAAGAGTACTCAAGAGTGAAGAATGTTGATCTCTACGCGACATGTGAGTCTCAACCAATGAAGATTAAAGAGAAAGGTCACTTGAAAAAGGAGCCTCATTCTTCTCTAAGGTGGGGGAATGCATATTCCAAGAGCTTAGTTGTTGGATCATGGGAACATTTGATTCTTTATGTGAAGTTCATGGAATTTTTACCAAACAAGAGGAAGAAGAAGGATGATGTGTTCTTTCTTTCATATATGCCACCCTAACGATGGTTGAGGAGTCAAGCTAATGACTTTAAAGAAGCGCTTTATGGGAGGCAACCCATCATTATTTAGATTTTTGCAATTTTATTTTCTGCTCCCTATTAATTCTTAGTCTAGCCATATGAATGTGACTCACTAACATTCCCCTTCCGTTCTAATTATCTGTTGATTGTTTATTATTGAGTAGCTTGTTTTTATGTCTTTACAGAATTATCAGTGTGGTAACATCTGAGTTTGCATGATCTAAATCTCTTAAGCTTTCATACAAGAGAATAACTGAAGTGTGACTGCTCATGAAAGTGCGATGGTTAAAGAGGCAAATATATGAACAGGAAAGATGGAGTTTTGCACGGTGAACTAGTTCAACTTTCAGATACCTCAGCTGGTGAGCATATTGAGCCAAATAAATTTCACGGTTTACTATTTCTTTCACATCTTATGAGTGTATCCATGCTTTGTATATTTTCTAGAACTTGCGACTATTCTCTGTTGTTGATTGGTTTTACATTATACACATAGAGGCACATTTTTTGGTACTCCGAGCCTTTTCAAGCTACCCTGTTATGATATATCCGTTGCTAAACCACTTTGAACCTAAAAATATTCCCTTTTCTTTCGGCGACAAACCAAAATATAAACCATTTAGACTTGAAATTTTTATCTATTTACCCTTCATGGAGTTAGGTAGAAGCTTTAAATTTCCTTGTCTTGACAACATATTAAGTTTGGGGTTGCTTCTGGAATAAGCAACAGATTAAGTTTGGGGTAGGGGTACTAGAGAACTTAGAAAGAGAAAAGAAGACTCGCAAAAAAAAATTGAGTCTCTAAAAAAAAAATAATAATAAAAAGAAGTTCTCTAAGTACCTAATTATCATTGAAACTGAGCCTCAGTAATTGTACTTTTATTAAGGAATGACGGTGGATACTCAACTCCAAATTAGCCTACTTTCCAAAAATTTATCCACTTGTTACCCAAGCCAAATTATAACCTTCAAGACCTCAAAAATGTGTGTGATGTATTTACTTTGATTGACGGTTTAGAATTTTTTCAAGCTTATGGTAAAAAAAAGCATTTGCATGTTGATGGAGTGAATACACTGTCAAAATTGAGTGAATTAGTGAGTGAGAGAAAGAGGTGAAACTTGGAACATCGTGTGGAACGGTCGTTGACCCTAATCTGATTGAAGTCTTGAAAGCCAGAGTATTGATTGAGCAGGATCACTGAAGTTAATACCGGTGGTTCTATTGCCGGATGAAAAGAAAAAGGTTTATGAGATTTTTATCATTCAAATTAATTTGTTAATTCACTGTGAGTTTTGTTTTGACAGACATGTTACTTGAGGACAAGCAACAACTCAAGTTTGGGGTTATGACGACAGTCGATCATTAGTTAATTTTAGTTAATATTTTTAATACTTTTTAGTAGTTTCTATGTGTAATTACATGGTTCAGAGATGATTATAGCAGAAGTTGAGATATCACAGAGTTTGAAGAGAAAATACAAAACATGACAGATTTCTGGACAAATCAAACCATAGTCCAACAACATCGTGGCGCGATTTTTAGTTGTCAACAATTGAAGACTTTATGAAGAATCATGGTACGATTGATCATGAAATCGGGCGTTGTCAAATGGAAGAGTTGCAAATAATATTTAATTTTATATTTTATATTATTTAGCATGTGTTAAATATATGTCATGTTAGTGCAATACTAGCCCAAGAAGAGAAGTTTATGTTTTGCTGGCCCAAAAAGAAAGTAAATTGTGATTGGCTAATTATGTGGCAAAAAGAAAAACCTAGGTTCATGGATATATATAAGATCATCACGCACAGGAAAAAGGGGATCACGGAGCACTAGAGAGAAGCAAGGAACAGAACTGCCGCAACAACATAATTTCCTGGTTTTGTTTTTATTATGTTGCTTATTAATTTAATTATGAGTAACTAAATTTCCATGATTGGATCTTAGGGGATTCTAATTGTTATTGTTCTTGAACCATGTAGTTCATATGCTATTTTAATTAATTACGAAGTTAGTTTCAGTTAATTATTCCTTGTATCTAATGCTTTACATAATCCGATCAATTGTGTTATGATTTAATTAGTTTGTTTTACTATGAGAATAGGAACGAATCATCGACCCAGGAATAATTATTCAAGTGATTCTCCTTAAGAGGTTTCGTTGAGTTACTTGAGAATTTAAAGATTAAAGCGCAACTTCCTCTCGGATCATAAATCATCCTAAGAGATTAGCGGGGTTTATGATCAAGGGAGAGGATTATGTTATCAAGAGATTGAACATAGTTATTTATTTTAATTAAATCGTGAAACTAATTTGGTAATTGTTAAATACATGAACTACCAAGACAATAGTAATTAGATGAATCGAAAAGGTCCAATCGCTTTTCCTTCTTAAGTCAAACCCTATTTTCAAAGTTTATTTTCTCCAACAAACCCTAGAAAATTCCCCCTTTTATATTAATGTTAATCTACCTAAATATGTTTTCAAACTACAATTGTTGATTTATCACAATCCCTGTGGAGACGATCTTACTTACTTTTATTATTACTTGACGGCAGTTTAGTACACTTGCTAAATTTATCATCATGAACCAATGTGAGGAGTTTGTTATCATATTGTGTTCTAAAGGGCCATTTGTTTCAGCGGCCCACTTCAACATGTCCAAGCGAATGATTCAACTTCATCATACTAACAACATGGTTAGTAGATTTGACGGCTTTAAACATACTACTTTTGTTTTTTACTTTGCAGAATCCTTACTCCTCAATTCACAGTGTCTTTAAAGTCTTCACCTCAAAGCCCTAAACACCCAATTCTTTATGATTCACCTCAAAATCCCATACACGTAATTCTTTCTGATTCACCTCAAAAGCTCTTATTTCTGAAGCTGATCTAAAAGGTGTGATTAATTTGTTTTTTTTCCTCTCTTATTGTTGTTGTTTTAATGAATTTGATTTTGTTGTTATATATATTTTGATTTTATATTTTTATGTTTGGATTTTTAGTTCAAGATCTGAATTCATATAAGGGAAATTGCGAATCATAAATTAGTCTCCAATTGTTTACAATTGTAAGTATGAACAATTTATTTTATTTTTGTTTTTATAATTTGAATTGCAATATATTTTGTTCATAGAGCTTTGTGAATTGATTTTTTTTATTTGAATTACAATTATTAATAAATAAAGTAAAATTAATAATTAAATTTGGATAAAATAAAGAGTGGACCATGAGGTTAAATATAATGTCTAAATTTGAAAATTTATATTTGGTATAGAATTCGGACAAAAAATTTTCTCTCTCCAAAAACCCTTTCTTTACACCCTCTCTAGCCAAAATCTCATATTCTCCGCCGCCAGCGGACTGCTTTGGTGCTTTTCAAATATATTTCGCTTATGTTATGTCTTCTATGTGAGCGATGTTTGCCACTGTGAAATTGTCAGAAATAACGTTATTTACAGTTCAATTTATATACACTATTAATGTAAAAAAAGAAGTACACACATTTTCAATGATATATTGTAATATCATTTTACAAGATTTTTAAGAGAGGTTTTTTGGTTACATTTTTTAATATTTTTTTGGTTACAACCAGACATAGGTTTAATAAGTTTAATACATATTTTATTTAAAAAAAGAGAGTTTAATATACATGACTAGTCATACTTATTAAATGATGCAATAACACATCATATAATACATCCGTGCAACTTTTTATGGTATAAAAGAAAAACCAAAACTTATGTGAATTTTTTTCTACATTTTTCATATTTGTTCTTATGGGTGCAGATTTAGATCAATTTTCAATAAAAAAAATCCAAACCAATGAAATATATCGATATAAGTACAATTTAATTTTTGATGTTTTTTAAAAGTGAAACTGAGCCAAATTACACCGTTTTATTCGGTTCAGTTGATCGATTTGTTTGAAAACACGACCAATAAAAATAAAGCAAAACCTCTGGTCTCAAATATAAGCAACAAAAAAAAAAAATTAAAAGTCTCAAATATAAGCAAAAGTCTACTTAGTCATTAGTATGTTTTTAGCCATTATTCCAATTTGCCCTTAAATTAAATATTAATTCAACCAATAAATGCAATATTCTACACTTTTCAAGAATGGTATGATTGAAAATAAAATATTTTTCTGCTCAATCAATGCAGTTAATCTACTTTCTTAAAAGTAGTACTATAAAAGACTAGAGGGAGTACTCAAATAAATAAATATTTAATCTATATTAAAAAAAAAAAATTGAAAAAAAAAAAAAAAATTAGGATGCTTAATTTTCCATACATGCGTATCATAGAGTCAATGGAACTTTATTACACCCTGAAAAAATGACTTAAATTATTAATTACTTTTCCCAAGCGATGAAGCATTGATGACTGAGACTGAGACTGACTAAACAAAACATCACCACCACCATTGACATTCTTTCAACCTTCATCGTCTCTGAAAGTTCCTTAATACCACTCCTAATCTCCATTTTCCCATAATAACAATACTCCTTAACTTTAATTAATACTAATACTAGTATCATCACTAGTAAAATAAATTCATTTCCATCAACACTTACTATTTCAGGTGAATTAGGGTTACTAGTACATCAAATTTTCTTGAAGATTCCACTAGCATTGTTCAACAAAATGATTCCAACTCGTTCTTCATCTCAGAATCATAACAAGAAGATGAAACCAACACCAACATCAACAACTCCTAGTCCTTTACGGAGATCTGAGAGAAATCGGAACGTTTCATCTTCTTCTACTTCTATCAATCAACATTCACCTGTTACTTCTAGAGCTTCTATTTCTAAGAGACACGTGTCGCCGAAAGAGAAGAAGAATCCTGATGAAGAAAAAGATGTGGAAGTTTCGTTGAATCGGAAAGTTAAGAAAATGGATGCCCGTGTTTATCGAAAAATTTTAACTCGAAAGAAAAATAAAGGTAATTTTTTTTTTTTTTAATTTACTTCAATGAGATTATTTGATCGTAAATGTAATAAACATTATTAGTTTTACTTTGTTGCATTTTGCTTCCATTTGCACTTTACTTATTTGTTGTGAAATTAGTTATGAGTTGGTTTTAAAACAGTTGGTAGAGTTAGTTAGAGTGGTTATGATTAATGAACTAATTTTAGAGTAGTTACATTGGTGTTATGTACACGCGGACGCTTCTCAAGTGAGTAATTCAACAATTAATAAAGTAAATCATAGTTTTGATATTATATGTACATGCGGAACGAATCATGGGTGTAATAATATGATCCCTTGATTTTCTCATTTTACTAATTGCTTAGACGAGCCAAATCCCAGTAGAATAGAGTGACGTTGAATTAGTTTTTGAGGTTAGTGTGACCAACAATGAATTGGTCCAACTGGTAAGGGTCTTTGGTACCTTAAGCAGGTGGTCAGGAGTTCAATCTTTGGCTCCTGCGTATGGATAAAAATTGGTTGAGGGGGAGAATCCATTTTGTGCGCCCCATAGGTTCCTTGATGGAGATTAGTCATTGTTAAACGTTGGTGGAAACTTCGTACCTATAATATGGTAACCCAAAAAAAAAGAGTTTTGTTAGTGTGATGGCTACAAATGTTGGTCTTGTAAGTTTCTTAATAGTTATTTCTTTTATAAAAAATACAGAGAATTGAAAATGGTGCTGAGGGTGAGGTGTTCTTGTTTGGTATGTTGTTGTTGTTGTTTGCGGGGATGTTTTATTATTTTTGTTTTATTGATTGTCAGATTGCCAAAAGGAGACAAATAACAAGGATGCGGATAGGTCGACTCCAGAAGATAGCAATGTGGGTGGTGGCAATACCGATGAGGACTTGAAGGAGACTAGTTTACATTGTAAAGAAGTTTTTGAGGATTTTAATCTTCCGGCTGAAGATGCCAAAGCAACAGATATGAGTGCGGAGTCTAGGTCGAGTGGGTCTGTGAAAGAATTATCAGAAAATAATAATGCGACTACAGGTTCAACGGTGGTACCATCTAATTCCAGTACTCACGAGACTAGTGGGATACCTGAAAAAGTTGAAGAGGAGACATCGCAAATGTTAGCAATTATGGGTTCAGATTCAAGTGAAAATTTGATTAGGAAATGTATTGTAAATAATAAGGGTGAAAATTTAACACCTTTTAAAAGAAAAAGCACAGTGGTGGGTAAGTGTTCTGATGTTTCTGCTACATTGGTTAATGATGACAACTGCAACTTAATTGTGGATTCCGACCCTGAAAGGCTAGAGACCAGTAGGCCTTCAAAAAGGATAAGGTAATTTTTATTTGCTACAAAACTATGGGGAACTAATCAATGCTAGTCTTTAAATAATAGGGTTAAATATGTTGTTGGCCCCTATAAAATCACAACCATTCAACTTTGAATTTTTTTTATTCAAAATGAATAAAATTTTTATAGGGACTAAAGTTGTACGGTTGTGATTTTATAAGGACTAAATACATATTTTAACCTAAATAGTATGGAATATGAGTTATAGTCCATTGTTTGATTGGGGTTTTTATTGTGCTTTGTTGCTTATATCAGATTTAGTTTCCCGCCTCTTTTTTCTTTAAAAAAATGTACTTTGTTATGTATTGAAAATAGGGTTGGATTTTGTTGTTTCCCTGTATCAAAATTTCTTTTCTACTCTAGTTTGCATTTCATTATGCTATCAACAACTGGGCATTATCCCATTAGGGTGTTAGGCTACATGGTAGAAATAGTTCACTAGTCACTCCTCTACATTAAGTCCCTCTCCCCCTTGTGAATCAAACAGAGAGAGGGTAATCTCCACTCTCATCTCCTTGTCTCAACCAAACAAAATATTTACTTAAATCCCTCCTCTCTATTAAAGTTCCTCTTCTCGTTTGAACTCAACAGACTGCAACATGAAGTGAAATGTAGCATATTTCCACTTTTAAGGGAAGTGTGTCATATATTTGAATTTTTTCTATTTTCTATATCTAATACTACAAAATTAATACCTGTTTGCCACATTACAGTTTAACAAAATAATTTGGATGGATGATCACTTTAAAGCAATTTGATGTAATGGATAAACTGAGTGACTCAGATGAACAAATTGAAAATATGAAGGACAAAGTGAATGCAGGGAATAAAAAATATAGGGACGAACTTAATTAAGCCATAATTTTGTTTGTCACACATGTTAGTTTTGGGCAGTATTGTATGAAGTTCTTTAGTTTCTATCTTTATTCCTTTTAGTCATAAAAGCACGGAAATAGAAATTAAAAAGGAGGAAGAACGAGTTAGGCTGTAAAACACAAGTCAGAGTTGTTATTAATATTGTGGTTTTTCACTATCTAGTAAATGATGGAGCTTTAATGTTCACTGTATTGGGTGTTTATTTTGTCACATAAGCTTATGTTTCTGGTTTCGTTAGGGGGATCAATAATGTTGACCAACCTGCTTCAAAATCTAATGATGAAAAGTCATGTACCAGAAACAAGGAAGGTCAGTGATCTCCATTTTTAAGTTGTTTGTTTATGGCTTTATACATTTCAATGAGATTTGTAAATAGTAAGAATTATTGTAATATTTTGTGTTTCCTACAGTAGCTTCTGATAGCATTGTGTACTTCTGCAGGAAAATCAGGAGATTCAGTGGGTAATGTCCCTTAATCCCTATTTAGTTCAACTGCTTTTGTTCAATGCAGTGTTTCTTGGAAATTAGGAAATCTTATAGCCTATCATTAATTGAGAAGCATTAATCTTGATGAGGATGTGTCCCATTTTACTTGAGGCTCAAGGCATACATCTAACTTGCATTATGACCTTTTTGGTCAAAATGGTTTTGTTTTATTTATTTTTTGTTTTGGCAGAGATGAGGGATAGGTGACATAGAGAAAATTTTAAACTCTGGCATCATTTGGCCTACATCTTTTAGAGATTGAGGCAGTACCAGTTAGCTGAAATGACACTTAACATCCTTACCTATTCACTCTTTATCCTATTGACTATGGAATAAAAAGCTGCAGAGTTGTCAATCTGGCTTGTCTGAGGGAAATTATTGGCAGAAGCATAAGCAAAACAATGTTGAAGGACAAGTTTAGGTGGCTCTTCGGTGATGATTCTTATCACTCATCAGAGCCAAGATGCATTTCTCTGTTTTATTTCACTTTCGAACTGAAGGGAACACATACTTTATTACAAGCCAAACTGATAGCAGCATACTGTTTTTCATTTTCTCCGTCCCCTGTTTTCAGATTTGTGTGTCCTTACTCTTTCTTACTATTATTTTCTTTCACGTACCCTTATTATTAATTTCCTTGAATTCTCTCTCTATTTCTCTCTCTCTCTCTCTCTCTCTCAATAAATTTTGTTGCATTATTCGCACGAGTCATCATTATTGCCTATCTGTCTCAAAATGAGGTAGTTTTTGGGACTGCTGCCTCAAGCCCTCAACCTAGGACAAGGATTTGGTGCAGTTACTGTGTGACGCAGTAATGCACCAGGACCGTCCGATCAAGAACTGACACGTAATGCACCATGGACGGCTGAGATTTGCAACAGCGTAAATCTTTGTTATTTTCCTACAGCAGCCAATCCAAATCCCTCAACCTGCCTTTCTCCTCATTTTTATACAGATTGGTAATTTATTCCATGTAAATTACATCTTTTACTTAATTTGTTTGTTCAATTGATTATCAGAGAAACCTCAAGTAAACAATGTTGAAACTGAGGAAATAAGGAAACAGCAGAGAAGCTTACATCTTTCACTGAAGCCGCAGATATCAAAGCTTTGTGAAATTCTTCTTCTCCCGGTATGCTACTTGTTTTACGTTAGTAGGTTTTACTTTCTGTTTGTTTGTACTGCTGTTGTCCTTTTTCGTTGACAAGAATACACTTAATTTACCAGATTGTTTTGGTATGATGAAATATGACTTGTAACAGATTTTATAAAACATGCTGTTCATTAACACCAACACTAATTAATGTAAATGGCCTTCAGAATTTGGTGTTTATTGTTGACTTAGAAATGCAAAGTCCAAAGTCGAAGGGCTAGACCCTGGCTAAGTTGAAAAAACTTATTGATTAAATTTCTGAATTTTGCTGTTGTTGGTGCTGTAACATTTTGTTTAGATTAGAAAATTGATAGTGGTGTCTGAAATAGGAAATGTGTAAGGCTATTAATATTAACAGGAAGGAGATTTCTTGATTTAGTAGCTGGAAAGAAGATTGGAAATGGCTGCTATGTGCATGAAATGAAAGAGTGTAGGTGATGAGGTCATGGGATATGGATCTAATTATAGTAGGAGACTTATATGACTTTTTCTAGACATACCCTACCACATTCATTCTTGGGACAACTGTCAATATAATTTTAAGTGACGAAAGGAAAATATGTAAGAAAAAATTGATGAGAAAAAAATTTATGATATGAGCATCTGCATATCTATGGTATGAGGATCTGCTGTAGGTTTCTCAAGTTTTTTTTATTGGTAATTGTTTTTGCTGGAGAGCGTTCATGTGTCATTTACTCATTGATGGATTAAATTTGTTGTATTATGGAGTCATTTCCCACATTGAAATAGCCGCAATAGCGACTTGTAAGCAATAAAACTTGGATTCAAGATTATGAATGCATAACCTAAGGAATATTGAGCGTGTACCTTTCAAAATAGTTCACAATTTCATAGATATTTGAATGCCTTTGACTTTGGTTTTGAAAAATATTGCTGTGAATTATTCTAATCCAACTTTTCCTGCAACACCAAGGACTTTAAAAGATTGTATCTAATATGCCAACATAAGCTCTATTATCAGCAAAGTTGACAGTGTTTTAACATATTGTGACATTGCAGGATAATGTCAAGAGTATGGTTGGAAAATTTCTTGAATATACCATGAACAATTACAAGATCTGTACAGAACCAGTATCAATATTACAAGCTTTTCAATTATCTCTGGTCAGAATATTTTCTAGTTTTTTTTTTTCTTCATAATTCAGAAAAATGTAATTGTAACCCCGCCCCCACATTAATGTCACTGTTGGTAATCCAGTGGTCATGTAAGATTTGTCTGTTGACAACTATTTTGTTTTCATGTTTGTTTGTTGACAGCTCATTTTGCAACTTGTTTTTAATTATATATGCTTGCTTTGGTGATGCAGAATGAATAAGCATATTTAAGGATTATTTTGTGGTGTTATTCTTAGAAATTTGAAGAGTAACATAATAATCTGCATAAGTTCTTCATTCTGCAGCATTTGACTCTTTTTATTTTGGGAAAATCTATCAATGTCTGTTTATTTTGCATCTATTGTGACATTTGTCTGTTGCTGTTACCAAATTGGCAAGCCTTTTTCCTTTGTACTTTATCCAGCTGGTCAATTTCATGCTTGTTTCTTATGTTTCCTACCTTGAATTTTAATGTATGTTGAGATTGTGATTGCTGGCTAGCATCATCAGCTGGGTAAAAAATGAGGCTACATTCAACCCTCCACGTGCTTGTAGGCATTGGTTTCATGGTCAAGTAATCTTGACCTGAAGTCACTCCAATCATTCCTTACCGGATTTTGTGATAGGTTACAATAGAAAGAAGATACTGAAACAAGACTGTTATAATATTAATGTAAATCGGAACAGAAAAGTAGTAGATATAATCCGATAGCTAGCTACCAGCACTGGACAAGTGGTTCCCTCACCAGAGAATAATTCTTGGTGATCTCTCACTCACTTCTAACAGAATTCCAGAATGAGTCCCACTCTCTTCCTTTATTCCTTACTAATTTTCCCCCGTACAAGTCATTTCCCTCACTTGCCAGCTCAATCTGTTCACTGTTCTTAAAACTTCTCCTGTAATAAACCTGCCAAACCTTGGACCTGTCGACAAGGACTTGGTATCAGCTGTACCAATTCTTCTACGCAAGTTCTATCTCCTTGTTTAAATTGGATATATAGTTTCTCTTAGTCATTATATTTAAATAATTCCCTTCTTTTCTGAGATTTATTTTACCCCTTTATCGTTTTTTCCTCAAAATCCCATTTAATATGGGAAACCCTTAGTTATACTGTTTACTAACTAGAAAATGGATATTTACTTGATTGCCTTTAATAAATTTAACTGACTAGCTTTTTCCTGTACTGTTTCAGTGTTGGACTGCTGCTTCTTTGCTAAGGCACAAATTTGACACTGCAGCTTCCCTCATTCTTGCAAAGCAGCACTTGAATTTTGACTGTAAGAAAGACGCGGTTGATGAAATTAATACAATGCTGTGGGATCTGAAGGACAGGTTTTTATTACTCACAGAAAACACAAATGTCAATTGCTCTCCAAAGGCTTCTGAATCATCAAATGTGGTTCGTTCAAACACAGATATAACATCAGATGTTGAAATGACCAAAAAAGGTATTTGCAGAAATATTAAAGTAAGTCAGAAGGACAAAGACCAATGGAGAAATCTACATCGTATGCATCAGGAAAATAAACGTAATTTGAAAAAAGATTTGGACAAGGAAATAGCTGATTTTAAAACAGGGCGCCAAATAGAGTGGAACGCTATCATCAGACCCTCTATGAAAAAAGAAGAGAAGACCAAAAACCAAGATATACTAAAACGCTTTAGAAGTAAGTTTACTGCTGGAATTGCAAAATTGAGAAGTGAGTATGATGAACGTCTTAAGACTCTTGAGACCAAATATTTAGAAGCACGGCAGAAATTCCTAGAGTCATCGGCACCAGATGAATTGTCAAACCTAAATTCTTCAAAGGAACTCAAAACCCCCCATAATTCTCCAAAAGTCCTTCTGTCCGATGAAGTGCCAGAAACTAGTCGTGAACGGGCCACTGCCAGTGAATTGAGTAGGGACACGGCTGTGGGATTGCCCAGCACAGTCAGTAATGATTATCCAGAGAATGCAGCTCCTTTGAATTCTTCATCCACAGATCAAATATCTGATGGAGTTTTAGATGGGGTTGTATCATCAAGGCCCTGTAGCTCTTCTAGTCCAAGCAATGGTCGTCCAGCTACAATTTACCTTTTGAAGTCACCTCCTTCAACTCAACAATTTCCTGACAGAGTCTTGCCGACCGTAACTGATGGACAAATATCAGTCACAGTGCCAGAGTTGAGTAGGGAGGCAGCTGTGGGGTTTCCTAGCACAGTTAGAAGTACTGATTGTCCGGAGAATGCAGCTCCTCTGAATTCTTTATCAACAGATCGAATATTTTATGTAGGTTTAGATGGGGTTGTATCATCAACGCCTTGTAGCTCTTCTAGTCCAAGCAATGGTCGGCCAGCTACAATTTCCCTTTTGAATTCACCTTCTTCAACTCAACAAATTCCTGGCAGTGTGTTGCCAGCCATAACTGATGGACAAATACCAGTCACAGTGCCAGAAAATAGCCCTGTAGAGGCTGAATGTCAATTAAGAGACAATGTGGTAGTGAATGAGAGTACTAAATCAGACTACCGGGAAGTAGCAGATAGAACTATGACAGAAAACACTTTGTCCCAGGAGACTCCAGTATCTATACCAGTGGATCCAATCGAGCCTCAAGAACAAGTGCAGGTGCAGCCATTATTATCTGTAGAGTCACTGCCTAGTCCAGCTTGTACTTTACCTGCTAATCAATCCAACCATGTTTCAATGGTCATGGAGCCTCCAGAGCAGCTGCAGCAAATACATTCTTCAGGGCTCCTTTCTTCCAACCTGGATTCCTCTAGCTTACCTTCGGCTACTGGAGGTGAACACTGGGAAGCGACCAATGAAGATGCTCTCTCCAGCCAGATTCCCGTGGCATCAACCGAGGTTCAAAATCAAGCCGTTGAGCAACCTGCCTCGAACTTGGAAATTGATTCACATTCACGTCAAGTTGTGCCTCCTGTCTCAAACATGGTCCTTGATTCCCTTGTGCCTGGTGGAGTCAGAGCCCAATCATTAGACACAAGAAATATGTCAACTCACAGAGTTATCAATAGTCATCCTATTCAAACTCCAGTACAATCAGCTTCGAGGAATGTTCAACCTTTCTTCTATGATCCACTTAATTATGAATTGGCAAAAATACGTAAACTGATGGAAGAAAATATGAAAAAACATGAAGTTGAGGTTAGCTTCTGTTCTACTCATTGCTGTGAGAATACCTATTTAGATTTTATATCTTATACACTCCTTTGTACAATCCTTTATGCTAACTGCTATATTGTTCTATTTGTTGGAGCAGAAATTACAGCTGAAATATAATTTTGAGAAGCAAATTGATGAACTTCGCAGGAAGTATGATATTCAAATGAAGGAGATTGAGGTTAAATTTCAGGAAGATGGGAAGACCTATGATACACAATATAAAACAGTTTTTTTACACAAGATATTGGCCGAAACTGTTATAAGGGCTAATTTTGATCCTATGTTTTCTGGTGCATCGGGAATGCTGCAAGGTATACTCCCTTATGGTGAGTGCAGTAATTTTTTAAATATCTATGACATCTATTATTCTCTTGATTTTTACTACAAATTTTTTACCAAACTGAAAAGTATATCTGGTGCTCATAAACGTATCTGAGTTGTTATAAATATATTTGTGAAGGACAATATATTGCTTCTATTTTTTAATTACTTTTATATTTTTAAACACACACCTCCTCAAAATAGGAAAAGGAGAATCTACACAAAAATGTGTTGATGGACCGAGAGCCTTTATAAAAAATTTACCAAGCAAAAAGTATATTTGCTGCTTGTAATAGTATCTAAATTGCTGTTACCAATAAGATATTTGTGGAGATATATTTACTGGACAATATAGTGCTTCTTCTATTGTTTAATTACTTTTAGATTTAGAGAGCCTTTCTCTTTATGTGAGGGGTGGAGGGCATTTGAAAATAAGATGTCTAGCATACAATGCATAACTGTATCTTTTGCTGGTGCTATCTGTTTTTTCTATATAATGATGATAACCAATGCTTCTGTTGTTTTTAAGGTTGGCTGTTTGGACTTTCCTAAATGTCTAGGGAAGGTTTTATTTAATTATGTAATTGTATATATGTCTCTTGCTGTGATTGTGAGCACATTCATCTCTTTTCACATTCTACTCATTTACGAACAAATCTTCTGCTATTTCTGTTTCTTTTTTCTAAACACATTATACTAATGTCAGATCCAGGATATTCACAGCATTTATTTCATCCTTCAAGACAGCCAAATGGTACTTGGCCCTCTCCAGTTGCTAGTCAATCTTGCCGTGGACCTCCTGCAACCGCTTTCCAGAATTCTCACACTTCAACTGGCTCTCACACTATGGTACCACCACCTATACAGGCCTCGTACAATACATCGGGAAATTCCAGTGGTATTTCTGCAAGACGACCACATATCAACTCCATCTCTTCATCCTCAAGAAATCTTCAAGCTGGTGGGGAGATACGTGCCCGTCCACTGCATCCCACGCCTTATAGACCTTCAACATCTGTACCGGCCTCCAGTCTCAGTAGGGAGATCCGTGCTCCTCCACCGCATCTCTCGCCTTATAGACCCTCAATATCTGGACCAACCTCCAGTCTTGGTGGGGAGATGCGCACCCCTGCACCACACCTCTCGCCTTATAGACCCTCAACATCTGGACCAGCCTCCAGTCTTGGTGGGGAGATACGCACCCCTGCACCGCATCTTTTGCCTTGTAGACCCTCAACATTTGTACCACCCTCTAGTCTCGGTGAAGTTCCACATGGTATGCCAAGTCAGCCAGCACCTGGTAACTCTCAGCGGCTTCCCAGACCAATGCCGGCATTCTCTCAGTTTGGTCCTCATAGGGGGCATGGGCATGAGAACACAGGTGTGTTCCCCACTCCTAACGTATCTGCCATGGATATGCGCATGAGTGCTAATAATCAATCTAGCATTAATCTGCCAAATACTCAGCAACGTATGTCAGATTTGGCTTCGAATAATTCTCAATTTGGCACAAGTAGCAGCATGCCGGCTACCTTGGTCCAAGAAGCCACACCTTCTGATGTTGTCTGTTTATCAGATGATGACTGACCAGAGAAAGTGTTCATACATTTTTGCACAGTTGTCCTAACACTAGGAAATGATACAAGCTCCTTTTGCCGCTACTCAAAGTGGGCTTCTGGCTTCAATTTAGGACAGAACTTTGATAATGGTGATTCCTCAGCTCACCAATTTTTGCTTTGTGCATCTTTGTAATCATTAATTTATATATACCGTATGTACATATATATATGTGTAATGCAATTAATGGCCATATGCTTAAATGAAATAGTATTTTCATATCTACTCTAGGGAAGAGGGATCTTAACCATGTTGACATCTCAAAATCTATCAGTAACTTGTAGGAGTAGGACCACTATTGATCTGTAAAAATAGAGAAAAAGAGTACAATCTGGTGAAAAGTATAATTTATTTTAGGCAAATGTTAACGTTAGGTGCACATGTTAACAATACAAATATAGAAATATTATCTCGAAACATGTATATTATATCTTTTAAGCATTAAATTCGTTTGTAATATTAAATGCAAATTTCTAATTATAGATATCTTAACACCCTTTATTTTATTTTGAACTCGTGTTATTAAAAGCATAGAGTATTTACTGAAATCTTTTTTTTTTTTTGGTATACTGATATCTTGTTTTTATGCTAAAAAGGAAATGAAAAAGAAAAGAAAGAAAAAAAGAAAGAAGAGATGTATGCTTATTCTTATGATCTCGATTCGTGATGATAAAACTTTAGTTAAAAAATTCAAAATCATTGCATAAATTTTAACAATTAAATTAAAATTGAGCTATATCATATTTATTTATATTTGAAGACATATAATTATTGTTTAATGTCTGCACATCTTTTCCTTTGGTTTGTTAGCGAAGTGATAAACATTATCTGAAACTCACAACAATGTGGTTTTGAATTTAATTCCAAATAAAGATGACCAACCTAACAATATCAGAGTTGAACAAGACCTTACATGTTATTGTTGCATTTTTTAAAATAATATTTTTTAAATTAAATATCATAAAACAAATTAAATACTATTGTTTTGATTCTATCTAAAAAGTTTTTCTGAAAATATTATTATTATTGAATTATTCATAATTTCCATAAAAATATAAAAATTATACTTGAATAATTATATATGCATTATTATATTCTTTGGTTTGATTAGACCACCCAAATTAGGCATTATACACGTACGTATATTTTTGTATTTTATTTTCTTTCCAAAGGAACAACAACCCCTCTAATTTATTGATCATGCCACAAAAATGGTTGAAAGGTAGCTGTTGACCAAATTAATATCTATGTTATCATCAATTTTCATTTATGTTTTAAATTGTGTGATTCAGAAGAGCAGTTACATGTATATGGTGTTGAATAAGTTAGCTGATGTAATGTTAGTAACATATATTAAAGATAAGGTTTCACTAAGCAGAAGATTTGTCTTATTTTTCTGACATGACATGCCTATCTACGTAGTTGATAATTCTTGTCAAGGAAAACTGAGGTTGATTATTACAACATTTAGCATAGTTGAATTTGAATTTTCAATCACTTTTAACAAAGAACTCGTGGTCCATATATATTACATTAGTATCTCAATATATCTAAATTATGAATATACGATTGTATTTTTTTTTTAAAGGAAAAATGAATATGTCATTTAAGTTTTACGTTTATAAGTTCTTTAAGTTTTTTAATTATTAGATAGATTCTTTAAGTTTTTTAAGTATTAGATAGTGTCTTCTAAATCTATGAAGTAGTTCCTACCCTCTTCCGATTGTTGTTGTAGGGAATTGAACTGTAGTCCTTCCTATCAATTCCAACATCAATCACCACGGAACAAAACTAAAAATTGTAAATGATAATATTGGACTCCAGCATGAAATATATATTTTATTTATCTTAAATTTTTGTCATTTTAGAGTTTCGCACATAGATTAAGAAATAATAAATATTGAAATGCTAAGTTATTTTTACTCTCACTTTTTATTAAAAAAAGAAAAATTAATTTAATTGATGTTTTTACTTTTTGTCCCTTAATTGTACTTTGGTTTTTTTTTAAAAGAACCAAGGTTTTTGAACAAAAGTAAAAAGCTAAAAGAATAAAAAATTTGAGACGAGGTAATAGTAAGAGTTTAGTATTCTCTTTATAATACCTAGCATGAACTTATGGAAGTGCAAATCTACAACACTAATGGTGCGTTTGGTTTTATATATGGAAAGAAGTGAGATGAAACAAAATTACGGAAACCGATGCATGAATTTAGACAAACTTTTGTCTAAGTTCATGCATTTGATTGTTTCCGTAATTTTTTTTCCTCCCACTTTCTTTCCATTATACTCCTCTTTTATTTATCATTTTTGACATGATATGGATTTAAATATGAGTTTTTTTAAAAGGCAACGGTTTAAGATAAAAGTAATGAAAATCATTACCTGGAAATCAAATTGTTTGAGTTCTTTTTTTTCTTTTCTTGATGAAATTTTTTCTAAACACACTTGTGCAAAAATCATTGAAAAATACACATTGTCCTAACAGTATAGGGACCAAAATTGAGTGCATGATAATTTTCTAAGGACTAAAAATTTAATAAAAATTAAGACTAAATTTAAAATGTCATAATTTTATAAAGACCAAAAACATATTTAACCTTGTACATATATATGTGTTCTGATCAGGTAAGATCGATATGTATAAAAAGTTTGAAAATTTTGGTGTGACCATAACCACACTAGGCCAGCAAGTAGGTCCGCCCATGCCTCCACCTCCACCTCCATGCATTTCTACCAATACCCCATCTCAATTTAGACATTTTCGCCACCGACATATTTTTATCAATAACAAAAATCATGAGTGAAGTTTGAACATTAATTTGCCACATTATAGGAATCTAGTACATTCTGTTATAGTCATTCTCCATCAATATGATAAATATATTTTAGAATAAGTTTATATATATTTTTTTTTTTCCAAGTAGTTTAGTGACTAGAAATTTTACTTAAACGTAAATAAGTGAAATGTCCACATTTAAACTCCAATTTCGACATCTATAATACAATGTCCATATCAATTGAGCTAAGTTCCCTTAAAGAGAATAAATTCATTTATAATAAGTGAAAGAAATAAATATGATATTCATAATAAGAATAAAATATCAAATTAGCCAAAGGGTGCACATTCATTTGACTATAATTTTATATAAATTATGCTAGGTAATATGTATGGTCCATATGAGTTGAAATTATGCTAACTTTATTCATTTGACAAAAACACAGTATATTCTTTAACAAGCCTTTCTTCTCTCATTGATCAAGTTCTTCACCAGTGGAGTCCAGATCGATACATAACACTCATCAAAGCAATGTCAATATAATATGGCATGAGTTAGTTTCATTTCATTATAAAAGGGTATGAATGAATGAATGACAAAGGTCATTTTCTTTTTCTGTTTTTGGTCAAGTCAAGCTCATTTTCAATCCAAGGATTCTCTTTCTCTTATTCCTTTTTTTTTTTTAAAAAGTTCTTATTCATTTATTCGGTTACAAAAATCTCAAACAAATTTGTGAAAAATAAATAAATAAACAATTAGTGTATGTTTAATTTTAATTTTACTTTTACTTTTAGAAGAGAGAACTTGATTTTGACATGTTTGAATGTTCTCGAAATGTATTAATTTTGCTCTCATAATCGACTCTAATTTGAGGTTTGAATTTATTGCTTTTGACTTTGACAATTGATTTTAACCTTCAATATTCAATTTACTTTTACATAAATGGATGCATATAAATATAAATTATTTTATCTTCATCTCAATATTTGTCGGATTATATCACTACAATATACAAAACTAAACACGTTTTTAGTTGACCTCGTCACGGTAAACTGGTTGAAGAGTTCTAAATGTTCTCCAATTTGAAGAATGTAAGTCACTTTAAGACTATGCTTATTATAAGCATCTACTATCGATCGGAAAAGATTTTTGAAATACAAGTGTGTTTAGAATATGGAATATTTTGAGGTAAATTAACTTTTTGACAAAATTTAAATTTTTCTATCTAATATTTTTATTTGGAGGATTAATTTGGAGAATTTTTAAAATGATGGAAATTTATGAAATATTTTGTCCAAGATAAATTTAAGAAATTTCAAATGACACCTAAAAGCTACTAGGAAGTTGAAATTTCGTCTTCCCATATATTTCAAATTGACCCATATAGACTTTTTTTTTAAAAATGACCCCAAAAATTGCAAATTAGCCCATTGTTTACGTTGAATTTTGGTAAACAAGCGCTAGTTTATGTATTTTACACTCGCAAGATCAACTAGAAATCTTAGGACAATTTTATGCTTGTTATTTCCAGAAAAGTTTGAATGTTCATCGAAGTTTAACAAACATTTATGGTTTTCTTTTTCGATTCATAAGGCAAAAATAAACTGTTATTCGAATCGCCTCGAAATAACAGAGTTTGATGCAAGAAATTAAAAGCAAAAATTATAAACTTGCAGAAAAGTAAATTGCATTGAATATAAAAGCAATTACAATAAAAATGGTTCACAAAACATACATTTCTCCTTCGAATTCCGTTCGTTCTATCGCTTGAGTACTTAGAATTATCAGAGAGGGTTTTGTATAAGAATTTGTGACCCCTATTTTCTCAAAGCGATAGCTATTTATACTTCGACGGTTACAAAATTGCAATCAGATGATCTGAACGCTCTAGAAACGATCTCCAGCTATTTAGTCTTGATCCTTTTAGCGCGCGAAACTTTGAAACCTTGGACTTGAGCCTGCACTTTGGGCCAAACTGTCAGGCCCAATTTCGTTACCGACTCTGTGGATAATGCCTAAGTCCATGATTTGTGAATGATCTTTCGAATGACCCTTTCGAATCACCTTCAGCAAACAAATTGAAGGGAATTTCCTTGGATGAATCGAAACGCTGAACATGGAAACTTTAATAATTAACAGCTGAATTAATAATTAACGGTTAAATTATTAATCTTGGTATTTAAACATTGGTTGAACCAACCAATTAAATTAAATAAATAAATACCAATTTCATGCCCAACACCCATACAAATTTTCAAATTGATTCTTTAAATTTTTAAAATTGCAAATCGATCCTTTTTAAAATTGACCCAAAACTATTCAAATTTATAAAAGTGGTAAAAACTATTTACAATGAAACTTTTTATTACTCTATCCAAACGCTAAAGATAATTTAAATAGAATCAATTAAATTATTTAAAATTTGAATCCTCTAAGATTTCTAATATCTCCATCCGTACTAAAAATTGTTTTTGGATAAGAAATGTTGTAAGGAAATGTAACCTTTTTGAGAAAATTTAAATTTCATTTTGTAAAATTTACAAAAAAAGAAATCCTCAAAACATTATGACGCCTCAAAATATTCACTCATCAAAATACACTCTAAGCTTCAACTTTAAGAATCTCCTTATCTACGAACCAAATATCATTCAGATTCAATCATGCCAGCCCCCTTTTTTTCTTTTTTTTAATTTTTAATAATAATAATAAATCATGCCAGCCCCTTTATTTTCCCATCAATGAATAATTGTCCTTTGTATGAAATTACTCTGTTTTGTTTTTTGTTGCCACCTAATTCTCCCTTGACATTTTAGGCCACAAAAGCTGTTCTTCGTGCTAGCTAGGACATATAATTTTGTCGTTGAAGATCTCTATTGAATCACGTCAGAATGAATGTACAAATCAAGTTGCTGCTAGTGCACATTTTAATTCTAGCTTCAAGTAATCATTTTCTTATAAAAATATTGCCAAAAACTTCATTTCTCAAAGTAATGGATTAATTCTTAATGCTACTTAAGTTTGTTGAAATATTCATAATATTATGTTTTCATAAGTATATATAAATAATTTTTAAGGTTGACATTTTTGTATGGTTTTCGTGTAGTCCGCCCTAATTTCTTTAGAGAGATAAGTTTTTCCTTCTCTCTATCTCTCTAAGTTTGTTCATTTTTTCATCGAGAAGGGGCGGTTTTGGGTCTTTTTTGACCTGAAATCATCCTTGTGCCTCTCTTTTTATTTGTTTTAATCTAAATAAGTGATTTTCACATAGATTAGATCGTTCTTTTGTGTTTTTTTTTGTGTGATTTGGTCGTCTCAGTGCGACGTTGTTTGATATTCCGTCTTAGTGTGGTGTTCGTTTGATTGAATCGAAAGGTCAACTTCGGTCAACTACTGATTCACACAGTGATTAAGTTCGTCAACGATGCAGATCCGGAGATATAAGTATTCCAATTACTTTGATTTTATCACATTATTTGTAGGCATGAGTAAGCCGATTTATGCTATTAACTTAGATGTTGTGAACTTGTTCGCAGATTCATCCTTTTTCGTTTTTAGCGGTATTGAATTTGTACTTGAATCTGATGTACTCTACCAATTTGAATTAATGAATATATTTTATTTTTATTAAAAAAAGTATATATAAATAAACATTTTTATTAATAAATTGATATACATATGTTATTATATAATAATATAAAATAAATAAATAAAATATATATTATGTTAGTACGTATGAGATAGTGTGAGTACTAACATAATCATACTCATACTCGCACCTATACATATGCCCGTATAAAAAAAATATGATTATTTTTTCTTTGTGGTTATTCACTTAAATTAAATTAACATATAATTGTGAGATCGCAGGTTACGATGTTCGGCCTAACAATTTCGATATTTTTATCAGCTGAGCTAGGACTTATGAGTCCGAATCCGGGTCACATATTATATGAATTTTTATCTTTTTTTTTTAATGGCTTTTTTTATGGGTATGAGTTTAATTGTTATATCTAGGTGTTTAGCTTAATTTAAAGCAGCAGTCAACATAACAACGTTGAATATCAAGAAATCAAAATGCGATTGGAGTGGTTGGTTTTGTACGTTTTATTTCTTTTTGGCCGGTTGAGATTTGTTTTAGTAATGCATTATGTTTATGTTTATGCTTACCAATTACCATGATACTTTTGTAATTGTGAATGAAAGTCATAATTCAAAGAAAAACGTGCATATTATCTATAAAATAAAAATGAAACAAAATAAACGTGCATATGTAAGTTTAGTTAAATAATAAATAAATAAATAAATGGGAACACTGAGAGTACAAGATCAACATGTACAAGGAAAACAATGAGTAATAAAATCAAAAGAATTTCACATTTTTTAATTAAAATATCACAATGGTGAATATCTTAGCAACTTTGTATTTCAAATATTGAATTTATAGACATGAATATTGAACTTATATCTTCTTGGCACACCTTGCGCCGAGGAGAATGTTTGGTTCAAAAAATGATAGATGTTAATAAATAGGTAAAATAGGTAAAATTATTGTCACCTTTAATTCAGTTTAAGTTGGCAGGAAATATCGCATTATATATATGGATCGAAATTTGAACCGGACACTATTTGGATTCAAGATAATTTGGGATTTGGATTTAAGTGAAAAGTTTATTTGGATTTGGGGTTTTAGGATTGTTGATAATTTGGAAATTTAATTTTTAATAATATAAATCTTCTTTGTTTGTTTAAGGAAGATGATGAAAATTTGGTTAATGAAGAAGATGGAGATATGAAGAAATTGATGAAGGCAGTGAAGATATTCATTAAAACTATGATTTTATTTAATTTTAACAAAAAGGTATTTTAAAAAATAAAATGCAACATTTTTAATAAAAAATGATAAAAAGAGTTTATATGTGAATGTTATAAAAGATAAAAGACCTAGTGGGAAAAAAAGAAAATAAATGACCAAAATGTTACAAATAAATAAGATAAACGACCAAAGTGTTACAAAAAAAGATAAAAGACCAAAGTATTCAAAAAAAATAATATAAACGACATGTAGTGTAATTTTGCATATTTTTTTACACCACCAATATCTGGTCCACTGGACCGTCTAATCTGGTTCGGAGGTCAGTTTTAACATCAAGTGGTTCTAGCCCCCTCCTGATCGTAGTTATGCGGGATCAAACTGTGATCTTTCGTACCAAGTACATCGTTAATCACCACTAGACCAACTAACGATTGATAATTAGTAATTGTTTTCTCTATGGTATAATAGGTCGTTTGGATATAAATCTCATAACTGATCACGACAAATACATCAATAATTTACGAATTAAATATCGAACTTATTATGTAGAGTGCGATGTAAATGAGGTGAGTTTAACGTTCTCTTTTTAAAACAATAAGTGTTGATATAGTACTCACAAATAAGGTGAGAATAATTAAAAATCTTGATCATTGACGAAGACAGTGAAAATACAAATAAAACTTTTAATGTAGTCTATAATAAAATATTTCGTAATATACCATAATTTCTGTTGTATGAACATTTATTAAAGTTTATTGTTGAATTAATGTTTAATGTTACTTGTCTTTTTTCACATACCTCTTAATATTCCAATTTTTATGTATTTTATTATTGTTACATATTACGACTAATTAGATTCATGCACCACATGGGTTGAAGTTCTAGTTTTTATGAGACTCCTTTCAAATTTTCAAGGCGACATTAATTACCTGTTTACAAATATACCCCTAATTAAAATGCATCTGTTTCTATGATATATATTACATACTCTAAAAAAAAACATTAACTCATTCTATCTCTTAAATGATAAAATTATAAAAACAATAGAAATTGTCAACAAATTTAATACCACAATTTGCTTTCTTAATCTTTGTGATTTTTCTCAAAAAATTGTCTTATATTTCGGGACAGAGGTAGTAAGTCTATTACATGACATGTTAATTATAGGTTAGACTTAGACATTCAATTATTAGACAAACCTAATTATCATGATATATGTACAAAATTTTCATCGGTGTTAGTAATGACTAATCTTCATTGAAAAACCTATGGAGCACACAAGATGAATTCTCTCACCTAATTTCAGCACACAAAAATAAAAAGGGTCATGCTAACCGGTGCCCCCGGGACACCGGTTAAGGAAACTAAAAAAAGAAACTTTTAAGTTGAAAATAACACATTTTAAACTTTTGAGGAGTTAATTGCACAAGTTTCTATGTTATATGACTGATCTCCATGGTATAATCAAAGCTCTTACCACTAGGGATGTCAATGGATATCAGTGGGGGCGGATAGTATGATATCCGTGTCCGCTCCGTTGGATAAAATACGATATCCATATCCGCTCCATAGCCATGCGAGTATTTGTTAAGCGGGTAATCCATGGATTTTGAAGCATCCGCGGATATTAATAGATATCCATGGATAATAATTTTAATTTTTTTTTGTGATTCTTGTAAAAAAAATTATTTTAATTACTTGAAATTTGTTTTATCTTCTTTCTAAAGAAACAGGAAAAAGATTATTATCACATAATAACATTCATACATTTCACTTTCAATTTAACAACAAAAGTTAACGCATTTATTTTTATTCTTTTAACCAAAATATAATAATATCCATGCATTTCATTTCTAATCAAAACAAAGATCATCACAAAATTCTAAATTCTAAAGAATTAAAAAGGCTCTAATATATTTGATAACTAATAATATTTATATAATTTCTTATTTACTAACGGGTATGGATATCGGCAGATACAGATACTATTAAATCTGCATCCATATCCATTAACTATCAGATAATTGAAATATCAATTTATCTTACCCGTGGATATCCATTAAACTACCATCTAGGTGGTAATTAAGATGCCTAAAATCTAAAACTCATCTCTATTTTTATTTGCAAGTCAAAAAATTTATGATCAAATATCATTGTCATTAAAATAAGACAATTACAATATGATTTCCATCTCAGCTACTCCACTCCATCCTATGACCACCATTAATCATTCATCATCTCTCACCTCAATCTTCATTTACTAATCCATTCATTTTTTCAAATCTCTCTCTCTCTCTCTCTCTCTCTCTTTGATTAGTTTCTACTCCTACTCTTCTACCTAAACCCCATACTTCACTGTCATCTTCCACATATCCATTTCTACCATGTTTCTTCTTCACCTCACATTCTTCTCCAATTTCCACACCCTTTTCTCTCACTCCTCAATCATCTAACTCTCAACAACTCAACCCTTTTATCCTTCAAAAAAAAATTATGGGAAGCAAATGGAGAAAAGTTAAGCTAGCTTTTGGCTTAAATTCTTGTGTTCACATTCCTACACCTTTAGATAATGATTCATCTTCATCACTCAACAACGCCGCCGCAAGATTCTCCGGTGCTATCTCATCCTCCGGTGACACCTCCGACTATAGTCAAAGATCACCTTCTTCCTCTGGTCTCCGGTCACTCAAATCCCCCAAGGTAATCACTTTTCAACTACCCTTTAATTTTTCTCATATAAAGTTTCAATTTTTATCTCTCTTTTTTTGTGGGGTGTTTCTAAAATTTACCCTTTTGCTCCATGGTAAATTCATCGATCATTATGATTATTTTTTTATCTTTATGTTTTTCAATTACCCTTTTGGTAGATTAAGAAAAAAATTACTATTACTAACACTTTAAGTTTAGTTACTATTCTTGTAATGATTCAATGAATGAAGTCATGAACATGATTAAATGAATGTTTAATTGAGCTATAATTAAGGGTTAGTTTTGGTTTGCCTTTTTATCTTTGAATTGGGTGGAGTGTGAGTCATTCCTTTTTGACTATTCTTTGTGAAGTTTTTATTCTTGATTGGGTTATTTTCAAACCCATTATGGGTGGGGGAATGATATAGTGGAGTGGAGGACCAGTTACTAGAAATGGTTTGAATTTAAGACCTTTCTTCTTGTTTCGTCCATTCCTTATTTACTATTCAATTTTGTGGTTGTGGTAGTGGATGCATTATTTCTAATTAAGGATAGACATGGACATCAAATGCAACACGTAGATATCAGTAATAATTTGAAGGATCCGACTCTTCTAAAGTGAGCAATTCACTTTAGAGTATAAAGTGAATAATTGTAGCCGGTGAATCGGTGATTAACGAAATAAAGGTAGATATTATAAGTACACTGTAATAAATCATGGATTTGTTAAAATAACAATCCTTGATTTTCTCACTTTTTTCACTTTACACATTATTCATTTTAAAGGATCCAAATCCTAATTTGAAAAAGCTAGAAGTGGTTAAATGTAATCACATATATTAGTTTTGTGTCCGGCATGGACATATCCTAAACATTAGATACATCTTAAATCTGAAGTGTCCGAGGTGGATTAGGTTTGAGTGCAGTTGATTCTCCGTGACTGCACTGCAGTCGGCCACTTTTGGACCATCTAATTAGAATCGGACGGTCTAAATTTTATAATCAAATTTATATTTTAATTTAATCAAATTCTGAACTTATACATTGACTGTCCGATCAAGATCAGGCGGTCAAAATACAATAACAAACTGCACTCAATCAATATCCGTTTGAGGTGCATAGATTATTTTTTTTCTCTCCTTTCCATTCTAAGAATGAGGACATAATCAAAACAAAATGACCCCATAACCATTGATTTTGAAATTCAGCTCAATGGACAAAGTAAAAGTTGGAATTTTACGGGATAAATAATATAATATACTCTACTAAAATAAAATAAAATGCTACATCATTGAATAAATCATCTTTGATTTCTCCTTCTTTCTATGTCATTTACTATAGTATTTTATTAGTCAATGTCTTGAAAGCATCAATTCTCTAGTTGTGATTACTGATTAGAGACTTTGTAATAGTACTTTTATTTTTTTATAATAAATTATTGTGATTATTGTATCATACTTATTTATTTTTCCCTTGGTATACTCAAAGGTTTTTGACCACTAAACGTTGACCTTAGTTTTATCTTTTGTAGTATAAGTGGTAGATTTAGTTGAGAATCTTGGCATCTAAGTGGGAATGTGTGGTAAAGATAGGTTGTATTCTATTTCATCTTTTTATGCATTTGGTCTTATTAGTGGGGTGGACCTACATTGGGACAAGATGGCAGTGTTATTAGACATTATAATGTGCTAATAGTGGCCTTTGCAAATATTGCATTTTTTAAAGACCACTTTATTGTGCCACTGTTCAGATTTGCCTATTCAATGAACTTGCTTCTTTTCTTTTCATTATTTTAATAACTTACAAATGTTGATATTAGTATTGAATGGCCATGTTTTAAATTCTTGAATTTGTTTGATTAATAATAACTTTATCTTAAAAAGCTTTGATCCATATATGTGTTGTGTGGCCACTGGCCATTGACTGTGGGATTTGAACTTAGAGCTTGTTCGAATTGACTTATTTGAACTCATCTCGTGGTATAAGGACACGTGAGACTGTTTGGAGGAGCTCATGAAACAACTTATGACATGTCCATAAACTGTTTTCAACTTATTTTCATAAGCTCTCCATGATAACTAATGAAAACCGCTTATAAATTATGTTTGAAAATTGAAAACAATTTGATTTTATCTTTTGTTATAGAAATAACTTAACACATATGTACTTATATGATAAGAGCTAAATTAAGTTGTTTAACCAAACAATGCCTTAGTAGTTAGGACCTGTTGTTGCCAGTGGTTGGCTTACTTTTCAACCAAAGTCAAATTTACAGTTTAAGCTTAATTTAAACAACTGAGATTCAAAATTAGTTTGAAATCACAGATACTATTAAATTATTAATATGTCTATGGGGAAGATGTAGATTCTTTTCATTTCTAACAAAGATTAATTAATTTATATAGTTGTAAGAGCTTTTGGATGTTTGTATTAAGATCCTACTAGAATTCTTCAAAATCTGAGATTTATAATTTAAATTTTTAAAGCCTATCTTAATACTCTGATACACTTTTTCTACGTGTTGATTTCAGATATATTGATGTGTCTAAGGTATGAGAGCATGTTTGCATTGACTTATTTGAGTTTATCTAGCATAAGCACTTGTAAGACTGCTTGGGAGAACTTGTCAAAACTGCTTATGACATGTCCATAAGCTGTTTTCAGATAATTTTTGTAAGATGATAGCTTATGAAAACAAGTTATAGCTTATACGAAAAATAATTTGACTTTATTTATCTTGTTATAGAAATAACTTATACATAATAAGCTGATTCAAAAAAACTTATACATAATAAGCACTTGTATGAGAAGTGCCACTATAAACGCCTAATTAAGCTATTTGTCCAAATAGGACTTCTGTTTTGATGGTATGAGTTTTGTGGAGTCTTTTTGATGTCTACAGGGAACATTGCAATATATAGTTCTGCAAACCGTAATGGCATTTATTGGGCCTTCTTATACTGATATTTTTATCCGTATAATCTGCAGGGTACTTGTGCAATATGCTTGAACACAATGAAACCAGGGAATGGCCATGCCATTTTTACTGCAGAATGTTCTCACTCTTTCCATTTCCACTGCATTACTTCTAATGTAAAACACGGGAACCAAATTTGCCCCGTCTGTCGATCAAAATGGAAAGAAGTTCCTTTTCAAAGCCCTGCTTTGACTCCTCGAAGCAGTCAATTAACAAGAGAAGATGGCTGGCCAACTCCCATAAGAAGGGTTCCTTCTTCTACTCAACTTAATGCAAATGGACAGATTTCGTCGCTTTATCATGTTTCTGAACCGGCTATTTTTGACGATGATGAACCTATTGATCAACATGCTTCAATTCATCACAACAACAATAGCAACGAGACAAATCACGATATAATAAATAAAGTTGAGATCAGAACATATCCTGAGGTTTCATCTGTTCAGAAATCAGCCTCTCGTGACGCCTTTGCTGTGTTGATTCATCTCAAAGCTCCTCAGTCAGAGAGAAAACAAAATATATCAGGAAACGATACTGATGCATCACCACCTCCGGTTGAAAACTCTCGCGCTTCAGTTGACCTTGTTACAGTTCTTGATGTAAGCGGTAGCATGTTAGGTACTAAACTTGCATTGCTAAAACGAGCTATGGGTTTCGTCATTCAGAATATGGGTCCCTCAGACCGTCTGTCCGTCATTGCCTTCTCCTCCACAGCTCGCCGCATCTTTCCTCTTCGGAGGATGACTGATATTGGACGGCAAGAGGCATTACAAGCCGTTAATTCTTTGGTCTCAAATGGCGGAACAAACATTGCTGAAGGCTTGAGGAAAGGTGCCAAAGTGTTTTCTGATCGTCGGTCTAAGAATCCAGTTTGCAGCATCATATTACTCTCTGACGGACAAGATACATACACAGTCAATACCAGACCGAATGTCGGAACAGCTTACCAGTCACTTGTCCCAAACACCATTCATCGTAATAATAGTGGTATAGGCTTGCAGATACCGGTGCATGCATTTGGCTTCGGTGCTGACCACGATGCTACTTCAATGCATTCAATCTCTGAGATATCAGGAGGTACATTTTCTTTTATTGAAGCCGAGGACGTAATTCAGGATGCATTTGCGCAGTGTATTGGTGGTCTCTTGAGTGTAGTAGTGCAGGAACTACAACTAGAAATCGCATGTGTTCATCCTCGGCTCGAACTTAGTTCGGTAAAAGCAGGAAGCTATCGAACGAGCTTGACAGCCAATGGAAGAACGGCTTCTATTAATGTCGGGGATTTGTATGCAGAAGAAGAGAGGGACTTTTTGGTGACGGTCAATATTCCAGTTGACGGTTCCAATGATGAAATGTCATTGTTGAATGTTAAAGGCCTTTATAGAGATCCTATATCAAAAGAAATGGTAGCTTTGGAAGAAACTAGTGAAGTAAAAATCGAGAGACCTAACACAGGTAGAGAACTAGTTGTGTCAATCGAAGTAGACAGACAGCGGAACAGGCTGCGAGCAGCTGAGGCAATTGCCGAGGCAAGAGCTGCAGCCGAACGTGCGGAATTGTCTGCTGCAGTTTCCGTCTTAGATAGCTGTCATAAGATATTGTCTGAATCTGTTTCTGCTAAAGCCGGTGATCGGTTATGCCTTGCACTTTCTGCTGAACTGAAGGAAATGCAGGAAAGAATGGCAAACCAACATGTCTACGAGCAGTCCGGAAGAGCTTATGTTCTGTCAGGATTGAGCTCACATTCAGCACAAAGAGCAACGACACGTGGTGATTCTACCGAAAGCACTAGTCTTTTGCAATCATATCAAACTCCTTCTATGGTTGATATGGTGACACGTTCACAGACCACAGTCGTGGGTGCTCCACTAAGGCGTAGCCTTCAACCTGCTAAATCATTTCCCGAGAGGCACAGAAGATAATATCAATGTATTTTGAAAATTCTACTTAGCATATACATAAACTTGTGGGAAGACCTTTTAAGATTATTGTTACTTAATTTTTTAATTTTGGTTAAGGTGGGGGTATAATGAAAAGGAAAAGAGATTTTGGGGGGATATATAAAATTCCTGATTTTTGCCAGTATAAAACTGTAAATGCATAGGTGGGATAATGGGGTTATGCAGAGAATGGCAAAAGGGACAAGGTTAATTTTTCAGTGTGATTGAGTGATGTACATAATTTACTTAATTCAGTTGAATTGAGCTGGTAAATTTATGCACTTGATTATATGCATATTGATATGATATAATTAATTTTCATATTTGTGGTGATCTTACTTTGGCTTTCTCTGTTAATTTTTTGTTACTTTAGTTTCTTATAGGTGCATCTCTGGTTTAAAGTGATTCTTATTTCTTAGTTGCTTCAAATCAAGAAACCTTCGCTTACCCAAAAAAAAAAGTTTAAATGTTGCTGGCCAGGATCGAACTGGAGACCTTCAATGTGTAAGACTAACATGATAACCACTACACCACAGCAACTCTTGTGATCATTTTTAGATTCTGACTAAACAAGATATTTCAAGATTATCACAAAATCTCATTTAATACATGGACTTTAGTAGTGAAAGATTGGATTCAAAATCATTTTTAATGGTACCCGTTGTTACAATTTAGTGGTTGACTATAAGAATGTTTCATGCGGTGTCAGAGTTCGATTCAAAGTTTATGCACTTCTCTCTTCTTGTGTGAGTGACTTAATGTACCGTCCATCTATATAAAAATTATTTATTTTCGACGGATATTTTAAACAAACTTGAAATCAAGTACTTTAGAATACAAATGTCAATATTAGATATTAAAACATTGTTGAATTACTTCTTCCCTCTTATGTATGGTCGTGATGCTCCCAAAGAATTGGGAAGAATGAAGCAAATGTGTGAAACTTTGGTTGATATTCAAACAAATGATAATATGGTTCATACTAGTAGTGAAATTAGTGCATCAACACGGGTAGATGGTCCTCCTATAACAAGTCAAGATCGAGAGCAAGGTTATTTGAAATATGTAATGAAAAATGATTCAACTACTAATAACAAGTAAGAATTTATTCCGTACTTTGAAGAACACGTCTTGGCTGATAAGCAAAAAATAATTTGACATATTATCTCTATAGTTGTTTTAGAGTCTACCTTTAGCTTAGGTGGTTGTGTTTTAAGTCCATAACATAGTAGGTTGAAGGAAGACATTCTCCAAGCTATAATGTGCGGCCAAGATTGGTTTTGAAAATAAATGCAAGGTAATTTGATGTCGAACTCATCTCTATCATTTTTATAATCCATACTTGTTTCTCTCATTGTAATTTAACTATTTGTAGTTTTAGGTTATTCTAAAACACCGACTCAATTTAATGCATTGATGATGATATGGATGATCATGATGATGTGGTAATGTACATATTACCGTTGGCTACTTTTTAATTTTTAAAGTATTTTTGTGAAGTAGATATGATTATATATTTACTTGGTTTCTCAGGAAGACAATTATTTTTTAATTATGATTTCGTCTGAATCAGAAATAAAAGCAGCAGTCTTTAAATTGAATGGGGACAGTGCCCCTGGCCCTGACTGTTTTATCGGTCATTTTTTGCAGCATTATTGGGAAATTTTTCGTCCCATATCTCTAGCCAATATAACTTAAAATTATCACCAAGATTCTGATAGACAGGTTATCCCAAGTGGCGGCTAAGATTATATCACCTAATCGAACCATGGTTTTTATTTTGATAACATAAAAAAGTATAAATGTTGCTGCCCAGGATCGAACTGGAGACCTTCAGTGTGTAAGACTGACGTGATAACCACTACACCACAACAACTTTGTGATTATTTTTGGATTCTGACTAAAGATATTTCAAGATTATCACAATAAGTACATGGACTAAAGTGAAAGATTATTTTTGGATTCAAAGTCATTTTTAATGGCACCCGATGTTACAAATTAGTGGTTGACTACGAGAATGTTTTATGTGGTGTTAGGGTTCGATTTCAAGTTTATGTGTTTCTCTCTTCTTCTACGTGTGACTAATGGGTCATCCATCTATATAAAAATAATTTATTTTTGACGGATATATTAAAACAAACTTGAAATCAAGTACTTTACAATAAGAATGTCAATATTATATATTAATACAGGCCAAGTCTATGGTGAAAGACTTCATCAAGTCTTTGACCATGCACAAATTATAAATAATACTATAACGAATACGTATTTTATAAAATCTACTGTTGGATTGAAAGTTTATACCGTATAAATTATTCATAAATTAAAAAAATTGAAAATCATTTGATATGTTATTGAAATCCATCAAGATTAACGGTTTATGGATTTTTATTGAATACCCGTTAATCTTGATGGTCTCAATAACATATCAAATGATTTTTAAAAAAATTAAATTTTTTTACAGATGATCTATACGATATAAACTTTCAATCCAACAATGAATTTTGTAAAATTCGTATTCGTTATAATAATATTGAATACTTGTGCACCAAACATTATTGAATTACTTCTTCCCTCTTATGTATGGACGTGATACTCCCAGAGAATTGGGAAGAGTGACGCAAATGTGTGAAACTTTGGTTGATATTCAAACAAGGATCGTGCTAAACAGTGCTCTCGAGACACTTGCTAAACATATTTAAAAAGGAAATTAAGGATAAAGTCAATGTTAGAAAGATAACTTTTTATATTTATCAAGTATTAAATGCACAAGTTTTATGGTAAAACATCATTATTAGTTGCTTAACTAGTGCTCTAAAGGCACAAGTTTCTTCATACTAGTAGTGAATTTAGTGCATCAAACATTGGTAGATGACCCTCTTATCACAAGTCAAGATTGAGAGCAAGGTTATTAGGAATATGTAATGGAAAATGATTCAATAACTAATATCAAGTCAGAATTTATTTCGTACTTTGAACACGTCTTGGCTGATAAACAAAAGATAAATTGACATATTAGGATGAGGAAGCAAAATAGTTTGAAATCTTCAACTTTGCAAAAGATTGCAAGAGAGTCTTTTTAGCAATTCCTATCCATACGGTTGTTTTAGAGTCTACCTTTAGTTCAGGTGGTTGTGTTTTAAATCTATAATACAGTAGGGTGAAGGAAGACATTTTCCAGGCTTTAATGTGCAATTAAGATTGGTTTCGAAAATAAATGTAAGGTAATATAATTGATGTGAAATTCATCTTTATTTATCATTTTTATAATCCATAATTGTTTTTCTCATTGTAATTTAACTATTTGTTTTAGGTTATTCAAAAACATTGACTCAATTTAATGTGTTGATGATGATATGGATAATGATGATGAGGTAATATACATATTATTGTTGGCTACTTTCTAATTTTTAGAGTATTTTTGTAAATAGTGCACAATGATCTAAAACGACGCTTAAAAAAGAATAGAGAGAATAATAACTTATTTCTGTGTAGGGGGATATTCTTCATTTTCGTCAACAAATTGTTTGTAGTCGCAAAACTCCCGGTTGACTTCTCGACACTCGACTCTTGATATAAATGTGCTTGTTTTGTGCTCTAGTGCATCAAGTTTAGGTGTAATCTATGAATGATTTTCTGTAACAATGTTTATGTGGATCCCCACTGTTCTTGCATGGATCCATCAACATTAAAAAATAATAAATTTTTGTCATTTTTAATCAAACTTGTTATAAATAATATCAACACATTATTGTGATATGCATCACATATAAACAAAAATTATACATATATTATATATATTATAAGAAACTTTAAAGGGAAATGCTAAATAGCCCACAAACAATGACTAGTAAGACAAAAATGTTAAAGCTTCAGTCTAATAGTGAGAAATTTAATCGTATGTATGAGATTCCGAGTTAAATCCTCAATTTTATTGTAAAACAAAAAGAAAAAGAAACAAAAATATTTAAAAGTTGTATATTCAATGTCTTGAATTTTTTTTTATCATAAAGTGGTAATCCACTGAAATTAAACTCAAATGTAATTATCAATTGAGCTAAAACTTTAAAAATATTTTCTACTTAAAACTTTTGTTTTTGATTCAATTTTTATTTCCTTAACCATTACCCTGAAACACTATTACCAAGATCCCCATTTATAGATATCTAGAAAGTGAGTTGAAAATTGAAAATATGATTACTGTTACCGCTTGTAGTGAAATCTTAAATGTAAAACGTGTAGAAGAAGCACACGTGTATTTGAAGAAAGCAAGAAGTGTATGCCACATCACTATTATACTCCGCTCTTCAGTAATTGCTTCTTCTTCTTCTTCTACCTACCAACACTTAGCGAGCGTCTCTTTAACTAAATCACTTCTTTTTTCATCGGTTCGTTCATCTTCTTCTAGCTACCAGATCAAATCCAAGCTATCTATCACAACAAAAACTCATTCCTCCTCCTAATTCATCTTCTTCAGGTACATTACAATTTACAATGTGTTTCTTTCTTTGGTAATCTAATTGTACTATTATATTGTTGGATTTGATTAATATGTTAAAGTCGTTGCTGTTGCTGTTGATTTAGATCCTCTTTCAACTAATCATGTTAATTTTACAAGTACTAATGATTGCTTAACGCTGTTAATCACTAGTGGGTCCCAATGTCAACTTCCTTAATGGAACCCACATAGCTTTATTAGATTAAATAACTATATAAGTACAAAATTGAAATTGTTCTCAAATCTCAACCATTCGTATCTTATATGATACATGACTTTCAATTCAACCAAAGTAATGTACAATATACGGATTACGGATCCGTTATTTCATAATAAGAGAGAATCTAACTTTGCTCTTTCCTTTTTCTTTTTATTTCTTTGACAACCGACAAATGCCACTTAAACTCACACACACTCCTCTCATTAGGCATGTCCCGTGTCTGAACTGTGTCATTTACCCATTATTATCGGTGTCGAGTGTGGACGCGTCAGTGTCTGTGTTTGTGTCTCTACTTATAGGTGTTCGGTCTAACAATATCGATATTGTTAGTTGGGTTATGACTCATGTGCTGCTCTTTTTATTTATTTATTTATTTATTTTGTTTTTTGTGTCTCCAATCTTCTGAGTCAAGAAATGGACAAAGTAATACTTTATCTTTCTAGCCGTTAGCTACATACTACCATATCCTATCCTTTTCATGTAATAAGTAATATTATCATGTAATAAGTAATATTATTTGGTTCGTCAAAAAACTTTATTAATATTCCTTAATTATTGTTATTATTATCATTGTTTTTTTATACCAATTAATCAGCTAAGTTTCTATTCTTCCAAAACATTTGGTGGTTGAGGTGTTGTTTTCAGTTAGCAAATGTGTTACTTTCAGAGAGTGGTGGTGGAATTTTACAGTTCTTTTCTTAAGCTTCATTTCAACTCAAATAAATGTTTCTGTTCCTTTTATGTCATATAATATAACTATTTGGGATAGCTCTCTATATCCTCTTTATTAATTCTCTCATATATTCAAACCTTAAGGTTGGTGAACACATTGATTCTATTGCTCTAAGTTAATTTCTTTTTTTGGCGATGTTTTAGTTCATTAAACTAGTTTCTTTCCAAAACAATCAAAATCATATGTGATTAACGGGAAAAATCCAAACTTTATAAAACCCATCTAGCTATATATAATAGACATTAGTCTTTTCCTTTCTAAGATGCTCATTGCTCATCATACCTCTTTTTTTCCCCTTTATCTTTTTGCTGCTTTGACTTGATTCTAATTATACAAATTTCAAAGTGAACTGCTTTTACCTCCTGATTCTTAAAACCTTTGCAGAATTATAGGTGGGATTTATGATGGTAGTTGCTGAATTTAATCCATTCAAAGACTGTATATGCAAAACCATCAAGTGAGTTCTATTTTACTACTGTAATTCATTGAGTTGCATTTATGGTCTGATTTATGATGTAACTATACAACTGTGAACTGTCCATTTGTCCTCCTTTAATTGAATGTTTATGTAAATTAGTTGTTGACTTTCCTTGCCACTCTCACTCTCAATACTCTTACTCCCACCGGTCTCATATATAAGCAAAAATTCATTTTTTAGATTCACCGAGTAACTGATGTATCTGGTTCATAATTTGAACCTATTATGAACCAGATACATCAATTATTCAATGTACCTGAAAAAAGAATCTTTGCTTATATATGAGACCGGAGTGAGTATTTTAGATCCTCTAGCTACTATCTAGGCTACTAAGTGTTCATGTTTTCAATGCTTCTGTATATGCTGAAATGTTTTAAAAACCTACCAAACTGTTCAACCAGTTTAAAGCAGTTAAGCTATGACCTTAAGGTCTCACCGGTTCAATGTTCAGTTCATTTTTTAAAACATTGGTGTGCAATGTTTTTTTTTTTGTTAATATACTTCCTACTACCATCATTTTCTATCTGTTTTGGTACTTGGTGGTAATGAGGATGGATAACCTTCCTTGACTCTGATATGATATTTGTTGGCCAACCATGTATTTGTTTCTTCCTACCATTTTTACTGTGTCTGCAGGTTTTATTTTTTGGATTAGTTTATCTTGCGAGTCACTTTACCTTTTCATTTCCACAGATGATGATTGTACTCATGACTTTTGAAGATTAAGCTTGTTATTCTTGATACAGGTTTGCCAATTGATGCTACTTTCATTCATTTTGTTTTTCATATATGAACTCTAAACTGGTATAGATGTTATTAGTTGCTTTACAAAACTTGAAATTTTTTTGATTGTTACAATTTTTATTTTTTAGAGTGTATATTTTTTGACAATTTTTTTAGTCTCTATGAAATGCCACTTATTATATAATTTAAATAGAATTGTAACCATTAACGAGTTAAATCTTTTGCTCTTCTTTATCTATGTCTCTCTCACACAAATATTATTTGGTAGGATGTAGTGCAAGTTTCTTGTCATCTGCTTCTTTTGGTCAGCACTTGAATTTACTGTTTACAAAATAATCTAGATATATGCTTTATTTCCTGACACGAGGAACATTATTGCCCAAATATTTGTGCAGCAAATAATGATTTCCTTTCTTTTCCTTGTAGTGTATGGATTTGAATAAATGAAGTTGCAGATCAAAATTGCTCTTGCTATTGTTATTAGTTTGCTCTGGATTCAACATTCTCTTTGTGGTTAGTATCACAATTTTGATCATATCTGTTTTCAGTAGCATACTTTATGCATTGAAACTTAGGTGCTTGACTTCTTAAACAAAATAAAAACAGATATAGCAGCTTTTCATATATTAAGCATCCCATAGACACCATATTCCTGAAACATTAAATAGTTTATGTTCAGTATCGCAGATTATTAAACACTCAGTATTCAACTCTCTAATTCTTGTCAGTAGTAGCATATGTTGTATACTGATACAAGTATAACAAATGAGGGATTGGCTGCAATGCATTCAATATACAGGGCATTACTTGGAGCAACACACATTTAGATTTAGTTTAATGTTTTTTGATGAAAAGTTTAGAGTTCCCCCCTTCTATGTTTAGTTTACTTGTTCATCTCAGTGATAGGCAAAGCCAAAAAACCCGTATATCTCACCATTTTTGTTTATTTAATTTTCCTTCTTTCCGTGACATTGTTTTTTGGCAGATGAAGCATCTGATACATCTGGCCTAAACAAGTGGAAATGTAAATGTTCTTCTTTTGAAGGGAACCAAAGCAACTATCTTGCTAATTGTTCGAAATCATGTGATTGCCATTCAGGTATGCACTTTTTTTATGTGAAACGAGGAGATAGTGATCACAGCTTGAATATTATTATAGGATAACAAGTTTCCCTTCCATTTAGATTCTGAAGGGGGTGCATCCATATGGATATGCATATGCGATCCCGATGGATTTCCCCATGTGGCAGAGGATGGTCATAGCTCTAATTGCTTTCGTGCCTGCAACTGCACCTGGGGTATATCTTTCTCTTTGTATATTTTTCTCTAATCCTAAATTTCAATATCAAAGGTTACCATAATTATTGCTTCCTGAAGATGAAGGCGATTTAGATGGACTAGTGCTAAACCTGTTATTATTGTACACGAAACCTTAATGCATATTTCTATACCAAGATTTTGTTTCCTGGGTTCAACTCTTACAAATACTTAAAAACAATTACACTCCCTCTCTGTGACTCCATCTCACAATAACAGTCACATTTTACCATTTCACTCAGATTAAGAAAATATGATAAATGAGAGAAAATGATAATTTTACTAAATCATCCTCATTAGCTCTTGGTGTATTTTTATTATCATAACTACAAAGTGTAGAATAATAGCTTTATATTGATGCATATAGTATTAATTAATTAATTAAAGGATACAATTGGAGGAAAGTAATTAAAATTACATTGGAAATTAAAAGTGACATTCTTTATGAGACAAATATTTTTTTACAAATGTGACATTATGGGGAATAGAGAGTATTTAGTTCTCATTGTGAAGTGTGATGATTATTTTCTTCTACTTTTACGTTTTACCCTCTTTTCAGCGTATTTGTGTCTTATTGATGATGATAAAAAGCCTAGTATTCAGTAATACTAAATCATTGCTTTGTTCCTAGATCAAGAACTCATACTAAATTTATGAATTTTTGAATGCTATGTAGGAACTGTCGGCACATCATCAGGTTCAAAGAAACACATTTCCAGCAAGGTTGTTGTAATTATCCTATTGATATGTGTTATATGCACAACCATTGCGCTGCTTACCTCAGTTGTATGCTACATCTACCGAAGGGACAGATCCACTAATCAATCACCAATATTTTCATCAGATAAGGATACGAGTAGTGGTAGTACCACCAACCTAATCAGTTATAGGACAGGAACTTCTTCAGTGCCAGAAACAAAACTTTTTATAAATTCTCCTATTTATCATTTCACAGGTAAGTTAATTTTTACTCACTTCCCCTTGATTCTGATTTCTTACTTCAAAGTTTTTGTTTTCTTTTCAATTTTTACAGTGTATAGCTCCAAAGTTCTGTCAATTGTCCATTATGTATTAATTCTTGTTTAATTTCTTTTTATACAGGATGCTTTCAGAAAGCCTCTTTTTTGTTTGGGAGCCAAAAAGAAACTTTTCATGGAAATATTATTCAATTTTCATTTGCTGAACTGGAAAGTGCCACTGATAACTTTTCAGCTACCAACCTTATTGGATTAGGCGGGAGTAGTTATGTATACCGTGGTCGGCTGAAAGATGGTAATATTGTGGCTGTTAAGCGACTAAAAGATCATGGAGGGCCAGAAGCAGACTCTGCATGTTTCAAGGAGGTAGTAACTTATCAGTGATTCAGTATTCTTTGGCTATGTTGTAATGTTCCATAGTATTTAGATACAATATGATCTTAAGATAGTAATATTTTACTTTTTTGCAGATTGAACTATTAGCTAGACTTCATCATTGTCATTTGGTGCCGTTGCTTGGATACTGCTTAGAATCGAAAGGAAAACATGTTCAGAGGTTACTAGTATTTGAGTACATGATTAACGGGAATTTGAGGGACTGTTTAGACGGAGTTTCTGGAAAATATATGGATTGGACTACTCGTGTTACGATTGCAATAGGAGCAGCAAGGGGCTTGGAATATCTCCATGAAGCAGCTGCTCCAAAGATTCTTCATAGAGATGTGAAATCAACCAACATTCTTCTGGACAAAAATTGGCAAGCAAAAGTATGAATCTTGGACTCTTGGTTATTCTTTTTAGATGGTAGTTTCAAATTTTGAATTACTTTAGAGGAGATAATATCCTTGGATATGCATGTATAGGAGTCTTAGTGAAATTAGCTTATGATATATGATTGTGGACAATAAGATACTAAAAGCAAATGTGTAGTTTTGGGGTGGTTTTGAACTTAAATTCTTTAACAACTCCCTTGCCTTCGGTGGTAGTTGCTATGAAACACTGATACATGCATGGACACATAGGCACCGCAAATTATTTAAATAATATAGGTGATTGAATGTAACCAAATAAGTCGGTGTCACACTAACATGTGTTCGACATTGGACACAACTTCAATCCAAGGTATCGGTGTGTCATTGTAATTGTCACTTTAATCGTAAGGTATATATGTATTTAATTTTTTCAAATAATCGACTTGCAGATAACTGATCTTGGTATGGCTAAAAACTTGAGATCCGATGACCTACCAAGCTGTTCAGGTTCTCCAGCAAGAATGCAGGGGACATTTGGCTATTTTGCACCCGAGTATGCTATTATTGGTAGAGCCTCACTTGAATCAGATGTTTTCAGTTTTGGTGTGGTTCTTCTCGAGCTTATTAGTGGTCGACATCCTATCCATAAAACTTCAGGCAAAGAAGAAAGCCTCGTTATATGGGTACTTTAAATTAAACTCATAATGATAAAATTAACCAGAATTTACATTTTTTTTTCCATATGAGGAATATTTTCAATGTTCTCAAGTCGATGATATTCTATGAGTCTATGACAATTTTCATGAGGTTCTTCCTTATAACTGTGGAGTCTCCATTTTAATCATCATTTATTTTGCAATAATTACTAGATTCATTATGAATTTGTTGCATATCCTACTTTATGAATTCAATTAGGAAAGATTATAGACATCTGAGTATTGAAATAGCTCGCTGGAACTTCTGTTCTAGGCTTCTCCTCGTTTACAGGATAGTAGACGAGTAATAACGGAGTTAGTTGATCCACAATTGAAAGGAAACTTCCCAGAAGAAGAGGTGCATATAATGGCATACCTAGCAAAAGAGTGTTTGCTTCTGGATCCCGACACTCGACCAACCATGAGCGAAGTTGTTCAAATTCTTTCAAGTATTTCTCCAGGAAAATCAAGGAGGAGGAGAAGCATTCCCAGTAGCTTGTTTCAGGTGAACACTTTCACTATCATGTTCTCATTTCTTTATAACAGTATTTCTAGTTTGTTAGCTACGTCACGCTGTCATTGAAGATCATTCTCAATTTGCATTAAAAATAAACCATTTGCTGAACTTTTTTCATTATGTACATATAAAGGAACTGGAGGAAGCCGAAAAGCAAAGGCAAGTTCCATCGAGTAAATTTCCAACTCATAATTCATCGTCACTAGATATTGATCACAATCCGTGTGTTGTGAATGAAAATAAAGAAGCAGGTCCAGTTTCACCTGAGTATATGGAAAGTTTAATCCTCTTGACATCAAAATCTGATGGCTGGCTTGCATCAGAAGAAGAAATGGTAGATATAATCGAGCCTCGGTTTGAATCATTTTGCATGACAAATGGCACAGTCCCTTGAAAACACACCTTGAAGAACTGCTATTTATTGTGCATTGATCAATTGGATATCATAAGGGATGTTGAATCTGGTTTTGAGATTATGTTCTACATTTCTTCAGTTCTGTTTTGATATGAAGAGCACATAGGTGTTATATGCACAAAAAATATATTCAATGTATTCTTGTATAAAAAAGCTTAGGAGAATGATAGGTGACATTGATTCTGGTTCTTTTATTAGGATAAGAATCCAATTTTATTAAATTAACATAATTTTTTTTTTTTTTTGACAAATATACACATGTTTCCTCTTTAGGAGTAGTCTTGCAAGAGTTTGTAGCAATTCTCCCTCATTAAATGAATTTGCTTCTTGAGTTGTGTTATTTTTTGCCACAGAAAATTAACATCAAGTTAACGGTAAATCTAATGATTAACCATAATATAGGGGTGAGATGGGTAACTCAACTAATTAAGCCAGTTGACCTGAGGAATAAGGAGTTGGAGGTATAGGGTTCGAGTCCTAGCAGGAGAAAACTAACAATTAACATTACTTATAAAAAAATTATGTCTTAGCTGGATTATGTTCCTGCATTTTTGTCACTTATGTCTTAGCTTTAGCCTATTTATCTTGCATTTGTATTTTAAATTTAAGTTTTTATGTTTTATTTGTAAACTAAGCATAATAACATCAAAGAAAATTATAGGTATCCCAACTATGGGCCCGTTTGTTTGAGTTTTTTTTCAAAAAGAAATCACTTTTTTTATTTTACTGTTGTTTGTTTCAGATTTTTTCAAAAATCATTTTAGTAAAAAAATCTATTTTTCCTTCAAAATGAAAAGCTATTCAATAGCTTTCTTCAAAATCTATTTTTTTGAAAACCATTTTTTAAAAAAAATAGATTTTTATGATTGTAAACAAACGGAAAATAACTTTAGATTTTCTTCAAAATCTCTACAAAAAAATATATTTTTTTTAAAGCTTAAAAAAACAGGCTCTATGTTGGCACGCCTAAAAAGTCCTAATTATATGTCAAGTGGTCATTCATATATAGAGAAAATTATATACAAAGATGGAAAAGGAAACACAAAAAAATAGTATCTCTTTTATATATCATTTGTTTGACTCATTCCAATAAATATATTGTTGGATTTACTCACAAAATCCACCTTGATCAAACACACAAAGCTTGATGAAGCCAATTGCACAATCAATTAGCCTTGCACGCACTGTCTTGTTCTTGGGCTTGGGTCGATACACAACTCAGTTATACAGAAAACTGAGGTTAGAACAAGAACACACCAGGAACAGATTCTAGTTTAACATAGAACCCAGTGGATATCACAGATTCTAGTTTTAACATAGAACCCAGTGGATATCACTTGTTATCCATAGAACCTAGTGGACCAGCACAGAATTTCACAGATTACACAGTTTACACAAAAAACTGTGTTATGCACAATGAACACACACACACTATAGATTGAATGAAGAAGATGAATATAGAGAGAAAGAAGAGAATTTTTATTCTTCCACTAATGAGCCACAATATAGGAGTACAAATCACTAATGAAGCACACATGTGCTTATATACACTAACAAACTCTCCTAGGACTCTCTAACTAACTAACTGACACTATAACTGTTGGAGTAAGCCCTAAAAGTCAATCTATTTGATAGCATTTGCTTTTGTATTGTGACATGATTTATATATATATATATTAAATATATATAATAAGACATTTCTTTATTATGTTTGTTTTCCAAAATAATAAAGTCTCTAGAATAGATTGTTCATGTAATGAAACATTAAGTGAGACTTAATCGTGAGATTACATTAACTTAAGAACACTATTCTTAAAGTATCCGTAGTCAAGCTTTAATATAAAATGAGATAACATTAAAGCATAGAGACTATTATGTTGGTAGACTGATGATCACGTCTCACTGATCATAGATAATGAGTTATCAAGTTTTCACATAGATATAAATGTTAAGGGTAACTTTATATCGGATTGACCCACTATGAGAATACTGCATAGAATGTTATGAAATGTCATAAGTTATTCTCATAGTGATAAAAGGTGCATTCCATCCTTCGACCTGAAACCACTGTGTACCCTAGATGTAGGAGTGTAATACCTTGTTGCCATTCAAACGTTATCCGTAACTGGATAACTATAAAGTTGGTTGATGGGTATCCCACGAATCATGCTGAGGGACATGAGTGACCTAGATGGGATTTGTTCCTCCTACATAACGGGAGATATGTCTATGGGCCCAATATTGAACTAGACAAGGATGACATACTATGCCTTGTGTTCAATATAGACATGAGGACAAAAGGGTAATTATGCACAAGATTTTTATCACAGAAAGGTTAGTCTGATCACATGACATTCTTATAACTTGGGTAACAGTGATGTGTTGCTAGATACCGCTCACTGTTTATAATATTAAGATAAATATTATTGCCAACGTTATAAGAACCTACAGGGTCACACACATAAGGACAGTTAAAACGGGAAAAATAAGTAAGACTTATTGCGGGGGTGCAATTAGTGAAAAACGAATATTGGGCTTAAGAAGTCCAAATTCGTGTGAACTGAAGCTCACATAAGAAACTCTATAAATAGAGCCTTATGAAGTTCAGTCAATCACACTTTGGAGAAATTCTGAATTTCTCTAAACCCTAATTCGTATTTGGGAAATTATGAATTTCTCTAAACTCTAATCCGCTCAAGTTCCCTCATTCTTCATCCAAGAACGGCTAGCACCGAAGGTTGAAGGTTCCTGTTCGTGTGGACTAAGTGGAGGCGCTGCAATTGTGGTGCTCGTGATCAATTGAAGGTTCTTGTTCGTGATCATACGGTATTTCTTGTTCGTGATCGAAAGACAGTTCATGTTCGTGATCATAAGCAGTTTCTGTTCGTGATCGAAAGCTCCTTGTTCGCGAAAGAAAGCATCAGTTCTTCAAGGTAACAATATATTCTTGACCATGATCTTTCACATGGATCCATTGAAGGAAAATAAAATTTTAAAATCCGCTGCGTTTTATCTTTGATAAACAGTTACGTTTTCCTTCAATAACTACAAGCAACTAACTCTAACTACCTCCTAACTGTCAAACAAGTAATCACTTAATCACTTTGCTACTTTGAATTATCACTTTAACACACCACCTAATTCATAGTTGCCAATGGATTAAGACCCATCATACTCCTTATTCTCTTGAATATCTCAGTTTGAACTGCCTTGGTCATGATGTCTGCAATTTGATCTTCACTTTTGCAATGTTCTACACATATCCTTCCATTTCTCACTTGTTCTCTGAGATAATGAAATCTCATCTCTATATGCTTGCTTTTACCATGTGCCACAGGGTTCTTAGCCAAATTTATTGCTGAGATATTGTCTATCCTCATTTTTACTACACCATGATCTTCTCCCATTATTTCTTCAATCAAGTTTGCCAACCATATAACTTGACAAGCACACAATGAAGCTGCAATATATTCAGCTTCACATGAGGATAGAGCAACCACTGATTCCTTCTTTGAACTCCAAGCTATAGGTGCACCACCTAAGAGAAATACATACCCTGCAGTGGATTTCCTATCTTCAATGTCTCCACACCAACTTGAATTAGTGTATGCAATCAACTTGCATCGTTTTCCCTTGTCTGTACTTGGAAACAAAATTCCATAGTCCATAGTACCTCTGATATATCTCAGAATTCTCTTCACTGCAGCTAAGTGAGAGAGTTTAGGCTTTTGCATAAACCTACTCACTATGCCAACACTATATGCAAGATCATGCTTGGTATTGCACAAATACCTTAGTGAACCAATGAGTCTTCTGTACTGTGTTGGATCCATTTCATCCTCTTCTTCACCTTTTGACAATTGTAGTCTAGGTTCTGATGGAGTTATTGCATGATTGCAATTATCCATTTCAAACCTCTTCAATACTTCACTTGCATATCTTCTTTGATGCATAAGCAATCCTCTACTACTTTTGTAAAATTCAATTCCTAGAAAATATGAAATGTGACCTAAGTCTGTCATTTCAAATTCTCTCATGAGCTCAAGTTTGAAGTCACTTATCTCTTTCTCATTTCCACCAGTGATCAGTAGATCATCTACATAGAGACACAAAATTATCAAGTTATTGCTACTTGATCTTCTCACATATACTCCATGTTCAGTAGTGCACTTCACAAACTTAATGTCACATAAGAAACTGTCAATTTTCTTATTCCAAGCTCTGGGGGCTTGCTTGAGCCCATATAATGCTTTATGCAATCTATACACCTTGTCTTTCTGACCATCAACTTCAAATCCTACTGGTTGTGTCACATACACTTCTTCAGTTAAAGGACCATTCAGAAAGGCACACTTCACATCCATTTGATACATAGGGCAATAGTTTGAATTTGCCAAACCAACAACTAAACTTATAGTTTCAATCCTAGCTACTGGTGCAAAAACTTCATCAAAATCAATTCCTTCTTTCTGAAGAAACCCTCTAGCCACCAGTCTTGCTTTATACCTTGTTACTTCACCTTGTGTGTTCACTTTCACTTTGAACACCCATTTCACATCTATTGCTTTCTTTCCATGTGGTAAGTCAACAAGGGACCATGTGTCATTTTTCTCAATAGAAGCCAGCTCTTCAGTCATAGCATCAATCCATTTTGGATTGTTCAATGCTTCAATCACACTAACTGGCTCAGTATCAGCAAGGAAGGCATAGTGCACTATATCACCTTCATCATTCACTAGATTATCTGATGTTACTTCACATTCTTGTAACCTTGCTGGTATAGCTCTTGTTCTCTGTGGTCTGTTTGCTTGAGGCATGGTGTAACAGCCCAGGCCCCACCAACATAGGTGGTCCCGGCACTGCCACCTCACGATCTTCTCTACCCCCTCTCTAGTGGAGTTTTTGCCTTCCGTGGGAATCGAACCACGTACCCTGGGGTTCGATTCCCACGGAAGACAAAAACTCCACTAGAGAGGGGGGTGGAGAAGATCGTGAGGTGGCAGTGCTGGGACCACCTATGTTGGTGGGGCCTGGGCTGTTACAAAAAAAGGCGCCTTTTTTTGTAACAGCCCGGGCCCCTTTTCTACGTATTTAGTAGGCAATCCCGGCTGTCACCTCACGATCTTCTCAACCCCATCTCTAGTGGAGTTTTTGCCTTTCGTGGGAATCGAACCATGTACCCTGGGGTTCAAGTACATGTTCAATCCATTCCCACTACCACCATCTGTTCTTAGTGTCTTTAGCTTGTGACCACTTTGTCTTTCACTTTTCTTCTTAATCAAGTAAGTCCATAATTTTATGCTAAAGTCATCTATGAATGTGACAAAATACTTGTTTCCTCCAATGGATTCAACTTGTATAGGGCCACACACATCAGAATACACCACCTCAAGAATAGCTTTGGTTTTACTCTTAACCTCTTTACTAAAACTCTTTCTATGTTGTTTTGACTGGAGACATTCTTCACACACTTCCTTTGGAATTTCAATTTCTGGCAAACCAGACACTAACTGCTTCTTCTGCAAGTCACACATATCATTGAAATTCAAGTGGCCTAACCTGTAGTGCCATAGACATTCATCCTTGCTAGCTGCAGTAGTCAAACATCTATGCTCTAACACATCTAGTTCAATTTTAAAAGTCATGTTCTGTGACATTGGAGCTTTTAAAATTAATCTACCGTTTGCATCAGTCAACTTCATCAATCTATCTTCAATTACCACTTTGTAATTCTTCTCAATTAACTGACCAATACTAAGTAGATTACTCTTCATACCAGGAATGTATAGTAAATTTGAGATTAGAGATTGCTTACCATCTTTCCTCATGATCAAGACATCTCCAACTCCTTCAGCTGCTAATGTACTATCATTTCCAAATTTCACTCTGCTCTTCATTGATTTGTTGATGCTTACAAACCAATCTCTTCTGCCAGTCATGTGTGATGAACATCCTGAGTCCAAATACCACTGATCTTTGAACTTAGCCTCTTCACCATTAACAACACATCTTCACTTTCTTGCTTAGCAAGTCTGGCATTGTTTTCTGGCTCTTTCTTCTCTCCATAGCATTCATCAGCACAGTGACCATATTTTTGACAATTGTAACATTGTATGTTACTCTTATCAAACCCTTTATATCCACCTCTACCACCTCTACCACTATTGTTGTATCCACCTCTAGAATTTCCATGATTATTATTGGATTTCTGAGTGTTTGAACTATCACCTTGAGAATTCTTTGCACCATTATTGTTGTAGCCACCTCTGCCCTTATTTCCTTTCCACTTTCCCTTGTTCTTTTTCCCTTTATTTGGTTGAGCTTGCAGTGCTACTTCTGCTTTAGCCTTGCCTGCAGCTCTTTCATTCATTCTTTGTTCATTTGACTCTAATGTGCCCAGTAATTCCTCTTTGGAAATTTCACTTATCCTTTTGGATGTTTCAATGGCAGCTACCACATGATCAAATCTTGGTGTCAAAGATCTCAAAATCTTTGAAACAACAAACTTTGCTTCAATCACTTCACCACAGTTCTTGATTTGATTCACTAGTTTTATTACTTTTGTAAAGTAATCATTGACAGTTTCACTTTCTTCCATTTGAATCAAATCAAATTGTCTCTTGTAAGTTTGAAACTTTACCTCTTTCACTTGTTCAACACCACCAAAGGATTGAGCCAAGATATCCCAAGCTTCCTTTGAACTTTCACAATCACCAACCTTTTCAAAGTTGTCAGGATCTACACATTGATGTATGATGAACAATGCTTTATAATCTATTTTCTTTAATTCTTTGTTTGATTCTTTATCCTCCTCAGAAGCACGAGCACCAAGAGTAGGTACTCCTTCAGTCACAATACCCCACATATCTTAATAGAGAAACACTACCTTCATCTGTTTCACCCAATTATCATAATTCTTGTTTCCAGTCAAGATTGGAAGATTCATGGGGAAATGGCCATTTGGATGAGTGGTAGACATATTTGATTCACGTGCACTTCAAAATCTTCTTCAAGAAACTACTCCAAGATCACAACCAGGAGCTCTGGATACCAATTGTTGGATTTACTCACAAAATCCACCTTGATCAAACACACAAAGCTTGATGAAGCCAATTGAACAATCAATTAGCCTTGCACGCTCTATCTTGTTCTTGGGCTTGGGTCGATACACAACTCAGTTACACAGAAAACTGAGGTTAGAACAAGAACACACCAAGAACATATTCTAGTTTAACATAGAACCCAGTGGATATCACAGATTCTAGTTTTAACATAGAACCCAATGGATATCACTTGTTATGCATAGAACCTAGTGGATCAACACAGAATTTCACAGATTACACAGTTTACACAAAAAACTGTGTTATGCACACTGAACACACACTATAGATTGAATGAAGAAAATGAATATAGAGAGAAAGAAGAGAATTTTTATTCTTCCACTAATGAGCCACAATATAGGAGTACAAATCACTAATGAAGCACACATGTTCTTAGACTACCCACAATGGTTTCAACACCATCAACACCTTCAACACCCACTTTTTCACTCCACATCATTTTCTCTTTCTTCCACCTAATCATTAAACACCCATTCAATTTTTACCCTCTCCAATGGTTTTTTTTATTCAACACCCTACCCCACAACTTTCTCTACCCCACCACTTTATATTTCATATTCTTATTTAAATTTAAATTTTTGTTTTTATAATTAAATAAAATTATAATTATCGATTAAAATTAAAATAAAATAATAAACTTAACAAAATTTATTTAAATTTTTTTTTTTATTTTCTTAATTTAAAATGCAATACATCACACAAATAACGTAATTAGTACGATACAAATTAACTTAAAATGCAATACAACACACAAGTTACGTAATTAATACGATGCAAATTAACTTAAAATACGAAACAAATCATCTTCAATCCTGAAACATTCCAAACTTTGTCCATATGTGCTTCACTAGATCTGCTTGCAATTCGTGATGAGCTTTTTGATCACGGAGCTCGGATCTAGCACGCACATGATTTGCAAAAGCGGGTAATACCTCGGTTGAAAATGGTTGCGGTGCACTAGATCCACTTTCCTCAAATTGCTCAAAATCGGTCCAACGTTGAGCATATGAATCTCGTTCATCCTCAACAATCATATTATGTAATATGATGCAAGTTCTCATGATGATACTCAGATCGGCTATGCCCCACAAGCGAGCTGGTTCACGGATGATTTTAAATCGAGCTTGAAGCACTCCAAATGCACGTTCGATGTCCTTCTGACATCCCTCCTGATGTTTTGCAAATAACTTATCCGGTTCACTTTGAGGAAGTCTAATAGATTTGACGAAAGTTGGATAGGAAGGGTAGATACCATCAGGTAAATAGTATGTCATATCATAGGGACGTTGATTCACATAGAAATTCACACTTGGAGTCTTTCCTTGTTCCACGTCATCAAAAACAGGTGAACGGTCTAGAACGTTTATGTCGTTCAACGTTCCCGGACATCCAAAAAAGGCATGCCAGATCCATAGATCATGAGATGCAACTGCTTCAAGAATAACTGTGGTGGTTCCCTTATCCCCCCTAGTAAATTGACCTTCCCATGCTTTAGGATAATTTTTCCACTCCCAGTGCATGCAGTCAATACTCCCAATCATCCCTGGAAACCCCCGTATTTCACTTACATGTAGTATTTTTTGCAGGTCATCTTGGGTTGGTGCTCTGAGATACACTTGCTCATACAATTGTATGATTCCTTTACAAAATCTACGTAAGCACTCTAATGCAGTTGTACCTCCTATTTTGATGTACTCATCGACCGCATCTGCTGCCATACCGTAGGCTAACATTCGCATTGCTATGGTACATTTTGCTAAAGGTGATATACCTTCTTTCTTGGCAGCATCAGCTCGCTGGGTGAAGTAGTTATCACTACTTGAAAGGTCCCCAACGATTCGAAGGAAAACATGTTTTTGCATGCGGTACCGATGACGGAACATTGCATCGTCATATGTAGGCTCATTGGCAAAGTAGTCGTCAATTAGTCTTTGGTTTGCAGCTGTATGATCTCTATTGACATATTTTCTACTACGAGATGCACCATCTTCCAATATTATTTTTCTACGCTCTCTAAATCGTTTGAGTACATAAGTTTCTTCAACTTCACGATTTTGCATGTACTTAGCGAGATCAAACTCACCGGTTGATGGATCCATTGTGATATTGGAAGTATATTGGATGAGATTTAGGATATTGGAGGAATATTGAATGAGATTTTGGATATTGATACATAAATGAATGAGTCCATATATATAGATTCAATTTTATCCACTGACGGATTTCAAATAATTATTGTATAGAGTTAATTATCAGATAAAGCTTGGGTGGGTGACGGATTTCAAATAATTATTGTATAGAGTTAATTATCAGATAAGGCTTGGGTGGGTGACGGATTTCAAATAATTATTGTATAGAGTTAATTTGGACACAATAATTAAAGCACGTTGGGTGGTGGACACAATAATTAAAGCAAAGACACTGACATATCACAATAATGAAAGCAAAGACATTACACTGACATATTTTACAATAATGAAAGCAAAGACATTACATTACACTGACATATTACAATAATGAAGCAAACACTACATTGATTAAAATTAATTATGGAAACAGTTCTTTGGCCAACGTCTCCATCATGGCTTTCTTCACGTCATCGAGATTCTCATCATAACTTAACTTCATATACATTTCCATTTTCTTAATTTTGTTTGTCTCTTGTTGATTGGAAAGTAACATTGACAATTGTTCACTCTCTTTCTCCTTGATTTTGATGTAATTATCCCATTCTTTGTCCACCACCTCTGTGGGTGTGGAAGCTTTCTTTTTTCCCTTCTTTTTGGCTGCATCCCTACCTATAAGGCGAGCACTGGATCCTACAGAGTTTGCATCACTGTCACGAGATCTCTTAGATCCACTACTTCCCGAGCCAACATTTCCTTCTGCTTGACTTCTAAAACGTGGTTCATCACGGACAGCTTGCCATTCTTCCATTAAAGTGAATTGAACATTTTTCCCACATGCATATAGTTCCTGAGCTTTTGCCAACACATCATTATCCGACCAACCGCTTGCTTGCATACACTTAGCTCCATCATAAGCGCCAATCCATTTATTCAGTATTTTGTTCATGTAATTAAAACGGTTTCGGCATGAAATCATATCACGCGGAGGATCGAATGAGCAGTGCTCATTACAATACTCAACAATTTTACCCCAATATGTTTCGGCTCTCTGGTTTCTCCCGACAATACTGTTTGTTCCAAATTTAATCCAACCACTAATTAAAACCAAATTTTGTGCAGTGTTCCATGCTGGTTGATGGTTTTTCTTGCTCTTAGGAGTTGAATCATCTGAACTTGGAATGACTTCATTAGCAGCTGTCATGGCACCAATAGTTAGTTGTGTTGAAAATTCGGGAAATTCATGAGCACCACTACTTGGAAAATTTTCATTAACCATTGGCATATAACCATTAAACATGGGTGTTTGATATGGATTTCTCATCATGGATCCATAATATGGATGAAAATTTTGAGGATATTGGTTGGAATTTGGTGGAAAACCAAAATTAGATGTGTTTTGAGGATGTTGGTTGGAAAATTGATTTGGATAATTGTTGGGATTTTGAAGATTTTGGTAGTTGTTGGGATTTGGATAATTGTTGGGATTATGATAATTATTGGGATAATTAGAAGAATTTTGGGTGTTCAAAGGATTATTGGGATCCATTTCACTTAAAAAAAGACTAAAACTTCAAGATTAACACTAATAAAAAGATTAAGATAGTGAAAAAATGCGTTTTTTTTTTCTGTGTCCAAATGAAATGAACCAAGTCTCTATTTATAGAGGAAAAAAAATCATGAATTTTGGTAAAAAAATAAAAAAATAAAAAATTAATTTTCAATGAGATAATTGAGTTTAAAGGATAAAAATCAAAAAAATCCGCCGGACCAATCACAGGCAGCCACGTGGCTGCCTTTTTATCCAAAAACATATTCTCTCTCCGCGGATCAGAGCACACGCGCGCTGTCGGCGCGTGTGCCGCACGCGCCTGGATTGGACAAATGCCAGCGTGCCGCGTGTCCCCCCTGCTGCAGATTCAACCTATTGAAAACTTTCATCTTCTCTCTCCGCCAGTAAGCATTCAACATGTATGTTGCAATGGTTTCAATAGTTGAATCCTACATTCAACACCACCAAAACCAACCATTGCACATAGTCTTATATACACTAACAAACTCTCCTAGGACTCTCTAACTAACTAACTGACACAATAACTGCAAGCAACTAACTCTAACTACCTCTTAACTGTCAAATAAGTAATCACTTAATCACTTTGCTACTTTGAATTATCACTTTAACATATATGACACTAATCACTCACACTTGAAATCTTCCCTAAATAACTAATATTTAAAATAAATAGTACTAAATTTTAAGTAAAATTAATTTGAAACAATTGAAAGTTAGAAGTAAAAATTGAATTACTTTGTTTTTTTTGGTACATAAAGAGGGCAAAGCCCAAAAATTGAATTACTTTAGCTAAAAGAAAATAATTTAACTAAAAATTTTGTGGACTAAATTGTTCAATGCTCCAATTTATTAGCGGACTAAAAATTATTATCTTTTTTTTATGCAAAAAAAAAAAATTATCTGTTTTTTTCTTTCCCATTTTTTTTTACTCAATCTTTTTTTCTTCCTATTTTTATGTTTTGTACTTTTTTTTTTCTTTTCCTTCTTTGCTTATTATCTTGAAAGGTATTTTTTTTTTATAATTCTTTAAAGGTAAAATTATATTTAAGGGTAGAGGATTTGTAATATTATTAAAATTGATGAAGATAAATTAGGTTTTTAATTAGTAGTAGTAGCAGTTCCTTTTAAATATTATTGGTACTCAACTTCTTTTTGTTTGTATCTTTTTTTATATTATCTTTAAAGGTAAAATGGCATTTAAGGGTAGAATATTTGAAATATTATTAAAATTGATGAAGATAAATTATATTTTTAAGTAGTTCCTTTTAATATGCAATAAAAAAACGAAAAAGAAGCAAAAACTAAAATCTACTCCCCCGTCATAAATTTTTGGTCCTTTTACCTTTTTAGTTTTGTCTCAAATTTTAGTCATTTTAAGAAACCAATGCACCATTAGTGATACTTTACCATTTGTACCCTTATTAAAGCTAAAACATTAATTAAATATATTTTATCTTTTTTAATAAAGTTAGGGTAAAAATGACTTAACTTATTAATCTTTATCATTTCTTAATGTCCGTGCAAAACTCTAAAAGGATTAAAGTTTTGGGACCGAGGGAGTACTACTTTTGTTGTGATTTGAATTTGATGCGTAGAAAAAACACACAGTTTGACGCGGTTGTGTATTTCAGTCGTCCGATAAAGATCGGACGTCTGAGATTAAATACAATAAAAATAACCATGATTTAATCTCAGACGTCCAATCTTGATCAGACAACTAAAATACACAACAACACCAAACTGTGTTCTTTTTCTACCGCATCAAATCCAAATCCCTTTCCAAATCCCTTTTGTTACCATAATTAATTTTGGCATGCACCTGCACGTGTTACTTCCAAAATCTTTTTTTTTATAACATACTTCCAAAATCTTTCGATAAATAAATGTATAGATACTTTGATTCAAAATACGGCATGCACATTCTAGCCATGAAATTAATTTTGTGATTTTGTCATGTTTTTCTTTTTTATGAAAAATAATTTTTCATGTACTCATGCTAAGATTAAGATCTCACCAATTTTTTTTGATGTATAAATATAACCCAAGTGATGATCTTAGTCATCAACACATCTACTATCACACATTTCTCTTGTGAAGCACTCAAGCACTTGTTTCCATGGCTTCCAAAAATATTTTCCATTTCACTTCACTAGCTTTGCTTCTCATATTTGGTTTCTTGTCTTTCAAGGCAAATGCTCGCACTCTTGAAGATGTTTCAATGCTTGTGAGACATGAGAAATGGATGGCACAACATGGAAAAGTCTACAAGGACTCAAAAGAGAAGGCGTTGCGATTTCAAATCTTCAAAGAAAACGTTAAATTCATAGAAGAATTTAACAATGCCGGAAACAAATCTTACAAGCTAGGAGTTAACCATTTTGCTGATCTCACAAATGAAGAATATAATTCTAGAAATAAGTTCATGGGTCATATGTATTCTAATAGAGCAAGGACATCCACATTTAAGTATCAAGATGCGACGAATGTGCCTGCTTCTATAGATTGGAGACAGAAAGGAGCTGTGACACCGGTTAAGAATCAAGGCGACACATGTGGTATGTAATTGTTTGGTGATTATGTGTATTTGATTGATTTAGTAACCAATCTAAAGACCAAAATTCATATTCCATCACTAAAACATCGTTCGCTACATATTACTGACTAGTGATCAATTCAGTTTTTTGCAAATTGGTTTCTAATCTAAATCAATAAAAATAATATTTAGAATCCGTTACAAATTGGAAATTGAGATTGCTAAACAATTTATTTTTTTAATAGTTATTCAACACTTGTATGTATGTTTCTTAATTGATTAACATTTCTTTGTAATTTTTTATCGCTTAGGGAGTTGTTGGGCGTTTTCTGCCGTGGCAGCAATGGAAGGTATCACAAAGTTGAGTACCGGAAAATTGATTTCTTTATCAGAACAAGAGCTTATTGATTGCGATAAAATAGACCAAGGTTGTAAAGGCGGTCAAATGAACAATGCCTTTGAATTTATCATGGAAAACAAAGGACTTAGCTCAGATGACATTTATCCATATCATGGTAAGGGTGAAATGTGCAATGTAGCTGCAGAAAGCAACCCTTCAGCTAGCATTAAGGGATATCAAAATGTACCTGCCAACAGTGAGACTGCGTTGCTCAACGCGGTTGCTAATCAACCAGTTTCTGTTGCTATTGATGCTAGCGGATTTGAGTTTCGATTTTATTCGAGTGGTATTTTTACAGGAACATGTGGTAATAATTTAAATCACGCCGCTACTGTCGTTGGTTATGGAGTAAGTGAAGATGGAACTAAATATTGGTTGGTAAAAAATTCATATGGAACACAATGGGGTGAAGAAGGATATTTAAGGATGAAGAGAGATTTTGTTGCCCCAGAAGGCTTGTGTGGTATAGCAATGCGTGCTTCTTTTCCTTATGTATAATTGGTAAACTTTATTATTACTCAAAAAAATTCTAGTAGTTTAAAATAAGTGATAGTTCAAATCATGTAACACCTTACACTATATCAAGAGCTGGTGTTGAGACTTTGAGTGTTAAGAGTGAAGTAATAAAATTGTGCCTTGTAATTTTTGTTTTACTCGAGTAATTTTATAATATTTCATTCATAACAATGTATTGAATATATATATAATTTGTAAAATCAACCTACACTTGTTTGCTGCAAATGTGTATAGGGTGTAATCGGTTTAGTTTGGACCGATTTTTAGCCAAAAATGTTTAAATCAAATGAAATCCCCATCGATTCGGTTTCATTCGATTTTTAGACCGATTTAGTTTGGTTCAATTGTTCAGTTTAAAGATTTTTTTTAACACAAAAGCAATTTTTTTTCAAACATTATCCATTATCATTTAGGTGTATTATCTATAATAATTTTTTCAAACAACACATTTGGTACAAACTATTTCATCTAATTCATGCTATATTTTTCAAACAACTTAGAAACAAGTTTTAATTTTCATACTTTAACAATTTTTTCTTTTAACATCAACAACAAGATAATCACACGCTTAACAATTTTTCACTAAAATGCTAATCACAACAACTATAATCACAAAGAAATAAATATTTTAAAGCATGAAATGAAGGTTTACAATTTTTTTCTTTGCAACAACATCAACTATAGTCACAAACTTAACAATTTGTCATAATAGAAAAAGCCTGGAGGGTGGTGTATAATAAAGAACCGGGTGTGAAAAGTAACTCATAGTTTGTTATAGAATTGAGATAGGGCCAGACTATAGTAAAGGCCCAATTCACACACGTTATTTATAGCCATACAGTGGTGGACACCGCCGTTAGGAATGGCCGCTAAAAGTGGAATGACTCCGGCGACATACTCGCCGTCTCCGACAACCGGTAAAAAGAAACCGTCAAATTTAAAGGAAGATTGGATCCGACCTGATGGTCGTAGCTTCCACCAGTGTAGACCCGCATGTAAGCTCCATCAATTTGAATACCTTAATATTTTTATTATTAGTATTTGGTATAAGGTTTTTATATATATGATTAATTTAAAAGTTTATTTTTTTTTCTGAAACTGGAAGAAAAATAACACTGTTTGTATTATTCTGATTGTTATTATATATACTGAATTATGAATGTGAGGTTCTCATTGCATTAATTTTAATATGTATATGTATATGAGTTCATGAGATATTACATAACTTTGATGTTAGTGTTGGTTGTACTAGTTCAGGGCAATGTAGCACCAACTTATGAAGTACGAACACTCCTCGCATTAGGTGTGTCTCGGTGTCAGACATGAACACCGACACATGTTTGGTGTTTGTTTCCGTGCTTCATAGGCATCAACATTTTATATTGAAGACGTGTGCACCGTCCCGGTAGTTACATTCAATCAATCATGCTAACAAGTATCCTATGTTAAAGGAATCAATAATAAGAATTTTTTTCTTGAAAATACATGTTAAGCACGTCTAAAAGTAATAAATACACAACTTTTATGCAAAATTTACCACTTTTAGTTACTTAAACAATGGCCTAAGGGAACTTGTTAGCGTTTTCCTTTCATGGGTTAAATTATTGTCAGTGTTGTGTCTGGTGTCAGTCTTAGTGTTCCGTAGGTTTATGGTTTTATGCTTGCAGTTTTCAGGACTGGTGCTGTGAATGCTGCATCAGGATCAGCTTATGCTGAGTTTGGAAATACCAAGGTCATTGTATCTGTGTGAGTGCTTTCTTTTATCTAACAAATGTGTCAATTCATACTTCAATCAACATTATGAGGTGTGTTTCTTCAGCTTTTGTTTGTTATGCTCTATGCCTGATGTCGTTTTGTTATAGGTTTGGGCCAAGAGAGAGCAAGAAGGCAATGATGTATAGTGATACGGGGCGGCTGAATTGCAATGTCAGCTATACAACGTTTTCAACTCCGGTTCGTGGACAGGTATATAAAATGTTGTAATTTTTGCTTTCTTTGACTCTTTCCCATATCTTGGTTATTTTAAGTAGCATTTAATATGCTGTATCTCACAAAGTTAGGGTTCAGACCACAAAGAGTACAGTTCGATGCTTCAGAAAGCTTTAGAGGGTGCAATAATATTGGAAAGTTTCCCCAAGACCACTGTGGATGTGTTTGCATTGGTGCTGGAATCTAGTGGAAGTAAGCTTACAAATTCGTGTTGATTTTCTATTTAATTCATAGTGATATTGTTTTAGATGGATAGGTTAGAAATATAAGGATAAAAATGTGATGTATATCAATTACAAAATCACAAAAGAAATGGAAGTCTAATTTTATTGTGTATTCTTGTGTACCGTGTTTTTATTTGGTAATTGCTATGCTTCAATCAACCATGTTTGTTCCCTTGCGTTAATGCGAAGAAACATATTGATGTTTGCTTTAACATATTTTCATTTAGTTAATTAATCATGAGGTGTCTTCTGTTTGCAACCTAAGCTACATATGGATGAGCTCACATAGAATGAAATGAAGGGGTTTGAACCTAACTGGTAGCCTCGGTGAAGATTATTCCCAGACTTGTTGTGGGTAGAGCTCGTAGGAGACATGAAAAAGTAGTTTCTTTTAGTTGAATTACTATTACTATTATAGGCATTGGAAAGGGATATCAACCAGGACTTCTGTTTTTAGAGAATTAGTTATATTAATTATATTCTTACTGTCAACTACTGCAGCAATTTGTGTATTCCAAGTTGTTAGGTGAGGCACAGACCCTGCCCTAGTTGAGAGAGCTCTAAAAGTCTACTACAGGAAGTGGAATAAAAATTGATAGCGTTTAGATTAGATCCCTTGTATAGAATATGTGGCAGTTGTAGCTGTTTTAGTAGAATTAGGGATTGTATGCATTAGGCCTCTTATAGGGAGTGAGGTAGTTATAGTTTGTTTTTAGTTAGTCCTTTCTGTTGCAGGATGTCTATAAAATAGATTTCCAGCTTCTGTATAAGTTAGCTTTTGAATTTCCTAGATTGTTTGACTAGATTTCCAGTGTGAAAGGAGTAGTATCCTCTATTTGTTTTCTTCCATTATCCCTCAAATTTCCAGTGTGAGAGGAGTAGCATCCTCCGTTTATTCACTTTCTTTTGTTATACACGATTTTGTAGATTTTTATGGACACCTTTACCATATACATTAAGGTAGGGATATGATCTTGTGTGGTATTCCAGTTCTTAGTGAACTTGTCTGAGAGCATCGTGCAAAAACATTCCTTTGGATTTTAATTCTTTTAAAAACTAAGAAGCAACGGTGAATGATCCTATTTAATATTATTGGAAGCCAGAGTTGCAATTTAATCAAAATAATTAAGAAAAATATGTTCTATTTGATATTCTGCGAAGTTTCTAGCTGTAATAATATTATTGAACTGGTGGCAGGTGATCTCCCAGTTGTCATATCAGTTGCTAGTCTTGCCTTGGCAGACGCTGGAATACTGATGTATGACCTTGTTGCCTCAGTTTCTGTGGTATGAATTTTACTCACATTTGGAATTCCCTATAATTTGTGCTTGAAGCCTCCCATTTTTAACACTTCATGAAATTTCTGTTTACTATAATTTGTGCTTGAAGCCTCCCATTTTGTACTTTACTTTTTTCTTCCAATTTCTGACTTTGCATCAGCACCACACACTTCATGCATCTCTAGGCCCCTCTTCACAAAATCATTGTGACAAAATGAGATCATAAGGAAAGGCCATTGAAATTTTACTTGTTATAACCCTGACGTATTTTGCTGCTAAGAGTCTAATTTAATTCATGTTTTTATCATATGAAATGTATTTTTTTTAATGGTTTCAGTCATGTCTCGGTAAGAGCCTCGTCATTGATGCTATTTCGGAGGAGGAAAACTGCCAAGATGGAAGCTTAATGATGACATGCATGCCTTCTCGCTATGAAATTACCCAATTGACAGTTACTGGTGAATGGTCCGCCGCAAAGATTAATGAGGTCTGTCTGTCTTGAATCTTTTTAATATTTTGTTTTTAATTTTTGGTGATGCCTATTTGAAGTTGTGCGTTTACGTCAGGATACTTTTACAATTTACTGATTGAAAAAAAAAAATATGCAGTCGATCATATGAGGTTTTGTGCTCTGGATTGCATGGTTGCATTGCTAAGATCATCTAAATAGTTTTATTTCTTTTTTACTTGAAATGGAATTATCTATTAAGGTTTTAAATTACAGCTGCAATTGCATCGGGGTCCTTAACATTGCAGAGAATCACGGCTATTGTGATCACAATCGCATTCATAGTAGCACCAAAATCTATGATGTTGCACACCTTTTTTTGTCTAAAACCTTGGCATCTAGATATTTGTAAAATGCCAACTTATTATTAGACCACATTAAAATAACGTAAATTGAGTCAAACTTGTCATATATTTTGATCTCAATGTGTCGCATGTAAACAATACAACAAATTGAGATGGAGTGAGCTCTCATTAGCATTTGGTTTCCTTCATACAGGGGATGCAGCTGTGCTTGGATGCTTGTAAAAAGCTTGCAAAGATTATGAGGTCATGTTTGAAAGAATCCGCTTCTGATGCCCAGGGTTTGGAGAATGAGACTTCTTAGACACACAAGATGTGCTTTTCAATTACTTTGTTTTTTGTTTTTTCTCTTCTACCTCAATATTGGGAGAGAATATTTTGTTCAGAGGGATGTAGGGAAAGATGCCTTTTATGTCCTGCAAATTTTGGATTTATGAGCTTGTCAAAGATAATGTGAAAAATCAATTATTCCTATAGCAACAGAGTTTGCAAATGCATGCTACTCAATGCACAACTCACATAGTTTACTCGCACATTCGGCATTTGGTTAAGCAAATGGTTTAGGTTAGAATTATATCTAATTTGCTTGCTTAACCTTTGGATTTTGTTAACAGAAGTTTGAAACATTAACAAATTATTATTAACCTGAATGGAAAGTTGGGTTCTACAATTTCTTAAAGGCATGTTTTAAAGTTGTATTGGATGAGATATTGAGAGTAACCTTATTTAGATGCACCTAGTTTGAAATTTGCATTATAAATAGTCACTATAATTAGTTATCAGATTAGGACTTAATGCAATTGAAATTTCAACAACTATATATATATATATATATATATCGTTTAGGATTATGACCATTTCTCCATTTCTGTATCCAGTCAACCAACTTATTTGGTTGGACTTGAAAACACCTATATGCCATCTTTCGCCTGCTTATCTACCTCTGCCTCATCCATATTCAGATATTCTTGTTATTAAAGTGACTTGTACTAACAACCTTTATTCCTTATAATATAATTGCTCTTATTCTATATTACATCATTCTTTAATTCTTTTTAATTCTTTAAATATAAGACAATTTTTAATGAATTTCTTTGTTTTTATTTATATTATCTTTTTCACAAAATTTAAAAATATGAATTATTTCTTTTAAATACTCTTATTTATTTTTCATATGATTTTTTGTAAGTAATATTAAATACTAGGAAGTTAAATTATTATTACTCTTTCGATAGGGGTATAGTTGAAAAAACAATGCAAATATTTATCAATTATTTCCACACTATAATACTCTTAATTATGTTTTATATTTTTTTTGTAAGTAATATTAAATACTAGGAATTATAAAAAAATATATATTAAATACTAGGAAGTTAAGGGTGAACTTGAAAAAACAATACAAATATTTAACTTATGAATGAATGTAGCATATTTATATTTATTTATATAATATAATGTACATATTATGTGTGTGCATACTGCAACCCTTGTGTATATTGTAATGTATTTATGTTGCTTTCCTTGCAGTTACATAGGCTATTCCGTCTTTCATCTCTTTTGAATTAACTAACAAGATTCTGAAAACGGTTTTGTTTTTGGTTTTGGTTTTATCACCAATTTTTTAGCAGGCAGTAACAAGTTTTGTTCACTTCTTTCCCATTCTTCAATCCTCAAAACAGTTTCCTTGTTTGCTTAGATATTTACAATTTTGTAACTTAAGCATAGTTGAAAAGGTTGTTCATGCTAGATATACTAACTAATCCTTATTAACACTAGAGTTAGTTTTATGTGACATGGCTTCAGAAGGTGATCTTGAACTAGCTAAATTCAATGGAAAACAAGTAGCTTCTTCTAGAGTATTGTCAAGAGTGTTCTCAGAAGATTACAAGAGAGTGAGAAGAAGAAGAATATTAGATCCTAGAGGACAAATCATTCACCAATGGAATAAGATTTTCTTAGTAGCATGTTTAGTTTCTTTGTTTGTTGATCCTCTATTCTTTTATTTGCCAATAGTTCAAGATGAAGTCTGCATTGATATTGGAATAGAAATTGAAGTTGTTCTCATAATTATAAGATCAATTTTGGATGTGTTTTACATCATTCATATTTTCATGAGGTTTCATATAGCTTATGTTGCTCCTTCTTCTAGGGTGTTTGGAAGAGGAGAACTTGTTATAGACTCTTCTAAGATAGCTAATAGGTACTTGCATAAGGGTTTTTTCTTGGACTTTATTGCTGCCTTGCCCCTTCCTCAGGTATGTTACTCAAGAGCCTGGTTTTAACTTTTTAAGTCGCAATCGCTGTCGTGTCACAATCTTTGATATCGTTGAAAATTGTAGTAAAACGCAGTTGATTCTTTATCAATCACAGTTACTTTGCGGTCGCAAATACATCAAAATACTTGATGTCTCATCCGAATTGAAGACATTTTTTTTAAAAGGACAAAAAACATACCTACGGTATCATATGTGTTGTTTTATCTCAATCATGTGCACACTATGACTCAAGCCATTATGGACCTATTCAGCACTGACACTTCATATTCAAAGGTGTGTTAGGTGTCTGACATGTATGATGTATCAGTGTTTAGGTGTCTGAGAATTGTAGTAAAACGCAGTTGATTCTTTATCAATCACAGTTACTTTGCGGTCGCAAATACATCAAAATACTTGATGTCTCGTCCGAATTGAAGACATTTTTTTTAAAAGGACAAAAAACATACCTACGGTATCATATGTGTTGTTTTATCTCAATCATGTGCACACTATGACTCAAGCCATTATGGACCTATTCAGCACTGACACTTCATATTCAAAGGTGTGTTAGGTGTCTGACATGTATGATGTATCAGTGTTTAGGTGTCTGAGAATTGTAGTAAAACGCAGTTGATTCTTTATCAATCACAGTTACTTTGCGGTCGCAAATACATCAAAATACTTGATGTCTCGTCCGAATTGAAGACATTTTTTTTAAAAGGACAAAAAACATACCTACGGTATCATATGTGTTGTTTTATCTCAATCATGTGCACACTATGACTCAAGCCATTATGAACCTATTCAGCACTGACACTTCATATTCAAAGGTGTGTTAGGTGTCTGACATGTATGATGTATCAGTGTTTAAAACCGACATGACACCAACACATGTGTGGCTATATTCAATCATTTTCCGTTTCTATTATTTCAGCATTGGTATTAGTGTCGTGTCTGGTATTTGTGTCAAGTGTTACTCATGTTTTAGTGCAAAATAACACTACAACATATGAATTGTAGGTAGGTTTTTTCCATTTTGATAACTATGGTGTTTAAGAGTTTTTCTTGTAAAGGCAAATAATGTGTTTGAAGTGTTAACTAGCTAAATATGCTCTTTTTGTTGTTGTTTGAGACAGGTGTTAATTTGGATTGTCATACCTAATCTTGGAGGTTCAACCATTGCAAACACAAAAAATGTCCTTAGATTCATCATCATATTCCAATATTTGCCAAGGCTATTTCTCATTTTTCCACTTTCATCACAAATTGTAAAAGCTACAGGTGTTGTGACAGAAACTGCATGGGCAGGAGCTGCTTATAACTTGATGCTTTACATGTTAGCTAGTCATGTAAATATATACATTTCCATTTTCTTCTTTTGCTTATTAAGGAAATTATGTTAAGTACAAAGATTTGATGTGTAGATCAAATTTCATATTATAGAAGGTCTATGAAGCACGGACACTGACACGTTGACACTGATAATTTGAGAAAATGACATAATTCAGTGTAATCATAAGTGTTGGTGTCAAGTCGGTCGACATCGGGACACGCCTAACCCGAGGAGCGTCCGTGCTTCATAGTACCTGAGGAGCATCCGTGCTTCATAGTAGAAGGTGCAATGAAGACATTAACAGAAAAATATTTATAAAAGGATTCGTAGTTCTAAATTACGGTTGCGGTTGTGATTACACTATGAACTATGATTTGCAGCTAAATGCAAGCAAATGCGACCGTAATTCATAACTATGTCAGGATTGACTGTTATACAACTCTATCCATATGTTTGCATTGCATTAATACTACAAAAACAGTTAATACATGATATACCGAACTCATACTTTATTATTATTTTCTTTGTTGAAGGTTTTAGGGGCATGTTGGTATCTTTTATCAATTGAAAGACAAGAAGCATGTTGGAAGAGTGTCTGCAAAATGGAGGAGTCATCTTGTAAATATGATTTTTTTGACTGCAATAGGGTTAAAGATTCCACCAGGGCGTCCTGGTTTATAGCGAGTAATGTCACAAGTTTATGTTCACCAAATGGTCCATTTTATCAGTTTGGTATATATGGTGATGCAGTGACATCCAAAGTTACAGCCTCTGCATTCTTTAATAAGTACTTCTTTTGTCTTTGGTGGGGCTTAAGGAATTTGAGGTATGTCTTATTAGGGCTCTCCTATGTGCTCTATTAAAAAAAACTAAACTGAACTTTTAAACCGAACTGAAACACATCGAAAAAAAATTGCACTCTGACTAACATTCACGGAATAAATTCAGTTCAATTCGTTAACTAACCGTCATAGTTCGGTTCTTTTTGGTGTAGTTCGGTTTGATTTTTCACTTTTTGTAAAGGTATCTTAGGTTTGGTTCGGAACCAAATAACTGGTCTACCAAACCTTTATACTAGTTTGGTTCTGTTTGGGTCAAACCATTAACAATTCCGTTTCCTTTCTGAACCTAAGCATAAAACAGTCCTAATTATTCCACATTTCCACCTAATTAAACATTGAAATTATGATCCTTGAGCACTAATTAGTTTCTGATTTCTTGGTGCAGTTCATTGGGACAAAGTCTTCTTACTAGTACTTTTGTTGGAGAAATAATGTTTGCCATTGTTATTGCAACCCTTGGATTGGTTCTTTTTGGATTGCTCATTGGTAATATGCAGGTAAATGCACTAAAATACGGTCTCTAGTTGAATCCATATGTCGTAAGATAAACTCGAATAAGTTCTTTCAAATGCCACTTAGTTTACCATATTGAATTGTACAAAATATTTCACCAACTTAAAATGACTTTGCTCAACAGATGTACTAATAACATATAGAATTTAAATTTTGGCAGACATACCTACAATCAACAACTGTCCGGTTAGAAGAGTGGAGGGTCAAAAGAACAGACACAGAACAATGGATGCATCATAGACAGCTACCTCAAGAACTAAAACAATCCGTGCGTAAATATGATCAATATAAATGGCTAGCTACAGGAGGAGTAGATGAAGAAACTCTTCTCAAAGGACTTCCATTGGATCTTCAAAGAGACATTAAGTGTCACCTTTGCCTTGAACTAGTTCGAAGAGTAAGTCAATAAGTCATCAAACGTTTCTTGTCAAATTACTCTATCTGTCTCATATTATGTGTTCTTTAATATTGTACCAATGATATATATATATATATATATATATATATACAAATAGGTTCCATTGTTTGACACAATGGATGAGAGGATGCTTGACGCGATATGTGAAAGACTAAAGCCAGCACTATGCACAGAGAACACATATCTAGTTCGCGAAGGCGATCCTGTAAATGAGATGCTATTCATAATAAGGGGACATCTTGATTCCTACACAACCAATGGAGGCCGCACTGGTTTCTTCAACTCATGTCGTATTGGTCCTGGTGATTTTTGTGGCGAGGAGCTTTTGACATGGGCGTTGGATCCACGACCGAGTATGGTAATACCTTCTTCGACTCGAACGGTTCAAGCCATATCTGAAGTAGAAGGCTTTGCTCTTATAGCAGAAGATTTGAAGTTTGTTGCATCTCAGTTTAGAAGATTGCATAGCAAGCAATTGAGGAACAAGTTAAGGTTTCACTCGCACCAATGGAGAACATGGGCTGCTTGTTTTATACAAGTTGCATGGAGACGTAAGGTACAAGAAAAGAAAGGTAGTTATTGAGTTGAGGACCAATGTTGAATATGACTCATATTTACTGATAAATGCAACATCTCGAGTGTAGTGATTTAAGAAGTAAACTTGTAACATGCACTCTAATGTCGAAGTGGTAGCACTATTGGCCGAATTCTATTATCAATAATTTTTGTTCTTGTTTGTGTTTATTTATCTATTTTATTTTAAACCGAGTTTGCTATTCGTACTGCCACGATGGCAAGATTGTAGAGGCTGAAACACCAACTCTTTTCTTGGGTATGCAATGAGGCGTAGTCCTGCGAATATGCATTCTATTCTAGTAGAACCATACTTTGAGGAAGCCAGTAGAACCATACCTTGTTAGTTGTTAATTACTAATCCGTAAGACCTGGTACAACTAACAATGTCGAGATTATTAGGTTGGAGTCTATGGCTATCCAGATTGGAATCCCTGGATTTCCCTTTGTGTTAGTTTTCAAGGGGTGGTAATGGTATGGATTAACTCTAATGGTTAATGGTCATAATTATCTCTTTAGTGATGAGTGGTATGGAGAGGAAGTTACATATCCTTCAGACACACTTCCAATATAAAGCGACCATTGACTCCTTCCATGTATTATTTTTTATGCATTTTCAACTGTTGAATAAAAAACATGAGATAACTAAATACAATAAGCACGAGAGGATTCAATTATTAACATTACTTGTCCAGAAAAATAAAACAGAGTTAACATGAGTACACATTGTCCGGATTCAATTTTCCTTCTACTTCCCTCCCTTCACACAGTTGTCTATCTTTGTTTTTTTTTTTTTCACTCTAAAACTATTTCTTTTAATTATTTATTTTTTATGTGTTAGAATTGAGTATTGGGTCTAACTTAACCTACAAAACCGACTTATAGAAAAAAAATTTCTACCCCTACAAAATAATTTTTTTCCAATTTTACCCTTTGTTTTTTATGTTACAAAAATTTTACTCTTTCTTATCTGAGATTAAAAGAAATTTGACTTATAGTAACGGACAAAATTGTCACTAAAAGCAAAAAATCTGTAAAAAGAGCTCGCTTTCAACAGTATCGGTGCTCTTTTTCAAAATACACCGGTACAATATTGTTTACCGGAACACCTTCTTTTAAGAATACTGGTATACTAATTTGAATACAAGAAATCTGACTTATAGTGAAGACAAAACTGTCACTAAAAGTCACAAATTTGTAGGGGTAGAAAAAAGATTTTTCCGACTTATAAGGTGATGATTGTCTCTTCTATATAAACACATATTCAGACCATCTCGCAACCGATGTGAGACTTCTTAACACACACTCTCGCGCCTAGTGCTACTGGGTTTGGGGCACGAATATAAATGACGGATGACCCGATCAGAAACTTGAAGCGGTTTTATAAGGATGAGTTAGGCCCAAAAACTCAATTCTAAGATGGTATCAAAACCTCTCCACGTTCCGTTGGGAGGTCTACTATCAAGCTGATCGGCCATCCACTATTCATATCCACACCTCAAGCCCAACAGACTGAGCGCGAGGGGGTGTATTAAGAAGTCTCACATCGGTTGAATATAGTTTGTGCCTAACTCAACCTTACAAAACCGGCTTGTAAGGTGAGAATTGCCTCTACTTTATAAACACATATTTAGGTCATTTGCTACCGATGTAAGATTCCTTTAACACACCCCCTCATGCCAGTGCTATTGGGTTTGTAGCGCGGATATAAATGGTGGATCTGATAAAAAACTTGATAGCAGGTGGTTCAGCAGATCGTGGAAAAGCTCCGATACCATCTTAGAATTGAGTATTTAGTCAAACTCAATCCTACAAAATCGATTTGTAAAATAAAGATTGTCTCTTCTTTATAAACACATATTTAGACCATCTCACGACCGATGTGAAACTTCTTAATATTATGAGTTGTCAGCTATTGAACGAAAACATAAGAGATAACTAAATGCATCATCCAATTCTTAGCATTACTTGTCGAGAAAAAGAAAACAGTGTTAACATTAGTAAAAATTATTGATTGAAGTAAAGGGAATCTCTCTTTCCTTGAGCTTCCATTGAGAAACAATGTCCGGAATCAAAGAGGAATATTTTGGTTGAATTGGACAGATAACATAAAGACAATTGAGCAAAAGGAATTTTAGGACCCAATAAGAAAGTGAGTGGCAAATATCCCCCTAAGTTACGTATTTAACTTTGCTTCTCCTACCACTTTCATTTCTTTGCTCCAATCTTTATTTTGATGATGAAATAGAAAATGAAAGTGACTTGACAAAAAACAAAAACAAATGAAAGTGATCAGCTAGGAAAATTACGTGACTGGCATTCCTAGAGTATAGGACATATGAGAAGCCAGTCGGTGGTTCAAAATTAAGGTCAGTTTGTTTAAAAAATATTTTCGATAAATAAAACAAAATAGCTATTTTGATTAGCTAAGAAATAAAATAGATATACGTTATATTTTAAGTTTGCTCCGAAATGTTAACAATAATAAGCTTATTTTTTCCCCTCTATTTGTCTAGCATGAGAATTGAACCTGCATACATTGCTTACAATAAAATCTTTTAACCACTAGAGCATGAAATTCAATTGTGATTAAAGTTAGGAATCTCATATGATAATCCTTGTTTTTTTTAATAATTTAATAAAGTTAGGAATATCATATTTATTGCATATTTGAGCGGCAACTTGACTTCGTTCATTCTCATTGACCAACATTAAATGACTTAAAGACAATCTCGTTCTACGTGATCCGCTCCGTTCATGCTTTTTTCAAAATGGTAACATCTAATCATCCAACTATTATTATTTTTTTGACGCAAATCCAATTTTTTTTTTAACTATACATTAATTTCATCTTTATTATTCCATAAACTATACCTTAATCTATGTGTATCAATTAACGTTTGGTTGTTAAATTTCTTTTATTTGCGCCTATTATAAGTTAGCCCACATCCTTTTTTCTTCTTTTTTATAATAAACAGTCCACATTCTTAATTTTGCTATCAATTAACCTTAATATATGTGTATCAATTAATGTTTGGTTGCTAAAAAGTTTTATTTGGGGTTAGCCCACATTTTTAATTTTGCTATCAATTAACCTTAACATATGCGTATCAATTAATGTTTGGTTGCTAAAAAAAATTATGTGCACCTATAATAAGGCAGCCCACATTTTTAATATATGTGTGTCAATCAACCTTGAAATATGCGATTTTGGAATCTGATTTGGCAAATTCAAGCGCCTCCAAAAATTAAAAATTTCATTTGGAGATTGTGCAGGAATTGTATCCCTACCAGAATCCGTCTCCTTCAAAAAGGTGTTACCTGCCCGTGTAATTGTGTACTGTGTGATGATGAGGTAGAAGACAGCTTGCATGTCTTTATGTTTTGTGACACTGTAAAGCAGGCGTGGTACAATACCGGTCTTTGGCCCATCATTCAGCAGCGATTGACAGGTTATAATAATATAGCAGAGCTGGTGTTTTCTATTTTACAGGTGTTGGCATCGGAGCAAAGGTCCATATTTGTAACAATACTCTAGAGCATGTGGCAATCACGCAACAACAAATTGTGGCGAAACCAAACCGAGACAGCATTTGCAGTCTATGATAGGGCTTGCAAGGTTCTCACGGAGTGGCAGTCGGCTCAAACAGAACAGGCAGAAAGCACCAACCGACAATTACAACCAGCAGAGATAAAATGGACTAAACCAAGCTTAGGGCGCTACAAATGTAATATTGATGCCTCCTTTTCTCCAGACCTCAATAAAGTTGGAATTGGTACGTGCATCAGAGATGATCAAGGTAGATTTGTCCTCGCCAAAACAGAGTGGTTTTCCCCTACTTGTGATGTGGAGATGGGCGAAGCTCAAGGACTGTTGCACGCTTTTAGATGGGTCCGTGACTTACAGTTGTAAGATATTGATTTTGAACTTGATGCAAAAACTGTTGTTACAAAATTCCATAGTAAAAATGATGATATATCAGAGTTAGGAGATGTCATCAGAGATTGTCAGCAGTTGCACAATACCTTTTTTCAAAACTCAAAGGTCGAGTTTATTCGGAGACAAGCCAATGTGGCCGCCCATGTTTTAGCACGGGTAGCTCCATCCTTAGCTAGTTTCCACATTTTTACTGATACACCTATTTGTATTCACAATATTATTATTAATGAAATGCTTTAAGCGTCTTTCTGTCAAACAAAAAATTAATGTTTAGTTGCTAAAAAAATTTCTTTGTGCCGCACATGTTGAAAATTTTTACATTAGAAAATTCTTAGTTAATTAATTCATCCATATTTTAAAATATCTTCCTTCAATTAAAGGAAAATTTGTTTATTAGTTTTGCTATTTTTTTTATAATTTATAATATAATTATTAGTTTTGCTTATTTTTTCAACTCATTACCTAATTTTCACCTATAATTCTTTGGGACACCTTTCATTTTTCGCATTCAACTAAATAAATTTTCACGCGAACCTTTCACTATTTCATTCATACACCCTTTTTCTTGCAAATTTTGATAATGTCTCACGATTTAATTGAAACTAGTCTTGCTATTCATTGTTTGAGAGGTGTAGTTTCCTCTTAGATTTTTTTTTGCTTAATTGCACGTTTAGTCTCTTATGTTTATTTTAGGTTTCATGTTGGTCCCTTATGTTTTAAGAGTTTCAAGTTGGTCCCTTATGTTTATTTTAGGCTTCAAGTTGTCCCTTATGTTTTAAGCGTTTCAACTTGGTCCCTCAAGTTTCAAAAATTTAAGTTAGTTAGTCCCTATTTAATCATCTTTATAGGACTAGTTAATTCAAATTTTACAAACTTGAGGGACCAACTTAAAACTTTTAAAACATAAGGGACCAATATTGATAGGAACCACGGTTGATTCTGCTAGTTGGGGCGTGCAGTAGTTATGCAATCAAATGTTTTAGAAGTTGTTAATTAGTTCAGTGGTGATTAACGCTGAATTTGATAGGGAGGATCACGATTCGATCCCTGCCTGTAAATAATCATTCAAAAAATGCTATATATAATGCAATATTGTCCTAGAACATCTAAATCAAATAAATGCACAGCAAAATTATCCAGCAAAATTTACAAACATGTCTAAAACATTTGATTTATGTAGATGTTCTGATTTTCGTTATTTTTTTTTAAAAAATTTGTGCATTTAAAATAACCATATTTAACTCATCACATGTGAAAAGATTATAAAGAATTAAATAGTATCAGCACATAAAATTAACTATAAGCACAAAAAATACACCATGGGTGTTGTGCTAATTTTTTAACAAGACTTTTGCAAATAAGTTTAAGAAATTAATTCTACGCGTGTATTCTTGTACAAGTTCTCTATTTTATTATCAGCTACAAATGAACGGACCCTGCAAATGCAGGGTCTTTTACTAGTATTCAATAAAAAATTTGGGCATTAACGTTGTAGATTTGAAGCATGAATATTCTTGTTATTTTAATTTTATCATATTATTTTATCGTAAATTCATCCTTTACGGTTTTAGCGATGTTGAATATGTGGTTTGTATTTGATGTGTTCTATCAATTTGAATGAATGTCAAAAAGAATTATTTGTGGGATAATTTTGTAAGAAAGTGAAAATGTTCCGACACTAACCCTCTTGGGTTGGTCTAGCTAGTGGTCTTTGGAGTATGCTCCTCTCAAAGTCTCAGGTTCGATTTCCTCTAGTGCCAATTTCGGTATACAGAGCAAAAAACTATGGCTTTAAATGGAACCCCCGTAAAGTGAACGATGAGATTGGTTCCCTCAAATTAGTCGGTCATAAGACCGAATACCGAGTTTTAAAAAAAATGTTCCGATACTATAAAATAATTTTACATCGTAAATTAATAATAGTCTTGTATTTGTCAAGTCATGCCATTTTACCATACTTTCTTAATATAACAGAAAAAATGATATCATTTTTAGTTAATATCCGTGTAAACTTAACTTACACTCTCGATTTTTATATATATGACTAAAAAGTACTCTCTCATTCTCAAAATATAAGCAAAATAAATCAAAGAAATTTGATGTATTTGGTTAAAGATTTGGATCAGATACGTAAAATATAAAAATAAAAATATCTTTATATTGCATAAAAAATAAAAATACATTCAATTTTATTGACCAACTGAATTTAAAAATATATTTAATCCTCATTTGAATGTTTATAATTTTTTGTGAAGTCAATATGGCAATGGAGATGGTCCTATATCCCATAGGAAGGACTACGTGACCACAGCCCATAATTTTCTCCACAAAGAATGGCTGGGAGGGTATAGCACATGACATGCTTGGTCCTATCAACAGTCTCTTAATAGAGCAAACAAAACATTGATGTCAGTGAAGTACGTAGTATATGTTCTTCATTCAATCTCTCAAATTATTAATACCTATTATTGCACGGAAGAATTAATTGGAAAAATTTTCTTTTTCTATTTTTTCTTTTATTTTCTCATGTAACCAAATAAAAATTGCTAAAACTTAAACCATCTAAACATGAAATCTTGATGTTTTGATTAAGGGGTGCATGATTTGATTTGATTTATATTATATAATATTTAAATTTGTTTTATAATATAGATATTTGCATAAATATTTTTCGTAAAGTTTGTAATTTTTTAGTGTTGTAAGTGCTCTATGATGAGTAAAGAAAAAGAAAAAGAAAAGTGTACTGTGTGTGGTCTATGAAAATAGAGATAATTTTTTCAAAAATGTGTCACTCAATACAAATACATTTTTACTTTTTATTGTTTTAATCAAACTGATTTCTATTTAGTCAATAAAAATGAGAATGACCATTAATTTACGAAACACTTCCAAACAATTATATCTGTCATTTTTAAAATTGTAAATATTTTTTAAATATCGACCCATGATTGACCACTTGTTTGAGATGGTACATTTTAAATTTTCAAAATGTAAAACATGAATAACTTTTCAAGGAAATAACATCTAAATATAAATCATTTTGTTAAACGATGCAGACATGAGATATCATATGATAAGATTTATTCGTGGTGATGCACTCAAGGGACTCTAGTTTTTGGTGGTTTGCATCTTTAATTTAATTTGTTTTCTTTTAGTTTATTTGTTTGTTTGTTCTCCTGTAAAAATAAATTTAATGCATTTTATTAATTAATAGCGTTCAATATAAAATAAATAAATTTAAACCTATGAAAACTAGTACAGGAATTGACCGTCCTAGCAAGTATATATGAGCAAACGAATTTGCTTGTTTTCTAACAAACTTTACCTCAAAAAGTTTACAAATGATGTCATCATATGAATAATATATTAGTCACAATTAACTAAACTTAATTAGAGTTACCTCTTTGCTTCAATCGGATTGCATCTACCATAGCAATTGAGAGTCACTTTCAAATTGAACATGATCAAATCCTCTATCACAAGCCTTTTCCATCGCAAGAAGCAGAGCAATAACTTCCCCCTCCACAGTGGATAATAATGTCTGTTGCCATGTGGTAACCGCAGCCACAAACTAACCTTCATGGTTACGGAAACAACATGCTGAAGTAGTCACATCTGTTTCAACAAAGAAATATGTGTCGATATTACATTTTATCCATCCAACGTCTGGTTTCATCCAACGACATACAGTGCTAGTCACATTCAACTTTGTTAAAGGTTGTTGTAGTGTATTATCAGAAAACCACTTGAATAATTAGTATTGTTAATATTATATTGGAAATGTAGATTGAATTTTAGATCTCTTTAACACTTCTCACTTTTTAACTCTCTATTTATCCAAACAGTCAAAAGAAGAATAAAGTAGCGTACCTACTCTCCAAAAATTGGTCAACTTCAACAGTAGTTAATAGATTCACATTCGTGGTTTTACTATGATAGATTTCAACAAAATAAGTTTTGTTTTCTCTTATTTCTCACTTTGTTGGTCGTTCACATCACTAAATTTATCTCATCCTAATTTTAACATGATCTCTCTCCAGTTATATAAGTGAGACATGACCTAATATATTTGGTTGGACAATCCAATACAAACACATAGTAATCCTATATAATAAGCATATATAATTTGATAGAAAACATAGTTTTCATTTTATAAAAAAATGCTATATTTTAAAAAAATACCTATTTTTTTCTCATCAATTCACAATTTCACATAATTCAAAATACCCTCATAAGTTTTTTTTTTGTCTAGTAGCCTATTTTTGTAGATAAATGAAGAATTTGGAATTCAAATCCCTATCATTTTAATAATGTCTCTGAGAATTACCAACTGAGCGCTCTACACTTAATTAGGAGACAAAATACACTCATTAGTTTAATTTCGTGTATATATTACTAACATTTAACAATTAATAGCAGCAATCATTAATTAAAAAGGCAACAAAACAAGAAGACAGCAAGGTTTTGTCAGTGCATAATAGAAATGGGGCTATAACCTATTTTATGTCCAAACTAAACCTTAGTAATAACAAAGAATAAATGTTTCCTAGGCATACATCAAATTTGTCTAGTTGAGGAGGTGGTTGGGGATACATAATGCATGATACATTACAAAGGGGATGATGGCTTCCATGTGACTATATATAAAGAGCATATACATTATCAAATGATTTACTCATGTATATGTGCATTATTGTGTGTTGGAGTTAAATGTCAATATGTCATATCTTAGGGGATTTTATTTTAGAGAGAAAATGCATGTTGTTATCAAAATGAATGTATCATATTGTCATAATTAAAATACAAGATTAAAGTCAACCTTGTTTTTTTTAAAAGTCAGCCTAGTTTTTTACCAAAAAAGAAAAGAAAAGAAATGTCAACCTTGTCGTTTTAAAAGTCGACCTAGTTGAGAACAAAAAATAAAAGTCAATTGAGATGAAGATACCCTATAGTTAGCATTTATGGTATACATACATTCATATAATCACAAAATTTTAGTAGTTCGGTTAATTTTTGGATTTTGCAAATGAGATTTACAAAATGAAGTTAAAATATAAATTATTCAATCAAGATCCAAAGGTTTAGATATGCAACAATGTGATTTAAATATAGTTTGATTTTCACTTTAAATTCATCCCAAATCTACATTGTTTTGAAGTAAAAATACCACATCTTTAAATACAAAAAATATCTAAACTATTAATTTGAGATTGAATGACTTAGATTGTACAATAATAAAACTTTAACTTGAAATGATCTCTATTATTGATTTAATACTAATTTAATATTGAATTGTTTATACAAATTTTACTTACCTTGCAGCTAAACTCAGAATTATTAGGATTTATTTCCCCTAAGAACCAGAGAATTATAAGCCAAAAAAATAATATTGAATCGTTGTACAAAACTATGTTACACATTAAGTACACCAAATCCATCCCCTAAAATATGAGTTCAATCCTTGAGATGCCTTAGAAAAGTCAAATCTTAGTGCAAAAGCTTTCACCAGTCCATTGTGTTTATACACTGTTTTAAATAATCTTGACCTTACATTTTGAAGACTTTTTCAATACACAATGGTCAACTAACTCTAAATTTAAGTATTCGGAATAACTATGATTGTTGATGACACTTTTAACTTTAAGAAAGATTTTTTTTTAACAAAAAATATTAAATTTAAAATCTAAACCGTTCTTGAATAATGAAAACATCATTGGCAAATGCTTTCGCAGTTGTTCGTCTTTCATAAATCCAAGAATTTCACCTCTGGCTATGTAATACAAATGCCCCCGACTGTCCCTGTTAATCATGCCAACACAATAGGATCAGAATCTTGTGGTGTTACCCCATGCTAATGTATCCAGGGCATAGACTTGCTTTGAGCACTCTAATTTCTTTAAAGTAATAGCACCGGAAGCACGACCCGACCAATTAAGACCAGAAGCACATCGCCGACAGAAGAGATGAGCCAACCGGTGCACACCAAAGGGGGACCAATCAACCCAACCCAAGGTCCAACTACGAGCTTTTTAATTGCAACAACTTAAACATGAGTTTACAACATCCAGGACATTCGTGGTTAAGAATGCAAATACTTGAAACTTGTACATTATACTTTTTAAATATTAAATCATTTTATATTATTAAATACAAAATTCTAATTTTAAATAACTTAACATGCGTACTTAATATGACTCACTCGGAGTCTCATATTGTTGATAATTGTGGTTAAATGTTGATTAGATGATTAGGTGAGCACTTCGGTTAGGCATGACAATATAACGAAGACATTGAATCCCACCCCGAACCTGTCCCTGAACCCGCCCTGCTTATATATAATTATATTTGACCTCTCTTAAATTATAAGTGCTTAAAAAAATCATAAATTATATTCATATGTTTGTGTTTATTTTTAAGTTGAGTATTAAATAAAGTTGTTTTTTCTTTTTATATTATTTATTTAAAAAAATTGTATTGTTGAAAAATAGTTTTCAACTTTTACCCCTTTTTTTAAATTTTTTTTATCAAAACTTAACAAAGTTCATATGGAAGTGAGGTGGAATGGGGATACCCAAAATCCACGGAAATATCCGAACCCCGTTGGATATGGTTTGGTGTTCCACTTTTCATACTCGTTGAGAATTGGGTCGAGTTTGGGGAAACCCGAACTTTATGGGTTTGAGTTTAGGAAAGGCAAAATCTGCCTCCGACCCACGCCATTGCCATGCCTAACTCCGGTATACATTTTATTTAGATATATACTTTTACACCACTGAAGTTGATAATTCTAATAGATCTAAGCATTAATAAACATTACATGTAAGCTTATCAGAATTATTCATCTTAACCGTATATCAATACATATTCAAATAAAATGTGCACCAAAGAATTCAACTTATATAAAAATTGTTTTTGAGAATGAATTAGGTCTAATGCACCTTGTGTGCCCCACATATTCTCTTGCACATATTAGTGGTGGGATATGGATTTGATGCTATTGTCTAATCACGCAGTTTGGTGCTGTTTTTGATCTCAGCCGTCCGATCTTGATCGGACGGCTGAGATCCAAAACAACATCAAACTGTGTGGTTTTACAACGGCATGAAATCCATTTCCTTAGTAGTGTATCATGGTAAACCAAATCATTACATAAAAAAGTGTTATAAAAAGTCATACAACACAAACATGAACATTCAACAAGAAAGTAAGTCACACTAACCCTTTAAAACTGTATTATAAAACATCATTCATGATAGAGTTCATGATCACCTTCTAAATACTCAAACTGGTTCCTATTCCAATACTCAAATTGGTGAGACCATACCACACAATCATCTTTACATAGGACCACGTTTTCTTTTCTTACATATTACTATTATTATTTTTATTTTTATTTTTTCTTATCTTTTCTGGTACATAGGGGACCATATAGTTAAGAAGAAAACAAACACACACGTCTATGTAATGTTATGTGTATGAATTTTTCCCTCATCATCGTTATTGCTAATGATATAATAATTCTTCTACATTAGAATGCTATATATGCTGCCTTTATATATATAGATTGTGATAGCTTGGAAAACAGAACAGAAGCAGAGAGGATGGTAGAGTGTGAGGGAAGAAAAGAGATGGAGGAGGTGAAAGAATCAAGGTTTAAGAGGATTTGTGTTTTTTGTGGTAGTAGTCCTGGTAACAAGAGTAGCTATAAGGATGCTGCTATTGAACTTGGAAATGAGTTGGTAATCTCTCTCTCTCTCTCTCTCTCTCTCTCTCTCTCTCTCTCTCTCTCTCTCTCTCTCTCTCTCTCTCTCTCTCTCTCTCTCTCTCTCTCTCTCTCTCTCTCTCTCTCTCTCTCTCTCTCTCTCTCTCTCTCTCTCTCTCTCTCTCTCTCTCTCTCTCTCTCTCTCTCTCTCTCTCTCTCTCTCTCTCTCTCTCTCTCTCTCTCTCTCTCTATATATATATATATATATTTTTTTTTTCTTTATGAAACATTGTTTCCAAATGTCCTCTCTCTCATACTTCTGAATTGTGGTTGCGGTTACGCTGCAAATCTTGGTATTGTAACGAAATCCGGAGTATGTGGCTAGAATTGTGCATACAATTTTATTGCTGAGACCTATGACTCACTCACAGGTATTTCTAAAATGGTGAAGTACTTGTATCGAGTACGTACCAGTACTGGGTACTCGTATGGTACACACCGATCCATATTTATTTTTATTTTGTTGATTTGAAATGGTGGATACATAAAAAACATATCGACAGTTGAGAAACCTCTTAAAATATATTGATTTTTTATTATATTTCAATTATCTCTCTCGCTTTTGATCAAAATAGTGGAGATAGTAGACAGAAAAAGTAAATCTCCAAAGCATGATGATAATAATCCACTTAAAAAATATATTTTTTAATATTTTATATTAACATACTGGTACCTTAAATTTCTTAGAAAATATATTTCGTATCCGTATAGAATACCGATAACGTACCCTTACCTAGACAACGTTGAAACTAATTAAAATATTTATATTGCCACCACAATTGAAGTGGAAGACTAGAGTTTAGAATTATGGACACTCAAATTAGATAAACAAAAGTAATATTGATCATTTAAGTTTCTCTGTTTTTTTCATGAATATTTTAGAATATGCTTTATATACAAACTATATTTCTTAGAGTTCCATAAAGTTGATGGAAAATAAAACAGTGTTGAAGGTTAGTATTGTAATATATAACCTGTTTTCTGTGTACTGTTTGATATCATAAAAAAGGTTTCAAGAAATATTGATTTGGTTTATGGAGGAGGCAGCATTGGTTTGATGGGGTTGGTTTCTCAAGCTGTTTATGATGGAGGTCGACATGTGATTGGGTGAGCAATAAGCATCTTCTTAATTATGATTTGTATTAGTTTGATGGTGTTTTGTTGATTACCATGTTACTAATTTTTTTACTTTTTGTTGTCATTGTATTGTTGTAGGGTTATTCCAAGGACACTTATTGCAAGAGAGGTAATATTAGAAAGTAGTAAATTGTATATTTTGGTACCTAAATACTCCCTCCGTCCTATTTTCATTGCTACATTTGCAAACAAAAAATTGTTCCATAATACTTGACCCATTTCATTTTTTTATGTTATTTTTTCATTTCTACCCCTTATAAATGTTTGTCTCTTCACTTTCTCACCACATTTTGCATCTTCACTTTCTCACCATATAACAAGGGTAATTTGATAAAATTAATATTATCTCTCATTCATTTATGCACTTTTCTTAATATGTGTGAAATGGTCAAATGTGACAATGAAAATGGGACGGAGGGAGTATGTGATATCCTGTCACGATAATCTTTTAATATATTAAAATTGTAAAATATTATTGAGTGTGTTATTTGTTAATAATTTTAGAGAAATGTTATTTTGTCATCACTTTTGGGACATAAATTAGACATCAATGGGCAATTTTGTCATTTCATATTTTTCTCTCTTTCATCCTCATCATTACTTCTCTACCAATTTCTACTTTTTTTTATAAAGGAAATGACAAAATTTCCTATTAATATCTAATTTGTGAAGTGATATCAAAATAACATTTCTCATAATTTTATACATTAAATTAACTATAATAATTTAACATTTTAAAACCAAACTTACTAATACGTAGTTACTCGAAAGACCAAAATGATCGTTTAGTGTAATTTTAAGATGCTTTGGATTGGAGGAATTTCATTAATCATCATTTCAAATACAAAGAAAATGAGCAAACAAAAACTTCCCATAGAGATAGGTGGATTCGAATTTACTGTCGTAATTATTACACGCAGTAGCACGCTGTTTTTAATTTCAGCCGTTAAATTTTGATTAAACGGTTAAGATTTAAAACTGTGTTTAGTTAAATCAATCTCAGTCATTAAAATAAAATTGGATGATCTATATATATTATTGCAGCCTGCTGTTACAGCAGGATATCTGAACCCGAGATAGTAGAGTTATCAACATACCTTTCCTTTTCTACCGCAATATGTTCATTTTTCTTTTCTTTATGTATCATCTTTTGATTAATTTCCACCTTACTTTTGCTATCCCACTATAGTGATTTTCAACTTTTTTTGTGTGTGTGACTCAAGTAGGTTACAAGTGGGACTAACATGTGTTGTTGTGCTAGATTTTTCATTTTGATGTCACATTTTGACTCTCTAACAAACTTACCTATCATTACACCTGGCAATCTAGGGTCATTTCCTTCTGAACATTTTTGTCCCTCTCTATCCAAGTTCTATCTACCCTTCTTTAGATTCTGTTTTTTTTTTTCCTTCTTGATTCCCATTTCCTTATCATTGATAACTTTGTATTGGATTTGCATTACAAAAAACTGTTGTCACTGTAATCAGAAAATGTTGATCGTTTCATGAAGATTAGACAATTTGTATTTTGAACATCTCATTTAAAATAAGAATTAGAAACATAACTATTCGATTTTCAACATACAAGTGAAATTACGTACAAATGCACTAAAAGTTGATCGCACGCAATTTATCTCTATTTTTTAATTTCGTTAATTTCCTTTTCCACGGTACAAATTGGATTCACGGAGAACTAGATAATTTATCACTTGGTGCAACAACGGTCGATTTTTAGTCTCTTAAAATTGAGACAAACTGCGATTCAACTCATATTTTTCCTTTTTCAAAAACATATTTATTATTCATTTAATTCATTCGTAATTCAATCGATTGAACTATGAACCAAAGTTCCGACCAGTCGAATATCGTATTCAATTTTTAAAACGTGGATTTGTACTTTTTGTTGATATTTTTCTCCTTTAAAAAAAATGCCAAATTATACAGTACGATTTTGACTTGAGCCCACTTCTGAAGCAATGATGATTATTATTAATTGTGTCATGCATTAATTGTTGCAAGAAAGAATGATGAGTTGCAAAAAGGTGTTTGTAATTTGTGAGTATTCATTTGGATGAGAGTGAGTGACTTTTTGCAGATAACTGGAGAGACAGTAGGAGAAGTGAAGGCAGTAGCAGACATGCATCAAAGAAAAGCTGAAATGGCTAAGCATTCTGATGCTTTTATTGCCTTACCTGGTTGGTTCCATTTCATTCCACTAATATTCTTTCTTTCTTTTAATAGTAGTAATAATATCTTAAGAGGAAAAAAGTCTCATCAATTATTATATTTTAATGAATAATTTTGTATCATAAAATTTAAATCAAAATTTAATAATTTTTACTAAAATATTATTTTGGATTTTTAAAAAAAAAGAAAAACAAATTCCATGTTGCAACACTATTTATATATAAAAATTCACTTATCAAATAACAAGACAAAATAATAAGAAAAAAATAAAATACACAAATGGAAAAAATAAAATACACAAAAAAAAGAAAAACAAAACTCAAATAAGGAATAAAGAGTAGCACTTTCCATCCCGTGTAAAAAAAATAGGGTGGAGGTGGGAAGTGGTCCGTGGACCACCTTTGGCTTCACCACCAGTAACAATTATTATTTGAAGAAAAAAAGGTGACATTGAGGATTACTATCTACTAGAAGAAGTAATTTCTGAATGGATAATGAAAGGGAGAGATATATGAAAAATAGAAATTATAATGAGAGATGCGATGGAAAAGAAAAAACGTCGATTAATATACTGATGTCATGAGTTGGATTTTTGAGAAGTAGAAGTTTGTTTTGCTCTTTTATAAAATAAAAGATCTTTGAGATAAACGGTAGATTTACAATGGAGCTGAGGATCGTACCCGAAATCTCTAACATACAACTCAAATCCCTCTATATATAATAGACTAAATTTAGATGCTTTAACAAGTATTTTTTTTGGATCAATAATATTTGATCCCTTTAAAAGCTAAGAGGGAGAAGTTGTTACCAATTTTATTTTTGGGGACCACTATTGACACCCTTCATTTTTTATCATCTATTTATATTTTTGCTCATTTTTCATATTTGAAAGTTAATTTCCTGAAGACTTTTGCTATTCGGAAATGAACTTTCTGATAGATAGGTTTAAGAAAATAGAGGGTGTGATATCCCTTTTATTTTATGAAGTAGAAGATTAGTCGTGGGCTCAAAAAAAGCAATACAAGGCCCCATAAACGCTAGTCGAAAAATTATCATACCACCCCTTACATATCTTTTCTATCCCTTAATATTTCAATTTTGCCTTTGGAAAAAACTTCGAAACGCGTTTTGCAAAGTTTTTCTAGTTCAAATTTGGAAAAAATCCTGAAAATACATTCCGAAGTTTGTTTTCAAGGCAAAAAAACAATTCGAAAAATGCGTACCGAAATTTTCATTCCAGGGCACAAACGGAAATTAAGGGGATAGAAAAAATATGTAAGGTGTGGGATGTGAATTTTTCCGCCATGTCGGCCAAGAACATAAACTAAAAAAGAGCCCTTTTAAACAATCATATCATTTTTCAACAAAAGAAATCATATCATTCGTGTCTTACTATTTCCATATCAATTAGCATACAATTAAAAAAAAATCAACAATTCAGTAACGAGTTAGGTCTAACAGAAGATGGCATTGTTAAAAAGTTTCACATCGGTTGTTAGATGCTCTGAATATGTGTTTATAAGTGAGGACAATTTTCACCTTATAAGTCAATTTTGTAAGGATGAGTTAGACTCAATCCTCAATTCTAAGATGGTATCAGAGACTCTTCACGGTCCGTTGGGCCACCTGTTATCAGGTTTCCCCTATCGGGCCACCCACCATTTATATTCGCACCTCAAGCCCAAAAATGCTAGGCACGAGGGGGTGTGTTAAGAAATTACACATCGGTTGCAAGATGACTTGAATATGTATTTATTAGTAAGGACAATCATCACCTTATAAGCCGATTTTATAAAGATGAGTTAAGCCAAATACCCAATTCTAAGAGGAGACATACTCTCTTAACATGAATAACTAAGTTTGAATCTCATCTAAAAGAGATATACATATTTAGTGTATCAATATAATTACAAAACCTATAAAACAAAGCGAAAAAGAAATTAAAGTTTGAACAAAATAAATAGAAAACATGAATTTCTTCAAGAGTACATATATCATGGAGTAGTGTGCTTTTAACTAACATATATTCTGAAGCTGTAAGAATGCAGCAATTTGAGAAACAACATTTAATTCTAATGATGCTGCATGAATATGTGTGAAGGTGGCTATGGGACACTTGAGGAGCTTCTTGAGGTCATAACTTGGGCTCAACTTGGCATCCATGATAAACCAGTAAGTTTCCTCCCTCAAGCTTGCCGTATTTATTTAATTATTATTACTAACTCTATGCTAAATTATATATATGCTCCCTTTTAAAATTACCTCTAAATATATGAAAAAAAGAAGAGTTTTATGAGTTTATTAAATAAAATATGTATCTAGATTAAATAAAGTCAAAATACATATTTTATTCGATGAATCTAAAAAATCACTTTTTGTTTATATTTAAAATCGGAGAAAATAGTTTTTCTTCTTCTTTCAAATATACGATTTATTCATACACGAGATATGTACCGCATTATATACTACAAATTTTTCTTCATATATGTGAAAAATGTTAAATGTGTTTATAATAAAAAAAGTGATTGACGTAGTAAAAAACTGTTCCAACCCTAGCAAAAATAAAAAAAAAGTTCACTCTTCTCTTTTTAATGGAGAAAACAACTATTAATTGAGTTTTTGTTATTGGAAAAGGTGGGGTTATTGAATGTAGACGGCTTCTACAATTCTTTGTTGTCTTTCATTGACAAAGCTGTGGAGGAAGGTTTCATTAGCCCAAAAGCTCGTCATATAATTGTATCTGCCCCATCAACAAAAGAGCTTCTCAAAAAGATGGAGGTAACAATAAGTCTTTAAGTCTATGTTTGGTACTACGGTAGATTTATCAGATGTCACGGTGTTTTGATAAATTCACCGTAGTACTAAACATGAACTAAATGTTTTCAATAATTTGTTTCACCTAATTAAAGAGAATTTATTTAATTGTTATAGGAATATTCCCCACAACATGAAAGAGTTGCATCTAAGCAAAGTTGGGAAAATGGGCAACTGGATTAGTACTCACATTGTGACATCTCAAGTTGTGGCTAGATGGTAATTATCAAAAGTATGGAGTAGAAACAATTGTTAGTTTATTGGTTTAAGGAAGTACTATTATATTATTAATAGAATTTCCTCAAGTTAGAATTCTTTTATATATATTCTTGCATTTATTTTTTGTTATTGTGAACTACCAAACTAATTGTAATCTAGTTGTAATGTTCAGTGGTGTATGATAATTATGGTTTTTCAAGACGGAATTTGTTTGCCAAAATCATAGAAATTGAATATATGTTAGATGTTTTATCAAGTATATATTATTACCTTACCATTTTGCACAAAAGCTTGCATTATGAAAACATTTGATAAAATAATACAATATGTATTTTGCACGGTTTTTACGGTGGGAGTAGAAAACAATTGAAGTACCTAGGGACGGATCTAGAATTTTTTTTTTTAGTGTGGTCAAAATTTATCACTATTAAAAGTTTTAAATGACAATGTCTAATTTTTTTGACATAATATATATTTAAATATAACTTTTTAAAATGATAATTGTTCAAGATAAAAATAACAAAAATTATGACCCATAAATCAAATATTTTGTGTTTTTTTTTTAGATGAGTTTTTTTTAAAACACACCTACATAATAATCATTCAAAAATATAAGTTTTCTTAACAGTAGAAATCAAAATTGAGTGCATGATAATTTTTTAGGGATTAATTATTTAATAAATATTAGGTAAAAATACTAAATTTAAAATGTCACTATTTTATAGAGACCAAAAACATATTTAATTATTTTTTTGTCTAGTAGCTAGAAATTCTACCTTAAAAGTGAATAAGTGAGTGTCCGAGATTCGAACTCCGACTCCTGAATAATATTATTTATCTTAAGATTCGAATTTCAATCAACTGAATTAAGCTCACGGGACAAAACATATATAACTCTACACATATATGTATAAAAAGAATTTGAAAAATTTGGTGTGGCCATGGCCACACTATGCCTTAAAGTGCATCTGTCACTGAAAGTACCTGAGAGCACTTAGATGAGATGACACCGCTTAGGTTTCTTTTCGCTTAACCAAGCTTCTGGATTCTATCCCCGATTTAGACATGCAACAGTGTTAAATTCTTAGGGAGAGTTTTCCATCCATTTGGATCCCACAAAACTCGAGGAATTAATCTCTGCAGTTACGTATAATTAAAATACCTGATTTACGCACAAAAATTGTCCATGCCCATAATTGTTTTTTGCATATCACTTATGTTTTGTGGCTCTCATAAGGACACAACTAACTTAGTCTGACTTTGGCCGTTGTTTACTGACTTTAGGTTTACAATTAAGATCCAATCTATAGCCTAAAAGAATATTTAAGACATGTGAAGCATTTTGACATTGTGGTTGATCACACTCAAAGCAAGAACGGTTTTGAACATCATAATAAACCAATAGCAAGTTGTATTACTCTTTACATTTTACATATTATGTTCGGTATTAAAATAAAGGTCGTATAAGACACAAAATACTAGTGCAATATAGCTATGTTGTCAAAATAAAATAAAATGTATAATTGCTGTTCATTTAAGACCATAAATAAATTCTTCCGCAGGGCTTGACTAAAATTATAATAAAAAAATACCAAACCCACATTAGGTACAAAATAAAAGCACTAGAAATATACTCTCAAACTCACATGCACTCTTTAACATTGTCAATTGTATTTGTAAAAATTCAAATTTGTCAACTAAATTATGTGAGTACGTACATATAAATTAGTGGAACTTTTTTTTTTGACTAAATAAATTTGTGGAACTTTATATATTATATATATATATTTAGCTTAAAAAAAGTATTAAAATTTAAAAATTGTGTCTTTGTAAGCATTATCCATACATAGTGTGTTGTCTCGATTGTGGCCTTCACCCTAACAAATTTTGACAAGGCAAGAGGATGGCTTATTTAGTTCCCAAGTAGGCCACTACGTACCCTTCTTTATGCTTAGAAATTACCAACCAAAAATGGCTCAAGGTCAAGGAGATATTTATATATACCAACTTTGACTTTCTTCAAGAGTTTGATAGATCCTGCTCACGTGCATAAGCGGCAATGTTGTCAACTTTTAATCATATACCAAAACTATTGTAATCATTTTACAAAGAAAAAGTATCTATTAGAGATAAAAAATCAAAATTAAAAAATGTATTTAAAAAAACATACAAAATATTTTGTAATATAGAAGAAAATTAAAATAGTAGAGACAAGGAGGATAGAATAATAGTAGAAAAGGTTAAGAAAAAATGTTCAAGTAAAAAAATAAAGGGAGAAAATGAGAAATGAAATTTTTTAGAAAGATTATAGAGAAAAATTATAAAGAAGAGAGAAGTGAGAAATTAATGAAAGAAGAATTGGTGGCCCAAAAATAAAATCCCTTTATGAATTTGGGGATTGGATTTTCTCCAATTTTCTCTCATGTTGATTTTAATCCCTTTTATTAATTGTATGAATGTTTTCTTGTTGCCAAACTCTAGAAGAAGACATTCAAAGAAATGATGAACTCTTTATGGTGAATTATTAATTGGATGAGTTGAGAAAATTGGGTCATACAAAAAGAGTATCTAAAGTACTCAACAAGTACCACCAAAAACTACAATAAGGGGAACAACCACAAACCCAACGTCTTACTAAAAGATCAAAAACAACTGCAGACACAACGAAGGAGAAAATGGGGAAACAAAAAGGGTAGCCTTAAAAGTAAGCCAATGTAGAACTCTGACGAACACCAAGACTCCACTCCTACAACTCACAAAAATCTACCGGTTTCAGCATAAAACGAGTTATATCTCCTACATATAAAAGGAGCAGGGGTTACATGAGTTTTTAGTCATATACGACTTCCAAGAAGAGTGTTTTACCCTATCAACAGTAGACTTGGCAGAAACAGTTTCTCCCGCAAGGATAGAACCATTTCAAGACTTCTAGATTCACCAAACAACACGTCAAATTAGCAGCCACTTTAATTTAACTTTTCTACCCAAATCTCTCAAATCCTAAAAAATATCAAATAGACAAAGGAAACCTTAGGGGGACGAAATTATCAAACCCTAACCACCGAAAAATTAGATACCAAACTAGAGAGATCCGGCCACAAGTAATGAACAAATGGTCCCTAGACTCCACTAAATTGGTTTCATATGATTCTTCAAGCAATTGAATGTGAAGCTTAAGTTTTATTTTATTAATGCTCTTAAAGTAGATTTTAGCTTTTGGTAAATGTTACTTTGGATCTGAACTGGTTGTTTAGAAATGGGATGCTGAGTTGGTTAACTTTTTGAACGGCGACGTATCAACTAGTGGTAGAGTGCTTCAAGTTGGAAATTATGTTTGACGATTCCGGCCACCGTCGATGGGGGAAAGGGACCTGCAGTCATGTTAGCACTCTGACGCTCAAGTCAATATATGAAAGAGGTGTAAAGAGTGTAAATGGAGGCGCATAATGTCATACCTAGGAATTGATGTATGAAATGCTTATATAGGAGAGTTTTAGGGTTTACAGTATTGTGGGGTCTCCATGTGGAGTGGATCAGCCACATATAATGTAACGACCCGAATTTTTAACAATTAAATAATAAAACAAAACGTATATCCTTAAAAAGTATGACTAAATTTTTGTCTTTATAAAGAAGAATAACTATATGAGATTACAAGTAATAAAATATCATAGACTCTAAAACTCCTTCCCAAGTGTCACAATCAGAGTAGGCTTCTCGAACTCGAAAACTCGACAACCTCTAGATACTGTGATTTCATAATTGCAAGACCAAACCAAACAACACAAATAGCAAGGGGTGAGAATATATTCACACAAGGCAGCGGCTTATTAACACATAAGTATAGGGAAAACAACATATCGTCATTTAGACGATCAAACAAATCACAAGTATTAACAAATAAATGCATTAACGTAACAAGACACAACAAGTCAGTTAATAGTTATTTTATTGAACATTCCTCTCGGCATCATTTATTACCCAATTAAATATTTGCTAGCACATAATCATAGAATTGAACGCAATCACAAACATATTAAATATACATCAGAAATCAATTTTAATCCAAATTGAATTATTTTTAAGGCTTACCAAGACAATATCATAACAATATATAATGATCAAATACAAAATTGCACACCAAAAACATAATATAATTAAAAAATTCATGGAAGAATCAAAACATTCAAAAGAAAAGGGGAAAAGGAAGGAGGGCAAGGTCTCATCGACTACTCTCATGGTTAACACCAGCCCTATGTGAACTCACTCACCCCTTTGCCTTATGTTTTTGCAGAGATTCTTCAAGGTTTGCTGATGATGATCGTCGTTGCTCATTTTTGTTCATCTTAATTTGTCACTAACTTAACCTATTTATAAGGATTATTATGTTTCTCTTAATCATAAAATTAATCTAAATCTTTAACTGATTTGTTCTAATATTTAATCTTCCTAAAAGATCTAAGCCCTGTTTGAAAGACTTTTTGTTGTTAGTTTTTAAAATGTGTTTTATAAAAGTGTTTTAGAAAACTGTTTTTAAAAAGCAAAACACATGTGACCTGTTTCTGCTTTTTAGTTTTTAAAGCAATAAAATTGGAAACAGGATTTTCAAACAAGTTTTTTCTTTTTTAATTTTTGAAAACTAAAAAAGAATATTTGGAAACTGTTTCAAACAGGCCCCTATTATTTTGTTTTTCCCTTAAAAATCTCATCTCATTATTTCTCATGAAAATCCATTATTTTTTGTTTCTAAGATTAAAAATATATCTTTTCTAAAAATCATAACAAAATCTATCTATCTCCAAAAGTTAAGCGATTCCTAACACTTTTGTTTTCAAAACATATCTTAATTTATGTGACCCAAAAAAATATGTTTTCAAATAAAGATATATTTCTATTAATTCCTTTCTAAATAAATATTAACCAAATAATTAAAATAAGCCAAATTCAAATAAAATAAATAGTTCTAAAATTTGGGGCATTACAGATAACACCTGTATTATCCTCTCGTACGAGCACTTTGAGGACGGTTTAAGCTCTTCACATTTAGTCTGTGCTCGTTCGTACTTCGACCGTGGTCATTATGCCACATGTTTATCCTTATCCCATTTTGGTGGGCCTTCTCGTATGTTGGGCTTTTAGCCGATCCAGAACAGGATCTAGATTCCAAGAAAGTAATTGATGCATTCACATATTGTAAAATCGTTTAGAACATGGCTCTATTGATGATTTGTAGAGCTATTTCATCTAGTCCCAACTCCTAGGTAGACATGTTAATAAAACCCATACCCGCGGATACCCGTCCAAATCCTACCCGTTTTGACGGAAAAATTCGAGTTAATTGAGTTTGGATTTGGATTTCCCCCGATTTCAAAGGTGGAGTTGGGGCGGGTAATGAGGACGTTGATACTCACCTCGAACCCGTCCCCGAACCCATTCCGCTTGTATAAAAATTAAATTTCACTTCTTTTAAATTAAAAACCATTAAACAATATCTTAAATCATATTCATGTGTTTATTTTTTATTTTTAATTTGAATAATAGACAAACCGTTTTCTCTATTTCTTTTCTTTATTAAAAAAAATATTGTTAAAACAAAATAATTTTGGACTTTTAACTTTTTTTTTAATTAAAAAAAAAAATACAATCATAATTCATACGAAAAGAGACGTAACGGAGATACCCGAACCCGGTTGAGGATACCCGATCTCCGCTGGGTATAGCTTTGGAATTATACTTTTTATCTCTACTTGAAGTTAAGATGGGTTCGAGGAAATCTAAACTTTATGGATTTGAGGCGGGAAAAATCCGCCCCGCCCCATTTCCAGACCTACTCTTGGGTTATTTTCATTATGCGACTGGTTAATGGTAATGTTCATAATTGGTAGTGACTTTCTTTTCCCTCTCCTCTGTTTTTAAGGTTTTTTTTAAAATAATAAAAATAAACTTGGATTTAGTAATGGCTCGATAAAGTTTTGAATAACCCTATTTTTTTACCAACAACGTAATGACTCTATCAATCATGGGTGTAACTCTATATATGAAGTTAGGCATTTCTCAAGTGCATATGTTCATTGATTCATTAATTCTTCCTTATCCCTCTAGCTAGCCAATTGCAAGTTGCAAAATGGAAAGTGACCAAAAATAAGAAGAAAAAATAAATTCAAAACAACTTACTATGTTTTTTTTTGGTGATTAATAACTTAATGTGTTTGAAAAAGAAAATAATGTTAAAATAAATTTGCTATAGGAAATGCTGCGTTACCATTATTCCACCAAATATATCATATACCTTTTTGATAATCTAAGCAATCAAGATGTATTTGAATTGTCTCTTCTATAAGCTAATTAACCATGCAAGCCATGAGATTTTTTGCATCAAATCCGCCATAGTTCGGCAATCAACCATTAAAAAAATAAGTTTGCTACTAATTTCATTTACTTATCTTCCTTCAAAATCAAGGTCAACCACGTACACCATATACTATATACTATTCACACATTTTATTTTATATTCAATTAATAATTTCAATGAGTTCACACTATACATATTGTTTGTAACAAAAAAAAATAACTATATATATTGTTACTTGTAATTTAGGCTTCATTAATTGTGGTACGAGTCATCATATATATGTGCCTATAGTTTTAGGTCTCTCGTGTAACCTTATTTTGCTGAAGAAGCAAAGGCTTTGATTTGTTTTCTCTCTTTTAATTTATCTTTATTAACCAACCTATATTCATTAAATGTACGTATCATCACTTCCATTTTATTCTATCCCATGTTCTTTTCTCGTGTTTGCTTGTGCCTTTTGATTTAATTCCCTTAAATCATGATTTTCTTTTCTTATTTTATTTTAGAGTTAAGTATATTCCTTGATAATTTGGGAGTATTTATCCAACAACTAATGAGAACAAGTCATATGCATGTAAAATAAAAGTTGTTTACAAGTTAATTGTGGGTACCACATGTAAATCTACTTATGTGGCTTATTATCATTGGTTGTTGAGTAAATACTCCAGAATTATCAAAGGGTAGAGTATGCTTCACCTTTTTGGTTTTAGTTCCTACAAAATCTCGAAGTTTCAAGTTTAGTCCTTAAAAAAAATTATTCGCTTTTAGTTTCGATTTGTATTTTCTATGGACTATTTTGAGGACGGAAAATGTCCATTTTTTTGTAAAAAGTCTTAAAAATAGATATTATTCTTACAAATTGCAATATTATGAAGAATTAAAATTACCATTAAATTTGTAGTAAAAAAAATTACCATTAAATTTTAATAGAGACTCATCTTAAAAAAACGTGTTTTGTAGGGATTAAAAACATATTTAATTCTATATTTTATAATCACAATATAAAAATCAAATTATTGGTTAAGGCTTAGCTTATAGTTTAGGTAAAAATTATGAATTAAGTGCTAAAAACGCAGCATTACCTTTTTCTAAGGCATGAAATTTGGCTTTTAATGGTATCTTAAGGGTCCATAGGGAAAATATATGTGAAGGCAACGCGTTTAGAACATGTGACATACATTACAATTTTCGTGCCTACTTTTCCACTTGTGTATTTATATATAATAAAATGTGCACACATATAGTTACTCTTCAAATTTCAAGATACCATTCTCTCCTTTGATTTTCTTTATTCATCTTGTAGTGCATTCCATTTTACAATCACAAAAATTAGTCATTGAAAAACTTGGTTAGATTCATTCGAACTATAGTTTCCTTTTTCGAATATTGTTTCGCAATCATAGTTTTAAATTTGCAGTCTGTAACCGCAATATAAAAGATTTTGAAGTATCTGCAACAGTATCGCGACTGCAACTTCAAACCATGATTGCGCACAATGTAGCATATGTTCGAGGTATAATAAACTAACTTTGTCTATTATTATTTTTTTCAGGTTAAAGGGCATTGAATCTATTAGTACTTCAATTTGTAACATGAGTTTTAGTCGAAATTCGACATCGAGAAGTGGAGATTCCTTGGAAGGAATGTTGAACGACTATGTCGCCGGAAAGACGAAACCGAAACCTCTAAAATCTGGCTCTACAAAATTTGTTGCAGCTTTAACATGTCTTCAATTTTTCTTTGCAATATATGCAACATTTTTATTGTACTACATGGGTCCTTCAATTGATTTAAGAACCAAACCAGATTTCTCGAGAATTGCGCAACAATGGAAACAACTCATGATCACACCACACATTGTAGGACATTACCAAGATTCTGCTTCTTCACTCATTCAAGAAACAAATCCATCACTTGTTTGTGAGAATGAGAAGATAGATTTCTTGCAAAAGAAGTCAAATGATGTTCAAATGATCAAGATAAAAAGAGATCTTTATGAAGAGGTTTTGAATTTCCAAAACAAAACCATTGGAACTGAAAATCTTCAAGAGCTAATGAAAATGAAATCCAAATGGGATTTAAATGTTCCAAATCCAACAAAACCAAAAATCAATGTTTTGTTAAACCATTTCAAGAGAAAAACACTTTGTGCTCAACTTGATTCTTTACTTCAACAAACACTTCCTTTTCATCAAGTTTGGGTGCTTTCATTCGGGAGTCCGAACGAAGCCTCCCTCAAGAGAATCGTCGAAAGCTATAACGATTCAAGAATCAGTTTCATTAGCTCGAGTTACGATTTTAAGTACTATGGAAGATTTCAAATGGCTTTACAAACAGAAGCTGATTTGGTTTATATAGTTGATGATGATATGATACCTGGAAGAAAAATGTTGGAGATTTTGGCACATGTTTCTGGGACTGAAAAGTATAAGAATTCTGTTTTGGGAAGTATTGGGAGAATATTGCCATTTAGACAGAAAGATTTTACTTTTCCAAGTTATAGGAAATTTAAGTCTAAAGAAGCTGGATTATATTTGCCTGATCCTGCTTATGATATCACTATTAATAAAATTGTGCAGGTTGATTTTCTTTCAAGTTCTTGGTTTTTATCTGCTGAACTTGTTAAGACACTTTTCATTGAGACTCCTTTTACTTTCTCTACTGGTGAAGATCTACACCTCAGGTATTATCATATTTTCAACTTGTTTTCTTTTACATCATTTTTATTATTTTTTTCTTTCAATTTGACCATTTTATTATGAAATAATATATATAGCTAATGGCAACACCGACAATCATTTATAAAAATGGCATAGTTCAACGTAATTATAAGTATTTGTGTCGTGTCGGTGTCTAATACTGACACATGAAAGAACCGAGTAGAATTTAATTTTAATGCACTGTTCGTTATTTTATGGTATGATGAATTAATTTTGTATATACGTGGTGAGAAAGTCTCAAATAGGAGAAAAAATAACATATTATTAAATATTATTTGATTTAGATAAGAAACTAATCACTTTAACTTATTCAAAAATATAGTGAAAAAGAAATGATTATCTTATTAAAAATATTCTAATCCAAACATGCATTACTGTTTAAATGATTATTATATTTTATTTTTTTATCAAATTAGCTGTGAAAATTGATTATATTAAATTTCTTGCATATGTTATACACAGAATTTTCTTTATTACACTTAACAAATCATAAACCATGTAATATTGTAATAATTAAGGTAGTTAAGAATGAGTCAAACATTTCTAATAATTAAACAATCATGATTTACTTAGTGAAAATTTAACAAATTAGATGTGAAAGTTGTTTGAACTTGACCAAACAAGTCAAACAATGAATTCTTTGAACACTCCACTTAGTGTTTGGTAGTGCTCAACTAGTTAATGCCATTAGGTTCAGAAACACTTAAGAGTGAGCATCTTAATATTCTTTATATCAAATTTGCAAAGACTTTTTGTATAGTGTCAACCATTCTACATTTTTGTCTTACTAAAACTAATGTACTTTATTCAACTTGCATATCAAGGAATGTTCTTATCTTATTCCTTATTTTCAATCAAACGAACCCTTATTTCAACTTATGAAACACTGACATAAACACAGACAAGTGATACTAACACTGACACCTAGACGTCAATAAAAATGATTGAATGCAACTATACATGTCAGTGTTGTATCGGTGTAAAATATTGTCATGTGTATGACACCTGACACATCTTAGACTAGAATTTACGTAATACATTTTTAACTAAATTAAACAAAAAATTTAGTTGTACATTAGCAATGAAGCACATGCACAGTCACACACATCGGACACGACACTATAACTGATGATAATTTGAAAAATGATACAATTTAATGGTGTCGTGTCGTGTTGGTGTCTGACACCGATGCCTGTATGACATCGAGACAGGCCTAATCAAGGAGTGTCCGTGCTACATTGTACTTTAGACACTGACACACCTTCGATCAGAAGTATTTGTGATATAGTTCAACAAAATCAAACTAACCCAAAATTTTGATTTTGTTTATATTGCAGCTATCAGCTACAGAAGTATAGAAATGCAGGGTCATTTGTTCTACCAGTAGATCCAAATGACAAAGAAACATGGGGTGATAGTGAACACAGACTAGCATATGTATCAGAAACAACAGTAATTTTCAAAGACATAGTTCAAGTCCGCGATGATCAATGGTGGAAAGCACTTTCATCAGGTTACATAACTCAATGGGCAGCAATGTACCCTCAAAAAATTGATGCACTATTCTATGCTCATTCAGTTGATGAAGTAAAAGCACTTTCACCACTTCTTGAAAAATTCAGATCAACAGTTGGTAAAAAAGCATACATTGTTGTTTCTGGTGGAAACTTTTGTCCTTGTGAAAAAGCTGCAGAAGCACTTAAATGGCCTTTGGTTGTTTGCAAAGAAAGAAGGTTTAAGATATTTGATTTGGGTGTTGGTTCAATTTCTGGTGTGTCAAACTCTGAAGCACCAGTTATACAAGCTGTGTATTCAAGTTTGAAGGGTTTGATTAAAATTCATAATCCAAGTGTTGTTATTACTGTGGATGATATTGATGTTAATGTTAGAAAGGCTTTGAAAATGGCTTCTGAAACTAATTCAAATGGTACTACTTTGGTTCTTTTGCCAAGAGCTTCTGTTTCTAAAGTTCTTTGGATGGCTGATTTGAGATCAACAGCATTGCCAAGTAAGAAAGTCTTTTTCTTTTCTTTTTTTTAAATTGCATTTCTTAAGTCTATATTAGATAATTGATAATGGGATTATGATAGGTTTTGGGTCTGGTCTAACTCAACTTTAAACTTCAAATTGTTAATTCAAAATGATCTATATAGTATTGGTGCAATATTTTAAAAATTGAAATGAACCGAGAAATGACCGATTGGTCGGATGGTTTGATTATGATTGAATTATAATCTAGTTGAACTCGATTGAACTAATTTGGTTTAAAAACAGTTAAATCAATTAAACTATGACCAATAAATCTCCTCAGTTCTATGTTTAGTCAAATTTTTAAAACATGTGTATAACTTGAGATACCGTATTAGATTTTGAATTAGTATTCTTTGAATAGGTCTTCTCTGACACTGGTGAGTCAAAACTTCAGTAGGGATTTGGATTGCATGCAGTCAGGACAAATTTGGGCATCCGATTAAGACCGGATTGTCCAAATTTAAAGCAATCATATAGTTCAATTAAATCTTATTTCAATCTAAAACGTCTTATCATGGTCAGACGGTCAGATCTGTCTTGACTGCATGCAATTTGGATCTGTATCTCAACTATATCACTAGTAACCTAAGATTTCCAACAAATGAAACTTAAATTTAATAAATATTTAGCTAGTATTAGTTCAAAATCATTCATTATATTGTCTTAATTGAACTAACATGTTAATTATTACATAATTTTCTCTCTCAGATTGGAACAAAATGAGATTATCCATCAACATCATAACTCAAAACAGGGTAAACTCACTATCAAGGCTTCTAAGATCACTCACAGATGCATACTATCTAGGAGATGAAATTCCAATCACATTCAACATGGATAGTAAAGTTGATGAATCAACAATAAAACTAGTTTCTTCATTTGATTGGCCACATGGACCAAAAACACTAAGAAGAAGAATAATCCAAGGTGGACTCATAAGAGCAGTTAGTGAAAGTTGGTATCCATCATCAGATGATAACTTTGGTTTACTCTTAGAAGATGACATTGAAGTTTCACCTTATTACTATCTATGGATCAAATATGCACTCATGAATTACCATTATGACCCTCAAGTTTCTCTCCCTGAACTCTCTTCAATCTCTCTATACACACCAAGAATAGTTGAAGTTGTTAAAGAAAGACCAAAATGGAATGCAACACAATTCTTCAAACAAATTCATCCAAACACACCTTATCTTCATCAATTACCATGTAGTTGGGGAGCAGTGTTTTTCCCTAAACATTGGAGAGAGTTTTATGTTTACATGAACATGAGGTTCACCGAAGATCCTAAGAAAAACCCGGTTCAAATACCGAAATCAAGAACAAATGGTTGGCAAGCTTCATGGAAAAAATTTCTTATTGATATGATGTATTTAAGAGGGTATGTTAGTCTTTATCCAAATTTTCCAAACCAAGCTAGCTTTTCAACTAATCATATGGAACCAGGTGCACATATTAGTGCTAAAGATAATGTGGTTAAGCATAATAAAATGGATTTTGAAGTGCCATTATTGAAAGATGATTTTAGAAATTTTTTACCTGGAATGAAAATGCCTTCAGCTTCAAGATTACCATCTTTGAATCTTTTTAATCAAGCTGTTTCTCTTAAGGGACTTAAATCTGCTGGTGCTAAGTTGGGACAAGATGTTCTTAGATGTGATAATGTTACTGAGATTGTTGCTGTTGATCATCATACTGGTTTACCAAATCACTGCTACAAATTCTGAATTGTTTAGCATTAATCTATTAATTAATTATTCTTTGTGCTCTTTTTTATTTTTTTTAACTTTGTAATTTATTCTACTTTGAGTTGAAGAATTGTTTCTGTTTTGTTTATAAAAAGCAATTTTGCTGTTGATGGAATAAGTATATATGAGGTAACTCATATTTCCAAAGGATATGATAAAGTGGTCTTTTCTCAAATGCAATTGTAATTAATTGTTGAATGTATCATGTTAAGACTTCTCTGCATAAATAGTTTTCTTTTTCATTATTCGTTGAAACGATCAATGTTATGATTTGACACGCAATATTTTGATGTGGAACTTAAGTCGGATTTGGATCCTCTCCTACAGTTTGTGTTTAGTCCTCTCTCTTTTTCCTAATCCAACGGTTGTTGATTCACAAAGGAAAAAAATAAGAGAGAGAAAATCATGAATGAATGGTTAAGATGAGGACATGATGAAGAACATCAAAGAAAGCGCAGAGAGGATTCCAAGTTCCAACTTAGGTCATGAACAAATTTCATCTAATAGACTAGTATTTTGTGGTATACTCTTTTTACTCTGATTTTAATATTTAGTATGCTAGACTTTGTTGTGATGATACGCGTTCTATTCTAATTTAAGTTACTTAGGTTTAATTCCAAAGTTAAATGTGAATTTTGTAGTCACACTAAAACAACTAAGACTTCACATATATCAGAATCTAATACATTCTGATATATATGTGAACTTGATGGAATTTGACTAGAAATAGTAAATGTTATTTTGTCACTTTTATTGACGATTGTTCTGATTACACATGTGTATCTAATGAAGAATAAAAGTGAAACACTTAATATGTTTAAGATGTTTTTCAATGAAATTGAAAATCAATTTAGCAAGAAAATTAAGGGGTTTTGTAGTGATAGGCAGAGCTGTCCCTGAGATTTTGGGTGCCCTATGCAAGTTATAATTTTGGTGCCACATTTTTTTATAAGTCATATAAAAATATATAATGTGAAAGAAAAGTTAAAAATTATACTTTCAATTGTTAGAATCCCTCTGATAACTTTTAATTCTTCAAAGGAATTTTATTGATGACTAATTTGCAAGTGAACAAATTATCGCAAGTAGTAAAAGAATATCGATCCACGAGGATTGTTGTAAATCAAGCAAAACTAATTGGACTACTTATTAAATGTAAAATTAAAGACATATTGGGGTGGGGGAGGGGGGTGGGGGGGAGGTTTGTTCATGAAACTTTGTTTAGTAATTTTATCGAACAGTTGGTGTGCGTTTGGAAAGGTGATTGGACCTTTTGGTTCACCTAACTACAATTATCTTGCTAATCTTTGGCATTCCAACGAATTACTCATTTGAATCCATGATTTGGTTAACAAAAATGATCATGCCCAATGTCTTGGTACATAATCCATTCCCTTAATCATGAATTCCTAATTTCTTAAGACAATTCATGATTAAGTGAAGGTTTTAGAACTTTAACCATGTAATCACAATCAACAAACCAATATGGCTAAAGTGAATGTTAATTGTACAACTATTCCTAGATCCACAATTCATTTCTATTGTCATAGTAAACAAATAATTGAAATCATCACACAAATGACCAATTCATGCAAAGCATTAAACAAGAGGAATAATTGCATCAAAACAACTTTATAATCCATTGAGAATACTAAGAAAGATCACATGAATCAAGGTACAAGTAATTAAAATCCCCTAAGATCCAATCTAGAAGATTAACAAAACATGATGAAAGTGGAAATTACATGAGAGAATTGGAATGAAATCTTCATGATAAGAGGAATTGGGTGTGTTTCCATACTTGATTCCTTGCTTGGATCCACCTCCTTCTGCCTTCAATTGAGCTCCAAAGACCACTTTTGATCTCAAAGTTCGTAACTTTTTTTCATCAAACAAGTCTCCTATTTGTAGATCCAAAACCATGCATGTTGAACGTCCCACGCGCGATGCGCCACCTCCTTACGCGCGACGCGCAACCATCAGATGGAAAACTAGGCACAACAGCAACAGACATGCGCGACGTGCAGGAGACAGACATACTCTAATCTCTCATTTTCCTGCTTTCTTCTAGCACAAGCTAACTCTTCAAAACCATGATTTTCTCTTATTCTAAACTTAAAAACCATCAAAAAGTCCTTCAAACTCCCTTGAATTATGTTACTTTTAGTGTGTAATAACGAAGTTATCATTTACTATCAAGATCATAAGAGTCTAAGTCAATTTTAGAATTTAGTTATAATAATTATTTAATTTATTTATTTTAACACACGCGAGTGCAGTATGAACACATACGCGAGCGCACGCACGCACATACACACAGTAATTTATTTATTTCATCAAAGTTTGTTGCCAAAAATCTCTTTCGGCAACAAAACCTTTGACACTCCATAAACCCCAACTGGTTTATCATCATACAATATCTTAACAAGTTTTGCTTCCATGATTCCGCTGCTCACAGTCACAATTCCGTTGTGACCAGAGATATTAAGCGTGTATAGCTCGGCTCCCATCGCAGCTGTTGCGAAAGTTGGCAAATTTTCTAGTATTGCTGATTGAAGTAAAGCTAACCGAAAGTATCCTCTAAAAACATGAGCTTTGATGAGAAGATTTTTTTTATCCAACAAGAGTGACTGAGTTTCTGCGGAACGAGGTAATATTCCAAACGCTATGACTTTTAACTATGTGTGTGTCATTTATGTGGAGTTTAATGAGACTCATTTTAGAGTTTTTGGTGAGTTGTATGAATATTTAAGAAATGTGGTTGAGTTGTTTAAATAATTGGATGTGAAATATAGTATAAAAAATTGAACGGGGTCCACTTAAAGAACTCAAGTGGGTGCAATGGATAATAATGCTCTAAGTCAATTTTAAAATTTAGTTATAATAATTATTTTATTTATTTTAATACAAGGACTCACGACGCTCACACACGCGAATGCACGCACATACACACTAAGTAAAAAAAATTGTGCCCCTAAAATTTTAGTGTCATGTACGGTCGCTCCTGTTGAACATCCTTGGGAATTCCCTCCTGGTGATAGGGGAACTGAGTACAATTCTAATTTATTTAATAAATTTTATAAATAACATGGAATTTTATAAATGAATGGTAAAGTGGAAAGAAAGAAGAGAACTCTTACACAATTAGTCGTTATTTTTACTCTTAAAGGGATAACAACATTATGAGTCTCACTCACCAAAAAAAAATTAAATGTGTTACTTAATCAAAAGACATTGTCTTGTGATATCTAATAGTATGTTTTTGGTTGGACTTACTTAATAACTGTAGGGAATTGTCTCCCGTGGCAATATGATCGGAGAGAATCGAGTGTTGAAATCCACCTTTCATTTTTTTTATTATGATTAAGGGTCCGTCCGGATTAGCTTATTTTTGAATTTATACAAACAACTTATGCAATTTTCATGTATTTTTATAAGTTTGCCAAGGTAGTTTATGATAAAATAGCTTATAAAAATACAATTTTCACTAGTATGGACCTATAAAATAGCATAAAACCTAATTTATATTGCATAAACTCAAAAATAAGCTAATCCAAACGCGTCCTAAACCCTTGAAGAAAAAAATGAATAGTTTGATTTAACGGGAGAAAAAAGTGACCGGGGGCAATCTCTTTCTCGTAAAAAGAACCAAGCCTCTAAGAGCAGAGTTATCGAGATTTGAATTTGTTTCATTTATTACTCATTTATTTGTTGTCCATTAGAAAAGAGATAGACACAAACGAATATTAGTGGTACTCACTTTTAATGGAGTTTAGCTTTGCTCAATTTTCTATCCTTCATTTGTTGTCCATTTATGAGAGAGTTGGACACAAATAAAATACTTATGGGACTCATTAATGAGATCCACTTATTATATGAATATAACTAATCTATCTTTAGTGTCTATCTTTCTCGTAAATGGACAAACAATGAAAGTAGTAAATGGAGCAAAGTCACACTTCTTTTAACTGGCCCACTAATATTCACGAGTTGAAATCCTCTCCATTTTTTTATTCTCTCTATTTATTCTATTACCAAAGTTTTTAAATATTTTGGGGTGTATAAAAAAGATTTGGACCCACTTAATGTCACATTTGCATTTATATTTCCAAAATTATATAATAATGGAATAAATGGAAAAAATAGGAAATGGAGAGAATCCTAACTCAATATTCATTTGTGTTTATCTCTCTCCTAAATGGACAACAAATGGAACAGTAGTAAATGGAGCAAATCTAAGTTCTAATTATCAATGCCTTTTTACCGTGGCTTCACAAAAATCAATGAAAATGTGTCGGTAAAAGCAATAGCTGAAGAAAGTGTCGGTAAAAGCAATAGCTTACGATTGCACTGAATTATATTATCTTCTCAAATTATTATCAGTGTCAACTTGTTGTTTCTGGTGTTTGTGTTCGTGTTTCATAGATAAAATGTCATTGACGCTAAGGAACTCTGTGCTAAAATGCTTAAGAAGAATAAAATAAACTGGAATGAGATATCTCATGACTCAGCCATGGGTCTTGTTGATAAGGTATAAAAAACTTTTCAAGTTTCAAGTTATATTCATTGCTGGTGTTATGAGTTTTAGTTCTGAATAGAACATATTTTATAGTTGTAAAGGAAGGAGTAATGTAATGATGAATATGGTAGTGCTGATAAGCTTCAGCGGTTATATTAATCTTTTGGATTTGAGAAAAGAAAATGGTTTCCTGTTGGTCTGATTTATGAGCTGCTCTGGCTGTGGATGAGATCATGAGAAAAGGGAGGGTTGAAAATAACCAGATTGCTTCTGCAATTTTCTGGATAGTGCTGATTCTAAATATATCAACTATAAGCAAATGCTATTAATGACTTCATCAGCCATTAATGTTGTACTGGTAGACTGGTGTAGTTGAGTATAATAAGTTGTTATTTGATGGTTTTTCTGTTGGAAATTGCCTTTTAATTAATTGGATGAAGCAAAAACTAATGTTCTTGTTTTGCACTGTGTGGGACGCATTGATGTGCTTTGGCCACTGGTTGGCTGAGTGGCGCACAGTTGTGCAGTATACATACTGCTTCATTTTCTGCAGCCGCCAAGATGAGAGAGAAAGTGATTTTTGAAGGGTTTTCTTCACTAACATCAATCTAGGGTGTGGAGAATTACCTTGAAATTGGATGAAGCAGAAAAACAGGTTCTGGAGCTGGCACGCCGCGCAGATACTCGAGAAGAAACAGGTTGGGATATCTGGCAGTGGCGCGCCGCGCAGCCTCACTGGCGCGGCGCGCAGGCGCGCGAATCCTATTTATAGGGGTGCGATTTCTGCTATGCCGTCACGGTTGAAAAGAGGTTTTTTGAGGGTTTTCTCAAACAACAAAAGGCTAGGAATATTTCTTAGGGTTGGGAATAATCTCTTTCATCTTGTAAACACATATCATTGAAATCTCTTGGTCACGGGAAGAGATTTGGGACAAGGGTAGATTTAGGGTTTCTAATTCTTGTAACCTTTGTGAGAATCTCATTGTAATCAAGGAACAAAGTTTGATAGTGGAACGGAGAGCTGCTCTCTCCCCCAGAGTAGGTTCATTAACACCGAACTGGGTAAACAATTGTGATTGTGTCCTTTACGTTTTCGCGGTTTATTTGTTTAGTATTGATATTGTTTATTCTCACTTATTTTGATTGTTTTATCGGATTGCTCCACACACTAAGGTTATTGGTGTGATTTTAACCGAATTCACCGAATTCACAACAATTGGCGCCCACCGTGGGGCAAGGATCAAACGATTAAAGTATCATGGGTTCTAAGTGGGACATTGAAAAGTTCAATGGGAGTAACGACTTCAGTCTTTGGAAGGTGAAGGTTAGGGCAATACTTACTCAACAAAAGTGTGATGAGGCGTTGAAGGGAGTGGCAGCCATGCCAGCTACTCTCTCAGACACGGAGAAGGCCGAGATGGATGGCAAAGCATTAAGTGTTATCATCTTGTGTCTTGCAGACAAGGTGCTGAGGGAGGTGGCAAAGGAGAAAAGTGCAGCTGCTATGTGGGCCAAACTTGATAAGTTATATATGACTAAGTCCCTGGCACATAAGCAGTGTCTGAAGCAACAACTCTATTTCTTCCGTATGGTGGAGAATAAATCGGTGTCGGAGCAACTATCAGAGTTCAATAAGATTATTGATGATTTGGCGAACGTTGATGTGAAGATAGAAGATGAGGACCAGGCGTTTCACTTGTTGTGTGCTTTACCTAAGTCTCTTGAGCATCTCAAGGATGCATTGCTATATGGCAAAGAAGGCACTATCACCTTGGATGAAGTCCAAGCGGCTTTGAGAACCAAGGAGCTGACAAAGCTCAATGAATTGAAGATTGATGATAGTGGAGAAGGCTTGAATGTCACAAGGGGCAAAAGTGAGAACAGAGGTAAAGGCAAAGGGAAGAAACACAGGTCTAAGTCTAGGGCAAAGGGTGATAGTGGTAGCAAGTTCAAATGCTATCACTGTCATGAACCGGGTAACTTCAAGAAGGACTGTCCTCAGAGAAGGGGCAGTGATAGTTCGTCAGCTCAGATTGCTATTAGTGAAGAGGAAGGTTATGAGAGTGCAGGTGCACTGACAGTTACTAGTTGGGAACCGGAGAAGAGCTGGGTCATGGACTCCGGATGCTCTTATCACATTTGTCCAAGAAAGGAGTACTTTGAAACCTTGGAATTGAAAGAAGGTGGAGTTGTGCGTCTTGGTAACAATAAGGCGTGCAAGGTTCAAGGTATTGGTTCTATTCGTCTTAAAATGTATGATGACCGCGACTTTCTTTTGAAAAATGTGAGGTATATCCCTGAACTTAAGAGAAATTTAATTTCGATAAGCATGTTTGATAATCTAGGGTATTGCACTAGAATTGAACGTGGTGTGATGAGAATTTCTCATGGTGTATTAGTAATAGCTAAAGGGTCTAAAATGAATGGTCTTTACATTTTAGAAGGTTCCACCGTTATTTCTAATGCATTAGTAACTAGTGTTGAAAATGCATACATAACTAAACTATGGCATTTGAGGTTAAGGCATGTCAGTGAGAGAGGTTTAGTTGAGCTAGCAAAACAAGGTTTGCTAGGACAAGAAAAATTGAACAAACTAGATTTTTGTGATAACTGTACACTAGGAAAACAACACAAGGTGAAGTTTGGGGTGGGAGTTCATAAGTCTAGTAGACCGTTTGAGTATGTTCACTCGGACCTTTGGGGTCCAGCGTCGGTCCCTACTCATGGTGGAGGTTCGTATTTTCTTAGTATTATTGATGATTACTCTAGGAGGGTATGGGTGCACATCATTAAAAATAAAAGTGATGCTTTTGAAAAATTTAAAGAATGGCATACCCTGATAGAAAATCAAATTGGAACTAAACTGAAAGTTTTAAGAACTGACAATGGCCTGGAGTTTGTTTCAAAGCAATTTAATGAGTTTTGCAGGAAGAAAGGTATAAAGAGGCATAGAACCGTTGCATACACACCGCGGCAGAATGGTCTTGCTGAAAGAATGAACAGGACCTTGTTGGAGCGGGTGAGGTGTATGCTGTTGGGAGCTGGATTACCCAAGAGTTTCTGGGGAGAGGCAGTTAACACTGCTGCCTATTTGATCAACAGATGTCCATCAACAGGAATTGATCTGAAGACACATATGGAGGTTTGGAGTGGCAAGCCGGCAGACTACTCCAAATTGAAAATCTTTGGAGCTCTAGCATTTGCTCATGTTAAGCAAGATAAGCTTGATGCTAGAGCTGTGAAGTGTGTGTTCATTGGTTATCCAGATGGTGTGAAAGGTTACAAGCTGTGGAAGATGGGACCGGGAGGATCAAAGTTTATAATAAGCAGGGATGTCACTTTTGATGAGACCCGGATGGGGATGAAGTGCAAAGACCTGAATGAGAGTCCAGAAACGGGGGTGGAGAATTTCCAGTTTGAGGTGGAGCCTTTCACTGATAGGAGGGAAACAGAGGAGCAGAGTCTAGTCCCTGAAGAAAGTGGAAGTGATGATACAGCTACTTCGTACTATCAACTAGCTAGAGATAGGGAGAGAAGAAGAGATATCCGTCCACCTAATAGATACGGTTATGCTGACCTTATTTGTTATGCTTTGAATGCAGCTGAAGAGGTGCAAGACTCGGAACCAAAGAACTTCAGGGAAGCATCAGAAAGCATAGAAGGCAAGGACTGGTTGAAGGCAATGAATGAGGAAATGCTATCATTGGAGAAGAACCAGACTTGGGAACTTGTGCCATTACCTAAGAATAAAAGGGTAGTGGGTAGCAAGTGGGTGTTCAAGAAAAAGGAAGGCATTCCTGGAGTTGAAGCACCAAGGTATAAGGCGAGACTTGTAGCAAAGGGTTTCACTCAGGTGGAGGGGATTGATTACAACGAAATCTTCTCACCGGTGGTGAATCATTGTTCTATAAGGGTACTTATGGCAATTGTGAACCAGTATGATCTTGAGTTGGAACAAATGGATGTGAAGACCGCATTCTTACATGGAGAGTTGGAAGAAACCATCTACATGCAACAACCTGAAGGTTTTGTGGAAGACAGTTCTAAAGTATGTCTGTTGAAGAAATCTTTGTACGGGTTGAAGCAAAGTCCAAGGCAGTGGTATCGTCGGTTTGATGATTTCTTATTAAAGGTTGGATTCGTGAGAAGCAACTATGACAGTTGCGTATACATGATGAAGAGGAATGAGAAAATCATTCTCTACCTTCTTCTTTATGTAGATGATATTCTTATTGCAGGTTCTGAAAAGCAGGAGATTCTAAAGCTCAAGGAGAAACTAAATTGTGAATTTGAGATGAAGGATCTTGGTAATGCAAAGAGGATACTTGGCATGGATATCGTGAGAGACCGGAGTAAAGGTGAATTGTTCTTATCTCAGTACGGTTATTTGAAGAAAGTGGTGGAGCGGTTTAGAATGACAGATTCTAAGGTAGTGAATACACCACTTGGTCACCATTCAAAATTGTCAATAAAACAGTGTCCTCAATCCGAGGATGAAAGAAAGAAGATGTAAACTACCCCTTATGCAAGTGGAGTTGGAAGCATCATGTATGGCATGGTTTGTAGTAGACCGGACTTATCCTATGCAATAAGTGTGGTAAGTCGGTTTATGGCAAATCCGGGCCAAGTTCATTGGCAAGCTTTGACGTGGGTTCTGAGGTATTTGAATGGGTCCTTGAAGGGAGGTCTGAAGTATAGAAGAACAGATCCAGGAAGAGATGTTTTGGAGGGTTATGTGGATGCGGATTATGCGGGCAATGTGGATACTAGAAAGTCTTTATCTGGTTTTGTATTCACTCTATTTGGTACAGCGGTAACGTGGAAGGCTAATCAACAGTCGGTTGTGGCCTTGTCGACAACTCAAGCGGAATATATAGCTCTTGTTGAAGGAGTCAAGGAAGCTATATGGCTGAAGGGTATGATTGGAGAAATGGGGATTGGTCAAGGGTGTGTGAAGATACATTGTGACAGTCAGAGTGCCATTCATTTGGCGAATCATCAAGTGTATCATGAAAGAACTAAACACATTGACATCCGGTTGCACTTTGTTAGAGATATGATTGAGACAAAGGAAATCAGAGTGGAGAAAGTAGCATCGGAGGAAAATCCAGCAGACATGTTCACCAAATCATTACCAAGAGTCAAGTTCAAGCATTGCTTGGACTTTATTAACTTTGAAGAGTAGACGAAGATTGGAGAGGGCAGCATGGTGGTTGGTGGGAAGTTGGCACCACCATCAATTTAAAGGCAAGGTGGAGATTTGTGGAGAATTTACCTTGAAATTGGATGAAGCAGAAAAACAGGTTCTGGAGCTGGCGCGCCGCGCAGCTCCCCCCCACGCGCCGCGCAGATACTCGAGAAGAAATAGGTTGGGATATCTGGCAGTGGCGCGCCGCGCAGCCTCACTGGCGCGGAGCGCAGGCGCGCGAATCCTATTTATAGGGGTGCGATTTCTGCTATGCCGTTACGGTTGAAAAGAGGTTTTTTGAGGGTTTTCTCAAACAACAAAAGGCTAGGAATATTTCTTAGGGTTGGGAATAATCTCTTTCATCTTGTAAACACATATCATTGAAATCTCTTGGTCACGGGAAGAGATTTGGGATAAGGGTAGATTTAGGGTTTCTAATTCTTGTAACCTTTGTGAGAATCTCATTGTAATCAAGGAACAAAGTTTGATAGTGGAACGGAGAGTTGCCCTCTCCCCCAGAGTAGGTTCATTAACACCGAACTGGGTAAACAATTGTGATTGTGTCCTTTACGTTTTCGCGGTTTATTTGTTTAGTATTGATATTGCTTATTCTCACTTATTTTGATTGCTTTATCGGATTGCTCCACACACTAAGGTTATTGGTGTGATTTTAACCGAATTCACAACATAGGGATTAGACAGTTACTCTTGGGTGTTGTATTCATCTCTTTCATCTTGTAATCACATATCAATTGAATCTCTTGGTCACTGGGAGATATATATTTGAGAAAAGAGTAGAATTAGGAAAATTTTTAATTCTTGTAACTCTCGTAAATCTCATTGTAAACAAGAACTTCAAGGTGGATAATGGAACGGAGAGGTGCTCTCTCCTCCAGAGTATGTGGTATTAGCCGAGCTGGTTAAACAATTTCTCGGTGTCTTTTTTATCGCTTTCTTGTTATTTACTTTTATTGGTTTGATTATTATTGCTCATAGAAATATCGTTCTTTGATGGATACTCGAATCACTTGCACTTAAGAAGGACATGCCACATTCAAAACAATATGCAACATTGTTGATGATTCTTAAATAAAAAATGCTAAAAAAGCAAAGACAAGTTTTGTTGAAAACAAAGTGCATAGAAGACTATCAATGCAATGACATGCGAGATAAATCATAAATTTATATTTATTAAAATATATGGTTTTATTTTTATTTTTTAAACATATATGCATGTGTGCACGACAAAATTAAATTTATAAATATCTTAATTTTGTCAAATCCTAGTTTGTATTGCTTCATTATGTAATTAAGCCTTACTAATATCAAATCTTAATAAAATAAGAGAAAAGGAGTAAATTTTAATTTGCATCATAATATATTTATATTTTTTTACAAAATCCTATTCTCATATATATACACAAAGTAATATAAATAAGCATATGATACCAAAACAATCGATTTTTTTGGAATTCAATCAATCATACACTAGGTATTCTTTAATTTATTTGATGCATAGGAGTGCATACCACATTTTAAAAATAATATATATTTATAAAAAAATTCATAATTATAATGTAAAATATAATAAAAAATCTGATATATCATATTGCAAATCCGAACTTAAGGCAAATTGTAAAATATAATTAGAGAGAAGGGGAAAGCGTTAAAGTGATGGATTAAAAGTTTACATTCTCAAGTCCATAAAAAAACGTAAAAACATGACGTCCGTGGAATTCAAACAAAACTTATGATTATTTGATTTATCCATACATGCAACATTAATAATATAATATTGGAAAAAAAATATATAATCGACAAACTAAATCATATAAATAATATAAAAGCTTCTAAGAATAAATTAAACTATTAGTCCACACTAAATAAAAATGATAAAAAGATTATTATAAAATATAACTTATGCATGTATGGACCATTCTCCTATTAATCTTCATGGAAAATTTATCAATTGTGAGTATTAGCTTCGTGGATAGCTCGTCCTCCATGAGATGGAAATACCATTGAACAAAAAGTACACTTAAAACCTTGTTGCTGTTGTAGTGGTGATTGTGTAGAATTAGTTGTTATTTGATGGTTCTTCATATGGTTGTCATAAGATAGAACAGATGAGAGCATGTCACCACATTGATCACATTGTGTTTTGACTTCACATTTCGTTATTCGATGGACAAACAAATGACGCTCACTTTCAAATGACTTGCCACATTCAAAACAAACGTGCCACAATATCTTGTTCATGATTCTTAAACAAAAAATGCTAAAAAATCAAAGACAAAAGTTTTGTTAACAAAGTGCATATATAGAAGAATATCAGGGTAATGGAGGATGAGAGAAGTCACAAATTTATATTGATTAAAATATATGGTTTTATTTTCAAATTAACAATATATCTATGTGGGATATATTTGATTTCGAAATCAAAATTGGAAGAAAAAAAATTTAAGATATTTATATAAAAAAAGTAAATTTTTGTAATATTTTATGTGATAATACGTAAAATTAGTTTCGAAAATAAATTCATATCTAATATATTTTGGGCTAAAATCAGTTTGAAAAATTTAAAATTAATTTCGAACAAATCTCTTTAAACCTAGCAAAATATTTATGTTTTAGGATGAAATGGATGCTTTTAATGTTTTTGGGGTTGATTTATCAACAGAAAAGAAAATGTAATTAAAATGTTTTAAAAATCGATTTGTAAGCAAAATAAATTGTTGTGCTTTAAGTTAAGTGATTGGGAATTGTAGGTAAGTGAGGGAAATGGAAGATCATTGAATTTGTGGTATTTAGACGAAAGAATATGAGAAAATAATAAAAAACATAATATTATTGATAATGACGTAAAATAATACATTTACATTATTTACATAAGAAAATAGTACGATACTATTTAGTAATTATAATCAAGTGAATATTTAAATCTAAACTAAATTCCTTAATTATAGGGCATAAAATAAACAAATCTAGAGATATTTTCTCAACAAATATAATATAAAACGTATGTAGATATTTTCTATTCTAACAGTTGGGTTGGTAGTGAACATAATTCATGGATTACTTCTCCCAAGTTGTAGGTGTATAATTTGTTTCTGATTTGATTTAATGTTGTAAGATCAAAAGAGTTGAGATCATGTTCAAATTCACAATTTGTGGTAGCTCAATTTATTAATTTGATATTTTCAGCATGTAAACATTCCTTGATACGTTCTGCAAGGTGTCACATATTCTAACTGAACAAAATACATCACTCACTATTAAGGCACCATTAAGTAGAAAATATTATTGTGAAAAACAACATGTAATATTTGTTGCATAACATACTGATCTATTTTACACTTTCTATGTTAACAAAAAAAACATCATGAGAGAATAAGCAAATATTATCATAAGAGAAAATGAGTAGATTTTAATTTGCATCATAATATATTTATTTACTTTTTACAAATTCCTATTCTCAGATAAATAGACAAAGTAATATATAAGTAAGAATATGATGAGTCTGGATCCTCTCCTTCAGACCTGTCTACAGCAGTCTCTCTATTATATATATACGCTCCCTCCGTTCCTTTTTATTTGTCGTTTTAGATTACTAAACACAATTCACATAATATACTTTCACCATAAATTTTATTAATATATAAAACCAAATGTTAGCAAATAAGATATTGTTCAATTTGTCTCGACGAATATTTTCAAATTATAAAATTTTCATAATCTATTATAATAGATAATTATAGATATTAGCAATCAAAGTTATGTATTGGCTTATTTGCGGTGATAAAAAATTACAAAAAAAAAAATAAACGGAGGAAGTATTTGATTTCTGAATCAAAATTGGAAAAAAATAATGATGAAATTTATATAAAAAAAAGTAAATTTTGGTAATATTTAATGTGATAATATGTAAAACCAGATTCAAAAATAAATTCGTATGTAATATATTTTGGGCTTAAATTAGCTTAAAAATATCTAAAATTAGTTTCAAAAAAATCTTGTTAAACCTAGCAAAAAAATTATGTTTTCGGCTGAAATAGATGCTTTTAAAAAATATATTTTTGGGGTTGATTTATCATATGAAATAAGTGTAATTAAAATTTTTTGATATATTTTTTAAATTGATTTGTAAGAAAATAAAAAACTCTGTGCCTAAATGCTCTTAGCTTATAAAAAAATTGATGTGCTTTAAGTTAATTGATTGTACTACAACATAATATCAAAAATTATAATTATATATGACATATTTAATTTGAATAAAAAAATATTGATAGATAGGTATAAATCTATTCTCGGCAAAAATTTATATAAAATCTATATTATGATTATATTTTTAGAGAATACCAATACAACGAATTTAAAAATACTATTTTACATAAGTTTGCTTGTGTCAAAAAAAAAAAAAAATATTTTTGCTTAGGATCATATTGCAAATCTGAACTTAAGACAAAATGTAGAATGTAACTCGAGAGAGGGGGGAAAGAGTTGAAGTTACAGATTGAAAATTTACGTTCTCGAGTCAATAAAAAAGAAACACGTAAAAACATGAAGTCCGTAGAATTCAACCAAAACTTTTGATTATTTGATTTATCCATACATGCACCATTAATAATATAATACCGAAACAAAATATATAGTCGACAAACTAAATAATATAAATAATATAAAAGCTTTTAAGAATAAGTTAAACTATTAGTCTACACCAAATAAAAATGATCAAATAATTGTTATAAAATATAACTTATGCATGTATGGACCATTCTCCTATTAATCTTCACGGAAAATTTATCAATTGTGAGTATTAGCTTCGTGGATAGCTCGTCCTCCATGTTGTTGTGGTGATTGTGTAGAATTAGTTGTTGTTTGATGGTTCTTCATATGGTTGCCATAAGATAGAGTAGATGAGGACCTGTGACCACATTGATCACATTGTGTTTTGGCTTCGCATTTCATTATTTGATGGACACATAAATCACAAGTACTTTCGAAGGACTTGCCACATTCAAAGCAAATGTGCAACATTGTTTTGTTCATGATTCTTAAACAAAAAATGTTAATAAATCAAAGACAAAAGTATTGTTGACACACAAAGTGCATATATAAAAGAATATCAGGGCAATGGAGTCTGAGAGAAGTCACCAATTTATATTGATTAAAATATATGGTTTTATTTTCAAACAATATAACCATGTGGATATATTTGATTTCGGAATCAAAATTGGAAGAAAAAAATAAAGATATTTATATAAAAAAAAAAAAAAAAAAGTAATTTTATGTTATAATACGTAAAATCAGTTTCGAAAATAAATTCATATCTAATATATTTTTGGCTAAAATCATCTTCAAAAAAATAAAATTAGTTTCAAAAAAATCTTGTTAAACCTAGCAAAACAATTAGGTTTTAGGCTGAAATAGATGCTTTTAAAAAATATATTTTTGGGTTTGATTTATCATATGAAAAAAGTGTAATTAAAAGTTTTTGATATATCTTTTAAAATTGATTTGTAAGCATATAAAAAACGATTTGCCCAGATGCTCTTAGCTTATAAAAAAAAAATGATGTGCTTTAAGTTAATATCTAAAATTATAATTATATATGACATATTTAATTTGAATAAAAAAATATTGGTATATAGGTTTAAATCTATTCTCGGCAAAAATTTATATAAAATCTATATTATGATTATATTTTTAGATAATATCACTACAACGAATTTAAAAATATACTTTTTTACGTAAGTTTGCTTGTCTCAAGAAAAAAAATTGCTTAGGATCATATTGCAAATCTGAACTTAAGACAAAATGTAGAATGTAACTAGAGATAGGGGAAAGAGTTGAAGTGACGGATTAAAAATTTACATTCTCAAGTCAATAAAAAAGAAACACGTAAAAACATGAAGTCCTTGGAATTCAACCAAAACTTATGACTATTTGATTTATCCATACATGCACCATTAATTAATAATATAATACCGAAACAAAATATATAGTCGACAAACTAAATCATATAAATAATATAAAAGCTTTTAAGAATAAGTTAAACTATTAGTCGTACTAAATAAAAATGTTCAAATAATTTTTATAAAATATAACTTATGCATGTATGAACCATTCTCCTATTAATCTTCACAGAAAATTTATCAATATGTGGAGTATTAGCTTCGTGGATAGCTTGTCCTCCATTCTGTAGTTGTGATTGTGTAGAATTAGTTGTTATTTGATGGTTCTTCATATGGTTGCCATAAGATAGTGTAGATGAGAACCTATTACCACATTAATCACATCGTGTTTTGGCTTCGCATTTCATTATTTGATGGACACATAAATCACAAGTACTTTCGAAGGACCGCAATGATGTTGTGTGGAATACTATTCGGCAGACTCCTAGTCAAGTCGTGGAGGGACTGGTGTGACGCGAATCATATCTTTCGATCAGCCTTACGTTTTCTTTCCTTCCTCCATTGGAGCTGGAGAAAATTCTTCCAATTTCCTCTCAATTCCAAAGCCTTGCATGAGTGTAACAGCCCGGACCCCTTTTCTACGTATCTAGTAAACAATTTCAGCGTTGTACCTCACATCTTCTTTACTAGAGAGAGGGTAGAGAAGATCGTGAGGTACAGCGCCGGGATGGTTGTGAGTGAAGAACCGTTCTAGGAATTTATCTTCAAGTTCCTTCCACATTTGGATGGTTTCGCTTGGCAAGCATTGCAGCCAATCTTTAGCTTAACTAGTGAGTGAAAAAGCAAACAGTCATAGCTGCTTCTGGTCTTCAGTTATGTACTCCGGCACCTTCTGGATCTGGCAAGGCTCAGAGAATTGGGATAGATGATCCCATGGATCCTTGTTTGCATGTCGGTCAAACTGGTTTTCCCTTAAACCTGCAAGAACATTGCTTTTGATGTCGAATTGGCATCTTTGATGGAACAGATTCTAAGACACTGAAAGAAGAGAAGAGGGAAGAATTATTAGAAACTTTGAAGATCAATGATTCTATTGGATGGGCTGTTGATGTCATTGACCCTAAGGAACTCTCTGCTAAAATGCTCCAGAAGAATAAAATAAACTTGAATCAGATATCACATGACTCAGCCATAGGTCTTGTTGATAGGGTGCTCAAAATATAAAACTTTTCAAGTTTCAAGTTAGTCATGAAAATCATGTTCAAAGTTACATTGCTGGTGTTTTGAGTTTTAGTTGTGCAAAAAGCTCAAGAAATGTGACCATGATTTGGAAGAAAATAACAAACAATATTTTGAGCAGGGTACACGGTAAAATATGATTAAAACTATTATTATATGCATCAATTTTGCTGGACTGCTTTAATACTACTAATGATAAACATCAGTGCTTTGTATAAGCTATTACATTCAACTTGCAAATACTACTTCAGATTTCAATCTTTAGCAAAATCAATTATGAAAAATGTTAATATTTGTGCTATGCAGTTTCAGTTATGCTCATGCATCATGTTACGACGACCTATATATTCAATCTGTATCAGACTTACAACTGACTGCTGATCCATACACTGATACACGTCTACACCTTCTGCTTACATAAATCTGTAAACTTTATTGCATTTCTATGGTGTTTATTTGATATTTTGAGCATATAAACATTCTTTGATACATTCTGCAAGGTGTCGCATATTCTAACTGAACAAAATATTTCACTCACTATTAAGGTACTAGAAAGTAGAAAACCTTACTGTAAAAAAGAACATGTAACATTTGTTGCATAATACTGAACTATTTTGCACTTTCTATGTTAACAAAATAAACATCATGAGAGGATAGCAAAATATTATCATAAGCATTGAGGAGTTTTTTATTTTGTTGAGGTTACAGTCTGCAGCACCACGATGACTTGGAGGTTGGTGATTTTTATTTGCAGCACCGGCTGCATAAACTGGTATAACTGCTCCTCCTCCATGTGATTGGCCACCATTACTGCCTCCTCCATGAGTACCACCTCCTTCCATCTTACTTCCATATATTGCGGTGTCTTCTAACTTGCTCTTCTGCACAAATTCTGTTCAACAGAACTCTTATTTAAGGTATTTTACTCATGGACCTGTTTCTTAAACATGCTTAATAAAGAAATAAAAAATTGCTTATGTAAGGTATTTTGATTGTAAATAAAGCAATAGGTTTCTATTCAAAAATGTAAAGTGCAGAAGAAATTTATGTGTGGTTAGTTTGCCTATTACAAATACTAATACTATAACCAAGACATTGGGCTCAAATAGTTAATGAGTTCCCCTTAGGACGAATCGTTCAGGAGAACCTGAGTTCCTCTGGAAACTACTTACCTCGCGGTCAAACTCTGGATTACTGAGGCCCCCTTCTCCTGGGAACCAGAGGGTTAATACCAAAAAAATAAATAATAATACTATCATAAGCATCGCACTGTCCACTGATAAATACTATAACTATACTACCTTCTTATGTTGAAGTATATTCATCTGCAAAGTGGACCATTTCACATAAGAATCTCACAACACTCTTAAAATAGTATCATTATTTTCTTATTTTTCAGTTATTGCTCGTCTACCTTTCACATAAGAATCTCATTAACGGCGCAGCTTATTGCTCGTCTACCTTTCATTCATGTGTAATTATCTCGAATATATTTGAACTAACCGTACAAAAGCATATTGGTGTTGAAAAATTGAAAATGACAACATAATTAGGTATCGGATCCCTACCGGTATCTTTTAAAAGCTCATTCTGTGTTTTAACCGATCAACAAGACCCCAACAAAGTTCAAATTTCTTGTCATGCAAAGGAATTTTTCTACCTTACAGCATCTGAATATTTTATGAGTGGGAGACAAAGAGCTTAAAGGGAAGATAATAATCAATGTAAAAATTTAAAGTTCCCACCCTTAATTTTAAATCAAAGGAGGTGTTTTGTTCCTATTGATACCTTAATACAATTTCTTTCACCAATGGTCAATATGAAAGAATCTATAAGCAGTGTTACCCTTATCCTATTATCCACAGAATTGCGGTTTGAACCATAGGTTTTTTCAAAAGAGGTCTCTTATCGCAGTTTGAACCGCAACATCAACTTTTTATATCTATGCGTCTGCGACCAGTGACAACAAAAAAAACTGCAATTATCAATGATTACGACGCAACTGGTACCTTAATTTAAATCTTCGCTTAAACTTAACCACCAGAAACTCTGAAACATAATTAAAAATGCTTGTCTTGTTTTAAAAAAATGGTTAAGCAGAAGTTTAACAATCAAAAAATTCTAGCTGATTACCCTTTATTAGTAGTAATAAATAGTTAATTCTGTTAAAGTTGTCTCATGTAGAATGTGTTTATTCAAAAGGAACTTTAAAAAATCTCCAAAAGATATATCAATCAGTATTTGAAAACAATCAGTTTATGCATGTGCAGCCTATATCAAATTATTTTCATTCATTTCTTGCAATCTAGATATCACACTGTCTTTGTTCTTAATCATAGGTTTACATCAAGATGAAGATGATGGCTAGCAGACACTCAGCATGCAACCAATGACTATGGTGACACAACAATTCAGTTTACAGTTTAAGAAACCTTTATATATGTACATATATAGTTCTCAAGTTATTATAATGCGTTAGCAAAACTTTCAATGACATTTTCTTTGTACATGTGCTTGAAAGAGAAAAGGGAAACCAAAGAAAATAAAATATAGTAAAAGAAGAAGCTAGGAATAGGATATATGGTACCTGAAGAAGCAAGATTGAGGAAAACTAGAAGAGATAAAGTAGCTAGTACTCTGAATTCCATTTGCATGTTAGCTAGCTTTTCACTTTGTCTATCACATGAACAAGATGGATTGAGATGTTAAATTGATTGTGTGTAGTAGGTTTAGAAAGGAAAGTTTGGTCTTATCTTTAGCAAAAGATGGCCATATATTAACTAGAGAAGTGCAATGATTAGCTGGTTTGTTAGTGGTCCAAATATACAACCTCAACTATCTGTGTACTAATCACTTTTTCATTGGAAAGTTGAAATGTGTCATGTTTTAATGTGTCCCAATTTGTAACTAATAGAAATTAAGAATTTTGAGTGCATTTAATTTATTTTAAAAAATATTTTAAAATCTCGTGTTTATCTATCTATCTATCTAGAGAGACTTAGATCTCCAAAACCATCAATCTAAGCATAACCTAAATTTCAGTTATGTGTTTTGTAGAGAAATGCATTTTTAATTTTTTTTGGTAGAGAAGTGTATTTTCAAGATATATAAACTAAACATAAAAACATTATTGTAGCAAAGACTCTCCATTACATAATACACAACTAGTTTAATACCATGTATTTGATAGTAGATACTCGATTTGTGTTTGACTTGCTTGTCTTCTAATTTATAAGATTCAATTCAATACAAGAAAAACAGGGAGATGGGAAATGTATCCTTCCAAATAAGGTACTTCCCATAATAGTTTGCTCCATGTCTTGAGAAGTATAACCAAAAGTATAAACTCATGAATAGTAAAAATGTTGCAACTAGAAGTATTTCCTATTGAAGAGATAAAATAGAACCAAGATATATCATTTTGATCAGAGGTTGAATCGATCATCAGAAGAAGAATTACACCAAAAATTAGATGAAAGAGCCACAGATGTAAAGCAAAGCTGCCATATAAACTCAAACCCTGAAGGAAATCAATTACACAACTTGGTAGTTTTCTGTTATCAACTGTGTTCTCTGAGCGTATTTGGGAGGATTACCACCCTTAAGTGGTATGATATTTGTAACCTGCAAAGAGAAGCAAAAAAGAGGGTATTGGTTAACAAGCTAAACATTCGAACAATATGTCATATATTATCAATAGATGCAGATGGCAGACGGTAAAAAGAGTTAAACAAAAAGAACTTTTATTTATTTAGAGAAAACAAAAGACCTCCCCCCAGCCATACAAACATTTTCAGGTCAATAAATGTCGGTTTCAAATTTTAACCATAGCATTTTGACACATCATTGCAAGGTACACTACATACACTGCCCCTAATAAATTTGAATGCCAAAAATAACTCATACGAACCTTCAGGTCACTAAATGTATCAGTTGCCATAAAACGAACGGAAATGGGAAAGAATGCTGATGAATCGGATTGTGGAACAACAAACTCCATTGACCCACTGCCAAATATATTAAGATCAGACAACAAATCCAAAAATACAAAGATAGTAATATAGCGCAAGTTAACTCTTAAAAAAATCATTCCAAATATAGCATACCTGCGATTAGAATTATCAATCAGAAGGACGGACCACTCCAAAATGGAATTCCTAGAATCATACCTGCAAAGCCAATTTTATAAGGGAATTATAGTGTGCGCAAGAATGTTAGGTGAAAAATAAAATGATTCAGCACTATAAAAATATAAGTAAAAATGATGACAGACAATTCACTTTGGTTTTGCAAAAACAACAAATTGCTTTTACACTAATATGTTTCATCACTAAATATCTATTCTTTTATCACTCTAAATGTCACAAACATAGTAAATGTAAAGTTAGGTTCTATTACTAACTCAGTATATGGATTGTGTTTATTTATGCATTAATTTATAACTGTACAAATTATATGTACATCAATATTTCAATATACAATGTGAACATCATAAACTGTCCCGTGTGTCGCAAGGGTTAACACACTAGTATAAGTAAAAATGATGAAAGACATCAACTGATGATTTTGGGAGGAGACGAGTGATGTGGGAAAGCAAAATTAGTTCCATCAAACAATCTAATTCATGCAAATGACAAATCTGATCAGTGGTTTAAAGCTCCCAAAGATTTACCATTTGTCACAGATTATATTAACCACCAGCTCATATACAAATACAACAAACAGACTACAACCAGAAAATCATGGTTGTCCCTAACAATTGTTCAGAGGAATAAAGACAACAAATTACACACCTCCATTCCCCATCAATCTGACTAACAGATGGTGCTTCACGAAGAGCTGGAAGAGGTACTGAGATCACAACATTCCGCAGATCAAACATTGATGAAGCCTCGTATTCAATGCTGACATAAGTTTCATTTCCAGAAGAAGAGGGCCAACAGTTGACTGCATTAGACATATATAGCACACTGTAAGTTATAAATACATGAACACAAAGTAGTAGCCAACATGAATGATAGTTATAAACTCACTTGTCAGTGGCACTATTGACTCATCAGTGCTTTGCATTCTCCACTTTAAAAGTCCAACACCTGCATCATCACTGGCTTGACCAGTGGGGAAAGGCCTGTTGGGATCCTTTAGACCTAGTATATATTCATTGGCAAATAACTCTTTATTCATGTTGGGGTGTGTCTTGAAAGAGATAGCGTGATTATCACCAGTTTGAACCTGCAAGAAACAAGGCACAATATACAAGTACCGATAATTTAGTTGTCTTCCGGAGTGATATATGCATACAAAAAGGGTCTTGAAGATGGGGCAGATAAAAAGGCACTTTAGAATGAAAGATTAAAGGAGAAAATTTAGGTAATATACAAAACAACTGATAAATGTAGAGGAAGAAAACAAATAAAATTGATCGAACAGAAAAATGTATCATTTTGCATATTAAAACTTGTATAGTTGTATTTCCATGTACTGCCATTCAAAAAAAAAATTGTATTTCCATGTACATACAACTCGTCATTTTTTTCTTCTTCATGGGTGAAAACTAATACCAAATAGGGAACTAAAATGACTGTTTCAGTAAAACCCTAAAATACATCACATATCAAAAGCATCAGAATGCTTTGTGACAAAAGAGCCGCCACTGTAATCACCTTACATGTATATTAAATCCCATTATCTTCCTCTTCAATTTCATTTTTTAGGCCTAATTGAACAACAACAACCATATCGACTTTATTCCTTTACGTCTCTCTTTCAGGATCCTCACCTAGTCCAAGCAGAATAAGGCTTGGTTGTTGCAGCTGTTCTCTCTCTTCAGGCCAATTCTTTTTCTGTTCAAAATATAGGAGAATACTGATAGGGGTGCAGCTAGTCATTTAATTCACAGTCAGCATGGTGGGCCCAAGAAGTGGATAGCATATTCTAGAAGGAAGAAGAATGTGGGTGTTAGCAATCCTTGAGGTGCCAATGATGTGGAATTCCTTAGTTTATGGCTGTAACCGTTTTCACTATAAGGGGTAGAGTGAGAGAATAGAATCCTATCTTGTATTTTGGCTAAAGTTAGTTATAAGTAAGAAGCTGTTACAGCTTCTTACAGGAGCCCAGCTCTGTGGCAGGAAAGGATACTTCCTTCTCTGTAAATTCCCTCTGTAAACAGCCATTTTTACTATTCCATTGTTCTGTGTTATTTTAATTTCATTTCTGAGGACTGGTCCCTAACAAATACACAAATATTTGACCCAACATTTGTGCTACTATAAGAGAAGTGTCATAGCCTAACTTGTAATAGTTCATAGTCTATTAAGTATTGCCAAGTATATATGTTAGTTATAGTAAAACTGTGCATGTGTGCACGGGATTAAAGGCAGTTACAGATAACATTTACATATGTGCAGGATTAGCCGCTATATATAATGATGTAAGCATCGCTATTGAGAATCAATGAGAACAGAATATTCAGCTTTCACAAAATCTGTTATGAAATCATTCTTAGAATTTTATAGCTACCACACCACCTAGTAAATGGGTCTACAGTAGGATAAATAGCAAGTATTGTAGGATACCACGATCGGCAACTGGCTGAACTAATGATAGCTTTAACTGCCTTAGCTATAGTTAGGCTAGGTTAGTTAGGGAAGTTAATAAAACGGGGAACAGAGGAGACTGGGGAGACAGATTGGGTAACTGAAAGTGATAGGGAGAGAACTGGGACCTCTTGAATTGCCATGAGGAAATGCTCATGGCTGCTCCAGTAATTGAATATTGTTGTTCTATTCTTTAATTAAAAGATAATATTTTCTCTATTGAAAATAAGTACCAGTCCCATCATGCATGTCAGAAAATTGATTGAGTGGTTAAAGCACACAAAAAACAACTCGTCTTGAGCATAACATTGATGCCTAAAACAATCTAGATAAAACTTTATTAATTGACTTATTTGAACCTAGCAACTTGCATAGAGACTGATTTTTATACATTAACAATAAGAAAAATAGATAATTGTTCATCCAACATATTAATACGAACGAACTAAACCTCACTTGAGCCATGAGAAGAGTGTATCTACTCTATAAACAACATCTAAGCCGGGGGAAATAGTTGGTTTGGCATGAACTTCATTCCCAAATGATGATGCAATTATATGAAACAGCTATAGTTTTGCATGTCAATAACTAATTATTCAAAATAAATTCCTGGTTATACAAACCAGCAGTCATAGGCCACAAAGCTTGAGAGATAGTGAATATGCAATACCTGAACTTGAATATGTGCATCTTCTTGGTTAAGAATTTGGAGAGACAATTGTCCTTGAACATCAAAATTACTAACTCCACCATCTCGTTTCAGTGTGACGTTTAATTTCTCTTCAACCGATAAAGTGACAGGATCGGTAAGTGGTGGGGCAGCTGTCCGAGACTGGCCGAGTTTTGGCTGAACATCTTCAAGAATGACCTCACCTTCTGCTTTCAATGATTCCAAAAACTGATTTGTCTTTTGAGATTTACCCAGCTTCATACCAAGACCCTTTGGTGGAGCAGTGGCAGATGCAGTTGGACGACCTAATGAAAAGAATAAGAGTACATAAATGAAAAGATTGCTTTGTATTCAGAAACATGTTAATTTGGGTTTAGAATAAACCACAGGCACTGCCTGCATACTGCATATACTTCATTGCCATTCTAAGTCGTTCCATTTAAAAGAACTCAGAAGAATTGTGAGTATCTATGACAAACAACCTTTAGGCTTGACAGAAAAAGACTCAGCATCAGTATTCAATCCAAAACCAGAGCCACTTCCAAAACCAGTTCCAGTGCTAGTTATGCTCAAATCACTGAAGCTATTTTCAATTCTTCCAGATCCCATTGACGTCAACGGACCAAAGCCTCCTTTATCACCTCTATTCTTGTCAATCTGAACAATAAATGTATTAATTTGAATTAATTTATGAGCAATACAGACTTAAAAGTTAAAAGATAAAAAAAGTAATAAATAGCAGTCCCTCCAATCATACCTTGCTCTTATCAATCTCACTTGCTTTCCGCTTCATAAGATCCTTAGTTTCATTGACCTTGCTCTGCATAACCAGCTTGTGCAGTTTCTCTTCCTGACTTTCCATCTCACAGTATTGCTTAACTAGTGAAACGGTAACATTTTCCTTGTGCCCAAGAGAGATGACTTCATCAAACACAAAAATCAGCTCAAAGGCATGCTTGCAAATACCCTCTTCGTCAAGGGAATAAGAGTATTCGGGGACCTAACAATATTAAGCAATGAACAGAATATAAGAAAGCATTTTGACAAAAGTTTAATTCAATGGCTTTAAAACTGGTTCAAAAAGGGAAATCATCTCCCACTAAAAACCATTTCATCAATCCTATTATCCTAAACCTTCCTATAAAATTCAATTTACTAAACACCACATTTAAATCAAGAAGTGGAACTTATGCATCTCATAATTGTACCATCAAAATCCCATCAAAATACCAATATGAAAGGAAATTGAGAAGACCGGGCAGATCCGGGCCAGCAAGTTAACGACAAAACAAATAGTGCTCCTAACAAGATGAAATGACCAATCAATTTAAAATAAATGGATTGGAGATAGCATACAAGTTTGGAGAGAAGCCGCAAAGTATCCAAATCTTCCAGTATGTTGCTCTGTTTGTTTGTTACAAGAAGTAGATACAGAGCTTCTATTGGATGGTAAACATAGCGCACGTTCTCAGTCTCAATATATGTGTGCTGTTTCCCAGTGCCTATCAACTTGGGAAATGCTGCCAGAAGTCCTTCAATTCTTATTCGAGACATATCCACAAACTGTCTAGAAACTAGCACTGTAAACAAAAAGCAAAATTTTATTATTGGCATAAGGGTATATTTAAGCACCATCAAATAAAACATCAATTCAGGACTAAGCTGTTTATAAACTAAAATGTATTTCTGAAATATTTTTTTAATAAAATGTAATATTAAGAATCAGACACAAAAAAGATGGAATTATTGAAATAGGGGATTTCATAACTCAATGGTCTATGTTGCTGACATAAAGTCATGAGCAGATAGTATATACAAATAAAAGAAGTATTATACCGAAAGATACATATTATGTTTCCTGATTACTCCTGAAAAGGAACTGCCTCCTCTGGAACTACTTTCTTATATATTTCCCAAAACGCAGTAACTTGTATTTCATAATAGTGAAAGAGGGGGTCAGCAAATTGCAGCTATATAGAAAGGGAAGATAAATACAGCAGTTGTTTTTATGGTGAAGGCTACTGCTATAGCTTCAAAATTCAAATAACATAAATAAAGATGAGATACATGTCTGGCCTAAAGTTAACTATAATTAAAATTGCATCTCGAGAGCAATATATTTAATATGTTTCTCTCCCCTTTGGTAAAACAGTTGTTTACTGAAGTACAAAGTACAATATCATGACTACAAGCTAGACACAAACTATTGGTGTTAATTATTATTCTAAAATTAAGGGTAAAAATCACAGGCTTGTTCAAAAATAAAAAGGGTAAAAATCACAGGTGAGTGGGAGGCTGCAAGGAACTCACCTTTGCCAGACTTGCCGACAACGGATGCAGCAAGAACGACCTGTAAAACAAAACAAAAACAATTCAAGTACAAAAATCTCATGGTACAACGACAAAATCAGGAATAAATAAGAAATTTTTATTTTTCCTAAGCCAAGTGCAAGAGATGTTTGTTTTTCTAGTTTACTAAAGTGAATGAGGCAATGAGCTTATGGCCTTCGTAAACACCCTGTCCCACCCTCACCAAACTGGCAAGCAAATTGCTCATACAATCAAGTTCAGCACAATTTTGGATGAAATGAAACACTAAGTGCATGTTTGGTTCCATGGTAAAAAATATTGATTTTGAATGAATTAATTTTAGTTAAAAGTGAGTTGAATCTAAAGTGATTTATGTGCGGATATATTTATATAACAGTGAGTTGAACAATAAAATTTCAGTGTAAAAATCATGTTTAGACTCAAAAACAACAAATCCTAACTTCAAGTAAAATCAATTCTGGAGACAAATCAATTCTACTAGAGAGCAACCAACATGTCAAAATCAATTTCACACAGGAGAATCGATTCTTGAGGCTCCAAACGTAAAAACTAACATAGACTAAGTTACATAACTAAATTCAATGTAAAAGAAAATGACATTAGCAGCACATTGCAACAGAAAATCCAATATTATCGAGAATGATTAAAATTCTGACGATCTTAATTAGTTTCCAGATCACAGATTAAAACTGTATATATTCATTGATATAACAAAATTGGAATTAACAAAATGATGATTGAATTAACATGAATATAAGACATGAATAAACAATAAATAGTGAAATGAAAAGGGTTAAGCAATGTAGAAGATGAGGAAGAGTTACCATATTTTTAGGTTTGATAATTGAAATGAGGAAAATCGCTTTTCTACTATTGATTGAATTGGATCTGCAAAAAATGAAATCGCATTGTTAGGATGCATGGGATCCTGAATGCAGATATGCAATGTAGTGACTGGGAGAGAGAGAGAGAGAGAGAGAGAGAGAGAGAGAGAGAGAGAGAGAGAGAGAGAGAGAGAGAGAGAGAGAGAGAGGTTACCAGTGCAGGATCTGTGATTTGGTAATGCGGATCTGAATCGCAGAGGAGTGAAAATGAAAATAAGGACACGGACACAATCGGAGAGAGGTTATTTATAGCGTCGCCGAGAAGAGAAGAGAAGAAGAGCCAAGACTCGGGTGTTAAGTTATCTCAGGTACGGTGGCTTATGTGGGCCCCATTAGTTTGCGTGGCCATCCAATGAAAAATCATTTGTTTCCCACATCATTCTAAGCAAATTTCACACTTTTTTTTTTTTTGACAATAAATTTCACACTTTTTTATTATTAATATATTGTTATTGTTATGAACAATAATACAGTGAATGTCATTACTCTTGCCCTATATTCATTGGACCATATATTTTCTTATAAATATTATTAGGGTCTTATTAAACAGTGTCCTGGGACACTCTTTAAACATTCTATTTTGAGAAATAATTTATTCAAAAAGTGAATCATTTCAATTTCATCAGCGAAGTTTAAGTTTTGTAATTTTGCCTAAAAAAAACCCACAATTTTTAGTTAATGATTTTGTTTTTGGGTTACCATGATATTTGTATGAAGTTTCTACCGCCGTTAACGATGATTAATCTTCATCAGCGAAGTTATGGGGCACACAAGATGAATTTTCCCCTTTAAATCGAATTTTCTCCATACGCATGAGAATGAATTGAACAAGTGATCACATAATTAGATAACCAAAACCTTTATCACTTGAACCAATTTATTGTTAGTATTAATGAATGTTTTTTTTTTTATAGATGAAATGGCAACTCACACACACAAAGTGGACTGATTAGAGATCGAACCCTGATCGTAATGTCCGACACTAGCAATTTCGGTAATTCTATCAAGTGAGCTAGGATTTGTGAACATATTAATGAATGGTTTTATTCATCCATAAAAATATATAAAAATCAAATCATATATTGACCCGTACGTTAAACACATATTCATTAAAATTGTTAAATAATTTTAAAATTTAATTATTTAAATATATTATAAATTCAAACTAAGCTAATTCCATATTTATTATGCACGGTAATATATTACAGTAAACCTTGATAAAATATTGAACATTATTTTATGAGATTGAAAATTTGAAAAAAATAATAAAAATTAGATAATAAATAGAGAGATGCAAAAATATTAATTGAGAAGAGACAGTGATATACTACTATTAGATATATTAGATTAGAAAAGAATTTTTTTTTTTACAAGAGATCAGATAAACAATTATTTTTTGACACTAGAAGAGAAAGAACTTGGTAATTCAAAAAAGAATAAATATGACTTTATCTCCTGCGAATATAATATTTTTTGGTTTTAGTCTCCGTAAAAAAAAATTGTTTTGTTTCAGTCCTTCAAATTAAAAGGTTTAAATGTAGTTTTACCTCTTTATTTTGACTGTTTCGGAACTTTAACCCCTTATTTTAAAACTCGGTATTTTAACCGCTCTATTTTATAATTCTCTGGATTTTGCCCTCCTATAATTTTAGACTCATAATTGCTTATCAATTTTGATCATAATCACTGCATTACACATCGATTAGGCAATGCAAAATTGTCTCAGCAGGCAAGTGTTTATTTTCTAAAACACATGATTATACGAAGGTGTAGTATTGCTGTAATTTTTAATTGGGAGGTTGTTAGTTGGAGTAGTATGGGCTGCTTTGCTTTTTTCCTACATTGTGTTGCTTGGTATCAGGTGGAGTTGGTTTGTTAATTTGCACCCGTTGTGCATTTCTTTTTTATTAATAAATTATTATTTGCTTGTGCAGTGATTATGATCAAAATTGATAAGCAAATATAAGTCTAAAATTATAAGGGGTAAAATCCAAAGAATTATAAAATAGAGGGGTTAAAATTCTAAGTTTTAAAATAGGGGGATTGATACGAACCAACAGAGTATCAATGGAAAATTGTGAAAGCAATTAGAACAGGGAAAAATTATAGAGCTTTATTAATAACAAATGATGGAGAATTACATATATTGAAATTGAGGGAATAGGGTTCCTAACAATAACTGACCAGAGCTGAGCTCAGTGAAGGCAAGGTTAAACCTGTCTTTCCATTCTAACAACTTAGCAAATGAAAAGATATATCTTTCTGCTCACACCAGACTCCTTATATTTAGGAAATGCAAGGTATTAGCTATATTCTCTTCTCCTCTCTCTCCCCCACGTCAGTAACTAACTCTTCTTACCAGCCGTCCTTCTTCCAGAATAAACTAACCAATTCTTGGGCCCCTCATTGTAATCATTGGTTAATGATGACTCAACATTATCATTTGAATTCTGAGTCTTAACAAGGGTAAAATTTCGAAACAGTCAAAATATGGGGGGTGTAAAACTACATTTAAGCCAATTAAAAAATTGTTGATTTTCGTCCTTGATGGCATATGTGGCTCAATATAATCATGGCATATGGCACCACAAGGCCCAATAAGATGATTTCACAGACTAAACACCGTGGTTAAATAATTTGCAAGGATTGAATCCAAACATAAAAATTACAGGGACTAAACCTAAAAGTTGCTAAATTGCATGAGCTATTATTTTTTATTTAAACCTTAAGAGTGTGTTTGGATGAGAGAATTTTTTGAGGTAATGTAATTTTTTGAGGGAATAAATGTCTTTGACAAAATTTCTTGTTTTGGATAATTAATTTGGAGAATTTTAAAAATGAAGGGAATTTATGAAATATTTTGTCTAAACTAAATTTAAGGAATTTCAAATAACACCTAAAAGCTAGGAATTTCAAATTCCTTCTTCTCTATAAACTTTTAAAAATTACAAATTGATCGAAAAACCTAAACTCAGCCGAAAAACCTAAAATCGACCCTAAACACTAAAATGGGTTAAAATACCAAAAAACGACGGAAAAACCAAAAATCGGCCAAAAACATAAAATCGGATAAAAACCCTAAAATTGGCCGAAAACTCAAAAATCAACCCTAAACCCGACCAGAACCCAAAAAATCGGCCGAAAAACCTAAAATCGGCTAAAGTCGACTATAAACCATAAAATCAGCTGAAAAAGCTAAAATCAGGCAAAAACCCTAAAATCGACCCGAAACCAAAAATTCGACCAAAAACCCTAAAATCGACTATAAACCATAAAATTTGCCGAAAACCCTAAAAATGTATATAAACCCTAAAAGCGGCCGAAAACTGAAAAAATAAGCCGAAAAGACTAAAATCGGCCAAAAATGCTAGAATCGACTATAAACCCTAAAATCGGCCTAAACCCAAAAAAATCGGGTTTATAGTCCATTTTAGGGTTTTTTTGGCCAATTTTAGCTTTTCCAGGTGCTTTTTTTGTTTCGGGTCGATTTTAGGGTTTTTGGCTGAAATTTTGGTTTTTTGACCAATTTTTTGGTTTTCGGTCGATTTTAGGGTTTTTGCCTAATTTTAGGTCGATTTTTTGGGTTTTCGACCGATTTTTTTTTTGTTTTCCGCCGATTTTAGCTTTTTCGGCATATTTGAAGGTTTATAGTCGATTTTAGGGATTTTGCTTGATTTTAATTTTTTCGGCCGATTTTTTGCGTTTAGGGTTGATTTTGGGGTTTTTGCCTGATTTGAGGTTGTTCGGCCGATTTTATGGTTTATAGTTGATTTTAGGATTTTTCGGCCGATTTTTTTGGGTTTTCGGCCAATTTTAGGGGTTATAGTTGATATTAGGGTTTTTGGGGTTTTTTATGGAATTTCACAACTTTATCTAAACAATAGAATTTTAAAATCAAGGGAATTCAATTGAATTGCCTAGTATTTAAAATCTATTGAATTTCTAGAATTCCCCATCCAAACATACTCTAAAAAAAGCACTACAGAAAATCTGAGAAATTTTGAGAAAATATCTGTCCTAGCAAACAACATTCATTTTCGAAGAAATAAGTCATCACAATGCATATGATATGATCGCTCTTATGTACGCAAATCGAGATGCATTTTCGAGCAAATACTTTCTCATAATTCATTTGGAACTAATTGTTACATGAGAAATGATATGTGTACAACCACTTTTGAACAACATTTAAGACAACATTGTCTCTCATACTCTCATAGTATTTTTACTCTCTCCTCTTCCCTTTCTTTATTATTTTTGTCCCAAATAATGAAAGTAAAAAAAAGTTGTCCCAACATTTGTTGTACAAATAACACAACACTCCTCTTGTTACATATATATAAAGTTCTGATGATGCAAAATTTCGAAAGAGAAGAAAAAGTAAATTTTTGTTTTTTAAAAGTAATAGAGAAGAAAAGTGAAAAAAAGAAAAAAAGAATTTAGTTACAAGTGAAAAGGAGAAAATAATACTAATAAAAAGGTAAGACATCGTTGGAATTTCTAGCCGTTAGACTACTTGACCAAAAAAAAAAAAAAAGTAAGACAGAGAATATAATTTGAAAATAGAAAAAATAATAAAGAATAATAATTAATATGTTAAAAAAAAAATAGTTTACTTTTTTTGACAACGCATTACTAGTAGTTTGCTTCTAAAAATTGATTGTAATAAATTCAGGACTACTTTTATGTTTTTGGCACCCAATCCAGGCCCTAAAATTTGGCACTACGTTTGTAATTAATTATAATTAATTAATTATAATTAATTAATTAATTAAAATTGTTAAATATACTAGTGTAAAGACAAAACGAATATTTAGGGTAGTTTCGTCATTATGACATTTGATGTTTTCGTTGTTACTACTTTGTTACAAATTTTCAGTGTGTATGAAGCAGAAGAAAACAACAAATCGGCAATACAGTGCATCTTTTTGATCACTCTTCTTCTTCGTCTTCAATTCACAAAGAACCCAAACCTGAACCCTACCTTCTCCTCCTTCTTCTTCCTCTCGCATTGATTCTGTAAGTTCCTCTCATTTCCTTCATCTTCCACAAAATCTAAATTCCTTTTTTTTTTTTTCATTTCAATCCACGATTTATATTTCAATCCTAACAACAATTTTATCACCACATTAACGTTCCATTCGAATCACTATCGTTTTTTCTTCGTTAAATTTTAGCTCTAATGTAGATCCAGAATGCAATAGTATCACGTGAATTCAGTTACTTTTTGGTTTTTGTTTTTAGTGAATTTTTATTTTTCTTTTTCCGATTAAAATTCACCGCAATTAGTTTTGGAATGGTTTCATGCGTTCACATAATAAGCATGCATTCGTGATTAACTTTGTTTATACGTTACTTTACTGTATTAATTTGTATTTAATTTACTTACTCTTTTGGTTTTTTATTTTAAGGGTGACACGTTTGCTTCATGGTTTGCATAAGGAGTGCTTAAATCTTTTTACTTGATATTGGAAGATCCTACCTTCGTAATTGCTTTGATTGGAATAATGCAACGGAGGTATGAATAGTTATTGTAGCTTAAATCTTCATGGTTAATGAATATACATTATGGAGATTCACTAAATGAACGCAATTTGGATGATTAATTAGTGGATATATGTATATCTCAACGCCTAAAAATTGTGGTTAATGATGTTCAATGTTGTGCTTAATTGTGTTTGATCTATGAAGCACCGACACTCCTTAGATTAGCCGTGTCCTGTATCGGACACTTGTCGGTGTCGGACTCCGACACTGACACTTATGTTTACACTTAATTATGTCATTTTCTCAAATTATTATTGGTGTCGACGTGTCAGTGTCGTTTCTGGTGTCCTTACTTCATAGTGTTTGATAGATGGTTAATGAGTTGCAACACTCTGTTATATTGATTAACGATGACTGAATAAAATTAATCATTCAATTTAAAATACATTAACCATTCAATTTCATGTTAAATTTGTGTCAAAATATCGTTTCTCTAATGATTAAGAACCTTTTTTGTTGCTTTTAATCATAAAAATTCATTACTTTAGTTTATTATTTCTTCTGCAGTGTGGTAAAAAGAACGCGTGACAGTATAAAGCCTATTATTACAACAATTATGGCAATTGCCTTTGGAGTTTTTATTGGTGTTTCACTTCCAGCTTTGCATTTGACTAAAGTAATATTTCCAACTTTTAAATCTTCAATGTTGTATGTGGAATTTAACACCCTTTTTTAATGTATTTTCCTCACATTTTTCTTTTCTTGAACTTTGCAGATTAAATTTTCTTCAGGCCTAGGACATACTTTTGGTGTACCTATGTCTGATATAGACAGATTTGCACTTGATCTAGAGAAAGCTCTAACTATTGATGACAGATCTTCCACCAAGCGTATTGAATTCCTTGGGTCCATGAAATTACCAAAGGTCACTCATGCTGCTTACTTAATTACTTAGTGTGCATGTATTCACTTTTATTATAAAAAATGTTAAGCTAAATATATTATTTTATGGATACTATTATACCTTCAGAAATTGGTTTTATATACGGCACAAGGAGTCTAATATAGAAATATTTTCACTTGTTTAATCAACCTTTTTAACATTAAACTTCTTGTTTTATTTAATGTCAAGTTCATTTATTTGGATAGTTTATCATGTGTCCATAGAGCATATGTTAACATGACCCTTCTATGGTATATGTTAGGCGAAACTATTCAACATAAAGGTTACCTTTAAATTTTGTTTTTTGTTTGTCCCCTTTCAAGGCCACTTCAGTATGCATCAGATATTTCAAATATAATGCAATAGTGAGCTTTCGCCATCGTTCTCGGTGGAGAAAGAATTGTGTATCTGATTTTCTCTCTTACAGTACAATGCTTTTCTGTTGCATTGCAGCTATGTGTTTCATTTATCTTGTCAATATTTATTATATTTGCTTTAGGTTTGCAGTAATACTATTTATCAAGATAATTAGAAAAACATTATGGAGTCTGATTGAAAACTGTTACTTTTGCAGATGTATGTTCCAAGAAATCCTACTGGAGCAGAATCACTACCCCCAGGAATTGTTGTATCAGAATCTGATTATTATTTGCGCAGACTATGGGGCGACCCTAGTGAGGTAAGATCTGTTACAGTTATTTAAAGGAAATGATATCTGCCTGTATTGAATGGTAAGAATACAAGTATTGTGTTTGCCTTAAGTGCTGCAGATAATTTATTAAATGTCTAGTTACTTATCAGTTAAACTATGCTACCCTGAATTCTGCAGGATCTGAAGAAAAAGCCAAAGTATTTAGTAACATTCACTGTTGGCTATGATCAGAGAGATAATATTGATGCTGCGATAAAAAAGGTTATAAAGATGGACTAAGTTTACATACATGAAGTTATTTTCACCCTTTCATATTGTATTCAAATTACTAACTACCATCATATTGTTCTATAGTTCTCTGATGATTTTGCAATTTTGCTCTTTCATTATGATGGTCGGACTAGTGAATGGGATGAATACGAATGGTCAAATAGTGTAATCCATATTAGTGCTAAAAAACAAACCAAATGGTATGTTTTTTCATCTGTTTTCATCCCTTTTTGCCCTTGACTTTTGGTTGGCAATTTACAGGCTTAAGGATTCTTGAAGCAGTTTATCATTTAATGAGTTTTCTATCTATTTCCACAAAAGAAGAAGAAAATAGTTTATCATCATTTGGAGTGTTGAAATCATTATCGCCCTACTAATGTTTTAATTTATTATATTGTTTTATTTTATGCAGGTGGTATGCTAAAAGGTTCTTGCATCCTGATATTGTGGCGGCATATGAATACATTTTTATTTGGGATGAAGATCTTGGATTGGAAAACTTCGACGGAGACGAGTATGTTCTTTTTCTTATCTGTTTTATGCTGCTCATATTTTTCATTGAATGTATTTTTTTCTAATTTAATTGTATTTTATGTACCAGGTATATTAAGGTGGTTGAAAAACATGGTTTGGAGATATCACAACCTGGACTCGGGGCCAGTAGTGGATTTACGTGGGAGATGACAAAGAGGAAGGATGATGGAGAAGTTCACAAGTATACCTTTGACCTTCCTCTCCCTAATTTCTATCATTTCTTTATTAAGTTGTGCTTTCTCATGCTCTGAAATGTGCTCTTAAATATCTTTATGTATCTATTGGTAAAAAGATTGACAGATGAGAGGCCAGGCTGGTGTAGTGATCCAAATTTGCCTCCTTGTGCCGCGTATGCTCTTTCTTCTTACTTTATCCAAATTTGAGTTGTAATTTATAGCTTTGTTTATAGGCTTTATTTTTCAGTTAACATGAGTATCACTCCTGCTTTTTTTAGATTCGTGGAAATTATGGCCCCTGTCTTTTCTCGAGAAGCTTGGCGTTGTGTCTGGCATATGATTCAGGTATTGTTTTGATTTTCAAAGCATGTGTTTGTTGTTGGCCTTAATATGGTAACATAACTAGGTGATTTGATTTTCTTTTTTGCATGATATATTCAAACTTTTTAATTGTCTGATGAACAAACGAAACATATGCTTGCAGAATGATTTAGTGCATGGATGGGGATTAGATTTCGCTCTCAGAAGATGTGTCGAGGTTAGCAGTTTTTGTATTATATTTTATATATCTCTTTTATTCCTTCCTAATGTTGGGTTCTTGTATCGTTTTTTTTAGCCTTATTGAGCTTTTTATGCTACAATTGGTCAGGCCTGCCTACTGATGCTATCAATTAACCGATAAAGTTTTCTAGTTGTAAGCTGATAATTTTAAGTAAAAGAGGGGAAACTGCATAATATATTCCAGCCATGGATATCCTTTCCCCTCCATCTTTTGGTTTAAGGCATTTGGTTACTGCATCCTGTTAGACATCGGAGACTGCTATAATTCTTAAATTTCCATGATCAAATACTAAATTCAAGTGTGATTTTTTGCTTTCCTTCTTTTCCTTTTGAACTTACTGTTTGCTCAAAAGGTTCCATGACGTGATTTCCCGGCCAAGTAAGCATGCTTGGTGTTTATCTATCAATATTTATGATAGGGCAGCAGTTCAAATAAGGAACAGGATTGAATATTGATGAATACCATAGGATTGAATCACATCAAACTTATTTTTTTAACATAATACTCTTTTGTTTTTACGGTTTTGAATTTTTGAAGGGATTTTTTTAAAATAAAATAAATTTTGGTCTCTGCCAAATAAGGGTTTGTTTCTAGTCCCTTCAATACCTTACCTTTAGTTTGGTTTTTGCCAGCCAGCACATGAGAAAATTGGTGTGGTTGATTCACAATGGATTATTCATCAAACAATTCCTTCTCTTGGAGGCCAGGTTAGTCATAACTCATTATAAGTAACAAGCTTTTTTTTTTGACTAAAACTAACAAGATATTTGTTGCCACATATTTTCTCTTATAGTAAATACTTAATTGATTGTGCTTTCAACCTGCAAGTTCTTTTATTAAAATTAATTTTTCCGAGATATCTATGTACAATTTTCAGGGAGAAGCTGATGATGGAAGAGATAAATATGATGCGGTATGTATATTTCACACGGAAATGATCTTACTTTTGTACAATTATTTGTATTCCCAGTACATCTTTTACCTAGGAAATATTTCAAACCAGTTAAATTAGATTTACTTGGAATGGAGCTACATATCAAATTATTTAGAGCAGTAAAGCCAGAGTGAATTGTATAAGTAGCATTATTATATGAAAGAGTAAATGACAACTTCCCTTACTATTATGAAGTGTCCCTCATTTGACAGAAACCAGAAAGTTAGTCAAGTTACTCCCTCTGTCCATCTCAGAAAGCTTGTCACATATTTAATGTCTATTTGTTCTTAAAATTACATGCATAGAAATTAAAGGACTAAATTGTTTGTGCAAAGTGATGGACTAACCTAACATTTTATGAAAATGAAACATTCCAGAAAAGTGGGGGACTAAGTCGGACATTTACTCCTGTATAAAATGATTTTTCAGTTACACTACATATTCTTTGAATTTGTGTGTGGTGTCCTAACATGGAGTTTGTGATTTTTGTTTCACAAATCAGGTGAAAACGAGATGCAGGAGTGAGTGGGCCGAATTCCAAGCTCGGCTCACCAATGCTGATAAAATGTATCTTAAAGGACTAAGAAGAACTGTGAGGAGCTAACATTTATGGCGCCAATCCAACTCCAATTCTAATGTACATGTTTTACTTCATTTACAGAGTGCATACAAGTATATTTATCAAAGGAAAGAAAATTACATATTTTTGTTTCAGGCAAATTGCCACAGACTGTTTGTCTTCTGCACTCAATATGCAACAAAATTCAGCTTATAGTGAAGGTTTTGGATAAGTAATTTGTATGTGGTTCAAGATTAGAAAGTTTTGGTAAGTGTTAAGAGTGCTTTTATAGAGAATGATAAATAAATATTTATTTTGAAGCAAATATAATAAATAAATAAATATTTATGACTAATCGAAAAAAATATGCAAATATACCTTTATATGACTAATATATTTTTAATTTTAAAATATATTATAGTAATATAAATTAAATTTGAAGAATTCACATAAGCTCTCTAAAATCTCTCTTCAATGCAATTTTTTATTTTAAACATTCAAGCAATTTTTGAGTTTTATCGAATTACAGAATTTGTGTTATGAATAAAAATTAACCCTTCAAACTTCTCCCCTCCAAAATTCATCAATTTCTTCGTCTTTTTTCTGCCTGTTTTTTTTTTCTTCTTCTTCTAAACACTTCCTCCCTCCAAACTTGTAAAGAAAGTCTTAAGCAAATAGTCATAAATCTTTTAGCAGAGATTAATTAGTCACCAAACAGTGATGGAAAATTTGTATATGTAACATTATTAAAAAAATAATCCTCTTGTCTTTTTTATAAGAGATTTTTTTATTAGATAATTTTACATTTCTAAATTCATGTATCTTACAACTAACCCGGGCTACGCCTCTCTTCTCTGATATCCATTCCATAGTATTGTTCATCAGTTCCATGATCGAACAACGATGCCTATCTTGATGTTGTCAACCTGCTGTCCATCGTCGTTGGCAATCGTTGCTGTTGCAGTTTGTTTCGGCATTGCCGTCCAAGCCATGCAACTATTGTGGTCGATTCAGACATTGAAGCACAAGATGATATGAAAGCCAAGCACTCCGATCCTCCGTCAACTCTAACATTTTACAACTTCTGTATGCTTTGATGTTATTATTGAATTATTCAAATAAAAACTGTGTAGAATACACAAGAACACGTTTTGTTAGTTTGAAAATGAAATTTTTTTATGATTGAAAATTAAGTGAGTTTCTATTTGGCCTTCTTTGCTTTGGAGGCGTTGTGTGTTTTGCTGTCATGCCTCATAGAGTTAAATTTCTTTCTAATTGTTCTTTCATGTTTTGGTATATCTAGCTATTTTGAGACCTTGATGTGGAGCATTATGATGTGTTGCCTTAGTGCATCTCCAAAAGAGGGTTATATAGGCTAATAATCTGTACCTTTTTTTTATCATTGAAATTTCATAACCGTAGTTAGAGAGTATTAAAATTGATGATACGATATCTTATTTAAGGTGTTGTATCATCAATGTAATATTACTTTTTTTTATATATCAAATCAAATTGAATATAGAAAGGATTAGCTACTTGTTAGTAATGTATGATATCCAAAATGATATCACAATTGGAGCAAAATATGTATGAGTTGTATAAGTATTCCATGACATTGTAAGGACCACTTATTAGTAATGTATGATACCAAATAGGTTTTTATTTTGGTCAGATAGTTTAGTGGATATAAATTTCACCTATAAGGTGGAGAAGTGAGATATCTGGAGTTCGAACATCAACCCTTGCATATAAAATACAATGTCTCTATCAATTGAACTAAGTTCATGGGGACGATCCAAACAACTTTTACTTTATATTTAAAGTTATATTTTTTAACTTTAAGCTAAAAGTAACTTACCGAATGAAAAAAAGTCGGGCCAAACGTATCTCTCAATTTTCTCTCTCCATTACTAGAATTTTAAAGAGTTTTAGAATGAATATTAAATAATTAAATTTATCTTACATTATTGTATTTATATTTTCAAAACTTTAGTACGTAATTGTAAAAATAGAGAGCATAAAAAATTGAGAGTATCCATACTCTTTTTTTTTTCTTTTTCTTTTTTATAATGGATCCATACTCTCTCTAACTTGGAGCTAGTTGAGCCTTAAATTCTTTTTCAATATTTTTGTTAATAATAAAAATAAGTTATTTTTTATTTTATTTTATTACTGGTCTAATAATTATACATACTCAATAACCATACAAAAAATCATACATACTCAAATAAACACATATAAATTCGAATCTAGAAAAGAAAAAAGTATTTTTTAGGGTTTATGTATAAGTTGTTTTCATAAATTATTATGATTTTTCAAAATCAAGCAAAACTAGATGATACACACACGGACACACCATAATTGTAAAATCCATTTAGATTTACCAGTCTCAACGTTTTTTCTTCTTCTCCATATACACCAATAAGAGATTAACTAATGACCACATGTTTAAGGGAGGCTCAAAATTGATTAATAAATTATCATGTTCTTTAATTAATTTCTATGTTGCGTAGGAGATGTGAGTTCATCCTTGAAATTGTCTGAAGAAGAATGGAACAAAGTGTTTAGAACAAACATAACCAGTACATGGTTAGTGTCAAAATATGTATGCAAACTCATGTGTGATGCAAAGAGGAAAGGATCAATTATCAATATATCTTCAGTTGCTGGCTTGGAGAGAGGTCAATCGCCTGGAGCTACTGCATATGCATGTTCAAAGGCAGGTGTCAATATGCAAACAAAGGTAATTAATTAGTCTTCTAATAAAATTAATCAATTTTATAAACTAGTGTCACATAGTCAATGTTCTCACACAATTTAAGTGTCATGTAATCAATGGTCAATTTAAAACAATGTTTATGATTTGATAAAAATTAGTAAAGTTATAGACTAATTTGATAGGAACTTGGAAATGTCGGGGTATGATTTGAATTCAATATCAACTGGATTATTCAAATATGAAATTACTGAAGAAAGATTGGCTAAACAATGTGGCTAAAAAAACAGTACCATTGAGAACATATGGCACTACAAATCCAGGATTAACAGCAATTGTTCGCTACTTAATTCATGATTCTTCTAAATATGTCGCTGGAAATATTTTTATTGTTGATGCTGGTCTTAGCTTACCTGGCATGGCCATTTATTCTTCATTGTGAATGAATATAATATATGATACATTGTGCAATGTCTAAAATTATGATGTTATCGTGGTTACTAATCTACTTGACTGCAACCAAAACCAGAAGCAGGAATTCTACAATCATATCCAATTTTTGGACTTGTTTTCTTTTTTTGTCATCAAGAATTTCATTGATGTTGATACGTGTAATCATCCAAACAAAGCAGCGATTATACAAACATAAACATTAACATAAAATTATCAGAACAAAATTATTGTATGTAACCAAAAGTTAACAAAAAATGTCCTGGCATTGACCTCTCCGGTAACTCCCCACTCAACAACAAATCATTTGCAATCTTTCGAATCTTATTGACTTTGCCGACCAGGCTTGTGGCAAGGGCATCTTTCTTCTCCGCTTCCTCCTCTATAAAGGCCTCCTGTTCACACGACCTCTATGGATCTCCTGGCGGCAGAGGCCTCATGTAGGAATGTGATATCTGGTAATACCACCTCATTTAGCCAGGCGCAGCATACCAGCATAGATAGCAGCGAACCCTCTCTGCTTTGGAGTCAACACCCGGTTCAAGTACTTGTTCCCGAGTGATGAACGGATTTACAAACTGAGTTGGAAGGCGATGAACGGTCTGTGTATAACCAAACAGACGAAGGACCCGCTTAGGCAGTTAAGGACATTATTATATATGTAAGAGTTATGATTGAATCTCGGACACTCTATTTTTATTTTTTTGGTTAAGTAGTCTAGTGGCTACTAGCTAGAAATTTCACTCTTAAGGTGAATAAATGAGGTGTCTTAGATACAAACTCAACCTCAATATATAAAATACGATAGAAGTGTTCAAAAATTCAGTTAACTGAACCAAATTATAATTCAAACTACACTGAACCACTTTTAAAAAACAGTTACAATTCAGTTTATAACTGGTTCAAACCAGTTTAAATTTATGAACCGGTTTTTATTAATAAAAAAAATTAATTTTTTCCGGAAAAAATGTTCTCGATATTTCCGGAAAAAAATTTCCGACTTTTTTTCGGGAAAAAAGTTTCCGATCTTTTTTCGGGGAAAAATTTTCGATTTTTTTCGGCAAAAAGTTTCCGATGTTTTTTCGGGAAAATTTTTTTCGAGTTTTTTCCGGAAAAAAGTTTTAGATTTTTCCGAAAAAAGTTTCCGATGTTTTTTCGGGGAAATTTTTTCGAGTTTTTTCCGGAAAAAAAATTCCGATATTTTTTCGGGGAAAAATTTTCGATTTTTTTCGGAATAAAAGTTTCCGATGTTTTTTCGGGAAAATTTTTTCCGGAAAAAAAGTTCTCGATTTTTCTGAAAAAAGTTTCCGATCTTTTTCCGGGGAAAAATTTTCGAGTTTTTTCCGGAAAAAAAGTTCTTGATTTTTCCGAAAAAAGTTTCCGATGTTTTTTCGGGAAAAATTTTTCGAGTTTTTTCCGGAAAAAAGTTTCCGATCTTTTTTTGGGGAAAAATTTTCTATTTGTTTTCTGAAAAAAGTTCTCGATTATTCGGGAAAAAAATTTCCGACCTTTTTTTAAGAAACAATTTTCGATTTTTTTTCTGAAATTTTTTTCAATTCTTTGCGGAAAAAAGTTCTCGATTATTCAGGAAAAAAATTTCGATTTTTTTTCGGAAAAAAATTTCCGATTTTTTTTTGGGGAAAAAATTTCGACTTTTTTCGAAAAAAAGTTTCCGATATTTTTTCGGGAAAAAAATTTCGATATTTTTCTTCAGGGAATTGGTTGAAAACCAGTTTTTATTAAAAAACTGGTTTTAAACCAGTTATCTAAAACTAAACCAGTTAAAAAGTGTAAACTGGTTCTAAATTAGTTCTGAACCGAATTGTAACTGGTTTTAAAACTAAACCAGTTTTTATAAAAAGTGGTTCCAGTTACTGAACTGAACCATTTATATGGTTAAGTTCAGTATAGTTCATGAACCATGAACACCCCTAAAATACGATATCCCTTATCAACTGAGTTAAACTCGTGAGACTTTTTTAAAGTGAACCATTCTTCAAAGGTTATGTCAATTCAATGTTAGTCAATTCAAATGTCCGTCAAGTCAATGTCCAATTCATTTTTTATAATATTGGAAAATGGAAAAATAATCATCAAACAAATTAAACAAAACATGCATGTGTGTGTATGAACCCAGGAGAAGTCCACTTTCAAATATCACACTAAACGTTCCTAGAATTCCCATTCTACTTCTTATTTATTGACTATAATACTAGTTGCCTGATAGATGTTCCCTCCCGTCAGTGTCACTGGTACTATTATAAAGAAAAATAACTTAATTTTGTAGTAGTGGTGGTGATTAAGAAAGTTAATTAAATATCATTAAATTAAGAAAGTCAGTTAAATATCATTAATTTTCTATTTATATTTAGTATTTATACTTTCGAATTAAATAAAAAATATATTAAAATACTAGCAAAAAAGTAAATTAAAAGCCATTAACGTTTTTTTTTGTCGTTAACATTTTCTTATCATATGGAACTTTCTTTCGGAAGGATGGGTGAAGCTAAACATGGATGGGGCATGTCGTAATGATGGGAGACCAGGGTGTGGTAGTGTTATTCGAGGAAGTGAATAAGAAAGGTTAAGTGGTTTTACAAAATTGGTTGGGAAGAGTAAGGCGTATATAAATGAACTTTGGGGGTGTGTATCAAGTTTTAGCTTATGCTCAATGATTGGGATTTCAAGATATTGAAGTTAATGTCGATTCCTTGAGTGTGGTGGAGTTTCTGAATGGTAAAAATGTGGGGAGTGGCATGGGTGGCTCGTTGCTTCGGAGGATTCGTCATCTGTTATATTTTGTCTAGTGTCTGGGTATAGGTGGTGAATCATGCTTATAGGGAAAATAATCAATGTGCGGATGCATTAGCAAATCTCAGTGCTCCTTGGCTGAAGTTTTTATGTTTTTTTGAGAAGTATCTTCCTCGAATAATTAAAGTCATTTGGTGATCGCGGATATGTTGAATATCTCGTACTTTGTACCTCTTTTAATTTTCGTGTTGTTTTTTTTTTCCTTCCTTTTTTCATGCTTTATACCCTTTTAATAACAAAAAATAAAATTGTACTTTCGTTTATTTTTTGGATCAAATAGTTCGGTTAGTGAAATTTTGCTCCATAAAATGAATAAATTTCAAATTATATATTCAAATCTCATCCCGGCGTAATGATATATTGAACTTAAAAACAATAACAAAATAAGAACAATATTAATATTTTGCAAATAGACAATTAAAAAGAACATAAAGATTATGGAGATATATATATTTCTCATACAAAATTAACTATTTATTACTCCCTCCGTTTTTTTTAAGTGTCCAGTTTTGTCGGATTTAACGTTTCTATTTAACTGTCAATTTTGTGTTTTAAGCGTACGATTTGTCAATTGTACCATTTTTTAATTACACTTATCTTTTTCAATAAATATTTTTTTTATATATTTGAAAAACTAAAGGCTTTTTTTTAAAAAAACAAAAACAAAAAAGTTTGTTTATTTTTATATTCTATTGATAACAATAATCTGAAATTTTTTTTTTTTTGTATAACAATAAATCTATTGATGAGGGTATAATAGGAAGATAAATGTAAAAATCCAATTTCTTAATTTGGTGTTACTATTCTAAACGGACACTAAAAAAAAATGGAGGGAGTATTTATATTCTATTTATTAAAATTACATATATTTAGAGTTCATTTGTCGAAACACGAATTTTATTTTTTGTCGAATCTCTTTTCACCAATTTATTCAAACTCAAATAATTTTAAAATCAAACGCACAAAATACAATTAATGTGACTCTATTTTCAGTTCCAAATTTTTTAACATATGAAACGCATATAAATAAAGAGAATCACGATAAACATATTAAAATCACAATAATTCAAATTAATTTTACAAAAACTATCATCATGTTTTTTCTTCCTTCCCCCACTTCACTGTTTTCCTTCCCATCTCAGATCTCTTCTTCTCCCACCTAACCCTCCATTATTCTTAGTAACTATAGAATCTTTCTTGATTTTGATTTAAGTTTTAATCTTCAGCGTTGAAAGTTTAAATGGCCACGTGTCACGCATCTACTTATTTTCTGTGAACTAATTCTTCCCTAACAATTTCATGGTAGTTGTTACCGAACCATTTTTTCTACATTTTTCATTCCCCGAAATTTCCCATTTGAAATTTCAATAAATACCCAAACAAACCCATTTTAAAACACACATCATTTCACATATTCACTTCATTTCAATGCAACACCACCAACACCTTTCTAACCGCCAATTAGAGCCATGGCACAATCTCGCCGGAAAAGTAGTTCTCGTTACCGGCGCTTCTGCCGGAATTGGCCGTGATTTATGTCTCGATCTCGCTCAAGCAGGTTGTCGTGTCATTGTAGCAGCTCGTCGGATTGATCGTCTTCAATCTCTTTGCGATGAAATCAACGGACGGTTATTGTCGCCGGAGAAACAAAGCCTCCGTGCGGTTGCGGTGGAGCTTGATGTTGCCGCTGATGGTTCCGCCATTGAGAAGTATGTGAAGAAAGCGTGGGAGGCTTTTGGACATATTGATACGTTGATCAATAACGCTGGTTTTAGAGGTAATTGGAATTTAAATTAAAATTTCTTGCTTTTTTTTTGAAATTTTGTTTGCATTCTAGATTTTACTTTTCGCAATAGATTAAAACCGTCACGAAAAGGTTAATGATGTTAAACCGTTACTAAAAATACATACTTATTTAGATAAGGAAAAAACTTACATGCATTTCTTACTTTCTTTTACAAAGGTAGTTTTTTTTTATTAAAAATAATTTTTTTTTATTTTTTCAAAATGAAAAAACACAAATAACCACCTCTTTGTGAGTGAAAAACTAAGAAATGCATGTAAGTTTTGTCCTTTAGATAATTAAACTAGCTTAATATAATTGTTGTCTTCTTCCATAAAAAATAAAAATAAAGATATATTGTTGTCTTCTGGTTGAATCAAAGTGTATTTATGATGAATGAAGGTAAGAAACGGAAAGAGTTTAATTGTTGTGCACTGTCGGTGTAAAGATTTTTTGCACATACATCGAATTATGTGTTGCCACATCATTTAATAAATGTGACACATCATGTATTCTTAATTACCATACATAATGTGTCAATATATTATTAGACGCATGTGTAAAATAATTTTACACTGACGGTACATATAAATTAAATTCAAACGGAAAAGACGAATTTATGATGATCCTCATTTATTGTGTGTGTGTGAAGGAATATTGGGTGAGACGTGCAACTGCAACCTCCACACGTGAATAACAAGGAAAAATGTGTGACACACACACCACAAAATTATTAAAGTTTATACTACTATAGTATATTCATAACTTCATAAGCCATTATTAAATCATACATGAGGTTGAAATGTCATCTCCAAATTTTTGTAACGCCTTGGTTCTTTATCTTTTTTATTTGTAACATTTTAGTCCCTTTTTTTGTAACATTTTGGCCTCTTATCTTATTTATTTATAAAAAATAAAGGACCTATATGTTACAAATAAAAAAGATAAAGGACCGAAGTGTTACAAAAAAAAGATAAAGGACCAAAGTGTTACAAAAAAAATAAAGGACCAAAGTGTTACAAAAAAATAAGATAAAGGACCTGCAGTGTAATTTTGACAAAATAAAATCTAAAATTGTCTTAAAATATAAATTGTCTCATCTTAATCAGACAATTCTAAATTGATGACGGCATGTAGTTCGATCGCATGTAATTCAATTTCATACAATGAGAAATACTTAGTCGGACACAAACTCAAGAAAAACGTATTTAGACACACACTCACAAATAAATAAAAAATAAAACAAAATTAATATTGTCATATTATTTAGTGATTTTTCATTTAATTTGTTTTTTATGTGTGTCTAAATATTTTTTTTTTTGTTTGTGTCCACCTAAGAATTCATCCAACACAATTTCCTATCAATTCTGTATATTTACTACTTTAATTTTTGCTTTTTATATAAGTTTCTCTCTCTTGTTGTACTTGTATGACTTGGGCCTTGTTGAGTCATAAGTTTTTTTTCAATATTTTTGTTAATAAGAATAAATTATTCTTCTATTTTATTATTGGTCTAATAGTCAGAGATATTCAAATAAACACCTAAAAAGACACGTAAAGACTCCAACTCAAATCCAAAATTTCAAATAACATAGTAAGTCACAATAAACAAAAAAAGTATTTTTAAGTGTCTATATATAAGTGTTTTTCATAAATTATTACAATTTTTTCCCATATACACCAATAAGAGATCAAGTAATGACGATATATTTAAAGGTTCGAAATTGATTCATAAATTCTCATGTTCTTAGGTTAATTACATACGTCAAATAACTAATTATACTAAAAGTTTAAGCTGTTAGGATAGAGCTACATTAATGATTTTATATTATTTTTAACACGCTCCTTCACGCAAGAGTCTATTTGGACTTGAAGCGTGGATAATGCATAGGTCCACCTACCATATGCTTAAATTCCACGTTTTTAATTAGAAAGTGAGGGAGCGGGGATCGAACTCTTCACCACTTAGTCATAGAGGCTCTGCTAACCGATTATCCCAAAAACTTAAGTTATTAAGATAGAGTCATATCACTGATTTTATATTATTTATAACAATATAATATATATGTTGCGTATATATTATTTATAACAATATAATATATATGTTGCGTAGGAAATGTAAGTTCACCCTTGGAATTGTCCGAAGAAGAATGGAACAAAGTATTTAGAACAAATATAACGGGTACATGGTTAGTGTCAAAGTATGTTTGCAAACTAATGTGTGATGCAAAGAGAAAAGGATCAATTATCAATATATCTTCAATTGCTGGCTTAGAGAGAGGTCAATTGCCTGGAGCTACTGCATATGCATGTTCAAAGGCAGGTGTCAACATGCTAACAAAGGTAATTAATTAGCCTTTTGATAAAAATTAATCAATTTTATAAACTAGTCAACTTATTTTAAATTTTGTCATAGTCAACTAGTCAATATTTTATTTCTTTTGATTGGTTAATATTGTCTTATACTACTGTATGTGAATATACTGTAACATTAAAAGAAATTGGTTGAATCAAGAAGCACACACAAAATCATATATTCTGAAGGTCTTGCTTGTTAGAAAATGGCTGTACTTTTTTATCATAAATAAACACACAAAAATGAAAATATCGGGATTCAAACCCCAAACATAACATCAGATTTAACAATTTCGATAAAACGCCTGCATTTATATCATAGTTGAAGTACAAATTATTTTATTTGCTATAGGGTAGAGTTGAAACATTGACATTGATTTATACACATGCTATTAATGTTAAAAAGTTTATTAAATTTTCCAGGGTCTTTGTGGTCAAATTTTATACTTCTATGCTCATTTGATAGTTAGTCACAAATTAAATACTCCTAAATGTGTCAGAATTGTACGAGTAGTAATTTAAAAGAAAGACTTGCTAATATTGTTTAACATATTTTTCTAATGATAATTGATAGGTGATGGCATTGGAATTGGGAGCATACAAAATCAGAGTGAATTCAATATCACCTGGACTTTTTAAATCCGAAATTACTAAAAATTTGATGAAGAAAGATTGGCTAAATAATGTGGTTAAAAAAACAGTACCATTGAGAACAAATGGCACTATAAATCCAGGATTAACAGCAATTGTTCGCTACTTAATTCATGATTCTTCTGAATATGTCACTGGAAATATTTTTATTGCTGATGCTGGTGCTACCTTACCCGGCGTGCCTATTTATTCTTCATTATGAATTGATACATGATATTATACATTGCACAATGTCTAAAGTTATGATAATTGAAATTTGGTTTAAACATTTTTTGGGAACATGGGTTATGGTGTTATCATGGTTACTAATATACACTAAAAATGAACTAATTTATGGAAAAATATTTGTCGAGAGATATCAACCTCTCATATAGATCTCAGTTAATTCGAGTAGTTACACACGGAGAATACATTTAGTTTTAAAAGCAAAAATTTCAAATTTCATCTTATATCATAAAAAAAAAAACATATTCTTTTGCAATAAAAAACATATTGCAAATAAAGAATATAAGCTCAGCTAGAAAAAAGATAATGCAGAGCTAATATAGCAACGGACAGAACCATTAATCAAATAATGATAAACTTGTAAAACATAAAACCAATAACATCAATTGGTAAAAACTATAATCACGAATTAACAAACAATGTTTTCGGAATGTGCAACTTTTGCTGGAATAGTCCTAGTTTTTGTTGGATCATTTGAAGGTCCTTTAGCTTGTAAGAAATTAAGGACCTCAAAATTTGTCAGTGCTTTAACATTGGCCTCCAAGCTATTAAAAAATTATTAAACTACATATATCATGTCTTTATAGTAGAAGGAATGAGAGTGATTGATTTGAAACATATCTTGAACAATTTTGACAAGAATGAATGACACATATACTTTTTTTCTTGTATTTTCCCATCAGCAAGCGGCTTCTGAGGGGTTTTAATTTTTAGATTTAATTATAGTTTTGGTTTATCCATTATATTTTTGTATTTGAAAATGGAAAATACTATAACTAGTATCCGACACTAGTTAATAAAACAAATACGGTAAAAATATACTATAATTCGTTCGATCAAACTCTCAAAAGTCTAAATATATATATTAGAAGTTTATGGAATGTGGAAACATGTGGTTTAAGTATGTGATGTATCAAATAGTTGTATTACAAATTTATTAATGAATGGAAAATTTGGTATTGATTATTTCCTTCTTTCCTTAAAAATTTGGTATTACAGTGCATTAAAATTTGGTAAGCCAAAAATCTCACATAATAATAATAAGCACATAGAAAGCATAAGCATAATTGCCTTACAAGATAATAATAAGCACTTAAAGTGCATAATTCATAAGATAGTAATAAGCACATACACGCATAAGTCATTAGGGTCCGTTTGGTGCATAGAATAAGAGATAGGATAGGACAATTGCATCATATCATGTCGTAATTTAGTATTTGGTGAAGCAGCAAGATATAATAAGTTAATCCTGAAACTTATCATACCAAGACTCTCTATTTAAAAAATTATTGCGAGAAACAAGAATTTTAATTTTTGTCCTACCTCATGTGAAAGGTTTATTCAAACTCAAATAATTTAAAAATCAAACATTATACAATTAAAATGACTCTAGTTCCATATTTTTTAACATATCAAACACAAGTAAACAAAGAGAATCACAGTGAGTATGCCAGAATCACAATGATCCACTGTAGTTTTGCATAAACTATAAAGTCTGTCAGTGTAAATTAATTTTATACTGGTAAGTATCTAATAAGAATCAACCATTTCTCCATGTCATACAATTGTAGTGGGATATAGTAGAATGATTTTGCAAAATACACGGTTGATATTAATTGATAGTGTAAAGTTAGTTTTCAGTGTTTATGCTTATACATTTTTCTCTATAATAAATTTGTCTATTTTATCGGAAATGTAATGGAGTAAACCACCAAATTACTTCACGCCTACACCTTTCTAACCGGATGATGGATCATTTTGTTAGTTGATGTTGGAAATGAAATGATGTATTGAAATGATGAAGCAACCACGCCTCTAGTTTCAAATATATTTCAATAAATACCCAAACAAACCCATTTTAAAACACATCATTTCACAATATTCACTTCATTTCAATACAACTAAGCAAACACAATGCAACATCACCAACACCTTTCTAACCGCCAATTAGAGCCATGGCACAATCTTGCCGGAAAAGTCATTCTCGTCACCGGCACTTCTGCCGGAATTGGCCGTGATTTATGTCTCGATCTCACTCAAGCAGGTTGTGAAGGAATATTGAGTGATATATATATATATATATATATATATATATATATATATATATATATATATATATATATATATATGTGCAAAGTGATTCAAACGTGAATAACAAGGGAAGATGTTATTAGATTAGACACATTTATGTGATGAGATAGTTTTTAATACAACGAGGAACTCACTCAAAAATATGGCGACTAGACATAGAGACCACTCTCGCTAAAGAATGGGCAACCATATTCGCTTGTCGCTTGACAAATTTGACCTCAAAGTTTGAATTCAACAAAAGTAATGATTTGTTGGGTACCAGAGTAACAAAATAATTATCACACAACTAAAATAAGAGACGAGAAAAGAGGAACTGAACACACAATATTTACGTGGAAACCCCTCAACAAATAAGGGGAGAAAACCACGGGGCAAAGTAGAGAACTTTCATTAAGTGGGAGAAATTACAAGACCTCTCTCTAAATACAAGGAGAGTACAATTACACCCTCTCTTGAATATAGGAGAATACAAACACTAGGAGAAACCTCACAGGAGAAACTATATTTTCTCTCTATATTTTTCCTCTCACTCTCAACAAGAACATACACTTGTTGTTGTGTTTCTATGAATTTGGAATGAATGAAATGGTACAAAGAGCTTGCTATTTATAGGAGTGAAATAGCACTATTCCAACCACTTTCATTAAGGCACCGTAAAACATATGGATCATTTGTCAAAAGTTTTACTGCCATACCAATGTAAATTCAACAAAAGTTGGCTTTACACATTTCTTGTGTTCACAATCTCCCACTTCAAGCCACTTTTGTGTGCTTTCAAAATTTCTCTACCTTGCCATCTCCCTGTTGCTACGTTTCCGATAGGCCACACGAGGATCTACACCATATAAACTTGTCAGTATTAATTGGCTTTGTCATCGCATCTGCTAGGTTATCATTGGTGTGAATCTTCTGCATATCCACAGTTCCTTCCTCTACTACCTCTCGAACAAAATGATATTGAACGCCTATGTGCTTCGTCCTGGAATGAAAGGATGGATTTCTTGCAATGTGCAAGGCACTTTGACTGTCACAATACACAATAATTTTATTCTGCTTGTGCCCGATTTCCTCCATTAACCTTTGTATCCAAATAGCTTCCTTGCATGCCTGGGTAGCTGCCATGTACTCAGCTTCTGTCGTGGACAGAGCTACAACAGTTTGTAACTTGGATAACCAACTTACTGCTCCTCCTGCAAGTGTGAACACATAACCAGTAGTAGATTTTCTCTTATCATGATCCCCTGCAAAATCTGAATCAACATAACCCCTGACAGTTAATTCTGATCCTCCGAAACATATTGCAACACCCGAGGTTCCTTTAATGTATCTCAGGATTCTTTTAACAGCATTCCAATGCTCTTTTCCCGGATCTGCCATAAACCGACTAACCACTCCCACTGCTTGTGCAATGTCTGGTCTTGTACATATCATGGCATACATAAGACTTCCCACCGCTGATGCATACGGTACTCGAGACATTTCCATCCTCTCCGCTTCATTGCTAGGACTCATACTTGAGGATAATTTAAAGTTGACAGGAAGCGGGGTAGAGATTGGCTTACAATCTTGCATGTTGAAGCGCCGCAAGACTTTCCTTAGATAATTCTTTTGAGAAAGCCAAATCTTCCTGTCTTTTCTGTCTCGGTGAATTTGCATCCCTAAAATCTTGTTTGCTGGTCCCAAGTCTTTCATATCGAACTCCCTAGCCAATTGTGCCTTCAATTCTTGGACCCGATCTTTGTTGGGGCCTACCACCAACATGTCATCCACATACAACAGCAAAATAATGAAATCATTATCACCAAACCTTTTGTAGTACGTACAATGGTCTGAACTCAGTCTGTTGTAATCGAGGCTAATTATGAAAGAATCAAATCTCTTGTACCAACATCTGGGCGCCTGCTTTAGACCGTACAAAGATTTGGTCAACCTGCAAACCAAGTTTTCTTTTCCTTGTTCTTTGAATCCTTCCGGTTGGAGCATATAAATTTCTTCTTCAAGTTCTCCATGAAGAAAAGCAGTCTTTACATCTAGCTGCTCAAGATGTAAATCAAATGCAGCACACATCGCCAACACTACTCTGATAGTAGTAAGTCTAACAACTGGCGAAAAAATCTCATTGAAGTCAATACCTTCTTTCTGAGCATATCCTTTGACCACCAATCTTGCACGATACCGTTCCACTTGATCATTGCCATCACGTTTTATCTTGTATACCCATTTATTTCCAATGGCTTTCCGACCCTTTGGAAGTTCAACAAGATCCCATGTCTTGTTTCTATGTAAGGCTTCCATTTCTTCATGCATTGCTGTCATCCATTGAGAAGCATCTGAACTGTTTAAAGCCTCTGGAAAGGTTGACGGTTCCCCGTCTTCATTTAGAAGACAATATGCATCATGGCTTGCCATAACATAATCTGAGTGCCAAGTTGGTTTCTTCGTCTGACGTAATGATCGACGAACATCTCCATCATTGACCTCATCTTGTTCTTCGTGCACTGATTCTGCTTCAGAAGAATCACTTTCTTTGGATTTTTCTTCCATTTGCACTATAGCAGTTTCTTTGGAAGTGCTATCATTTTTCTGCTCACTTTGTAGTTCATTTTCTATAAAGACTACATCCCTGCTGACAACAACCTTGCGGGCAGTGGGATCCCACAGGCGATACCCCTTAACATTATCAGCATAACCCAAGAAGATACATTTCCTGGACTTTGAGTCCAACTTCGATCTTTCTTGGGAGTTGTACATTACGTACACAGGACAACCAAACACATGCAAAGAAGAATAATCAACTGGCTTTCCTTTCCACACCTCCATCGGTGTCTTCAAATCAATCGCCGTTGATGGTGATCGATTTATTACATAACAAGCGGTTTTAACTGCTTCTGCCCAGAAAGATTTGGCCACTCCCGCTGTTTTCAGCATAGCTCTTGTTCTATCTAGGAGAGTTCTATTCATCCGCTCTGCTACACCATTCTGCTGAGGTGTATGTGCAACTGTGAATTGCCTTACAATACCCTCTTGTTTGCAAAATGCCAGAAAATTGCCATCTACATATTCTCCTCCATTGTCTGTCCTCAAGCACTTAATCTTCTTCCCAGTTTCAAGCTCTACTTGTGCTTTGAATTCCTTGAATACTGGAAACACATCAGACTTCTTCTTGATTGGGTACACCCATAATCTTCTGGAATAGTCATCAATGAATGAGACAAAATATTTTGCTCCTCCCAGAGATATTTCCGGTGACTCCCACACATCAGAATGGATCAAGTCTAGTATGTGTTTGCTTCTAGTAGTTACTCGAGCAAACTTCAACCTATGCTGCTTGCTTATCACACAGTGCTCACAAAATGGTAAATTTACTGTCTTGAGCCCGTGAAGGAGATTGCGTTTCGCAAGGACTTTCAAGCCACGTTCCGACATATGGCCCAGTCTGTGATGCCACATCATCGTTGTTTCTTCTTGGCTTACAGCTGCAACTAATGCATCTGCCTCTTGCAATGTATCTCCTAGAAGCATGTATAAATTACTTGTGATCTTTTCTGCTTTCATCACCACAAGATTACCTTTCACTACTTTCAAGATGCCACTTTCAATGTGGATCTTACACCCGAGGTCATCCAATTGCCCAATGGACAATAAATTCTTCTTCAACCCGTTCACATGGCGTACCCCTTGTATTTTCCGAACAGTACCATCATGCATCTTTAATCTGATAGTACCGATTCTAGCAATTTCTAAGGCATGGTCATTTCCCATGTACACAGATCCTTCCGAGATAGGCTCATAAGAATAAAACCAATCTCGGTGTGGAGTCATGTGCCATGTTGCACCCGAATCCATTATCCAGACATCGTTGAGACTTCTACCACCTTTAGAGCTAATTGCTGTTTCGCTATACAGGATGTCACCATCATCTGAATTACTTGCGACACATCCTTGAGATGTTGGAGCTTCATAACCCTTCTCTCCATTCTTCTTATTATTCCGACACTCCTTCTTTAGGTGTCCTCTCATACCACAATTGTAGCATTTGAGGTTCTTCCATCTTCGAGATTTTGACCTACCATGATTTTGACTCCCACTGGGGCCGCGTTCCGTTGATCTGCCTCTCGTCATCGTCAAAGCCTCTGCTTGCTTTGAACTCCCTGACCTTTCTTCCTTATTCTTGCGCCTGGATTCTTCTTCAAGGACTGCACCGGCGACATCATCAAAGTGAAGATTATCAGCTATATTATTATTTGTAATGTTGATGATGAGTTGATCATACGAATCTGGTAAACTCTGAAGTAGAAGCTCGGCACGCTCATTTTCCGCTATTATGAAATCTGAAGCTGTTAGCTGAGAAAATAGCGTATTAAGGGTGTTGATGTGATCCGTCATTGACGTCGATTCACTCATTCGAAGAGTGTAGAGTCTTCTCTTTAAGAATATTCTATTGTGAAGAGATTTGACCTCGTACAATTTTATTAGAGTATCCCAGATTTCCTTTGCAGTCTTCTTTTCAGCAATACTTGACAATACCGAGTCCGCCATTGCTAGGTGCAAATTGGCAACGGCACTATCATCCATTTCTTTCCACTTTTCGTCAGTGATATCTGCAGGTCTGCCATCTATTGCGTCTAGGCAATTATCTTTTCTCAAAATTGCCCTTATCTTCAATTTCCACAAGGAAAAACTTTTCCTATTAAACTTCTCTATCTCAAATTTCGCTGTCATTTTTTTTTTTTTAAACCGAACGTACCATGTACTAGAACAGTGACTGGAGTCCGTAAAAGATACGCAGGTATGTTCCCAGGAAAGAGAGGTGGGTCACTAATGGACACTCTTAAGTACCAAGTCTTTCCTAGCCGGAACTTTCCTAGACGTCACTTTTACACTACCGCACCTTTCTAGTTATAAGAATAATTCTCTTTTGATGTGGAAGATCAGCCTAAGCCGCAACCACAGAGCATACGAGAATTTTCTTATCACCGGTACCTAACCAATTTGCCGCAGCGGAACAACGACCAAAAACCAGTGGCTCTGATACCACTGTTGGGTACCAGAGTAACAAAATAATTATCACACAACTAAAATAAGAGACGAGAAAAGAGGAACTGAACACACAATATTTACGTGGAAACCCCTCAACAAATAAGGGGAGAAAACCACGTGGCAAAGTAGAGAACTTTCACTAAGTGGGAGAAATTACAAGACCTCTCTCTAAATACAAGGAGAGTACAATTACACCCTCTCTTGAATATAGGAGAATACAAACACTAGGAGAAACCTCACAGGAGAAACTATATTTTCTCTCTATATTTTTCCTCTCACTCTCAACAAGAACATACACTTGTTGTTGTGTTTCTATGAATTTGGAATGAATGAAATGGTACAAAGAGCTTGCTATTTATAGGAGTGAAATAGCACTATTCCAACCACTTTCATTAAGGCACCGTAAAACATATGGATCATTTGTCAAAAATTTTACTGCCATACCAATGTAAATTCAACAAAAGTTGGCTTTACACATTTCTTGTGTTCACATGACTTAATGTGAGAGATCATCATACTAAATTCGAATATTCTTATTTGTCTAGATGAAATAACATCAACTACAATTTTTGAGTCACTTTTAAAAATGACATTGGAATATGGGATAGACCTGGTCGTATCATTTCCTCCATTGCTTCCTTGATGGCCATGACTTCTCCCTCAATTGTGTTGAGCTTAGCATACATTATGTTGGTCCCTGCTATTATAATTCTTCCTTGATGATCGCGTGCACACCATCCCCATCCACCGTCACTTCAGCTGTACCATAAAAACTCGCGTCAACATTGCACTTAACATAACCGGGAGGTGGATGCCTCCGCTGCTGTATTGATTGGTCTGTTTGCTGCTGCTGAAGGCGTATATACTGCTGCTGTGAGTTGGAAAATTGCTGCCGTGCATTAGAAAACTGCTGCTGTCCTTGCCTTTGGTGTGGCTGCTCATGTTGTGCATGAATGGTCTGCTGCTGTACGATATATACATGCTGCAGGCTGTGCATTTGTTGTTGCTGTTCATGAGTTTGATGCGCTTCAAGAAGGCCTTGTACCATCGCCCATTCATTCCACATGTGTGCCGCTTGCATGCCAATTTGTTGGGCACTTGCTTTGTTGTTATTCCACACATAATTGTTGTCATTCCATAGCAAAACTGCCACTTTCCTAGCCACCTGTTTGCTTTCATTCCTGCAAATATCAAAAATTAAATTTTTAAAGTGGTGATAGCGGTTCAGTCTTGGTTGTATAATATGATACAATCTCATGACATTTCAAGCTTCTTTTATTTCTTCACATTGAAATAGCAAATGCCCCTCTTCCGGTTCCGTTAAATATAATGGACACTCTTCCGGACATTGGACAAAGTGACTTCTCAACCGAAAACAGGTCAATAAACATTCCTTACAAATTCGCCATAACAAATGCTTGGCTTTTTGGTGGGACTTAAATTTTCCACAAACTCCCCCATGTATCTCTCTCCCTAGCCCTCTTATAATCATTCTCTCCTTCATTAGTTTCCGGTATCCAGATCTCACCGACACATTTATCTGAGTTAGAACTCAAGATTTCAGAGTATAAATAAATTTCAATGATATTTATTAAATCGTTTAATACAACATAAAAGTTATACTTTTTTTACATTAATCTAGTGGCTAGACTCACATAACTTAAGTGTGAAGAGGTTGAAAATTCAAGTTTTAAACCCCAACATCTATCTTATTTCTAAATGTGTTTGGCTTGAGCCTTATTGAGCCTCGGATGTAGTGACTCTGGTTGAATCCAAAATTTCACATAACATAGTAATCTAGAAAGAAAAAAAGATAGTATTTTTAAGTGTCTATTCATAAGTTTTCATAAATTATTACGGTTTTTCAAAATAAGGCAAAACTAGATATGATTCACACACCATCATAGTAAAATCCATTTAGGTTCAAAATTGATTCATAAATTCTCATGTTCTTTGGGTTAATTAATTGCTATGTTGTGTAGGAAATGTGAATTCACCCTTGGAATTGTCTGAAGAAGAATGGAACAAAGTATTTAAAACAAACATAACCGGTACATGGTTGGTATCAAAATATGTATGCAAACTAATTTTATGGATTGGATTCTCTACATTTGTTCTTCCTAAATTTACCTAACATTTAAGCAAAAAGTAACTAGAAAAGAGAAAATATTATATTTTCAAGTGCATTTATGTTTATTGTAAAGAGAATAATACCCTTAAATTTTGCCTAATTGTAGGAAAATGTGACTTTAGGGAATCCAAAACCCAATTTTATAACCTAGTCAACTTTTTTTTTTTTGGTAAGGCCTAGTCAACTTATTTAAGTGTCATGTAGTTAATGATTAATTTAAAATAATATTTATAATATGATAAAAATTGGTAAAGTTATAAGACTAATTTGACAGTAACTTGAAAATGTCATGGACTATTTTTTATAGAAAGTGGATGAACACGGAAACTTATTTCTCAATGTTTTAAAATTGGACCCAAAATTGAACCGTTGTAACTTCTGATTCATGGTTCAATCGATTCAACCATATAGTAAATAATATATATTTTAATAAATATAGTCTTATGAGGTCATTTTCATGCATAAAAAAAATGATGTCTTTCCAAAAAAAGTTAGAGGAGGATCCATGGTTCAAAAAAGAAAAACCCAATATTTAGGAGAATTTCTTTTGCCTTCCTATTTACTTCTTGTGCGCTCCACGCATTTCTATTTTTACCTTTTTCGTTAATTAAGTAGTGGACATTATAAAAATGATTTTGTTTCGAGAAATTTTGTAAATGTCGTCCACTACTTAAGTAGCAGACGTTATAAGAAAATTCTGATAGGGTGCATGTGGAATATATCCGTAACTTAAGTAGCGAACAAATATATTCTCATATTTTAGATCCATTAAAAAAAAGTCCAATATTTAATATTAAAGAAAGACTTGTTAATATCGTTTGGTCTTTTTGTAATGATTAGGTGATGGCATTGGAATTGGGAACATACAAAATCAGAGTGAATTCAATATCACCTGAATTATTCAAATCTGAGATTACTGAAAAATTGATGAAGAAAGATTGGCTAAACAATGTGGCTAAAAATACAGTACCATTGAGAACATATGGCACTACAAATCCAGAATTAACAACAATTGTCCACTACTTAATTCATGATTCTTCTGAATATGTCACTGGAAATATTTTTATTGTTGATGCTGGTCTTAGCTTCACTGGGAACGAATATAATATATGATACATCGTACAATGTCTAAAATTATTATCATTGAAATTTGGTTCAACGTGTTTTTGGTAACAGGGTTATGGTGTTCTCATGTTTACTAATATACACTAAAACTGAGCTAATTTAAACACTTCAAATTTCATCATATAATATAGAAAACATATTACTCTCTCCATCCTAAAATATAAAAGAAAAAACTCACTTTTTTTGTCTCAAATTATAAGAGAAAAACATAAATATTTAGCTTTTTCAAGTTTTTTTTTGTAAGAGGAAAACATATAAATATTTAGTCCTTATTTTTTGTTGGATAATTTGAAGCTCCTTTAGCTTGTAAGTAAAAATGAACTTATATCATGTCTATGAAAATATTATTTAACTTATATCATGTCTTATAGTAGAAGGAAAGTGAGAGATTGATTTAAAACATTTGATGAACAATTTTGATAAGAATGAATGGTAGATACACATGCATTTTCATCATTTTCTTGCATTTTCCCGGTCAGGCGAATGAGTTATATTTCTGTATTTAAAAATGAAAAATGTTAATGAGTGAAAAAAAATATAGTAAAAACATTGACCAAAAAAAAAAAAAAATATAGTAAAAACATATTGAAATTTGTTTATTTAAAATCTGAAAAATCCTAAAAAATGTTATTTTAAATAATACAATTTTTTTATCACCTTAACTAGTCCCCCTATTTTAAGATCATATGTTATATATTCGCTCTGATCTTTTTTATAAGATACGGTTCACCTTTCAAGATTTATTGAATAAAGGAAATTGTTAAACAAAGTCTCGGGACACTAGTTAAGCATATCAATATAAAAAAGTTGTCTTAAAATTTGTGTATTCAATATCTTAATTGCGCGTTTGATCCGCTAAAAAATTGGGGACTAGACAACTCTTTGTACCCTAAACTAGTTATGAGATTGAAAAATAGGTAGTAAGGGACAGGACAAAAACATAAGTTTTATTCATAATACAACTATAAAAAATACAAAAATGCTCATTTTATTTTTTAATATAAAAATATTATTTCTATATCTCTCTCCGATACAATTTTGCCATGTGATGTACTATCTTGTTATGTCAAATGCACCCTAAAAGTGTAAAAAGTTATCTTACCAACATTAATTTTATCTTTTATTTCTTTTTTTGGGTATGCTCTTAACAAGTGCCCCAGTGGCACTATTTAGCACGACGCTTGAATAAATTATATATATATATATATATATATATATCAGATACATAATTTATTCAATGAATATTGAAAGATGAATTGTATCTTATAAAAAAGACCGAAGAGAGTATAATATAATATACTACAATCTAATAGATTTAGGTTATATGTGATTAATAAATATCTATCATATATACTTTTTTTCTAAATGTACCCCCTTGAAGAATTGGGGTATTTATCCAATAACTATCGAGAATAAACTATATAAGTAGATTTGCATGTGAGGTAAAAGTTAGTTTGTGTATATCATATGCAAATTTACTTATGTGACTTGTTCTCATTGGTTGTTGGATATATTGGAACCATGTAATTTGTGGATGATTATATTATTGCAATTATGTCTGTATATTTATGCAATTATCATATGTGTTTAATGTTTTTCATTAGTATATATATGTATTCGTGAACTCATCAAGATACTGAACGAGTACCAACCTTTCCTTTTGATATTGGAATGAGATAATTATTCAATCAAGTAGTTTAGGTAGACATATCGAATTTTTTATCTTCACTTTAGAATTAGCATACTTTAATGCATTGAATAATTTCAGACTTACCTAAGACATTACGGTGTTGTTATTAACGAATAGGGTTTAGAGCCAAGACCAAGACATTATTAAAAGCATTAAATTATGATAATAACGCACATGTGAGTACAATATGATGCTAAAAGAGTAGAAATAAAAATTGGTTTGACTGGTTCAACTCAATGATGATTTTGTTTGACATACATATTACTGGACAAAACAACAACTTAAGTTTAGGGTTGTGATGACATTCGGTCATATGATATTTTTAGTAATAAATTGAAAACGATACAAGAGTTTTGAAGAAAAATCATTAAAACAACAATTGTGGTGTGATTTGGTTTGTTAAGTTTTTAAATATATCTTTAGTGTTTTAGTGCTAACAAATTTATCTTGTATGCGCAAATTGTGGAACGATTTGGTTTGTTAAGCTGTTAGATTTATTTTTAGTGTTGAAAGATTTATATATCTTTCATGCTGGCTTGTTAAAATTGTTTTATTTTGTGGCTATAAAAGAGATCTTCAACAACTTATTGGTTACACATTGAAAATTGAGAGGGGAAAACGACAAGGAACTTCTCGAAGGTCAAAGGAATTCAATTTTCATCATTGGAAACACAACTCAGTTCCAAATTTCTTATACTATTCATGTATAATTTTCAAAACTCTTCTTAATTTGTTGTTGTTGTTGTTATTATTATTATTATTATTATTATTATTATGTCTAGCTAAATTCCTTAGGTTATGTGAGTTGATGAACTTTCTTAGACCTATTGGAACTATGTAATTTGTAGAGGATTATATTATTGCAATTCAGTCTTATATTTATTCAATTATCATCCGTGTTTAATATTTTTCTTTAGTACATGTATTTGTGAATTGAACCAGATACCAAATGAATACTAACCCTTCCTTTTGGTAGACATATCGAACTTTTGATTGTGACTTTAATGTTTTCAATAATTTTGGACTCACCTAAGACATTAATGTGTTGTTATTAACGAGTAGGGTTTAGGGTAAAGACATTGATCTTAACTATTTTTGTGTTAATTTGTCATGGTATTCAGAATGAATTGTAATGTATGACCGCAATTATTCAATAGTTATGTGAGATTTGAATTATGTCTCTTGATAACATTTTATAACATTCTTATGTGAGATTTGAACTATGTCTCTTGATATTACAAAGTCATTCTTTTACTTTGAATTTTTTTTTTGACACATTCTTACTATTACTATTGAGCTGACAATTTTTTAAACTATTCAATAATAAATACCAGAATAAAAAATATAGTATTGAATTAGATTTTTTCTAATTTATCCCTTCATAATTTGGGGATATTTTTCCATCAACCAATGAGAACAAATCATACAAATTCACATGCAAATTTAAAAGTTTGTTACAAGTTAGTTGTGGGTATCACATGCAAATTATATATGTGGTTGTTCTCGTTGGTTAATGGATAAATACCTCCAAATTATGAAAGGGTGGAGCATGCCTCACTGTTATATTAACATTCTTGCTATTAATTACTTTTTAACTATTAAATATAAAACCTGTAAAGAAAAACTATTAAATATAAAACCTTTTTGGGCTATGCCCTTTTTTGTAACCAAAAAATATAAAACCTTTTTAGAAAAAATATATAACTTATTACACATAATTAAAGTAAGGAAAATTGCAACTTACCAGTTTAAGATGAATAGCACAATATTATTCAAATGTTTTCATTGACTAAAAAATAATTGAATAAAAAATTTAAATATATTCAATGATTTTAGACATATTTATTTACTAAATTACATCAACAATTAACTATAAGACTTTTTATTTTTGAAAAGTCAAAGTATTTTTTTGGTTACAAATTAAAGTATCAAATAATACAACGAATAAATAACACAATATTCAAAATATAGTCAATGACACTCTATACTATTAATTTTATTAAATATAAATATCAAGCATAAAACCTTTTATATCAATTTAAAAATAAATAACAGATTAAATTATAAAAAGCTTTGACGCTCCATTTATATATTATATCTGAAATCAAACAATATAAAAGAAACTTATGAACTATATGCAAAATTTATTTTAAACTTTTCAAGTTGAGCTACCACAATATCCACAGGTATGTTTTTAGTATATATATTTTCTTAGTTATTTTCTAAATTTCTGCACTATATATTTGGCAAAGATAAACAAAAATAAGTAGGGGCTTAAAAAAAACGATTTTTTTTAAGTGTTATTCAAGAATTAGGAGTAGGATTGAAGTTTATGTTGAATTGGGTTGATAAGTCTTGCTTGAAGTGGGAGACACCTTGTTTAAAAAATAATGTTAGTTTGATTCTCACCTTCCAAACTTATGAGTTAAGACTCAATTACGATACAATTTTTGAAAGCTACATGTTACAAAAAGTGTTTGGTAGAAAAATTCTTAGTAGAATTATCATGCATCTAATTGGATTATATCACCCTCATGATTTTAACATCTCATCTATATTTTTTTAATACATACTTTATAGCCTTTCAAAATTAACCATGATAATTTAATGTCCATATATGTTAATATATTATGTTATTTTTTTTGCTTCAAATGGCCGTTAAGTTGAGTTTGGTTAAGTTGAACCACCGGCTAGTGGCCACACATGACCGTAACTCAACCAAACCAACAAACATAATAAACTCTATGAATTGAGCTTTTTATACATCAAAAATAAAAAGGCACACCAAAAATTTCATTCCTTAACAAGATAGTCACTAGTACTCATCTCTCACTCTCTCTATCTCTCTTGTATAGGCTAAGAATTTGAATTGAAGTGTGATTTCTTTTGGAGTTTTTGCTTTCCTTTCTTCAAATTAAGGTATGTGTTCTAATGATAACAAGTTAGTTCTTCATTCTCTTTTTTGGTCATGACAATTCTCTTTCTCGGGGCTCTTTTTTTTTATCTGTTACAATCGAACTTGATATCCTGAAATTTATTACAACACTGACATACTTTCGCACGGTTCTTATTAGATACTTAGAATATGAAATTTGTTGTTTCTTGGTAGGTATTAATTCATTAATTTCATTTGGTAGCAACCATACCTACTTTGGATTAACAAAATTATCATATAAATGTATTTTCCAATAAACCATGAATAGCTTGTTTACATGTTTTTGTTATGATCAACTTTGTATATAATTATTGTCAAAAAAAAAAAACTTTGTACTTAATACTTTCTTTAGTTTCAATTGTTTTTAGTGTTCATAAAAGTGATTAGTACTTTTTGCACATTATGTATTTATTACTTATATTTATCTCTATAGAAAAATCTTGAAAAATATATTGGTGGCAAAGATGGGAGAGATGTCAAAAGTTCAATTGGGAGTTATTGGTGCACTATTTCTATCTGTTGCTTCTTCTGTCTCCATTGTCATATGCAACAAAGCCTTAATGAGCAATCTTGGCTTCCCATTTGGTAATTATTATTTTTGTCACACTTTAAAATGTTACAATATTAATATGATATGATATGATATACTCTTCATGATGATAAAAAAATTAATTAATTTAACTTTTTTTGTTAAATTAATTTGGAACAGCTACAACACTTACAAGTTGGCATTTGATGGTTACTTTTTGCACCCTTCATGTGGCTCTACGTTTCAATCTATTTGAGGCTAAACCTGTTGATATGAAGACAGTAATGCTTTTTGGTATTCTAAATGGTGTCTCCATTGGATTTCTCAACTTGAGTCTTGGCTTCAATTCCATTGGATTCTATCAGGTTATCATTTACTTCAACATTTTTACCACTAGGAATAAATATATTAAAACTTTATTAGTCATCGATGATTGTATCAATGTTTTAAAAATCAAACTGAACCGGCCAGTTTAACTGATTGAACCGAGAATCGGTCAATTGTTAGTTGTTTTGAATCCGATTATAATGCAGACACAACTTGAGTCAGTGAGTTGAACCAATTCGACCTCAACCACGCAGTTCATTCAATTAGTTTTTATTTTTATTTATTTACTTTTCAAATATTTTTTACTTTTATTTTTTCATTTATCCTCTAAGAACCAATTAAGTCATGATTTAGAGGTCTTACCAGTTCAATCTCCCGTCGAATTTTTTAAATATTGGTATGCATACATAATTCATTTGATATACTGATTTTAATGCTTATTTTGTAGATGACAAAACTTGCAATCATACCATTCACAGTTATGCTAGAAACTATTTTCCTAAAGAAGCAATTCAGGTAACAAATTATTTATGAAACTCTATACAAGTAATATTGAAATTAATCATGACCATGATCATGTTAAATTGCTTAACTAACTATGAATTATTTTGCTACAATGTGCAGCCGGAACATAAAACTATCTCTATTCTTCTTACTTGTTGGAGTTGGCATTGCCTCTATCACAGATCTTCAGCTCAATTTTGTTGGATCCATTCTTTCACTTCTAGCTATCATTACAACATGTGTTGGCCAAATTGTATCCTTTACTGTTACATTCACTTATTTGAACTTAAATACTAATATTCTATTATGACATGTCGATAAACTATTTTTAACTTATTTCTATAAGCTCTTCAGAATAACTTATGAAAACAACTTATAGCTAATAAAAAAATAGGCTTATGATGAGTGCATATGCTACTAGTACTTGATTAAGTTGTTTATCGAAATAGACTTAAAGTTAAAGAGATTGTTGTTTCTTAACTTATTGAACAATTCAGCTTACCAACACAATACAGAAGAAGCTTAATGTGACTTCCACACAACTTCTCTACCAATCTGCTCCATTCCAAGCAGCAATTCTTTTTGTTTCAGGCCCTCTTGTGGATCAGATGCTAACCAAGCAAAATGTCTTTGCATACAAATATTCTCCTATAGTCTTGGTAAGTAATATCAAATCATCAATTCCCTCGCCATGTCTTATTCTTAGAATTTGAGTTGGACTTAACTCTGTCTTACAAAATTACAAATTTATAAAATCATTTTTCGTGTCATACTCATCTAATGCCATACTCTTATCACACTCCCCTCACGTCCAAGACTGACATTTGGAGCGTGACTTGAGTGGCCTGATAGCAGGTGGTCCAATCGATCTTAGATAGACTTTGATAGCATCTTAAATATTTATACTGGACCTATCTATTGGGCCATTCGCTATCAAACAACTTAAGCCATACTCTAAATATTGAACGAGACTCGAGAGGATGTATTGGAAAAAATTTAAGTCTCGCTCTAAATAGAGATAATGCCTAAACGAGTTTACAAGCAGTAATACTCCACACCTTAAAATCTGGTATTGTAGGGTAGAGTTCGGTTCAACCCAGATTCTAGTTTATATTAGCTTAGATGCATATGCAATTGCTTGTATTACCATAGAGAATATAACTATATGACTCATATTGTCATTTTTATTTTTTCAGACTTTCATCATCATGTCCTGTGTGATAGCTGTTTCTGTGAACTTCAGCACCTTCTTAGTTATAGGAAAAACATCTCCTGTAACATATCAAGTGTTAGGCCATCTCAAGACATGTCTTGTTCTAGGATTTGGTTACACATTGCTCCATGATCCTTTCACTCAAAGGAACATCATTGGAATACTAGTAGCAGTTTTTGGAATGGGATTGTATTCTTATTTCTGCACTCAAGAGAACAAAAAGAAACAGTTAATCGATCCTCCTTTGTCGTCTCAGGTATAATTTTCTTCGCCATTTTTCTCTCATTGTTTCGCATGTTCATAAGAATTTTGTTATTTATTTATTTATCTTTGATTATATTTTTCAGGTTAAAGATAAAGATGATTCACCACTTTTGAATGGCAAAAACATGGACAATAAGGAAAAGGATGAGAAATTAAGCAAAGATTCTCTTGTTTAAGAAAAAACATGATTTGTGTTATTTTTAAGATCTTTTATATTTTGAGGGTTATTTCAATGTATACTCATGGTACATTGTCTAGTGTAAATCAAATTTTGTTTAGAGATTCATTTTGATGCACTCTCTTAATGTAAAAGAACTTGTTTATTCTTACATAATGTCATATATCATGTGATGATTTTGACAAATTCATGTTTTATCAAACTCCATCATGTGTCAATGTACCTTTGAATGATGATTCCAAACTATTTCTTGCAATCAGGACGTATAATTTTTTATTTTATTTTTTAGTATTTCTAAATTCGCACCACCTATTCGAATTTCCTGCAGTTTTCAAAATTTATGACAAAGTTATCCCTATTTATTATTTTTGTTAAAAATATATCTTCTTTCTCCGGTCATAAAAAATCTCCTCTAAAAAAATCTCCTCTCTCACAAAATGCATTGACCGCCCATTACTGCACCATTTAGCGTTCATCATGGTGACAAATCCAAGAAATGTTAACATTAATTAATCTAGTTTTTTTTTGTTCATTTTCTCTTTACTAGAAATTTATTCATAGAAAAGGAATTAATCCAACGACTAAGATATCAAAAACAAAAACAATGCGATACTAAAAAATATGTAGTTTGCAACTTTGCCATCGATAGAGTGTACAGAAGGAAGCGCACCAAGTCTTACGACTTCCTCCCAACACTTTGACGGGATCACAAGAAAATTACAAGATCATCGCAAGTAATAAAAATCGTATAAGATGGATATCATCGCAAGTAATTTGTGTGTTAAATATCAATTTGCAAGTGTAATCGCTATTTGAACAAACAATAAGGCTTCATCATTGCAAGTTACATTTGAATTTACTTGCAATCCCTTATAGGGCTGAGTATCCTTGTACTCCTTATAATTCAATTTAAGTATAAAAAAAAAACTTGCAATCCCTTATATTGATTTTTTTTTTCTTACCAGATTCACGTGATTATTCAAATATTAAATTTATTTAGGTAGATGGCTCTTAATTCCTAATTAAACTTTTCGATTACTTACGTGATTCAAAGAGTAAAACATCTACATCAAGAAACCTAAAAGGGCAACTAATTAATGTTTGGTGACTATCAAATAGGAGTAACATATTCCTCCTTAACACTATATAAACAAAAACCACCTTGTAATTGATCTATATCAAATACATTAATATAGTGTTAGGGAGGCAGTATATAAATTCACAAGGTTTATAATTTAATGCTAAAACCAATAATCATAATCCCTGTATTCTGATTTATAAACAATTACTCTCTCCATTCCAAAATATAGTATAAGATTTATTTTGACTACTGCACATATGCCAATGTACAATTATGATAGCTAATATTTTTAATTCTTTATTAGTAAAAATCATAAAAACTTGATATTTTGAAAATACTCATCAAAACAAATTAAATAAAATCTTATATGCTAATATTTATATCTATATATTATTAAAAAAATATGGTCAAAGCAAGATAAATGAATAGTGTCATTTAGTCAAAATAGCTCTTATAAAATGGGACGGATGGAGTATTCTCATTTTCACATATATTAGGCTTAAATGCAGTTTTGGCCCCCAAGTTTCACAATTGCTTAATTTTGACACTCCAAGTTTCAATTGCTTGATTTTAACCCCCTAAGTTTGACAATTGCTCGATTTTAGTCCCCGAAGTTTCAATTGCTCGATTTTGTCCACCCAAGTTTATCCCTTTTTGCATTTGCTAGCCCCCTTTGACTTTTTTGATTAAAAATTGGTTATGTGACATTTTAAAAATAAATAAAAAAAATTTAAATTTTTTTTAAAAATTTCAAATTGTTTTTTTATTATAAAATAATTTTGTTATAATAAAAAGTAAAAAAATTTATGAACTATTTTTTGAAAACTTTGTAAACATTTTTTTAAAACAAAATATGTTTGCAGTACTTGTAGACAATATTGATGAAGTGTTAGGCAATTCCAATCAGCAAATTTCACATAGGATCTCTTCTTCACAATCAAAAGGTAAAGGAATTGACTCTGTTTTGGAGCCTGCAGAAATTTTCAAAGAACAAGACAGAAGTTTGGAAGAGGATTTAAACAATGGTATAGAGTTTGAGACCGAGATTGGTGAAGTGCATGATTCTGACGTGCAGACTTCAAGTACTAAAGGTTCTTTTGTTGATGCAACACAGTTTCAGCAGGATACAGATACTAATAGTGAAGGTAACATTTTGACTACTACACCAGAAAGAGTCAAGAAAGATATGAAATTTCTGAAAGAATCATGGGCTAATATGGCTGATAATGATGAGGTAGAAGCTAGATTGATGGAATACTTAGAAAAAGATCCTCCCTTAGCTGTTGATAACTCTCAAGGGAAGTTGTCCAAAGGTCAGAAGAAAGCACAAAAGAAACAAAATCAATCAAGTAAAGATTCTTATGCAACCAGATCAAGGGTTAATCCAGAGCCCTTCAAATGAAGTGCTTTTTTTGGAATGCAAGGGGTTTGGCTAACTCCCCTACAAGACTAGCCTTGAAGAGATTCATAACTCAACACAAACCTGACATTATTCTAATATCTGAACCTTGGATGAAGTTTGATGATTTTCCAAGAAGATGGTTATTTAATTTACAACTTAAACTTTTTGCTCTAAACACTAGAAACAACCTTCTACCTAATCTGTGGTGCTTTTGCAATATCAACTTGAACCCTTCAGTGTTAGCATCTGATGATCAACAAGTGACTTTTACAGTCATCGAAAATGACAAAACTTTAGCTATCTCAGCCATTTATGCCTCTACAACTTACCTGAACAGAAGAAAACTTTGGCTTTCTCTTAATACTTTACAAAACCAATACGATCTACCCTGGTGTTTCATAGGTGATTTCAATACGATTTTAGGAGCACATGAACACAGAGGTCGCACTCCACCTGCTAGATTACCTATGCTGGATTTTCAAAACTGGACTGATACTTTCAACCTCATACATCTACCAACCTTAGGTGCTGAATTCACTTGGGAAAATGGTAGAAGGGGTAGTAGATACACTGAGAGAAGGCTGGATAGAGTTGTTTGTAACCAAGCTTGGTTGGATATGTGTGCTACCTTGCATGTCTCAACTCTTAATAGGCACAAATCTGACCATTTCCCCATCTTACTAGACTTTAAGTTAACCACCACTTCTATGGCTTCTCAATTTAAATTTCTAAGAATGTGGTCATTACACTCTGATTGTGGTAAAATTATTGATGATTGTTGGAAATCAATTGTTATAGGATGTCCAATGTTTATTTTAACCAAAAAGCTGAAGCTGGTGAAAGAGCAGTTAAAGAGCTGGAACAAAAATTGTTTTGGCAATGTGCATGATTATGTGAACTCTGCAGAGAAACACCTTCAACATATACAACAACAACTCCAAGCCAATGGTCAATCAGAAGCTCTGTTAGAAGAAGAGAAGCTAGCACATGTTGACTATGAGAATGCTTTGAACAAACAAGAGCTATTTTGGAAAGAAAAAGCTAACTTAAACTGGCATTTAGATGGAGATAGGAACACCAAATATTTTCATCGTATGGCCAAAATCAAAACATCTTCAAAAATGATTACTTCCTTTCAGGATGGTGAACAGGTTCTAATAGACCAAAGCCAAATATCTCACCATGTAGTTAGTTTCTATAAAAATCTTTTTTGCACTAACTCTGTTTTGCAGGAACCATTGCTCGTTGATGAAGTTATCCCAAAGATCATTACAGAAGACATAAATTCTCTCATCTCTATGCTGCCCTCCCATCAAGAAATAAAAAATGCAGTTTTTGCTCTTAATAAAGACAGTGCTCCGGGTCCAGATGGTTTTGGAGCTTTCTTTTTCCAGCAATATTGGGAGATTGTCAAGAATGATGTGTGTAATGCAGTTTTGGAATTCTTCACAACTAGTTGGATCTTGCCAGGCTTCAACTCTAATATTATTGCCCTTCTTCCAAAGGTTGTAAATGCCACTTCAATTGATCAATACAGACCAATAGCCATGGCAAATTTTAAATTCAAAATCATATCCAAAATCATTGCTGACAGGTTAGCTAATATTATGCCTTCCATAATTTCTGAAGAATAAATGGGTTTTATCCATGATAGGAATATTAAGGACTGTTTATGTATTGCTTCTGAAGCTGTAAATTTGCTTCATAATAAGTCATTTGGAGGTAATTTGGCTTTAAAAATTGACATTTCAAAAGCCTTTGATACCTTAGATTGGTCTTTTTTACTGAAGGTTCTTAGTAGCTTTGGTTTCAATGAGGTGTTTTGTAACTGGATTCATGTCATTCTTAAGTCTGCTTTTTTATCTATTTCTATTAATGGTAAAGCTGAAGGTTACTTTAACTGTTCTAGAGGGGTTAGGCAAGGGGATCCTCTATCCCCTCTTCTTTTTTGTATTGCTGAAGATGTTTTGAGTAGGAGTATTACCAAGTTGGTTTCTGATGGCAAGCTGGATCTTATTAAGGGTACCAGACATTCCAAGGTTCCCTCTCACACTTTTTATGCAGATGACTTAATGGTTTTTTGCAAAGGTAAAATAGCTGGTCTCAAAGCTCTCAAAGATTTATTTACTAGCTATGCACAACAATCAGGCCAAGTTATAAACACCTCAAAGTCTACAATTTACTCTGGATCCATTACTCAAGGAAGACTTAATATTATTGTAAATTTGTTGAATTTCAATTTAGGGTCTTTACCTTTTAATTATTTGGGGGTTCCATTATTCAAAGGGAAGCCAAAGTCTATCTGGTTCCAACCAATAGCTGACAAAATTAAATCCAAACTTTCATCTTGGAAAGCTTCACTTCTTACCATGGCTGGGAGATTGCAACTGGTTAGAGCAGTTATTCAAAGTATGTTGATCTATAGCATAACTCTTTATTCTTGGCCTACCTCCTTAATCAAAGAGCTTGAAAAATATATTAGAAATTTTGTTTGGAGTGGTGAGATTGATAAAAGAAAGCTTGTGACCGTTTCTTGGAAGAAAGTTTGCAGACCTCTCTCCCAAGGAGGGTTGAACCTGAGATCATTGTCTAGTTTGAACAAAGCTTCTAACCTTAAGCTATGTTGGACTATGCTTAACTCAAAAAAAGCTTGGGCTCAATTATTACTTCAGAGAGTTCTCAGAGGCAGGAGATTCATTCAGCATCATATTTATTCATCTCTTTGGAGTAGTTTCAAAGATGAGGTGAATACAATCCTTGAAAATTCTATCTGGCTTCTTGGAAATGGGGAAGATATTAACTTTTGGACTGACAACTGGTGTGGTGTAGTCCTTTCTGATATGTTTAATATCCCTCCGGTTATCAGTCAGTCTCTCACTTCAAAAGTGTGTGATTATATTCACAATGGTCATTGGATGATTCCTTATGAGCTTACTCAACATTACAATGCTCTTGAGTTTATTGTGCAGCAAGTCATTATTCCATTTGAACCTGCTCATGACCAATTGTTATGGATGCACTCAGATTCTGGAGATTTGCTTCTTTGTGATGCTTATAATTTCAAATTGCAACAACTCCAAGAGCTACAGTGGTCAAAAGTTATCTGGAGTCCAGACATTCCACCCTCCAAATCTTTTCTTGTCTGGAGAATGATGCATAATAAGGTACCAACAGATGATAATCTAATGATTAGAGGTTGTGCTTTGCCATCTATGTGTAACCTTTGTAGGAAGAATGTGGAGTCTTCTTTCCACATATTTTTTTATTGTGAGTTTGCCATCAGGATTTGGTCTTGGTTTGCTAACTGCTTGAATATGGTGCTTCAATTCACTTCTATGGAGGACATGTGGAAGTTATGTGACATGAATTGGTCCCCACAATGTAAAATTACTATTACTGCTGCTTTGGTTAATTTGATCAACTCTTTATGGTATGCTAGGAATCAAGCTAGATTTCACAATAATCACATTGATTGTAAATCTGTTATAACCATGATCATAGCTAACACATCTTTATCTGGCAACAATTCCAAGAAGGTTTCCTCAGACTCTATTAGAGATTTTACTATTTTGAAGAAATTCAATGTTTCTACTCATCATTCAACTAATACTGTGATCAAAGAAGTTCTTTGGCAGCCTCCTTTGATCAACTAGTTAAAATGCAATATTGATGGTGCTGCCAAGGGGAATCCTGGTTTGGCCTCTTGTGGTGGTATCTTTAGGAATCATGAGGCTGACATGATCTATTGTTTTGCTGAACCTTTAGGTACTGCATCAGCTTTTCAAGCTGAGTTATGTGGTGCTATGAGGGCTATTGAAGTGGCGCACAACAGGAATTGGAAAAACATTTGGTTGGAAACAGATTCAGTTTTAGTTGTCTTAGCTTTTAAAAATCTTAACTCTAATGTTACTTGGAACTTAAGGAACAGGTGGAACAATGTGAAGCTGCTCTTAAGACAAATGAATTGTATTGTGTCTCATATTTTTAGAGAGGGGAATCAAGTAGCTGACACTCTTGCTAACTTTGGTAGCTCTCTGTCATCTCTTGCTTCTTGGCATTTTGTTCCTGATTTTGTTAAAGATAGCCTTGTCAAAAACAAATTAGGGATTCCTAGCTTTAGAATTTGCAACTCTTGATGGAGTTTTGGTTTATGTCCCCTCCATTTTATTTTGTTGTTTCTGGTTTCCTTCTTTTTATACATTTTGTGTTGGTAAGCTTCATGCTACCATCCTCTTTTGCTAAAAAAAAAAAAAAAATTTAAAACAAAAAATTATAGGTTAAATATGTTTTTAGTCACTGCATTTATTTTAAACTAAAAATTTTGTGGGTTTTATTTTGACTTTTAAAATGTAGGGACCATTATTAAAAATTTTGCAAAATGTAGGGACTAAAAACATATTTAACCCAAAAATTAATAAACCACTACTAGAAAAAGTTGAAATACCGACGGAATTTAGAGACGGAATTTATTTCTTCTCTATTAGAGACGGGATTAGAGACAGAAAAGAACAATCAGAGACGAAAATTAAAATATATGCATCAATGACAAATGTTAGAGACAGAATATTCCGTCTCTAAATCATTTTGTCTCTAAATTCGTCTCTACTTATTATTTTTTTAATTACAAAGAGAAAATAATAGTTAGAGACGAATTTTAGACACACAATTTTGCCGTGTCTAATATTTTCTGTCTCCATATCCGTCTCTAATGAGTCAACTTGTTATTAAAATAGTCAAACTTTTGTTAGAGACAAAAAAGATCCGTCTCCGAGTATTTTGCACCAATTTTTTCCCCGCGTATACTTTATACTTTTAAGTTATTTTTTTTCAATATCTGTCCAAACTAATTATATTATTTTTTTAGGCAGAATTACCCATTTTCCTTATTTTGTTAACATTTTGTCATATTTCGCTCACTTCACACCAATCCGCTGCATCCTCTTGTCTTCACCACTACAACATTTGTGTTATTCTAATTAACAAAAGTCTACATTTTTCAAATCTTGCTTAAAATTTTCACCTACTACAAATAATTAGGCAGTAAACATCCCCTCCTAATATTTTAAATCTTTTTTTTAGCATAACTAGTTTTAGAGACTTGTGCGAGCCCCCCGAATATTGAAACTCTTTTTTTATCATAACTATTTTAGAGACCCGTGCACTCGCACGGGTCCATCGATTTTTATATGATATTTAAATTAAATTATTGTGAAATTTTATTTATAATTAAATATTTTAAAAGTTGTTATAAAATATTAGTATTGTTGAGTCTTTATATGTTGGCTGCATTTTTGCAAAAACAATGTCTAGCCAGATGCTACAGAACATGTTGTAGCATGTTTGTCTGTTGTATCAGCAGGCGCGCGTGTCCAAATTTCTGCAGAATATCTTTTGAAGATTTGAATCAAGTTTAATCTTCTTGCTCTCTACGCCAGCTAGCGCGCCTTGTGCCTCAAGTCTCAGAGGCAGTCTATGTGATTATTTACTCCAAAAATATATTGAAGATATATTTTTGCATTAAATCTTTTGTGAAGAAATATTTGGAGTAAATCTTTTGTGAGCTGAACATCACAAATACCAGCTGTATTTTGAAGCCAAAGAAGTGCATGGTTAGGAAACTTCAGAAGGTGGTTACTTGTTCCTCAAGTTTATTATAAAAGATTAGGGAATTAAAAAAAAAAAAGATTTGATTTGTGTCAAATATATTTGATGCAAATATATTTGTGGAAGATTTAATTTTAGAATATAACCACTGAAGATTATTGCAGAAAATATAAAGATATATTTCAAATATATCTTTGTGCTTCAAGAAGATTTTTATAGAAAATATATTTATGGAGAATCAAATATATTTATGAAAGGATTATTTAGTGCAAATATATTTGTTGAAAATATATTTTGCTTTCTTGGAGCTGAAGCATTGTGAAGCCTATATAAAGAAAGTTGCTAAAACTATTTTATTTACCAAAACCGAAGCTTAAACAAATATATCAAAGATGTAGTCTTTTATGGTTTTGTGTCTTTGTAAGCCTTGTGCTTTAGGGTTTCATGTACACCTCTCTGTTACCGTCATTGTATATCTACGTACAGAGTTGGTTAGTTTAGTTGAGTTGTAAATTGTAAATGTCTCCTAAGCCTTTAGGTATGGAGGTGTTGATTGTATTACTTCTCCAAAGCTTTTAAGCAAGGAGTTGTTGTGTCTTGAAGTGTGTCTCCACCATTTGATTGTTTTGTTTGTAAACAACGCTGTTTGTGTTGTTTGAAGGAAGTGAGACGGGGCGTCTCATATCTAGGAGTTCCTAGGTAGAATTGCATGAGGTAGTGTCTAGGCGATAAGATAGAAACGGGGCGTTTTGGAGTCTTTGAACTAGAACTATATTAGTGGATTCATTCCTGGATTGGTATCCCCCAGAGTAGGTGAGTTGCGCCGAACTGGGTTAACAACATACCGTGTTATTTACTTTCATGCCCTTTATTGTTTATTGTTCATATTCTGTTAGTCTGATGCGGTAGAAGATGCTACAACATTATATAGAGCATCTTACCACTGCATGCCAGAATTTCAAGTATGTTATAAATGAAATTATTGTGCTATTTGTTTACAAATTTATTAATTTAATAAATTTATTTTATTAAATTTATTGTTCTGTGCACATTTTAAATTACTAAATTTGGTAGTAATATTGTTTATGTTTGTATTTTCATACGTATTCATCTTATTGTTTCTATAGAAAATTTAGAGAACTAAAGTTTGAAGAAAAAATACAGAGGACTAAAAATGAAATTTGCTATATTTAGAGGGTTCAAAAATATATTAAACTCTTCTTTCTATACTATTTGATTGACTAAATTTTCTATAATGTTTTTATTGTTTATATTTTTTCCTATAATTTTTTTTACTAAACTTTCTTTTTTTATTGACTAAATTTTCTATAATCTTGTTATTGTTTAATATTTTACTAAACTTTCTGTAATATTTTTATTGTTTTTTTTTTCCCTATTTTTATGGATAGATTCATATTTTTATTTTATTCCTATTTTTATGCATATTTGAAATATTAAAAGTAGATAGATAGATAAAACATTAACTAAATTTTTCTTCTTTCCTTAGCCGGCCCTAATTTTCTCTTAAAAAGTTATCCTTTTCTTGCTTCAAAAAGGGGTGATTTTGGGTCGTTCTTTGACTCGAATCACCCGTGTGCATCTTTTTTTTCTTCCTAGCTTTAATCTAAATATGTGATTTTTCACATAGATTAGGGTTTTCGTGCTTTATTTTGTGATTTCTTCATTGCAGTGTGTCCCGTCTTCGTGCGGTGTTTGCTTGATTTTCCGTCTTGGTGCGGTGTTCGTTTGCTTTCTTGTTTTTTGTGGTGTTTGTTTGCTTCAGATTGAATGATCTTCTTTGATCAACAACGATGCAGATCGGAAGACATGAGTATTTCGGTTACTTTTATTTTGTCACATTTGTATACTTGAGTATACCGTTTTATGCTATTAGCTGCTGTGAGTTAGTTTGCATATTCATCCTTCCAGTTTTTATCAATATGTACTCTTTTGGTTTGAATGAATGAATATCTTATTTTAATAAAAAAAAAGTAGATAGATAATTAGAAGTAGATGTCATACTAAAATGTTAGTATCCAAAAAAATATATACATTTTAATTGTCTTTTTATTAAGCAAGTTTAATTTTTTTATAATGTTATTCTAGAAACTTTTATTAAAAGCAAAATTTGACTGAATCTTTTAGTACTTAGTAGATGCGATTCTAAAATTTTAGTATAAAAAAAATTATACATTTTAATCTTTTTTTATAATATTATTCTAGAAACTATTTTTTTTTTTGTGTTTTTTGTCTAGTTTTAGCAGTTGAATTAGGGTTAGCTTTTTCAAATGGAGGACATTGTACTTGATTTCTCGCAGCGGGTTTGTGTTCGTCATCTCACACTGCTAAGTTTGAGTTAATCCTAAGGTAAACTTTCTTTCATGTGTATTGATATGTAGTATGATTTTCAATTAGTTTGGTGGTTCGTCCCTTGGCATATGTCTGCATAATTATGCAGCAATTTGATGATGCTTTGCAAGATATATAAAACAAATGCACAAGTAAAATTACAATGATTTGGTTCGAACTTAACATTTTTTTTCTTCATATTAATGGATAAGGGAATTCATCCAAGTGGAGAGGAAGGTCATGTAATGTTTTTTTAGAAGGGACACATATTTGGATTAGGATCTCAAGTTGCCAATATCAAAGAATGTTTGAAATCCTCGTCTTCAATTTCTATTGATGTGGTATTGAAGCATTAACGGTTGAACTTGGGTAAAACAATATTGCACAAGAAATATTAAAACAAAAGATGGAGCATTGCATGACACGGAACCAAAAAGAGATGGATGCTCATGAAAATGATGTGATGGGTGAAGTTTAGTTTTAGTTACTTTTTGTTAAGTATTTTTGCTAAATCAATTATATGTATTTTAGTGTATTTGACAACTTTAAGTTTGATATTATTATGTAATGCCATAGTGGCACAACGTATACTTTGTAAGAAAATGACGTAAATTTTTATGTAAATGTTTTAAATTTGCTGTCAATCAAAATTTAATTTTCTCACATTGTAGAATTAATATTTGAAAAATTGTATAAGCATCCAGTAATTGTTAAATAGACAAAAATATTAACTTATTAGAGACAGAAAATGTGTTGTCTCTATGGAGACGGAATTCTATGCATTAGAGACAGAATTTTAGAGACATAATTGTTTGAATAGAGACGGAATTATTTGAATTTAGAGACGGAATTATTTGAATTTAGAGACGAGTAATTCTGTCTCCAATAGAGACAGATTTATTGTGTTCTGAATTCAACATTTAGAGACGGATAAATTTCGTCTCCAATTAGAGAGACGAAACATAAAATTTGTCTTTGATAGTTTAGAGACGAGGAAATTAACGACGAAATCAAATTCGTGTCTAATTCTGTCTCTAACATGCTTAGTGACGGAAAATTTGCATTTTAGAGACAGATTTTGCCCGTCGGTATTTAAGATTTTTCTAGTAGTGAACCTTTTATCAAAAAACAATTTTTAATAGATTTTTATAAAAGTAAATATTATTTTATAATTTTTTTTTATTTTAAAACCTATTTTTAATTTGAAAACATATTCTATTTGTTTTTAAAATATATATATATATATATATATATATATATATATATATATATATATTTTAAAAGCCACATAAACAATTTTTAAGCAAAAAAGTCAATGGGGGCTAACAAATGCAAAAGGGGTAAACTTAGAAGGCCAAAATTGAGCAATTGAAACTTAGAGGGAAAAAATCGAGCAATTGTAAAACTTAAGGGGTTAAAATCAAACAATTGAAACTTGAGAGGTCAAAATCAAACAATTGTAAAATTTGGGGGCCAAAAATACATAAGCCCGTATGTTAAGGGGTCCTATTTTTATGTGAAAAATAAATCAGATGGATAAAAATAACTTCACTTACCAAACCACATTGAATGCATAAGAATTGAAAATGCACTCATGTTTACAGAATCCGCACGTTTTACGATTTTCAATGGTTCTACCTACTCCCTCCGGTCTCATATATAAGAAAAAAAAGCACACCCTTTAAGAAAGTGGAGTAAATGATTAGGAAAAACATGTCATTTCCATTTTTACCCTTACTTTTTGTTTAAATTAAATTATTATTTGTTATGGGAAAAAGTAAAACAAAGGGTAAAATTGGAATATTCAAAATAAATGTAATGATTGTAGTAATTTTTCTTATATTTAAGACTTTGTAATTTTTTTTTTTTGTTTCTTATATATGAGACTGGAGGGAGTATAGTACTAGCATGCCATTTTATACTCCTCCTAACTAGTGATTGGCCAATTAATATATTTTAATGAGAGTATAAATGTTACTAGTTAATTTTAAAAGAAAGAGTATTATTGGAAAAATGACATTAAATAGGGTTGAATGTAGTTATTTTTGTTTATATTTAAGGAAAAAATTTTGTGTTAACTTTTGCTTATAAATAAGAACGGGAGTAGCCGTGATAAAATAAAGACTGAGGGGTACCAAACTATAGAAGACATCAATAATCAATAATAGAAAACTAAGAAATAACAAACCTTAAATCATGTATCAAAGAAATCCATCAACATCCACACATCTCCAACTCCACCACAAGAAGTTCATCTAACCATAAAGCAAGATGCCGAGGAAACCTATAAAAAATTGAATCCAAATTTATTGGTGTTGGAAGAAGAAATGTAACAAAATATAAATAAAATGGATTGAAAAAACTAATTAATCATAAGTTTTTAAAAACCAATTTTCATTTTTGATCATTTCTTTTGCCAATATTTTAAACGAAATGTATTTGACTTTTTATTTACACTATATTCGCTTCTAAGTATGTGTCCCTTTTATAGGTATCTGACGCTCTCAGCCGCCACCCACCACTCTTCAATCCTAATTCTCTTTTGCTTTTTTCTTGATTCCTCCATTAGAGAGGGTGATTTAGGATCAATTTTGATCTGAAATCACCCCTCTTGATAGTTTTTTATTTCTTTTTCAATTAAATAAGTGATTTGCACATAATTTTAGGTTTCATTTGAGTTTTTCTTGCAATTTCTTTGTCTGGTGTTGTTTTATTCCCGTCTTGGTGCGGAGTTTTGTTATCCCGTCTTTGTACGGTGTTTATTTTGTTCAGATTTGCAGATTTGCTTCAATCCAGATTCAGTGCGGATTCAATGATTTTAGAGTCGTCAACGTTGCAGATTCGGAGGCATGAGCATTTCGGACACTTGAACTTTGTTATATCAATGGTAGGCTTTGTCATATTTGTAGACATTAGGCCGTTTTATGCTATTAACTCGGATGCTGCGAGCTCGTTCGCAGATTCTTCCTTTTTAGTTTTTAGCGAATTTGAATATGTAATGATTTTGATTGATGTAGTCCACCAATTTGAATGAATGAATACCGTTGTTTTTAGTCAAAAAAAAGTATGTGTCCCTTTTAAATAAATCATGAAAGTAAGCATAACTCAAATGTTTAATGAGCTCCACCTAAGATGAATTGTTCGGAAGAATCCAAGTCCTATTTCAGGTAGGAACAATTCTTGGTCAGACTTAACATACCTTGCGACTGAACTCTGGATTACCGGTTCCGTTTCTCATGAAAATCAAGGGGTTAATAACTAAATAAATCATGAAATCTAAAAAGCTAATTGTGATATTAAATTTTTTATAATTGATATGAATTTTACAAATGTGTCCTTTAAAAAATAATTATATAATATTTATATTAGTGTATTTTTATATATTATAAAAAATATATGTAAATTAATTAGATGTATTCCCTGCATCTCATATTATAAGCAAAAAAAATATTTCACACTTATTAAGGAAAGTAAGATATGGTCCGCAAATCCTAGCTCAACTGGCAGAAATGCCGAAATTGCTAGTGTCGGACGTCATGATCGGGGTTCGATCCCTGTCACTGCACTTTGTGTGTGAGTTTTCAATGGCTTTGTCATTTTCGTCTATCAACAAAAAAAAGAGTAAAATATGATATTGTGAGCTTAGTTCAGTTGGTAGGGATATCACACTATATATGCAGGAGCCCAGGTTCGAACCCGGGATACTCCACTTATTCACCTTTAAGGTGGATTTTTTAGTCACTAGGCTACTTGACAAAAAATGTAAGATATTAAAATTTGATGTTACTTTTTGTGTTTTCCTTGAAATAAGTTTCATGGAAAAATGTAAAAATGATTTTTATTGATTGTTGGTTATGGGGAAAAGAAGAGAGAATAAATTAAATGCAATTTGCATTAAATTTCATGAGAATAAGTAAAAGTAAATCTTGAAAATAATAAAAGTGAGTTGTTTTTTCTTATAACTTGAAACAAGAAAAAGTAAATTTTTTTGCTTATAATATAGGACGGATCGAGTATATGTTTATAAAAAACATAACTAATACAGTTTAAAGAAGGTTTTAGAAAACTTGTAAAAAAAAAGTTTTATAAAAAGTCCTCGTGAGTTTAGCTTGGTTGATAGAGATATCGCATTATATATGTAGGAGTTAGGGTTCGAACTATGAACACTCCACTTATTCACCTAGATGGAATTTCTAGTTATTAGGTTACTTGACAAAAAAAAAGTTTTATAAAAATGTAAGGAAAAAACTCAAATATTTTTTCTGTATATTAATTACCCTCTGGTTCTCAAGGAAAGGGAACCCCTGTAATCCAGAGTTCGGTCGAGGTTATAAAAGTTTGGTAAAAAATTGTTCTACTTAAAATCGAACTCAGATTGTCCCGAATGATATGTCTTATGGAGAGCTCATATGAACCACTCGAGTAAAATGTGATTTTATATTTAAAGAGGAGAAACTTCAACTTATAAATTGGAGTATTAAATTTGGATGACTCATAAAAAGTGAAGCATCACAACCCCACAACCATACTGAAAAGTTGAATCAACTTCAACTTTAGGAGAAACCACACCATGTTCAATATGTCCAACATTCACATGCCTCCCATAAGATACTTGACCAAATGTGTCGCACTTTCTAGGTGGCATTTAGCATGGTGAAGTTGTATTTTTACCATTAGATCCTCCAAGATCATAAACTCTGTTATAATATTTCTACACTATCTTTTGTAACACTATCTTCAACCTTTCTACCAAACACTGAAACAACATAAATTTTCAGAAACTAAAAACACTCTAATAACTTCACTCAAATTGTTTCATCTCAAACAACACAATCTTTGAATTTAAAATAAATTTAACAAATTTAAAAAGTTAAAAGAAGCCTATGGATATTTATCAAATGTGATAAAATCCAATCTTCTAACAATTTTTCCTTCTTCTCCCTTCCCTCAATGTTTCTTCTGGGCATGACTCTTGTTGTTCTTTATTTTATTTTATTCATCAACTAAACAATGGACTTGATTATGTTCAGTTTTACTGGTTTTGATTATAAAGTTACAATATTTTATATATCAAGATTGTAACTTTATAATCAAAAAGTATAAAAAAGTTGGCTAAAATTTACACGCATCTACAAAGGTAATTTCTCATCTAAAATTTACGAGACCAGAACAAAAATGACAAACATCTAGTTAGCTTTCCATAATAATAAGAATCAATCCAAACGGAGTTACATAAAGGGAGACAATCTATTCCCCCTAGTGTAGATACTTTACACTGGAGACAATCTATTATCCAAATAGAGATATCTATGTATGTGCAACCAATGCCCATTGAGTTAGGTATCACCATTAAAAATGGTTTTACTCTTCCAATTTTCCACAATAGATGGCATGTAAATTATTGTCATGTATGCTACATAAATTTAAGTCTTTGTGTAAACTAAATGTAACCTATGTTCTATTATCTATGGTGGAATGATCTAATCTAAGGTGGAAAAAAAAAGTGGTCCAAAATGGACCAATCTTTTCATGGGTCCAAACTAAAATTAACCCCAAACTATAAAATTAACCATGCATTGATTATTATTTTTTAAAATATACCCGTTGTTTGTTGAATTTAAATCATCTGATGTTATCTTCACTTCTACCTAAGTTGCTATCGTGATACTAGTTAAGATTGTTAAAATCATCCGTTGTCATCTTTCTTTCTACACTGGTTGCTATTGTGCTACTAATTAAGGTTGTTAAAATTTCGATCTAAAACTTAAAAATCATACCACGTATCCAAACACATTGTTATGGAGGAGGTGATCCACACCATACCACCATTTTATTTTATTTACTTTTACCCTTTTGCCCTTTCATTTTAGTGAATTTCGATCTATCTATGCACGCAACATACACAAATTGAGTCCCCAAAAAAATAAAAAAACCAAAAACAAGAAACAAACAGAAATAAAAGTGCATTTTCATTTCTGCACTCTAACCTTTTTTTTCAACTAAAACGTTTTCATTACAATTTCAACTTCTTCACTCGCGTTAATTTTCCCGGGAAAATTATTATTTCTCGAGAAAAACAAAAACAAAAACAAAAACAAAAACAAAGGGTTTTTGATTCCAGCTCAATCGCAATTTCTGTCCTCCCAAATCCCAACACTGTTGTAAGAATTTATGAACACGAGATCCCGAAATTCAATACAGGTAGGTCCATTACCAACCATTCTTGTTTCTGTTTCTCTTCATTACCAACATTCTTCATCAATTCATGTTTTATCCCTTTCTCTCTTTTAGGGATTTCGTGTTTGTATGGATCATTTTATCAAGTTCTTCTTGTTCCTCATTCTCTTTGGTTTAGGTATATCAATTAACGATGCTTTTTTGTTTTTGTGTGTTTTTGGATTAATTATTGTTTGATTTTGATTTTTTTTTTTTTTTTTTTTTTGTGTTAGTGAATGCATGTTTTGCTGAAAATGATTTTGGACATTGTGAAAGAGTTGTTAAGAGTTGGGCGAGTTCTTCTGTTGATAGAGAAATTAGACAAAAAGATAAGCATTCTCTTAAGGATTTGTTGTTTTTCTTGCATGTTCCTAGAACGGGAGGACGCACTTATTTTCATTGGTAAGTATGTTTTTTGAGTTTTTTATGTTAAATGAAATTCATTGACATGTTTGTTTGATTATGTTGGTATGTTTATTATATGCAGCTTTTTGAGGAAATTGTATCCGGGCTATTTGGAATGTCCTCGATCTTATGATAAGTTGCGCTTTGATCCAAGGTAACGCCCGGATTTTCCGTGCAATACGACTATGCTTATCTTTTTGGTACCTTTTTAAAATAAATAAAAATAGTCTAAATTGATTGTTTTGGTTGTTCATAGTAATGTTGGTAGTGGCCCCATGATCATAGCTCAGTTGTTACGGACACTGCAATATGCAGGGGTCGAGGGTTCAAATCCGGGATTCCCCACTTATTCACCTTGGGGTGAAATTCTGGCCACTAGGTCACTTAACCAAAAAAAAAAGGAGAGTGAAGCTGGTAGGGATTCCTGTGAGTAGCTTTAATTGTTGGCTTATGGCTTTTATTACTGTTGCTTTTTGACAACAAAACCAAAATAGCTTTTGAGGAGTACCTTAGATCTATGATGTTAATAGCGCGCTATAGCGCCGATATAGTGTAGCAGTGACCCCCCTCTCCGCTACGCTAGAGGGCCGCGAACCGCTATTTAGAGAAGCAGCCATAGCGGGTGAATAGCGGCGACGTAGCAATTTCGTAGCTTTTGGGCCGCTATTGTCTCTTGGTGGGGGAAAAATGATGAAAAACCTAATTTTGGCAATTATTTCATTAAATTGGGGTATTTCGGTCTTCTTTGCACCCCTTTGGGTGCCCAAATTTCTCAAAATCACGTCAGAAATGTCCATTGCGCCGTTTCCTTTTTCAAGTTCGTCACTCTGCTCTGTTCTTTCTTCCCCTTCATCGCATTGCTCTGAAGGTTATTTTAAGCCCTACTGGTGACGACCTTGAAGTAATAACAAGACCAAAGAAGCATCAATTTAGGATAAGGGGAGAACATGATGGAATGTTATTTAGTCTTTGCTTATGTTTGGTATCACAGTGGATACGTCAGAATAAAGGTGGTCCACCATGATTTCACAGAAGCTACACTCTGTAGCTTTTGAAAAATCATGGTTGATCGCTAATTCTAACATACCCACCATGATACCAAACATTAGAACCTATCTTGATGGGAAATGCAAAGTTTATTATAATTATTAAGTATGAATGTCCCTTTAATTTTGTGTTTTTCTTCTTCTATGTTTAGTATTTATGTATGTTGTTGGAATTTATGTTTACTTTGTTACATGGTTTTTTAGTCTTCACAATAGCGGTGATCCCGCTACCCATTTTGGGGGTTAGCGCTACACGCCGCTATCTAAGATTAATAACATAGCCTTAGATAACTCTTTTCTAAGCTGCTGTGATTGTTGAAAAAACTTTTAACACCTAAAAAGGCCTTTAGCATTTCATAAGTTGTCTGGGTTTAGTTTCTTGTAGGTTCTGGTCTTTCATTACTATTAGAATCTATTTCTCTGTAAATATAGCTGCATTCTGCAGCTTTGCCTATTAGTTTTTTAATACACTGATTTGCATAAAATCGCAGCTGCTTTTATAAGATTTGTACGCAACAAGATAATGGGAGTTGTTTGTTTTTTGTTCAAGTGTAAAGCATAACAACTTGTATTAGGTCACACTTACTCTAACTCCATTATTGAAAAGCTGTTTCTGCACGTTAAAATCTATTATGAAATCCATCATATATTTGGCTTATTTTCTGTTGTTTACATATATTTGCAGCAAAGAAAAATGTAGACTGTTAACTACCCACAATGACTATAGCATGACATCTAAACTTCCAAAGGATAGAACTTCTGTGGTTACCATACTTAGGGATCCAGTTGACCGTGTCTTTAGTACTTACGAATTTTCAATGGAGGTTGCGGCTAGATTTTTGGTGCATCCAAACTTGACATCTGCAACAAAGATGGCTTTTCGCCTGCGCTCTAAGGCTAAAGGAGTAAGCACATTGGATATCTGGCCGTGGAAATATCTGGTTCCATGGATGAGAGAAGATCTATTTGCTAGGGTATATATTATTTATTTAATGTTTGAGATTTGTCTGTTTGTGCATTTTATTTCCATTCTTCTAAGTTCATGTTAGGTTGTAAAAGGATAATTTTTCTGATACCATGTAACCCTAACAAAGAGCATAAAGCCCAATTCTTATGTGAAGATTAATCTTCGGCAAAAAATTTCTTTCCTAGATATGTTTATGGATCTAGATGCATTTAAATATGCAAGTGTAGCAATTCATGTATTGTGAAAGATAGGAATATTAATAGCTAAGTTTCCAAAAAGAATGTGATTTGGTATCCTTACTTCATAATGCCATTTTGTTGGCTAATGTTTTGTAGCATTCCCACATGCTGGGTGATACTATTTGGCCTTCATACTTTTAAAACATGTTCTTCCATATTTCCATCTGATGTACCTGTGATTGATATAGACCTTAATCTACAGAGAGAAGCTAGGTATAGTAAGGGACTGAATACTGTTGAGGGCAGTGATCCTTATGATAGGGAAGATTTTGCAATGCCTTTCCAAGAATACATCAACCATCCTGTGGCTTGGGATATTGTACATAATGGAGCCACATTTCAGGTAAACATGTGTAATGCGTTTCTGTAGTAGTGTTGAGATTCTTATGCTTCTTCAATTTCTATAAATGCTATGAATGTTCATGTTCAATTGTGTTCTGAAATCATGATTCAATTAGAATATGTTGGTTGGAATCTGTTTTCTGTTCTGATGCCACAGATTATCACCTCAAAAAATATGGATGCATTTTTTTAATCTGCAAGATCCCTTATGATCACCCATTTTATTGTTGGATGATTCAATCTTGACTTATGTCTCAATGAAAAATTCCACAGGTTTCATTTGAATATTAATTTGCAAGCAAGATGGGCATGTTCATTATAGTTGTTTCCTGTAAATTGAAATCCTCAATTGCAAATGAAAAACTCAGATCATGTATTTACAGAGTTTCTAATGAAGTTTGGTGAATTGTTCAATCATCAGGTTGCAGGTTTGACAAACAATTCTTATATAGCAGAAGCACATGAAGTGCGTCATTGTGTACAGAAATATAAGGTTCTTGGTAAATATGTGCTACAAGTTGCAAAGGTAATTTTGAAGTTTTGCTAGTTGCATTGCATCTCATAGTTGTTTGCTTCTCCCAACTGCTATTTTCATCAATCCTTTTACAGTATGTACTTTCACATCTTGCAGAAGAGACTGGACGATATGTTATATGTTGGTCTTACCGAGGAGCACAGAGAATCTGCAACAATGTTTGCAAATGTTGTTGGTTCTCAGGTTATATCACAGCTTAATGCACCAAACACCAGCCTGGATATTATTGAAACTACAGGTTAGTGGGGTTTAAACACTTTCGTTTCTCTCAATCTTTTTTCTCAAGTTAGAAGGGTTGAAAAGTCAATGGGAATGGTACAGAATTTGGAGCATGAAGCTAGCCCTCTCATATTCTTGCATTCACCTGGACATGTAATATTTTCAGAAGATATGGGTGGATGTGTCAAATATCATGTTTTGAAATGACCTTTGGGTGTGTTTTGCTGTTGGCATTTGTAGTTCCTTCATTCTGTTGTATTTTAATTAACATGTGGCAATTGTCATGTACTTGTACAACAGAACAGAGTTCATTTTCAGATGCTGATCCTGATAGTGGTGAACATCAGGTAAGAAGCATCTCTTCGATGGAGGAACTTTGTTATTGAGGTTTGAATATGGAAAACATTCTTACAATGTTTCTGACTGTGAGACAGAATAGCACCTCGGACAGGGGAGCAATTGAGGTTACTTCAAGTAAAAATACAGAAGCGGCAAAATCAACCGTAAGCTTGTTTGCTTAACAAATCTATTGGTTTTATGGACTTGCAAGATATTATCCATTTCTCATTTTATCAGCTTGCTGATCTTTCATTGATTTCAGATGACTGTTGGGAAACTCATGGATTCTTATGAAGTCTGTATTTCTAAGTTACGCAGGACCCAGTCAGGCCGACGCGTCGCCTCTTTGAAGAGGATTCCGGTGAACTTTACAAAGGAGGCAAGTTTAACAGATCTAATGCTAACATAATACTCCCTTTGGTCCTTTTTATAAGGGACATTTCCCCTTTCATTATCATTATGTGCCGTGGATATTTATTCTTTATTGACTCACTCTTATAGTGTAGACATCTACAACTGCCTGGAATATGTATTTCTTAATTGTGCCAGTATTTCAAATTACTTAATCTTACGGAATTCGGTGTAGGATGATAACTTTGTATTACTAAAATTATTTCACGGGCTTTCAAAACAACTTGAACAACATGGACATATACTTTCATTTTAGCTGGAAATTTCATGATTCTGTAATATAATAGTTTCTTCACAAGATTAAAACATATCCATGCTGAACTTTTTCTATTTTTTTTTTTTATATTTCAGAAGTTTGTGGAAGCTAATAAAATTTATAATCTGAAACACACTTATTGCATATCCTTTTTGATTGGGGTTTCGGTAGTGCAGAATATCATGTATGCAAATCAAATTGTATGCATATACATATTGGAATATGATGGCATGAATGATGAACATTTTTTGCATTTGCATAGTGTTTCAACGTCTATTACTTTGTTTTTATATGTATCTCTTATCAATGACATTGAGTTAATGTTACTATTTGACAAGTGTTGGATATGTCTATAGCCTTCTGTCAGCTTGTCTTTCTGTGTTCCCTTTCTAATGAATTTTTATGATTTTACAGGCACGACTTCGAGTTTCTGAAGGGGTTCTTCAGCAGCTACGATCTCTTAACGATCTTGACTTGGAGCTGTATGAATATGCGAGAGCCATTTTCAATAAACAACATAAAACCTCATTGCTGATTACTGAGGTATAACTGTTAGGTTTGATAGATTGTCTCTCTTCACTAAGCGCCTATTTCGATTGGCTTTTGTGAGCTTACCTACTTGTTGTGAGACTGTTTGAGAGAACTTATAGATATTAGAAACAACTTATAAACATGTCAATAAGCTGCTTTCAGCTTATTCTCATGATATCTCCATGATAGCTTATATGAAAACAATTTGACTTTAGTTTATGCTGAGCGCTTATGCTATAAGCACTTAAAAAAATTGTTTATCCAAATAGGGCCTAAATGGTTAGATAATCTTATGCTATGCAGATTTACTATCATTCATATCTTGGACTGAAATCTTCTGTATTGAATTTTGATTGCTTTTACTGTGTTAAATTAAATTGCAGGAGAAATTGGACAACATATCAAGTAGTGCATATAGCATCATCCTTTGGAAGGCTCTTACATTAACAATAACTTTCTTCTTCATCCTTTTCTTATTGTTACTAATTGTAAATGTGAGAAGAAGAACGTTGAAGGTTAAGAAGTAAATTAGTTGAACCATAATTTGGGGGCATTTAACACAGATTTTAGAGAACAAATATATTTATTTCCATCTCTGGTCTTATAAGCAAATGATTTTGTTCCATTTTATGTCTATGATATAGTATGTCATATGTTTATTTTTGAGGTTTGACGTTTGAGTTTTGTCTTTTGTATGTCTAATTTGGTCTACTATAACTTGTTTAAAAACCCATTTTCTATTAATATATTTAAATAAATAAGTATATGTATATTTAAATAGACTAATAACATAATAGAATAATGAGATTAAACTCATTTTCTATATTTAACCTGATATTTGAGACAATTTGACTGTATGTGACATATTTCAATTCTAAGTTTGTAATAATACATCAAAATATGCAAATAAATTATGCAAAAACACCCTCCACTTACATGTCATTTGAGTTTTAGTCCATGCATTTTAAAAACTTTTAATTTTGCCATTGTATTTTTATTTTATTTTAAAATTAAAATATTGAAATATCAAAACATACAGTCTATTAAAATTAAAATATTGAAATATCAAATAATTATTAAAAATTACAAAAAATGTGAATATTTGTTTAATTTTTAACAAATGAGTTGTTACAAGCAATTTGGTCTACTATAACTTGAAGTGGAGTATAATTGTCTTGAAAGGGAAATACTTTTTAAGGAAACAAGGTTATCTCATCATTATAATAGGCATTAGAAGGATAATTTGACATTAACTCTAACACTTACGGATTAGTCAGTCGTTCTAGCTAACTCATAAGCAAATCTTATTAGTTTATTTATCGTTCACTTACCTCGCGATCGAACTATGAATTATCGAGGTCTCCTTTCCTGAAAAATCATAGGGTTAATATAGAAAACCTTATTAGTTTGCCTCTTAAAAAGCTCAATTAACGAGCTTGGACCAAATTCTCTAATTCTAGAAATACAATCTTTATTAATAAAATGAAAATAAGAGAAATCATAGAGAAAGACTTATTAAACTTGTCAACTACCACTTTTGTATATCAAGCTAAAACATTACGTTATCCGCACCCAATTTTTAAAAATCCACTTTATTGCTTGTAACAACTCATATGGCTCACATTTGACACTAAGCACAAACAAGTAGGATAAAGATTTAGAGTTTACGAAATTGTCATTGTGATCTCTAATGTAAATAATTGAAAATGTTTATTTAGTAGTGTCAATAATCTTTTTTTATAAAATAATTCATAACTTTTTTTATTTCAAACAAAATTAATTATATTAATTTTTTTTTGACAAAATTGATTATAATTTTTAATTTACGTGTAAAATGGTCAAAACAATTTATACTTTATGATGGAGTAAGTAAGAAGGTGAATTATTGGTATTGTATCCAGGACATTTGTTAATGCGTATGATTCTGATTGACTTACAAATAATATTTATTAATTTTTATATATTAAATACTATTTATAAACCAATCACAATTATCATTCTAAAACATGTACTGATATATATCTACATAATACGTGTAACGGAGTTTTCACGAAGAAACCATAAATAATAATAATAATAATAATAATAAATAAAGATAGTGTAGTAAACGTGGAATAAGAGTATGGACATGTCACATGGTGGAATAAGAAAAAAAGAAGCAAAGATTCATTTATGTTACAGTTAAGACAGCTAGCGCAGAAACAGCAGCAGACAACAACAACAAGTGCATTACAGATAAGGAAGCGCTTCTTCTTCTCCTCTCATCCTACCGCCACCTCCACCCCCCTCCTTCATATAACACACCCCCAACTTCCCTTCACTTCCGGTTAGTTACTTTCTTCACATGTCAATTTTCTTTCTTTTTTCCCACAAACTCACTTAATTTCCACTTTATCCTTTCATTTTCATTTTTTTTTTTATTTTAATATATGTAATGTGATATCAATAGCAATAATGTTCAATATTAAGCTTCTGGGTCTTCAATTTGCAACGTCAACATTGTTACTAGGTTTTTTTTTAAGAAGCTAAACATTGTTACTAGGTTAATTTAACACATGCAGTAGATTACTAGGTTTTACATGTCTTGTTGGATTTTTTTTTTGGGAGATAGACGAAATGACAAAGTATTTTTATAAACTGACAATTAAAAGTGAGGGAGCCGGGGTTGGAACCCCGGTCATGACATTTAGACTAACAATTTTGGAATTTTTGTCAGTTGAGGTGGGATTTGTGGACCATGTCTTGTTGGAATTTTTTTTTTTTGGTAGATACTAGATAGACAAAATGACGAAGTCATTATAAACTCACAGTGACAAGTGAGGGAGCTGGGTTCGAACCCTAGTCATGACATTCGGCCTAACAATTTTGGCATTTTTGTCAGTTGAGTTAGGACTTGTGGACGATGTCTTGTTGTATTTTATCATAAATAAACATTTATTTTTACATATATTGTGACTAGGTAATTCAACAATGTCACAATGGAAGAGAATGAATCAACGGTCAATTTAGTCCCTAAAGTATACAAAATCCGTCATTTTTTTTTCTTCTTTCAGGATAATGCTAATATGAAGAACAATTGGTTTTTTGACAACGATTTTAACGGTGTGCCGGATGAGATTCTTGATGATGTTGTTGAGTTTTTTGATTTCCCAAATGAAGATGTGGAAACTGATGCTGTGGAACATGATTGGAATGATCAACTCAAACACCTTGAAGAGCCATCTCTTGGGATTTTTCCGGTACCATCATCTGAGCTGCATGGTGAAACTCAAAATGAGAAGCCAAATCCTATGAACAATTTTGCTGCTGCTGTGAGTTTTCTGCTCCCATCATTGCAGTTTGGATGAATGTCTTTATCTTCTCAATAATGTGCATGGTTTGAATATGTGAAACCAAAATTACATGAATACATCAACATTGAACCACGTATTTTGATTATTCGGATCACGTTTTCTATGTTCACTTGGAAAGGCTAAGTCGTTTGATACGATTTCAACCTTTTAAATTCGAAAATTTTGTATGCTTGCTTTGACGACTATATGACATTTTGTTGGTCAGGATTTTTAGCGGGAATTGAGAATTACTACAATGATGTTATGCAGGAACTTTCTCATATTGACAGAAGAAATGTTGTTAATTCAAGCTTAAAAGTTCAACCAGCACTAGTAAGTGAAAGGGGAGAATGTGATGATTTTAATGTTTAACATTCCTTTGACTCAACTCTTTTTGAAATGTCTTCTAGCCTTGTTAGAGATAGATATGCTATCAAACTGTTTTGTCGATACGAGAGAAAACATGAGAAAAATTGGATGCTATGCCTTATAATGCTAAATATTCAGTTTTCATGCAATTGCTTGATAAGCTTGATTATTGAAATGTGCTGTTATGTCTATTATTTTTTGTGTACATTTTGGTTCCAAGCTCAAATCAAGGTTCCGGTAGCATTTATTGAGTATAAAAGGCTAAAAAGCTATGCTAAAAAATCTGTCTTAAAAGGTACAATTTTCTTACATATGATTCATTTGCAGATGAGTTTTAAAATATGATAGTTGAAACTGAAAATCTGTCTCAATTATCTTCGTGAATAGTACTCATGCCTTAACCTTTTTGGGATATTGTTCTCAGAAAGTGAAATAGTTATGGTTATAATGTTATGATGAATAGATGGTATCTATAAAAAAATAATGTAAAGTTTGCTTCCTTGATTCTTTAAGAAGTTGATTTATGGATAGAATACATACATGGACACTAGACACGACACTGACATGTCAACACTTACGTTAATTTGAGAAAATTGAATTATTGAATGTAATCACATGTTTCGGTGTCATGTCAGTGTCTAACACCGACACAATCTGACGGGACGGACATCCAACATACTTTCAATCTGAAGTGTTGGTTCTACATAGATGTCCCATTGAAAGTTTATTTTCATTTCTATAGATATGTAGGCTAGGCATATCCATAATTTTTGTTTCTGATTGTTTTATATTTTGTGTTTCCCCAATAAAACAGCGAAGAAAGGCCGCTGGACCACAATATTGCAAACCTATTCCTATCCGAATGGTCTCTTTCAATGGAACAAATTTGCGAAAATGCCAAACCTACAGCCCAGTTTCAGTTTTTGAAAGCAGTAGTTACTCCTCAGTTGAGAACTTCAACTTTGAGTTACCAAAGCGTCCTCGCAGTAAACGCCAGCGTCTCTCAAGCTTTGACAAGCTCTTCACAATTCCATTTATCTCTACTTCACCTGCTTTTCAAAAACATCAATCGGAGAAACAGCATGCTGGAAAATCATCAAGCAGCGTCCAAAGAAAGCCGAAGAAAAAGGATATCTCCTCACTCTCTGACGGTATTGTGACGAAGAGACCCTCATTACAGGATTCAGGTACCCCCAGAAAATGTATGCATTGTGAGATAACCAAGACACCACAATGGAGAGAGGGGCCAAAGGGTCCGAGGACCCTATGCAACGCTTGTGGAGTTCGATACAGGTCAGGTCGCCTCTTTCCAGAATACCGGCCTGCAGCTAGCCCGACTTTTGAAGCATCATTGCACTCAAATTCTCACAAGAAGGTCTTAGAAATCAGGAAACAGGTTAGCTAGGAGACTGTTAAAAGGTTCTTCCATGTTGTATTTATCATCAAACCTTCCTGAATATTCTCTAGGATAATATTATGTTAGTGATACTATTGAGAAAGAACAAATGTTAGTCCTAGGCAGGATCCTATTTGTTTATTGTTAAATATTATTTTTGGGATAATATTTACTTTTGTTAGCATTATTTGTTTTATGCAAATTTATTGGAGTAAAAGTTATTCATGAGACATTATGCTGAATATTATGAGATGAAGAAAGCGAAGTTGAACTTGAAGCAAAGAGGCGAACGAGTTCTTGCAATTGCTTGGTGGATGTGTCACAAGTTCAAGGACATGAAGGAATAAAATGTCGAAGGACAATGATATCCCTTGAGTGGTAACATGAATGAGGAGAAGACACATCCTATAGTGAAAGAACATGCACAATTGTCTCCGGAGATGTAGCTCAATAGTATGAGTTAGGATATGGGACGCTAAAGATGTATTAAGAACGTGGTTTAGATTTCTCTTTTAGTAGCAAATTCTTCTTTCTCCTAACAAATGAATCACTAACATTTACATAGTAAGCTTGAGTGGTTGTTGAAACCTCGAAGCATAGCAGTCACAGTCCCATATTGTTATCTTTATGGACATTTCAGGCTTACCATTTCCATGACTTGGATAAACATGTTTCCTTGGTAAATTCAAGCTGAATTCATCCAAAGAGCAAACATTACAAAAAAAAAAGTGCATGCTTATATTTGCTATTAATCACAATTAGTTGAGCATTAATCATTGACATATTTTTATATATTTGCTTATAATGTGCATAGTTTGAATATGTGAAAACAAAATTACATGAATAACATTGAACCACATATTTTGATTATTCGGGTTATGTTTTCTATGTTCACTTCGAAAGGCTAAGTTGTTTCATAGGATTTCTACGTTTTATATTCGAAAAGTTTGTATGCTTGCTTTGATGAATATGACATTTTGTTGGTCAGGATTTTTAGCGGGAATTGAGAATTACTACAATGATGTTATGCAGGAACTTTCTCATATTGACAGAAGAAGTATTGTTAATCCAAGCTTAGAAGATCAACCAGCACTAGTAAGTGAAAGGGGAGAATGTGATGATTTTAATGTTTAGCATTCCTTTGACTCAACTCTTTTTGAAATGTCTTCTAGCTCTGTTAGAGATAGATATGCTATCAAACTTTTTTGTCGATACAAGAGAAAACATGAGAAAAATCGGATAATATGCCTTATTATGCTAAATATTCAGTTTTCATGCAATTAGTTGATAAGCTTGATTATTTAAATGTGCTGTTATGTCTATTATTGTTAGTGTACATTTTGGTTCGAAGCTCAAATCAAGGTTCCGGTAGCATTTATTGAGTATATAAGACTAAAAAGCTATGCTAAAAATTCTGTCTTAAAAGGTACAATTTTCTTATATATGATTAATTTGCAGATGAGTTTTAAATATGATAGTTGACACTGAAAATCTGTCGCAGTTATCTTCATAAATAGTACTCATGCCTTAACCTTTTTGGCTATGGTTATAATGTTATGATGAATAGATGGTATCTATACAAAAACAATGTGAAGTTTGCTTCCTTGATTCCTTAAGATGTTGGTTTATGTATAGGTAACATGGTAATGGCATTCCTTTGGTCAAAGACTTTCCTGTCTGCATAAATTTAACTAGAGTAAAATTAATGAATTTATATGTGACTGACATTACAACTAGGCTAAGATTGATCAATGATCACAAAATAAGTAGACACTGTCTCGTAGCAAGGATTAAGATTGACATACTTTTCTTTGTAAATTCTTAACGTACCTGTACCTTAGTTTTTCTAAACAACTCATATCACGTACCTGGTATTGGTACCGTACTCGGATTCATACAAACATAGACTACATACATGAACACTAGACACGACACTGACATGTCAACACTTACGTTAATTTGAGGAAAAAGAATTATTGAATGTAATCACATTTTTTCGGTGTCATGTCAGTGTCTAACACCGACACAATCTGACGTGACGGACATCCAACATACTTTCAATCTGAAGTGTTGGTTCTACATAGATGTCCCATTGAAAGTTTATTTTCATTTCTATAGATATGTAGGCTAGGCATATCTATCATTTGTGTTTCTGATTGTTTTATATTTTGTGTGTTTCCGCAATAAAACAGCAAAGAAAGGCCGCTGGACCACAATATAGCAAACCTATTCCTATCCGAATGGTCTCTTTCAATGGAACAAATTTGCGAAAATGCCAAACCTACAGCCCAGTTTCAGTTTCTGAAAGCAGTAGTTACTCCTCAGTTGAGAACTTCAACTTTGAGTTACCAAAGCGTCCTCGCAGCAAACACCAGCGTCTCTCAAGCTTTGACAAGCTCTTCACAATTCCATTTATCTCTACTTCACCTGCTTTTCAAAAACATCAATCGGAGAAACAGCATGCTGGCAAATCATCAAGCAGAGTCCAAAGAAAGCCGAAGAAAAATGATATCTCCTCACTCTCTGACGGTATTGAGATGAAGACATCCTCAATACAGGATTCAGCTACCCCCAGAAAATGTATGCATTGCGAGGTAACCGAGACACCACAATGGAGAGAGGGACCTAAGGGTCCGAGGACCCTATGCAACGCTTGTGGAGTTCGATACAGGTCAGGTCGCCTCTTTCCAGAATACCGGCCTGCAGCTAGCCCAACTTTTGAAGCATCATTGCACTCAAATTCTCACAGGAACGTCTTAGAAATCAGGAAAAAGGTTAGCTAGGAGACTGTTAAAAGGTTCCTCCATGTTGTATTTATCATTAAACCTTCCCGAATATTCTCTAGGATAATATTATGTTAGTGATACTATTGAGAAAGAACAAATGTTAGTCCTAGGCAGGATTCTATTTGTTTATTGTTAAATATTATTTTTGGGATAATCTTACTTTTGTTAGCATTATTTGTTTTATGCAAATTGATTGGGGTAAAAGTTATTCATGAGACGTTATGGTGAATATTATGAGATGAAGAAAGCGAAGTTGAGCTTGAAGCAAAGAGGCAAAAGAGTTCTTGCAATTGCTTGGTGGATGTGTCACAAGTTCAAGGACATGAAGGAATAAAACGTCGAAGGACAATGATATCCCTCGCGTGGTAACATGAATGAGGAGAAGACACATCCTATAGTGAAAGAACATGCACAATTGTCTCCGAAGATGTAGCTCAATAGTATGAGTTAGGATTTGGGACGCTAAAGATGTATTAAGAATGTGGTTTAGATTTCTCTGTTAGTAGCAAATTCTTCTTTCTCCTAACAAATGAATCACTAACATTTACATAGTAAGCCTGAGTGGTTGTTGAAATCTTGAAGCATAGCAGTCACAGTCCCATATTGTTATCTTTATAGACATTTCAGGCTTACTATTTCCATGACTTGGATAAACATGTTTCCTTGGTAAATTCAAGCTGAATTCATCCAAAGAGCAAACATTACAAAAAAAAAATGTGCATGCTTATATTTGCTATTAATCACAATTAGTTGAGCATTAATCATTGACATATTTTTATATATTTGCTTATAATGTGTATAGTTTGAATATGTGAAACCAAAATTACATGAATAACATTGAACCACATATTTTGATTATTTGGGTCATGTTTTCTATGTTCACTTCGAAAGGCTAAGTTGTTTCATAGGATTTCTACGTTTTATATTTGAAAAGTTTGTATGATTGCTTTGATGACTATATGACATTTTGTTGGTCAGGATTTTTAGCGGGAATTGAAAATTACTACAATGATGTTATGCAGGAACTTTCTCATATTATTGACAGAAGAAATATTGTTAATCCAAGCTTAAAAGAGCAACCAGCACTGGTAAGTGAAAAGGGAGAATGTGATGATTTTAATGTTTAGCATTCCTTTGACTCAACTCTTTTTGAAATGTCTTCTAGCTCTGTTAGAGATAGATATGCTATCAAACTTTTTTGTCGATACGAGAGAAAACATGAGAAAAATCAGATGCTATGCCTTATAATGCTAAATATTCAGTTTTCATGCAATTACTTGATAAGCTTGATTATTGAAATGTGCTGTGTTATGTCTATTATTTTTGGTGTACATTTTGGTTACAAGCTCAAATCAAGGTTCCGGTAGCATTTATCGAGTATAAAAGACTAAAACCTATGCTAAAAAATCTGTCTTAAAAGGTACAATTATCGTACATATGATTAATTTGCAGATGAGTTTTAAAATATGATAGTTGACACTGAAAATCTGTCTCAATTATCTTCGTAAATAGTACTCACGCCTTAACCTTTTTGCGGTATTGTCCTCAGAAAGTGAAATAGTTCTGATTATAATGTTATGATGAATAGATGGTATCTATACAAAATTAATGTAAATTTTGCTTCCTTAAGAAGTTGGTTTATGGATAGGTGACATAGTAATTGTATTCCTTTAGTCAAAGACTTTCCTGTCTGCATAAACTTAACTAGAGTAGAACTCATGAATTTATATGTGACTGACATTACAACTAGGCTAAGATTGATCAATGATCACAAAATAAGTAGACACTGTCTCGTCGCAAGGATTAAGATTGAATTACTTTTCTTGTAAATTCTTGACGTACGTACCTGTAGCTTAGTTTTCTAAACAACTCATATCACGTACCCGGTATTGGTACCGTACTCGGATTCATGCAAACATAGACTACATACATGAACACTAGACATGACACTGACATGTCAACAACACTTGTGTTAATTTGAGAAAATAGAATTATTGGATGTAATCACATGTTTCGGTGTCATGTCAGTGTCTAACACCGACACAATCTGACGTGACGGACATCCAACATACTTTCAATCTGAAGTGTTGGTTCTACATAAATATCCCATTCAAAGTTTATTTTCATTTCTATAGATATGTAGGCTAGGCATATCCATCATTTGTGTTTCTGATTGTTTTATATTTTGTGTTTCCCCGATAAAACAGCGAAGAAAGGCTGCTGGACCACAATATTGCAAACCTATTCCGATCCGAATGGTCTCTTTCAATGGAACAAATTTGCGAAAATGCCAAACCGACAGCCCAGTTTCAGTTTTTGAAAGCAGTAGTTACTCCTCAGTTGAGAACTTCAACTCTGAGTTACCAAAGCGTCCTCACAGTAAACGCCAGCGTCTCTCAAGCTTTGACAAGCTCTTCACAATTCCATTTATCTCTACTTCACCTGTTTTTCAAAAACATCAATCGGAGAAACAGCGTGCTGGCAAATCACCAAGCAGAGTCCAAAGAAAGCCGAAGAAAAATGATATCTCCTCACTCTCTGACGGTATTGAGATGAAGAGTTCCTCAATACAGGATTCAGCTACCCCCAGAAAATGTATGCATTGCGAGGTAACCAAGACACCACAATGGAGACAGGGGCCTAAGGGTCTGACGACCCTATGCAATGCTTGTGGAGTTCGTTATAGGTCTGGTCGCCTCTTTCCAGAATATCGACCTGCAGCTAGTCCTACTTTTGAAGCATCATTGCACTCAAATTCTCACCAGAAGGTCTTAGAAATCAGGAAACAGGTTAGCTAGGAGGCTGTTAAAATGTTCTTCCATGTTGTATTTATCATCAAACCTTCCCGAATATTTTCTAGGATAATATTATGTTAGTGATACTATTGAGAAAGAACAAATGTTAGTCCTAGGCAGGATTCTATTTGTTTATTGTTAAATATTTTTTTGGGATAATCTTACTTTTGTTAGCATTATTTGTTTTATGCAAATTGATTGGGGTAAAAGTTATTCATGAGACATTATGCTGAATATTATGAGATGAAGAAAGTGAAGTTGAACTTTAAGCAAAGAGGCGAAATGGGACTCATGGTTCAAGATTTCTTTTAATTGTTTGTTGAATGTGTCACTAGTTCAAGGACATGAAGGAATAAAATGTAGAAAGGAAAACGCTATCCCTCGCGAGAGGACACATCCTATAGTGAAAGAACATGCACAATTGTCTCCGAAGATGTAGCTCAATAGTATGAGTTAGGATTTGGGACACCGAAGATGTATTAAGAACGGGGTTTAGATTTCTCTGTTAGTAGCAAATTCTTCTTTCTCCTAACAAATGAATCACTTAACATTTTCATCGTAAGCCTGAATGGTTGTTGAAACCTCGAAGCATAGCAGTCACAGTCCCATATTGTTATCTTTATGGACATTTCAGGCTTACCATTTCCATGGATTGGATAAACATGATTTCTTAGTAAATCCAAGCTGAATTCATCCAAAGAGCAAACATTACAAAAAAAAAAATGCATGCTTATATTTGCTATTAATCTCAATTAGTTGAGCATCAATCATTGACATATTTTTATATGGGCAAACTGTTATGAACAACTTTAATCAATGGAGAATAATATTTCTAAAAGAGACTAAAACTATACTAAGCTAAAATAATTATAAACTTCATTCATTACTATAAACTTCATTCATTGATTTTGGTTGATTATTACATGCATTCAATACCATTATATATAGCATTGGTTCACTAACCAATGACTCATCACTATTCTAGATCATTCTAGAACATGATTAATCCCCTAACATAACTAATGCAACTTGGGTTATTATATTCTCTCGGGCCTATATATGATTCATTACACAAACCCTACCCATAATGTACTAGTTCAAGACTATTTGGCCGTGAGGAGGGAGTTTCACTGGATTGGATCAACACATTGGATATTGAGCAACCTTAATATAATATGTTTAATAATATATCACTATTAGTTTTAAAAGAATTTAGCTCAAATTTAGTTTTGGTCTATGGATTGAGGGATACAATGACAATGGTGAGTGTTCTTGTATGACATTTTCTTAACATAGGTTTCACATATATATAATGCGTGCGTCTTATATTGTTTAAAAGTGTTATCTTTGTGTCTTCTACCAGGGAATTGAGTCAAAACAATCTCAGTGGGACTATTCCTGAATCACTTGCCAATATTTCAAGCTTGAAAGAAATGTATGTGAAATAATGGTTTCTGGAAGTTTACAGCCTACTTCTAATTATATTATATTCCATCAATATATAGTATCTGACTGATTGTCAAAACTTGTCTTTTGCAGTACGCTAGATTCAAATAATCTTAGCGGCCAAATTCTGCAGAAGTTATTCGATGTTGTTATATACAAGTATGGATGGTAAATTAGTATTTATGTCGGGGCGTACCCTTGTGAACCTAATAATGCAGATCAAGATCAAGGTAATTTGATGGGAATATATTGTTAGTCCTGTTCTAACTTCTATGATGTGTTGATATTGACAATTTTCTCCCTTCCCTTTGCTACAAGCTGAATACTAGTTTTGCTTCTCTTGACAGGTTCATCAGATAAACCAACTGGCCTCATAATTGCAGTTAGCATAGCGTCTGTAGCTGCCCTTGTTATTTTCGGTCTTCTGTTATATTCGTGCAATGGCTATAAGTGTGAAGTTTTTGTAAATGTTGCAGGTAACAAAATAAGCCCTATGAACTAACAATACACACATTTTTTTTATTGAACCTTATGTTATGCAAATTTCCCTTTTAGAATATATAGTTTATAGTTTTCGGCGGATGTTTTTGTAGAAAAATGTCTCATAGTTTTCGACGGATGTTTCCTTAATTTTAGTAAATGTCTTATATATATAGTTACCAGCTAACATTGTTTCTTAATCCTAATATAACCATGAACAAATTAAAACAACTCAATACAAAGGCAACAAAATAACCCCTATGTTAGATTCAGATATACAATCAAAGAGAATAACAAAGGAGATACTAGGATTTCATAACATTACAATGACATTACAAGTCAAAAGATTACAAAGAGAATATATAGTAAAACTTAATGGACTAGACTAGTAACTAAGAAACTTAAAAGGTCCAATAACATAAGCCTACCGACTTATTATCTAACAAAAATAACTAGGCCCTATTTGCGCAAAGAACCAAAGTCTTGATTTTGATTAGCGACGCAGTAACATCTGTCATGTTAATCCTTGCTTCAGGTGAATCTTTGCAACAATTTAGGGCTAAACCAAAAATAGATGACATGTTAGTCAATACATCATCAATTAGTTCCTCATTCTGTTGGACTAAATTAGAATCCAAGACCTCCATAATAGAATTAGGCAATGATTCACTGATCCATGTCTTCAAACTTAGTTCTGCACCAAACATATCATCTGTTGGCTTTCTTCTTGTGAAGATTTCCATTAGCATAATGCCATAACTATACACATCTCCTTTGACAGAAACAATTCCCTTAGATCCATACTCTGCATGTTAATAGATAGGTACTACTAGTTATCAAATATTTTTAAATATTCTCAAAATGATCACTAAATTCTTAGAAGTTAATAATTGTCATAGGTTCACTAACATTGAAGTACTTCTATACGAAGCTTTTAAACACTAAATGCGGGCACCTCACACAGCCAAAATTCAAACATTAGTTTACCATATTGCGGAAGTAATCCTCTTCTACTAGACCTAACCCCATTTAGTGGCATAAGATAACTTAACATTTATTGTAGATTATATTTTGTTGGCAAAATCAAATAGATTGGTAAGGAAATTCAAACATAGAGAAGACAATGTAAAGAAGTAAAGGAGATCGAGAAATGACCTGGTGCAAGGTATCCAATTGTAGCCAAAGTCTCTGTATGTGTTTTAGATTGTCCTTCATCCATGAGCTTGGCAATACCAAAATCGCTAACATGTGCAACCATATTTTCATCCAACAACACATTAGTAGGCTTTTTAGATCACAATGAACCACATGTATTGAAGAACCATGATGGAGATATTCCAATGCAGATGCAACATCTATCATAATGTTTAACCTTTGCAAGAAATTTAAACAACGATAATCTGAATATAACCATTTGTCAACACTTCCATTTGACATGAACTCCATCACCAATGATTTGAAATCAATATTTGAACAACTACTAATAATCTTAACCAGATTTCTATGCCGTAGTTTTCTCATTGCATTGCATTCTGCATCAAAGCTCCTTGATTTTTCCTCTGACTGCAAATCAAATACTTTAACTGCAATCATCTCACCATCAGAAAGTTTCCCGTGATACACAGAGCCAAAGCTCCCTCTTCCGAGTAAAAGTTCATAATAAGAAATTCTTCTTGGAGCTCCTAAAGTTGATAAACCCCTTTCAAGAGTATTTTCAACCTTTTTGCTTTTCTTAACTTTCAAAATTATGATGATTGCAACAATCAAAATGGTTGACACAACTCATGTTGCATGTTGCTCATGTTTCCAACTTGTAAAGGAATATTACCATTAATTCCACATGAATCTGCTAAAATGATTTCTAAAGTTATGTTTCCAATTGACTTTGGAAGATTGGATTGTATATGATTCCCTGATATTTCTAACGATATTCATATAAGACTGGTTGTCATTCATAAGCATATTAAGCTTCATAAAAGGAAAGAAAATGCAAGTATCGGATCGGACAAAATAGTATAGTACAGTACGAGACATAACAGCGCATTAAGATAAATGAGGTCAACAGATACATTTTCAAATCTTAAACCAAATATCTTTCCTAATTAAGATAATCTCGTTCTAAAAGATAAAATTCATAAAAAGTAAAGACGATAATTGTGTAATACAAAATGGAACATACCTGTGAAAAAGTTTATATCTAAAAATATTTCTACCAAGGAAGTGCAGTTGCCAATTGATGATGGAATGCTTCCTTCAATATTTTGTACATGCAGTAAAATAAACTACATTCAGATGCTAATAAAATATGGAGAGTAAAATCAAATTGGAATTTTAAGAGTCAAATACATGTTAATGATACACATACAAATCGAGTGAAATGCCAAATACCTCCCTGAAATTTGAAAATTTGTCAAATACCCTCGTGAAATTTGAAAATAGGCAAAACTCCCCTGAAATTGTAAAATGTCAATCAAATTGCCCCCTGCTCCGTTTACTTCGTCTATTTTGAGCCTTCAAAAGCACATTGTTTAAGCTTTCAACCTCCTTGCAACCAGGTGAATAACAATGAACCAAAATAGCAAAATTATCATCACTATAATCATCTCATCATCGTTATAATTGCTTTCAAAATCAGAACCAAGAGGTTCTAATCATCCAATAGACTAATCTAAGTCATCAGATTCACGACCAGACAAGAAACACACATCACCAACATCATACTCTTTATCAATTATTGTCTCATCCACCTTTTCCTCTCTTTTCCCATTAAAATAGATGGAGTAAACGAAACAGGGGGCAATTTGATTGACACTTTATAATTTTAGGGGATATTTGCCTATTTCCAAATTTCAGAGGAGTGTTTGACGAATTTTGAAATTTCAGTGGGATATTTGGCATTTTACTCCATACAAATCATTCAGCATAAAACAATGTTATTTAAAGTAAATTTTTCAAGATGATTGATAAAATCATTCAGTTGACCCATTTAAATTGTGTTGAGAAATGAACTTCCTGCTTGTTCCCCGGTCAAAACATAGACAATTGTATTCACACAAAAAAAAAAAAAAACATAGACAATTTTGTAGAGTCAACGCTCAATTAAAACATTTAATATATTTTAATAACTCATTTAACCGTTACATAAATGGTGACAACGGTGACAAAACTGCAGCAACAAAGAAAATGGTCCAAAAACCAACATAGTGTGGCACAAGTGGTAGATACTTGGGCCCCTTAACCATTTGGTCCTGGGTTCGATCCCCGGCCGGTGCGTATGGAGAAGCATTTGTTGGGAGAGGTCAACCCCTTAAATGGATCTCAGTTACCTCGAGGGGATTAGTCTCTGCAGTTGCGCGCGGAGGATACCTTTGGTTTACCAAAAAAAAAGAAAAGAAAATGGTCCAATTGATCGTGTTGCACAGGTTAACGCTCAAGAGCTTCAACTGAAAAAGGAACAACAACTTTGGATACATAATGATTATTTATGGAAAGCTATATCATCAATGGACTTTGCGATGATGAGTGTATGACTATTATAGCTCATACAAGAATGTTAAAGATGTCTCGGAGGCGCTGAAAAAGAAATACGACTGAGGAAGTTGATGTAAAGAAGTATGCTGTTAGTAGGTACCTGAAGTACCAGATGGTAGATGAAAGATGAAAGGTCTGTGGAGGCACAATATCATGAATTTCAGAAAATTGCTCGAGTTTCAAGTTTAAAATACTATAGTTTCTTTATAAAACTTTAAAAGAAAATGAAAAAGGAATAATTAATTATAAAAAATTTAAATTCCAATAAAGATAAAAGTGACGAAAATCTCGATTTACAAATCAATTTTTTAGTTCCTTTTTCTTCCAGAAACTTTTTTAATATTCTAAACATGTATGCGAAATAATTATTCAAAAATGCACATTGATTTAATAGTATGGACTAAAATTGCATGCATAATAATTTATTAGAGACCAAAACATGTCACTTTTTTTATAGCTAGGGACCAAAAACAAAATTTGATAATTTTGTAAGGACCAAAATAAATTTAATCCTAAATCCTCTATTGAAATTCTAAAATCACAAATGGAGTGAAAGAAGTAAGGGTTAAATAAGTCTTTAGTCTCTATGAATATCTTGAATTTTATTTTTAGTCTCGGGATAAAAAATTTCAATAATTTTTTGTTCCTCAAATATTTTTTTGTCACCACTTTTGGTTCATACTTTTAATCAAAATTTTATGTACTTTCACATTTTTGAATGTCTTTTGGTATTAATGTTTATACTATTTAGAATTTTTAAACATAAGATGAATTATTTATGAATTTTTATGCGCAAAAAATTTAAAAAATCATATTTAATTCATTCTTTGTCAAAAACAAATGTAAGCTTTTGCAATTTCTATAATGTACTCCCTCTGTCCCAAAATATAAGACTATTTTTACTACTGCACGTATGCCAACACAATTTTGATCACTAATATCTTTAATTCTTTATTAGTAAAAATTATAAAAACTTTTTTGATATTTTAAAAATACTCATCAAACAAGATCTTATATGCTAATATTTATATCTATATATTATTAAAAAATATAGTAAAAACAAGATAAATGAATAGTGTCATTTAATAAAAAAAATCTCTTATAAAATGGGACGGAGGGAGTACTAAACATGACCACATAAAATAAATTTAAAATTTTGAATGATATACACGAGTTGACCGAAAAACAAGAAATAAAAAACATATTTAACTTGAGAAGCAATAATATAAGTAGTTATGTGTACCTGAAAAGTTGTTAGAAGATAAGCTGATATATTGAATTGAATACAAGTTTGAAATTGTTTGAGGTATGGATCCAGACAATCTGTTTTTGCTAAGTGCTAAAAATTGAAGTTGTGATAAGTTGCCCAACAAAATCGTTATAACTTATATGAAGATACTTTAATCGCCGCAACCAACATATCTCTTTAAAAGGAAACTGACCACCAAAACTATTATGAGAGATGTCAAGTATAACAATCAAGGAAGGACAAATTCCCAAGGTTTGGAGAAACAGTACCTCTAAGATCTATATTTGTGAGATTCAATTATAGACGTTAGAATATTCACAATGAAACTACTCGTTTTTTAGCATTTAATTGGATCTTAAGTATACACATAACTTATTTATAATTTTTTAATGATAGTTGTTAGTGCAACAATTACAAATCAAACACCAAGCATTTAACACACACTCGCACTTTAGGATACACAAAGATGGTGTTTGTGGAAATTGGGGAAAAATTGTGAAGAACACTTTTAAAGAGGAAGAAGATGATTAAAGAGAAAAGAGAAATTTTATTCATCCACTTATGGCCAAATCAAAAGTTACAATCCCTAATGTACATACACAAGTATTTATTTATGCTTCAAAAAAAATACACAAGTATTTATAGAATTTCTTGACAATTAAGCAATCACACACACATAGCTAGTAACTAACTAACTAACTCTATCTACTACCCTTAACTAACAAACATTTTTGTTGCTTGACAGCTAAGCAACAGATCACAAACACAACCAACTCCTAACTGCAACTGTCAAGACAGTTACATCAGAGCTCGTAGTTTTTGCTGAACCAGAGATGGCTCGCTAAGCCAGAGCTCCCAGATTTTGAACTTCTCAAAATATGTCTTGCTTGTAGAGCAAGTAAACCACTATCTAGCTAACATGAATTATGCACATATTACAACAATAGTATCTAATAAGGACTTTGTCCCTCCAATCCACCACCTCTTAAAAAGTTCAAAATGTATTCTAACAATAATACATCTCACCAATAACCTTACATCATTGTAGGTGTCACAAAAGTAATATAAGTATCATTGCTTATTATAGAACCATAACTATGAGGTACTCATTTGTATTGTACTCCAATGGCGATATCTACTAGGTACCGGTACTTAAAAAATAACTATCCAACATTGGAGATAGTCTTAGAGCAACTTTATCGCAAGATTCTTAGCAACTATGTACATGATTCTTATATTTTGTTGCCGTTAGAGGGATTATACGGCAATGCTTAATTCTTATTTTTAAGAAAAGTTTCTTGTGCAAGGATTTTTCAAGTTTCGATTCTTAGATTAAAATAAATATTATTTCTCTTTCATTCATCACCAGAAACAACCAAAACTAACGGAAAAAGTAATCGAATCACATCCAACGAACGAATACAGAGAAATCCAAACCAAAAAAATTGAAACTTTGCCCAGAAATTTAGAGAAAGAAAAAGAGATAAACAAAAAAATACAAAAAATAGGACGTACGGTGGTTGTTGTTATTGTGGCGGGAGAGATGAGACCGTGAAGAGAGGATGGAGAGAGAGGACGAAATCTGGTGCGGCGGTGGTAATCATTAATTTTGATAAGTCTTAATAACATATCAAATAATTTTTAATTTTTTTTAAAATTTGATATGAATGATGTATATAATACAAACTTTCAATCTAATAATAAATTTTATAACATAGATAAAAAATTTAAACTACATGAGCTCTTTGTATTGTATCAAAATGGATGATTCTAACATATAAAAGTTTTTAACTATATTAACATAGATAAAAAATGTAACATTTTTCTTTTTTTAAAATGGGTTGAGTTCACGGGGTTAGAATTACATAACCGCTATCCGAACCAAACCACTTTTTGGTTTGAATTTGATCTAAACTTGAATGAGTTTCGATAAAATGCGGTTGATTTGGTTTAGCCGGTTGAATGGTTACCTAGACCCGCAAACATCTCTAACGTCAACGATTTGAACCCAAATTTTTTAATTCTTTTAACTCTTAGCCCTGATGAATTGATTGAACTACTCAACCTCTCTGGACAAAATTTTTATGTAAAATGATAATTTATTTTAAAACAAGAGGAATAACAAGTAACTTAAAAATACATATTACCATTCAATAATAGGAAGTTTTATTTTAAAAATTTTACATTTACTTTTAACTAGTGTTGTGGAGACATTAATTAAGGAACTAAATTAAGAAATAAAAATAGAAATAAAAGAAAAGTTATGGGCTAAAAATCAAAATTAATACTTTTAATATGTTAACTATACAATACCTGGGAAAGGTGGATTCTAAGGTGAGGGATCAGTTAAGTCCTCACCGGTGAAGCACCAAAAAAGCACCATTAGATTTGATGAACGGTTTAGAACTATCATAATTAAAAATAAGAACACATACAACTCTCAACACACAATCTTGTTCCAATGTGATTCAATCCAACTTTATTTTCTAACCGTCATCTACGACCTCCATCTTAGGAGCAAAACGCAGAAGAATTGCTAATGGATGTATGTTTTCTTCTCACCTCCAACCTCTAATTCTTTCTTGTGTTGTTTTCTAATCACCGTGACACAAGGATTTAGGTTTAAAAGTTGAACATAAAATAATTTTTTTAATCAATCATTTTCAATCTCCATTATAGAAGTGCTGCAAAATGCAACAAGAAGATGAGAGAGAGAGCAAACGAAGGAGACGGAAAAACGAGACGTTATGGTAGCCGACGCCGGTGGTGGGGATGTTTTGCTGGAATAGTTTTTGTCAAATAGAAGAATTGAAGAAAAACAAAATAGAAGAGTTGAAACAAAACACATTGACCAAGAAGAAATAGGATTGGATGTGAAAAATGCACAAGTCTCTTTTTAACTAACAACATATCTGATTCTGAACAATTCATTTGATCTAAAGGATTATATTAATCAACTTCACCGGTGAGGGACCTATTTGCTCCCTCACCTTAAACGCAGCCCAATACTTGAGTAAAAAAAAACTATACAATACTTAAAAAAAATAAATTAAAATTCTTAACAAATAACTCTAGAACACTATTTATTATTTGTCATTTTGAAGTAAGTGTCAATAAAAAAGATTCATTCATCAATTATTGGATCTCTGTCTCCTCTTAAGAAGGTAAGTGGTGTTTGGCAGGCAACTGTTGTGAAGCTGCGTGTCTATTTTCTAGCAGCACGTTTTCAAATAACTAAGCCGCCACATTCCATGTACCGTAAGATAGAGAAATAGGTACATGGCATAACCCCAGATGAAAAATTGTTCAATCCTCCGTAACTACGAATCTACGATTAGGAAAAGACTACTATTTAATAGTAAAATTAACTTCGAATTATATTAGACGGTCTAGTGAACCAGACACTAATGGTGTAAACTATGACATGTTTAAATTATTTCACTTTTAATTTATTTTTATTTGTGTGTTTATATTTTTTTTTTATTTAGGATTGTGCATTTTTGTTTGAAAGGATATTCCATTATATGATTATCAAATGGTAAATCAAATACACCCAAGAGCATTGACTCTAAGCCCCATTAGCATTTTTGAGGAGAGATAAAAATAAATAAATATATTTGTTAATGTTTTTTTAACCTTCCACTTTTTTCTGCCATTAACTGCAAAAAAACTTGACATTTTTAATTTATTTTTATAAGCCTTGTATTTTTATAAGCCTTGTATTTTAAAAAAACTGCAAAAAAATACTTTTTTCTGCCATTAACTGCAAAAAAACTTGACATTTTTAATTTATTTTTATAAGCCTTGTATTTTTATAAGGTCATACTAAAAAAATTCTATACATTTAGTGTATAATGTCTATTTCGTTCTTCCCACTTACTACTAAATTCTTATGTTATTAAATAGAAATATTTTCAATTAATCTCTAATAATTAACTCTAATTAGGTCTGTACGTGTGTTTGATGTATTTCCCAGTTTGTTAGTGCCTTTATTTTTAAAAATGAATAATTTCTTTCATCATCTATAAATTTTATGGCTTGTTGCTCTTAATTGTGATGTGCGCAAGTTTACACAATCATGTTAGTGATAAAGCAAAAGTACTTGAAAAAAAACCACAAAAGTAACTATAATTTTTTGCAAAGGATTAATTGTGTATTTTGAAATGAAGATAAATAGGAAAATAAATGATTTAAATATTTTTACCGTATAAATTTTATCCTCAAAACGCTCTTTGTGACGTGATATCAATATAGATAAACTATGATATTATTTAACATTACATCAACGCTTTTTATGAAATAATTTAATAGACATAATTTTGTTTTTGTCAAGTTGTTTAGTGGTTATAAATTTTACTCTTAACACTACAACATTTTTGATCATAGACAACATGTCAAAAAGGGTGGTCAAAAGGCAAAAAACCAATGGCCTAAAGTTTAGTCCACGGTTTTATCACGTTAGTCCATTGTTTATTAGATGTGGTGTATGCGGCTGTGGCCTTTTCTCAAAAGCCACGGTTTTGTTCAGTTTAGACCACGGATAACAAAAAACCGTGGCGTATAACTTTCACAAGAGCCGCTGTTATTTGATTGGTTTTAGGCCACGGTTTGGTTTAGGCCACATTTTCTTAGATGTTGCCTATACATTAGTCCACGCTTTAGCAAGGGTTGCTTGTACATTAATCCACTCTTTATTAATAGTTGCCTATACATTAGTCCACAGTTTTGTACGCGTTGCCTGTATATTAGGCCACATTTTTTTAATTGTTGTTGTACGTTATACCACAAATTCCACAAACATAACCGTGGACTATAACCTTTTGGCTACACAAATAAAAGGTTGCTAAAAAGAATAGGCAACCGACCAATATTAATAAAACTGTGGTCTACAATTTTTGGCCACACAAATAAAAAACACATTGTCATCTGTATATTTCTTTCATATGTCATGTATGCATTTTTCTAAATTGTAGTAATAATTAATATTGCTTTAAATAACTAAACATTAATTAGAAAATAGTAATCAAAATAGTAATCATTGAGTAAAACAAACATAGTACATTAACGTAATTAAGTCTTACAAAATATTACAACATCATCAACAAAAAATCAATCAACGATTCCTCAATAATAACAAGTGTTTACTTCCAAAAGTCCAAAGCAACCATGTCTTGCATTTCAAAAAAAAAAAAGTCTTCCATGCATTGCAATGCTTCATTCATCTTGATCTTCGAGTCCAAACTGTAGAGAAAAAAATTATATGAATAAAAGAAGGCGAAGTATACTCAAACTTATAATTAGTGACTCATTGAAATAATTTTTTTTTTGCAAAGGTAAAAAGATTAAATTAGAACACGCATAAGATATGCCCATGGAAATACAAAGGAGTCTCTAACACAGTACATGAGAGCTAAAAACAAAAAACCTCAATACAAATGAGAGCAAGCAAAACTTATCCAAAATACCAAACTACCAATGCTAAGAAAAAGGGGAATAGCCAACCACAACCTCTTGTGATACTTATCACCGGTGGCGGAGCCAGTATTTTAATAGAGCCTGGGCAAAATTTTCATGCACTTTAAATTATAAATATCTATCAGTAGCACACAATCAAAAATCGAAAAGAACAAGGAAGTCCATTATGTATTAAGTTGATCCATGAAATCAAACAAAGACGATAAGAGTCATACATTCAGCAATAATGCAATCTTCAGGGCATAAGCATCCTTAAAAATCACATATGCAATAAACTCATAATCACATGTAACCCGTAAACAGAACAAATCATGAAAGTGGTAGTGAACAGAATAAACAACACATCTTATGATAGTTTCTTTCCAATTAATCATGTTATCTCAAAAGAGTATTGACCAAATTGTAAGAGTGAAAATATATATATATATATATATATATATAGACCTTAATTTTACTGTGATGAGATGAAGACATGTTTTGGTTATCAACTTATATAGACACCTTAATGCCCCAAATTCAGAAGCTGAATTTTGCACCAACCTCTAAATAATAAAATAACACCTAATAAAAACAGCTCTTAATTAGACGCTATTGGCCCATTGCAGAGAAGTGGAGACTAGTTGAGGAATATTAGAAAATAAGTGTGATTTCTTAGGTGATGGTTTTTCTACTTCGGCTTCCGGTTGCACAACATTCACATTCCCAAAACTTGCTCTAGGAACCAAAAATCTCTTGTCTCTAAAATTAAATGATGCAAAATTAATAATCAATTTACATAGCTTATGAAGCAAATTAACCATAGAACAGTGCCAAAATCAATTAATCAAAGAACCTTGTTGATTATGTTTGTGTATAAATCTTGTTGATTAATGTATAAGCAGTCACAAAATCAATTAACAGTCCCAAAATCAACTCAAAATCAAAACAAACTACAAACAATAAGCTTAAAAATCAAAACAGTTCCAAAATTCCAAAATCAATAACAATAACTAAAAGTCAAAACAGAAGATAAACAGTCCTAACCACCTCCGAAATCACAACATGAGAATAAAAAAACAACCTTAGCTACTGTTGGGAACAAAATCCTTATTTGATGTTTTAAAGATAACAAACATATAAATTAAATTATAATATTGATTATCTTGTTATTTGCTAATGTGTTTTGTGAGAAATGTTTCAACGATAATGTTATCGTCTGACAACGGTAATGCACCAGAAGAACACATACACAAGTAAAACAATGGAAAATCATTTGTAGCAAACAAGAGTTAATTGAAGCAACTTTAAGTTCTTGGGTTTAATGATGAAAATCTCCACATGAAAATATTCCTTTTCTTTATCAAAAGTGGTAGTTTTTAAGGAAACATTAATGATGTATTTATGCCAAACATGACATGAATGATACCATGGACCAAGCTTCTTTTGTACTTTAGTTCTTAAGGCATTATCATAAAAACAAAAGGAATTTGAATCAATGAGAATGATGTCTCCACGTAAAAAGCCTTGTAACAAGAAGTTATTTGCAACACATGGAAATTGTTTTTGTGGACAACAAGTTTGCACATCCTTCTCTCTTTTGAAAGGACAAGAATCACCCAACAACAAAGGACATGAACATAGGTTGTGGTTCCCTCATGAGAAGACAAAGGCTCCCAAAACATTCTCAAATGTCTGATGCTCTGTCATCAAAATTTCAAATTGATCCTCTCATATGGACAAGTTAGAAGCCACGTAAAAGCTTCAAAAACCATGCAAAACATTACAGCAGTTTTACAACAGACGGTAATGCACAAGTGAACTGACGATAACGCACTATTCACAGAACATGGTAACAAAGATCACAACGTATCTTTGACAGATTTTGATTTTCAAAATCTCTCTCTTACGCTCCTCTTCAGCAAATGAAAGGTCTATAAATACCAAGGAGCTACATGAAGAAAAACTCAAGAGTTTACACAAGGAATTAATCATACATTGTTGAAGCAAAAATCAACAAAGTTTCAAACTCTTCACAAAGCAAGCTAATCACAAAAGTTCTCATCCTTACATTGTTCATACGCTTGTTATTTCTATCACCTCTTTTATGAGTTGATGCTCACAAATTACCAAACACTTTGTAACCTCTCAAATCTATCTTTTAAGTTAGATTGAGTGATTGTGAGAAAGTCTTTTCTAGTAAAAGAAAAGCATTGTGAGAAAGTCTTTTCCAGTTAGGAAGAGCAGTTTGTAAAAGTCTTTTCGAGTGAAGAAAAGCAGATTGTATTTTGATCAAGGGTTGATCAAAAGTTGGTGCCAAGCAGAAGGTTCTGATCTGAGCATTTTAGTGGATAATCTCACAAGGTTGTGAGGACTGGACTAGCCCAAGTTTGGGTGAACCAGGATAACTTCTTGGTGTTGTATTTTCTCTAATCTCTTAATCTCTTAAAATACAACTCAACTAAAACCAACTATATAACTCCAGAGTTCTCTGGTCCTTCACTTATGTTTTTGCGATCATTATTATCTTAACATTATTTCTTTGATTATTTGTTCACTAATCCATAAAAGAAATAGTGTGTTAAGTTGTTAATTAGAAAAAGAATTTTAAAAAGGGTCACAATTCAAACCCCCCCTTTCTTGTGACATTTATTGCTACTTCAGCTACTACCCTGCACAAACCGAATAAATGCAGTAGAACATCCAAGCAATTTAAAGTGGTATCTTTCCTAGGGTTCTAAGGACTAAGCATGAACATAAAATCAAATTTAACAAGTATATATATATATATATATATATGTCATACCTTTTCAGGAATATGGGTCGATGTAGACGAATGGTGTACTACACTTTCAATTCCCAAAGCTTGTCCCATCATGTTATTCACATCATCTTCACTTAAATTTGGGTTTTGTTGCATCATCACACATTTTAGAAGGGACTCATATACTTCCATCTTCTTTTATGTTAATGACTCATGAGCTTCCATCTTCTCCTTCATGCTACTAATTTCACCTTCATATTGTTTCTTAATAATAGCAATTTCTTCTTTTTTCTTTAACATTGATGGTGTAGCTGTTTTTCCATAGCAACGAATTTTGTCGGGCTTTTCTTTACCAAACAAAAACCGAAACGCTTGGTCTGGAGGCTGACTAGGATTTTGGATTGCCTCCTGAAGTTTAGACTGACGAAAAGAGAAAAAAAATAAATTTTAAGGATTAAATACGTAAGACTTTAAAAGTGTATAAAAAGCAGAAAAATCATACAATTGCCGTCTCTGTTTCTTCATTTTTTTTTCCTTTGCGGCACTGACGGGTTTCGATAAACATTTCAGCCTGGGTGGCGTCCTCTCTATTTCCCTTTTTTCACGCTTTTTTTTAGATATTGAAAATAAAGAAACAAATTTAGATTATGACAATTTGTTGTTTTGTATATAACAATGACACATAAATAAATATAAATACATTACCAATTTTTTCCGAATTGTTGCAAAGTTTTTTGGCCCCATTCGGTGATTAAACCTCTGCTTAGCCCTATTGACAATATTTTTCTTGCTAAGGTTCTGCAACCACAATCAGTACACAAAATTATTGCCTTAAAAACAACCACAAAATTTCAACAATTTCTTGAATACACAATCAGTACACACTTACTTGGATGATATTATTGTCCCAAAATTTCAACAATATCTTGAAATGAGGTAACGGTATTTCTTCTGGCCTGTGTTTTAATCTATCCTTTAAGTTTGAGTATTTCAGATAATGATCCTTCTTGACACGGCATTTGTAACTTTTCCATGAATCATTGATTCGAATGAAAACAACTTTCCTTCCTTCCTCGGGAATAATATATTTACGCTAAAATAAAAACCAAAATCATCAACATATGATAGTTATTTGATGATCATATAAAATATGATAAACAAACTCATACCTGAACATAACCCCATATTTCATCTTTTTCATCATTTTTGACAATTCCCTTAAAGTTTGTGTAAATCAAAGGACAAAAGGCCGAGCTCTTTGCGATAGTTCCCAGAAAATTACTCAAACTAGTGAGAACTTTTTCAGTAGGTCCAACTGGTTCTCCATCGTCATCTAAGATAATTTCTTCACGCTCTTCAAATTGTCATCCATGTATCTTCAAACACTGAGTAGGTCCTCGCGTTTTTTTCTTAATTGTCCCTATTACACAGAACAACAAACAAGAACATCATATAACTATCTGTGATGCTATATAATGCGAAACTATTATCACAAAAATCTAATGAACAGAAAATGCGCACTAGGAAATCTATTATTGCCTTTTTACTCACAAATCTGTTATCAAAACACAATATTCCAGAATAAGAACAAATTTAAAAAAAGAATTGACAACTAAATATTCAATCATTACCATTATTTTCTTCCTCTTGGTCTTCATTTTCCAACTCATCTTCATCATCATCTTCATTTTCCCACTTTTCTAGTTCTTCATCATCAAGTTCATTATGTTCCTTAAGAAAATCTACCATTAACATTGATTTGCACCCTTTTGTCTTCTTAGTTGCATTCTGCTGACTTGCCAATGTCTCATCATCTTCTTCCCCAACCCTTTTTTTGGGATTTTGTTTTGATCTTGAATTGTCATTTTCAACAACCGTAATTTTCATGGGTGACTCAACTTCTTCGACCACTACCTTTGTCATAGGTTGTTTATGTGGGTTGTGATTTTGCACAGATCCTTTGCTTTTAGTTATCAATGCTTCCTTTGCGACTTTCTTTGGACCATGGTTTTGACTTTCTTGGGATTTTCTTTGAATTTGCTTGTCTAACACTCGAGCCTTGGATTTAACTATATTTGTAGCTGGTGTCTTGTTTTGCTTGCTAACATGTTCTTTGATTCCAGCCACATGTGCATTAGATTGTGAAATTCTGGCATGCAGTGGCAAGATGCTCTATATAATGTTGTAGCATCTTCTACCGCATCAGACTAACAGAATATGAACAATAAACAATAAAGAGCAGGAAAGTAAATAACACAGTATGTTGTTAACCCAGTTCGGCGCAACTCACCTACTCTGGGGGATACCAATCCAGGAATGAATCCACTAATATAGTTCTAGTTCAAAGACTCCAAAACGCCCCGTTTCTATCTTATCGCCTAGACACTACCTCATGCAATTCTACCTAGGAACTCCTAGATATGAGACGCCCCGTCTCACTTCCTTCAAACAACACAAACAACGTTGTTTACAAACAAAACAATCAAATGGTGGAGACACACTTCAAGACATAACAACTCCTTGCTTAAAAGCTTTGGACAAGTATCACAATCAACACCTCCATACCTAAAGGCTTAGGAGACATTTACAATTTACAACTCAACTAAACTAACCAACTCTGTACGTAGATATTCAATGACGGCAACAGAGAGGTGTACATGAAACCCTAAAGCACAAGGCTTACAAAGACACAAAACCCTAAAAGACTACATCTTTGATATTATTGTTTAAGCTTCGGTTTTGGTGAATAAAATAGCTTTAGCAACTTTCTTTATATAGGCTTCACAATGCTTCAGCTCCAAGAAAGCAAAATATATTTTCCACAAATATATTTGCACTAAATATTCCTTTCATAAATATATTTGATTCTCCATAAATATATTTTCTATAAAAATCTTCTTGAAGCACAAAGATATATTTGAAATATATCTTTATATTTTCTGCAATAATCTTCAGTGGTTATATTCTAAAATTAAATCTTCCACAAATATATTTGCATCAAATATATTTGACACAAATCAAATCTTTTTTTTTAATTCCCTAATCTTTTATAATAAACTTGAGGAACAAGTAACCACCTTCTGAAGTTTCCTATCTGTCATACCCCATTTTTTTAACCGATCGATTTTGTTGGAGAACTATTGAGTGGTTGTACGGATACGTCGGCCCAATACTCATCTTACCTGATCAAATCTTTTGTCTCATCCAGTCATGTACAAATACCATTCAACCATCCAAATACACTAACCATGCACTTCTTTGGCTTCAAAATACAGCTGGTATTTGTGATGTCCAGCTCACAAAAGATTTACTCCAAATATTTCTTCACAAAAGATTTAATGCAAAAATATATCTTCAATATATTTTTGGAGTAAATAATAACATAGACTGCCTCTGAGACTTGAGGCACAAGGCGCGCTAGCTGGCGTAGAGAGCAAGAAGATTAAACTTGATTCAAATCTTCAAAAGATATTCTGCAGAAATTTGGACACGCGCGCCTGCTGATACAACAGACAAACATGCTACAGCATGTTCTGTAGCATCTGGCTAGACATTGTTTTTGCAAAAATGCAGCCAACATATAAAGACTCAACAGATTGTTCAATATTTCGTTGTATTTCCTCACGCTTGATTTTGTAACGCCTAGCCAATTCCGTGCTTGATTTTACTATAGGTACCTCACCCTCCTCATTTACTTTCAGCTTTGAATTCAACCCTACTTCCTTATTAATTTTCTAAGGTAAAAATTCAAAGGAAAAATATTATTGGCAAGTTGTATTATAAAAAATATTGTAATTGAAAGTAAATGCATGCATCATATTATAGGACTTATTGTACTTCTATTTCTTTAAAAAAGGAAGGAAAAGGATTATTACCGAGGGTTTTGTGATGGGGGTTTTGTAAAGGGATTGAGAGAGATAACGTAGATTCAGAGCCTCGAATCTTTTTTGTTCCCTTCGATCGTTTTGTTTCGTATATCCAAATATTCTGATCCCATCGTGAGACTCCAAACACGCAACACTACAACCATTAATAACAAACAAGTCAGAACGATGCAAATAGCTGAATTGAACAAAGTGGAAACTAATAGTGGAAAATACATGCTTAATATGGAAAAATATTATAAAAAAAAAACGTGAAATCAACATATCTCATATAATATGTGATAGAACAAAATTACAAACTTGGAGATGTCTCTAACTAACTCATCTAACTATTTAAAAAAAATTCAAATACATGTGTTACAAAGTTAGTCTTTTTTAGTCCATGAAGTCTAATAAAGTATCATCCAAATCAGAATCATCTTCATCTTCAACTTCGTTCATAACATGTGTAGGCTTGTCAACTATTATTTCCGGAATATCTTCCCTAACCCAGTCGGGTTCATTGTCATTATTTGATGCATTCAGATTTTGAATATCATCAAATGGATCATTATGGTATCCTTCTTCAGCATTAACAATTGATTGGTCACCCATGTTAAATAGATCTCTTGGAACAGTCTTCATAACATAATGCTTATTTTCATTGAAGGGATCTCTGACATAAAAACATTGGTGGACTTGAGATGCTAGAACAAATGGATCAGTTTGATAACATTTTTTGTTGAAATTTACACTAGTAAGCCTATAGTTTATGAAAACTGCAGGGATTTTGAGAAAGTTCGCATCTGAATCAGTAGAAAGTTGAAAAAGAGTTACCTGAGTTAGGGATTTTGAGAATCTAAACTGCAGGGATCTTTTATAAAAACTGAAACGAGGGATTTAGGGTTTTAGAGATGGTGGTGGTGCGATTTAGGAATGCTCAATGACAATGGTGGTGGTGCGATTTAGGGATTATCATTGTGGTGGTGCTATTTGCGGTGGTGGTGCTTGCGGTGGCGTGCTTGCGGTGGTGGTGCGATTGGTGAGAAGAAGAAAATAGTGGTTTGGTGAAGAAGAAGCAAGCTTACGTTTTTTTGTTCTTTCTAATATGAAATTATTTTAATTTATTTTTGTTAAAGAAAGATTTTTTCTTTTTTCTTTTTTTTTTGACAGAAAAATTTTCATTTGCCGCTTAAAGAATTTTTTCATTTGGAGCTTCAGATCAATATCCTTAGGCCACCGGTAAAAACATGTGGGGTTTTAAAATATTAATAGGCCACAGTTATATTATAGTAGACTAAAGTGTTATAGGCCACGGTTAAATTTAGAAAGTTTTTGGGCCACGGTTTTTGGCGTGGCCAAAACCATCAACGGCTAAAAAGCGTGGCTAAATGGGAAATAGGTCACGGTTTTCTTAAAGAAAGTTAGAAAATGAACTATATATGCAAGTTATATGCAACAGTGCTAAAACCGTTGTTTATTCCTATTTTAGGCCACATGTTTTTAGGTGTGGACAAATAAAGGGTGACCTAAACTCAAAAATGTTGTAGTGTAAAGTATAAATAAGTGGAATGACCGGTATTCGAACTCTAACCCCACACATATAAGGTAATGTCCATGCCAACTAAACGAACACATGGAACTTAAAGAAAACATTTTAATTAACATTAGATAATTTAAGCGAGCAATTTAATATTTCAATAAATCTTAATTAAATCGTTAATTATTATTTTTTTACTAAAAATCCTTAATCAAGTGGTGGTGTCATCCCTAATTTGTTGATTAAAAATGTAATCCATGATGCAATCTATCTAGAATTATGAATACTTGGCAAATCATGTGAAAGGTGAAAAAGTGCACACTTATAGTTTGGACGGTAGCTTGGTGGGTCTACAACAAGAATTAATCAATGTCCACTTTTCTCCTTAATCTTATCTTCTACCTAATTAAAAATTAAAATACACCAAAATAAATAAATAGCGAAATTTCCCAGTCCTGATCAAAGCCTAGTGGTAATGGGTACCCCTTTCCACGTAATTTGGTATATAACCTTTTTATTTATTTTGAATTTATATAATTTAAAGAGGCATTTTTGTGGACAATATGTGATCTTACATTTAATGTAAAATAACATATTACAAAATTAGGTTTTTTAATTAATATCTTAGAGACTAAAATTTTTATTTATCAAATGAAAATATATTTAAAACAATGTAATTTATTTTAAATAGATAAAAATTAATTAATTTCTTTTAGAGACTATAAATATAGGGTTAAACTCAACACAAAATCTCCTAAAACTACTAGTATGCAAAGTCAAACTTCACCCCTAGGCCCCCTCTTCCCCTTTCTCTTCTTCTTCATCTTCCTTTCCTAAAATTTTCACTCCCCTTTTTCTTTATATATACTAACTCTTTTATTTCTCTCAAGTATAATTAAATATACACAAATGGTTTCCACACCTCAAAAGGAGAAAGCAAACCTTCCTCCCAAAAGAGGCAACATCAAAGCTCATATATTTAACAACATGATCAAGTTTGTGGCCTCTTCAATCTCAAGGGATGGAAAATCCAAGGAAAATGGTGATAACAAAGATGGTGGTGGCTCTACATCGACACCACCACCAAGTGCTTACAATTCAGATGTGTCCTCCTAAATCATAACATCATGTTCGACCATGATTCTCTTACATGTTTTTTTGGTGAAGAGAATCAAAATTATAAAAGTAAATCTTCAATTTAATCTTTCAATTATTACGAACTCTCCTCCTTAATTTATAAAATAGTAAACAATTTTTAAAGGAAATAAAAATTCGTCTTATTGATCTCTAACATTAACATTTTATTTATAAAATTTAGAGATCAATAGAATAAACTTATGTTCATTCCAAAAAGAAGAATTAATTTTTGTATACTTTTTTTTGGACGAATTTTGTTTTGGTACACTTTAAAAGTTGTTTATTATTTTTATATACTTTAAAGATTAAGTTGGAGAGATTATAATAATTAAATGATTGAATTGGGGTTAATTTACTCAAATTATATAGAAGCACCTACTACTGCCTCTATAAGTAATGTTTGCCTATGTCTTTTATACTATTGTTATTATAAAGGTGTGTGATGTTGCTAGTGTGCATAATAAAATCTTGTAAAACCAATTCATTTTTTTATTGGTTGATCAAGAATGTATTTTGATTGTTTAATTGTTGTTATGTCCCAAACCTCTCTATCTGGCTAGTGTTTTTATTTAGTCACTAGAGAAGGTAGTGTTTGTAAATCTGTAATGATCTCTATAGTCTTGGTAATTTTGATGTTTGGTTTTCTGCTAGTATGTAATGTTGGAATTAAATCAATAAAGATCAATCACATATATGTTCAATGTATTATGATTATACTTTAGTGCAGAAACAAAATAGTCATATATACAAGCATGTATAAGATTATAGGATGGACAAGTTGATCTTTAGGAATCCATAGAGAGAAAAGTCTTTTGGCAGTAATATTTAAACAAAGGTTTGACGGCATAAAAAAATTCTTATTATAAAAAAATTACAATCACCTCAATTTATTACTTTATGCACTAAGTAACATAAATACTTACAGTCATTTCCTGAGTTAGAATGTCGATTATATATAGATATCTAAAAAGATCGGAATCAAACATATTGATGATCTCCAAATTGTTGGATCTTTAATATGTGAACACAAATTATTTTGTTCTCTATAACAATCCTTACGGTTGCTTTATTTTCAAAATTCAAATCTTGAATTACTCTAGTATTTGTCACACGATCTTATTATTATATATGTTATTTCTGGATGTGTATAAATAAAAGGGAAAAATACACTCACCTCAATTTATTACAAATACATTAGAAGTGATTTATTACAAACAAAAAAAAAAAATCTTAGGATATTAGGGAGATGGCATCAGCAATCAATTCAGCCGCCAAAAACTTATTTGCAGCTTCAGTGGGATGAAAACCATCCCAGAATACATATTCTGATGCATTAGGACATAATAAAAAGCTGATGCCAACAACCTGATAACAACCCTTCCTTGATTCAGAAAATCCTGCATGTTTTAATTATCATATTAGTTAAAATTACAGCTAAACCAAGTCTAATATATAAAATTAGCTATTATATATGCTTAATTATCATATTAGATTATGTACCATATTCTGATGGTTTATTGGCTAGATTATAAAGAGGTTGGTAACTATCAAGGAGAGCCAATTTGAGGCCAGGGAACTTATTTTGCAAGTTGATGGACGTGGAGTTGAGCTTTTTATTGAAGTAAATAGCAACATTGTTTATGTCGCCTACACATTCATCTCTATTAGCAGATCCATACCGACAGATAATTGTAGGCAAACAACCTATTGCACTTAATGTTGCTATACCAATCTTCCTTGCTCCTAGTGCATATAAATTCTGTCATAAACATATACATATAATTAGAAATAAGAATATTAAAAGATCTATTTAATTAAGTGAATAATTTGATTAGACTGATATTTGTTAGACTCATGATGTAAAACTTTTAACAATGATAGTGTAAATGAAGTAAATTAATCCTTTTGTCAAGAACATAAATTTGAAGATTTGAGGTTGCTTTAGTTGCTTTTTATGATTGTATACATGCAATATCAAAGATTTTTTATGTTGATAACTTCTACGATATCAAAAACCATGAAGCAACAACAATCATTACCACAAACATAGTTTAAAAGATTGATCGAGGCAAAAATACCTTAACAAATTTGGCAGAGTTTTCCACTAGAGTGTCTGCGAATTGTTCGGGAGTATAATCCATTTGAAGCAATGGATTAAAGTAATAGTTCGTAGAAAAATCACCACTCCCAGCACAAACAACATATAGAGCATCAGAGATAATTGATTCTGCATTTGTTTTCCCTGCTACTCTCATCAATTGTTTTTGATAGTCTTTATAATACTCCAATTGATTATCCATTGAAAGTGTATGCTACATCCACGTAATAAAAAATACCATGAAATAACATGAAGTTAATCTTTTAAATCAATGAACACTTTTTTGCTTAAGTAAAATTATAGTGATATTGTGATTATGCAAAACTTCAAAATTAATCCAAACATACACTAATATACGAGTAATACAAACAAATATATATAAGCGAAAATGAAGTTACAGGTTGAGAATTTTTTTCTTTGTCTGGTGAAGGGGATTGCATGTTGTTGTTACTGATGCCTGATGGAGTTTCTACGACAGAGATAAGTGGTGGTCCGACCATTATTTTATTTCCAATTATTTAATTTTATTTATAATTATATGGTATTTTTAATTTTAAAATAAAAGAAAAAATTATACACATATGGTCTGACTCACCTAAGTGAGTTGCCACATAAGGTATCACGATAAGTGAATTGCCACATAAAAGAAAAAACTAATTTACGGGACTTGCAAATAATCAGTGTCAGCTTACTAAATTAACAATCATGTCTTTGTAGGGTATCAAGATAATAAGTTTAAAATTTAAAGATCCTTTTTATTACCTGAAACATTTAAAGAACCAAGTTACTAACGCGAAACTTAAAGACCATTAAATGCGTTTTCCCTAAATGAAATATGTTATGTCCTAGACAATTTAAGTGCAACTTACATATCTCATGGATGAAGATTCATGGTAACCAGAACCAGCTGAAGCAAAGTTGGCACCATTTAAGATATTTTTTTCTTTATAATATAAGTTTAGATAGGCAGGTTGGTAATTGCTAAATCCAAAGGCTTCGGCTACAAAAATTAAAAGAAATAATTAAACGTTGATCAATAAGAAATAAAAAAACATGGACAACTCAATATAAAATTTTCATTTTGGTTTTTGATCCCTATATCTACTTCAAATTTTATTAGTATTACAAATTGTAAAACAATTTTATTTTAATCCCTCTTCAACGATTAAGAGATATAGTTTTGTAATTTGTAGGGATTTAAAAATCTTTATAAAGACGAAAAACATATTAAAAATTAATCAAATCGTGATTTGATTATTTTGAAGGGAAAGAAAAGTACATGCGAAATCAATAGTCAGTTTTCCATTAGTAAATCTTCCGGTTGGATAATGATTCACAAAGTCTTTTCCAAACGGAAGAAAATTTGCTTTAATGGGAGTAACTAAGTTGTTATTATTGCCGACATCGACAAGAGAATCTCCAAATATGAACATTGCAGGAATTAAAGGTTTTCCATTGATGGGAACAAAGAGAAGAAGAAGAAGAAAATAAGCTAAGAGTGAAACACTTGAATACTCCATATTATCAATTAGAATAAAACACTTGAATAAAGCAATGAACTATGAATGTATTGTTCAAGCAGCAATGAACTTTGAATGTTATATATAGTAGAAGACAATTCACAAATTCACTGAGAAAACAACAAAACAAAATCCTTTATTATATTACAAGTTTTGTAGTGTGTGCCGTATTAACTCAATTGGCATTAGCAATTTTATTCATCAAAATTAAATGACCACAATCTTTATTTAATTACAATTATAATTTCAAGGTCTCAAGTTCCATTTTCACTTGTGCCAAATTCGGTGGGCTAGTTCATACAGAGTAAAATCTCTGGCTTTAAATGGGGCCTCCGCTGGTGAACGGTGGGATTGGTCTCCTCGGATTAGTCGGTCATAAGGCCGGATACCGAGTTTCAAAAAAAAATTACAATTATATTTTTTTTAAAAAAATACAAAATTATCACTTTATAAGTGTTGCTTTTAAAATATTTTTGTCTCAAATTATTTATCCCTTTAGAATATCAATGTAATTTTATTTATTTTTTTCCACTAATATAACTTTATTTATTGTATTAAGACATACCATTTAACTACTCCATTAACCATCGAATGAAACTCGTTTTAACTTTAAAAATCATCGCAACGACGCAACTAATCATTATTTTTTTTTTAATGTGTAAAACTCAAAAGGAACACACAAAATTCATAAGGAGTATATAAAGTGAAAACTTATAAGACATGAGTTATATAGACTATCTTATTGTGCTTCTCAAACAGAAATTTTCTCTCTCTTTTTTTTTTTTTTGGAACGGAGAGGGACCGAAGCCTCAAATAAATGTCATTTAAGATTTTAAAAAATAGATTAAAAAAGACAATACTGTTGGCACAATAATATTGTCAAAAGACATAAAAATTTTACTAAACTAAAGTTATATTTTGAACCTCTTTGTATTTTAAACCTCCTCTTATACTTCTTTAATATTTTATTTTAATATATAATATATTTGTCATTAAAAAAAAACTAAACTAAAGTTATATGCTATTGTAGCTTTTGAAAATACATTGTCAAAATAGATTTATAATTTCTGATAATTAGTTACCAAATTATTTCGGATATTCCCAAATATGTATTCTCTATAGTTAAGTTTCATCTCCTTTCTCTATCACAATTAAAAGGGAAAATTCACAACTAAATGACATTCCAGCTATTCACATGCAAAATAAAATTTAAAATTCTTATTAGAAAATAAAAGGAATTTATTATATCCAAAATATCTGCATGGAAATGTCAATATTTTCAAGAGATTCAAAATGAATGAATGACCATGCAAATTAGTGTTATGGCAATGAATAAAAGAAGTTTGGTTGGGGATTGTGATAGTGATCGATCAAAGCTTATAAGTTAATGTATCATCTTTCAAAGCTATTAATGAGTATTGACACGTTGTTTTAAGTATCTTTCAAAATTACTCACATTGTAACTAACTTTACTCAGTAGTCAACATTACTCTCATACATTGTCAAAAAAACACTACTCTCATATATTTCTAATCTTTTTAGGATTCCATAATAAAATTTGATAATATATAGAATATGATATTTGTGATGTGGTATAGACTCATTCTATGATGCGCATTAAGATATCTCATATTTTTAGCCCATATCTCATAAATCGTAATTAGATGATAGTTGATAGTCTCACAAGTGTACGAGAATATCGTCATAATAAAAAATGTATCGATCCATAGAGACGAGTGAAGACAAGAGATATATGATTCTATATATACAAGTACTATAGGTTAGAGAAAAGATGTAAATATGATAGGTTCTTTTCTAGAAAGGTACTTTTTTATGTTGGAAGTACCTTCCGAGTAAAGAAAACGTCATCTCGAAAATTCCGGATAGTCCACACAAGTTTACCTAATTATCTAAAAATTCACATCTCAATTTTACCCGATTCAGAAAAAGATATTCATTCCTAAAGAATCATTGAAAAATTGAGAAAATTCGAGTGTTTTATTCATAACTTTTTTTCTTCTTCTTCAAGTTCCTATTAATGGAAAACCTTTAGTTCCAGTTTTGTTTATGTTTGAAGATTCCCAATGTTGGCAATAAGAACCTCATACCTACTTTAGTAAGAGAAAATTTTCTATCTACCATTTTGTCTTCTTGATGTTACTATTTCTTCTATCTACCAAAAAAAAAAAAAAAATAGTTCTGCAGTAACCGAATTTTTTCCCCCTTATTACAAGCAACCCATAATCTAAATAGATTCCCAAGAATAAAAGATTCGACATGTTTGTTTTGCCTGTCCCTAACTATAAGAAATCCTTTTTTTAAAAAAAAAATCGCTCTAAAAATAAAACTTTCTACAATGCATTTATTACTCGTTTTCCAAATAAATCTTTCAATCTTTCATTAATACCACCAATTTGCATTGAAATATAAAAAATCAACAATGAATGTAACATATGGACCAACCAAAAAAAAAAAATCAACAATAAATACGTTTAATATAAAGGACAATTTTGTAATAGTCACACATAATTCAACTCAATTTTACCCGATTTCACCACATGTTAACTCGCACAAAATTAAATGTTCACAAGTTTAATAAAAACGTGTTAAAACTAATTTAACACAATTTCTATTCCTAAACATGTGTTTTGACAACCTTGGTTATACGTTATATTAACCAAAAGCCCTTCTTCAGTCAAAAAAAAAAAATCCAAAAGCCCTTCTACAACTTCTTACAAGGAGCAATCCCCACTCAAGCAATCAAACAAAACGGATCATTAAAACCAATCTATGGCAAGACACACCTCGAACCACACTTGCGATACAAAATCACAAAACAACACGCACTACTAGAAAATGATCCATTTCAGACGGATTTAAGATGTAATTCACATGGATTTGGGACTGAATAATATTATGTTGACAAGGATTTTTGACGTAATGTCTCCTGCCGAAAAAGCCTCGTGCCTAATTAAAATATTTCATAGGAAAATCCGTCCCAACTTATTGCAGATGTATTTCACATGAAATTTCGACAAAAATCATAAACCATAATTTGTTTTTTAATGACTTTATATCAGACGAATTTGAGACATATTATAAATATGTTTCACACAGAATAATAATTATTTTCACACGCATTTTAGACAAATTGATTATTTGTTCACACAAAATTTAGACGGACTAAGTGTATTTTTATATTATTATTAATCAAATATTCAATAAAAACATTTCAAAACACCAATCTTTTGAATCATCCGAAAAAATAACCCCATGAATAGCCAACATGGATCTTACAGGAATTCGACTATGAAAAAGTTTCCAAGAAAAAGCGATTGCTTTAGTTGGAGCCGGGCTTTTCCAAATTCTATTAAACAAACTTTCCTCAAGAAATTGACTTAGGATCAAATCTGTATTTCTGCTGTTTAAAAAACTCTTCAATGTGTAAAACTATATTTTTGTTTGTCCCAATTAAAGTTCTCAATTGTGGTCACGGTAAAAATTATTGTTGCATCACGATCTTTTTTATTGCAAAAGTTATGAACAAGAATCTTTAATTTTATAAAAAAATCGTTATGTCGAAGCTCAAAGTTTGGTTTCACCCATGACATGATATATTTCCATAGAAAACAATAATTAATGGGTTTTAGCCCTCTTTTTCTACAAAAAAAAAAAAAAATCAATAATTAAGTGGGAAACTTTTTCACATGGAAGGAAAACAAAAAGCAACCTACAGTACTCATAATTTTTGTAGTTTTTTATATTTAATTAAAGCTATAATAAATAAGAAACCTATGTAATTAATCATATATAGGCCCTAGAGAATATAATAGCCCAAATTGCATTAGTAAGTTAGGTGATTATTTATGTTCTAGAATGATCTAGAAGAATGATGAGTCATTGAATTAACCAATGCTATATATATGAGATGCATGTAATAAAACAGAAAAAATCAATGAATGAAGTTTATAGTTTATAGTTTGTTAGTAGATTAGTTAGTTAGTCTCTTTTAGAAATATTCTCATCAATTTATTAACAACTAAAAAGTTGTTGATAACAACCTATGTGTTGTATAACTAGCATAAGGATCATAATTTTTCTTAAACAGTGGGACGATAATTGCACAAAACCAAATTCTCGAAGAGAAATTTTGTTTTGGTAATTCAATTAAGCTTAGGCATATCAAGAGCTTTAAAAGTTCATACAAAAAGAGCTCCCGGTTATAACCATACTATAAAATCAGTAGTATAACCATTCAATTAAGTTTAGGCATATCAAGAGCTTTAAAACCAGTGTGTTTAGATGAATGAATGTTTTGAGGTAATGTAGGGAATTCAAATGTTTTTGACAAAATTCTATGTTTGGATAATTAACTTGGAGAATTTAAAAAATGAAAGGAATTGGTGGAGTATCTTGTCTAAGCTAAATTTAAGGAATTTCAAATGACACCAAAGAAAGAGGAATTTGAAATTCCTTCCTTCCATATGCTTCAACATTTTCAAATTGACCCCTATAATATTTTTAAAATTACAATTTGACCCCTAATTTTTTTCAAAAATTATAAATTGATCCCTAAAAAGTTGCAAGCTGGTCCTTTAAAAATTTTAAAATTGCAAATTGGTCCCTATTTTTTAAATTTGACCTAAAACTTTTCAAATTTATAAAAGTGGCCCAAAATATTCATAATGAAATTTCCTATTACTCTATCCAAACACACACATTTAAAAATGCAAGTAATTCAAATACAATCATTTGAATTGCTTAGAATTTCAAATCCTCTAAAACTTCTAATTACTCCATCCAAACACACTCTAAGAGAATTTTGTTTTCTACAATTAAGAAACAGTATGAACCGAACCAACTTAAATATAGATCAAGATTCAACTCTGTAATTGATACATTGAACTTGATTCATAAATAAAATATATATATTTTTTATTGATATATTTAAATATTTGTTTTTATATGCTAGCATTTAAATAATTTATGTTAAACCAAAAAGTAGATACTAAGCCAATGAATTTTTTTTTTTAAGGAGAAAAGCCACTAAGTTTGGTCTAGTGGGGTTTGGATAATATGCATGAGGTCCCTCTACCAAAGGGAGTGAGCATGCGATAGATGCAGTCGACTCTAAAAAGATAGGTGGAAACAGAGGTGTGACTAATTTTTGTTTAGATATGTGGATTGGTGACTCAATGTTAATTATTCTAGGGATTGTATGATTTGTAAGGATAACACTGAGATAACAAGATCAAATTTGGTAAGAAATTGTTAGATATTTACCTTGGATTATCATTTGTCCATGAATGCAGAGAAATTAATGAAATCAGCAAGATCAAATCGAATAAAGTAGTCGAATCGAACACATAGAGTCAATTGTCAACAAGGTATGACAAAATTAGTTCTTGCCTTGACCAAACACATAGCCTACACCAGCGGAATAAGCAACCTCGTCTTTCAACATATAACGATCTTTCTCCTTCTAAGCAAGTATTTGACAAGTTGATTGATCCCTTCCTAGTATGGTACAAGAAAATACAAATTTTAGGATCAATATCATATTAATAATGTAAAACTATCATAGCATCATTCTTAATTTGACAAGAGTTCCGACAATTGTTTCAAAATTCAAATACATTATGCAGAACTACAAAAAATGAATTTTACTAATTTTATAGCGAATTAAAAGAACTTTAACCAACCCGCTTACCAGGTTCAATAACCGGGATAATTGAGCTTCCTCCCTAGACAGAAAACAAACTCTCTTGCACTCCCAATTTCTGCTATTCTTAAAATCCAAATATGATAATGTAAAACTATCATAGCATAGAGGCCAAGGCTAAGACATGCTTTAAATATGAAGAATTGAAGCTTCCAATATGGGAAATCAAATTAGAAGCAACAAAATTCAAATAGTGACTTTTTCTTTATACAGCTTTTTTAAAATATCGTTTGGCCCTACTTCTCTTCAAAGTAGTAGAAAAGTGAAAAATAAGGAAGGCCAAACGGAACCTAAGTTGACGTTCAACCATGGTTTTAAACTGTTTGAACACAGAAAAAACATAAGATTTGGATGACAATTACCAACAGGCTGTACAAAAAGTAGAGATATCTTTATTACCAACAGGAAGCTTACAATTTTGTAGTACTAAGATATCTTTACTAGGTGCAATGCACACAGTACTATTTACAATAGAAACAGAATTAACAGAAGAAAAAAAAGACTTAGGTACAACTTAGTAGAGTGAAGAGTAATGGCTGGAAACTCATATAATAAGCCATCAGAGATCCAACTTGACCTTGAAGGAGAATAGCATCAGAGGCCTGTGATTTGACAAGACAAGTATTAGAAACATTATCCTTGCAAAACTGATTAACACTAATGAGAAAAGTGTAGGTGAGGGAAAGTGGCTAGAGCCAGAAAAGTGTATTGGCAAACTGTTTCCTAAGTATATCTGATCAGGACTTACTTCACAAGGAGTGAACTGCGGGTTTTGTGCATCATTTGTGACACGAAATGATGCAACTATGTCAGGGAACCAAATGGTGGAAGAGGTAGCACCAGAAGTAAACAGATAAGCAGTTGGTGGATGCATAAGCATTTCACCTTGAGGTTGAGATTGCTCATAAGGAGTTGGCTTATGAGTTACATAGCCAGTATCAACATAGCATATTAGAACTACATAAAGATAACAAAGGATTGATTTCATTTTGGAGTTTGATTATTGAAGTTTCTGAGCTTACTGTTATATGAATCTCTGATATCTACTGATATATATATCAAGGGTGTTCCTGCTAATACCATTATGTGCACTTATTGGTCTTAAAATTAGAAAATGTTGAGAAGCTTTCACTGACCAAAATTTTGAAGGTTGTGGTGTCTTGTATCTGTTTCCACCGCTCATAGCTTTATTATAGGAGATGCATCAAACACCTCTGCTTCTCCCAATGAACTACATTCATTTCTTCTGATAGGAGATAAATGGTGAACAAACAAAGAAATTCAATTAAACTAACATAGTCAGCACAAGAATAAAACTACCATATAAATATTACTTTAAAATAGACAAAAAAAATTTGTGCTAATTAACCCTCCAATTTCAAGGAGAAGGGGTTTTGGTAATTAAGAGTTTGATTGTGGTGTAAGTAAGTTTAACCAATAATTGTTCCTTATGGAAATTGAACTCGGTGTTCTCAAAACAATTATCCTATGGAAAATGCTAAACAGTGCCCCCTTATCCTATTTAGAGTTCATTCACTGTTTGAGTCTAATTAATTGGTTAAATAGATAATGTTTTGTATATATAGTGATAACTTATTTTCTTGCCTTATAAATCTAGCTCAGTTGGTAGTTGTATGAACATTTACATGTAAGGGTCAGGGCTCGAATCCAAAATATTCACTTCTCCGTATTTAAGGTGTATGAGTCTATGATAGGGAGCTACCCCTATCAAGCTAAGACTCTACACTAAACAAAGGAAGACAATAAAACTACACTACAAAATAAAAGATAAACATTCATTTTCATTCCATGATTTAATTTGTGTTCAACACACTACATTTATACTACTTCTAAATGGATAAAATCTTATATGGACCTAAAGGCCCAATTCAAATAAAGTCCAACTAATAATATAAAGCTAAACTAATAATATCTTTTTTTTTTTTTTTGGTTTTCACCACCAGTTTAATCTGGTTCGGGGGTCAGTTCTGGCATCAAGTGGTTCCAGCCCCCTCCCGATCGCAGTTGCGGGGGATCGAACCGTGGTCCTCCCTACCAAGTTCAGCGCCAATCACCACTGAACCAACTAACGATTGGTCTAAACTAATAATATCTTACTACATTTTACTAATCCTAAATTATTTAATTAATTGCTACTTAATCTTCTATTAGTCTAGACATTACATTACTTGATTAAAAAAATTAAAATGAATAACTTATTCCCTAGCATATTTCTAGAAATATTCAATTGTAATTAATGTCATATATAGAAATTATGCATATGGCGATGAATGAATTTGACTCAAAATCTATGCTCTATACATTTTCACTCTACTCTATTTTCTCTTTTTCGGTTCACTCTCTTCTATCCTGCCTCCTTTCTCTGAATTCTTGTTGTCAATTTATAAATTTGTGTGAATAATTGAATGTCTTGACAGAGCACATATTGTTTGTATTTATATTTATAATTGAAATAGAATCTATCACAATTAATCTCAATCAAACATTGATATGATAATTAGTAAATGATAACATTTGATTTCTATTTGATTTTAACACTCCTCTCTCAAGCTAAAACTTATTATATTTTATATTTGTTATATAAAAACATTAGCCACCATCGGATTGTTCGTCAGTGAGGAGAAAATGCACCATTGATATGATCCAAATGTGGAAAAAGAGTCACTCTTGGATTGATCGACAGTGGAAAGAGAAGTAACCACAATTATGATCCATGTGTGAGAAAAGAGTCGCCGTCAAATTGATCACCGATGGGAAGATAAGTTGGCTAAAATAGAATCTAGGTATTGTGCACTGAAATCAAACACCAAGACCAGATCTAAAACCAGTGGGCTGAAGGAACGGCCGAGAAGACGATGCACGTGGTGACAACCGTCTGAAAAGTGCAACTAGAATGCGGCATGAGATGGTTGTGGACAGTGATCCCATGCAATGTAGTTAGGTACTCGCATCGGGGTGTAGGTCCTTGCGATCCTACGAGCTCATCAAGGCCAAACGAACTTAGAACCTGTTTAGGTTCTGTTCTAGACCAATTTGTAGTCCAAAAAAGAGATTAGAACTTGCGATCCTACGGGATGGTGTGGGGGGGGAGGGATAGGAATTAGGGTTAGTTTTTATTCTTTTGTCATAATGTATTATTGGGCCAGGCCCATAATTGTCTAATCCAATTAACCCAACATGATAAGTAAATACAAGTGGTGATATTAGTACTTTTTTTCATTTAAAACACAATTCTTTTTTTTTGTAAGGATTAAAAACACAATTCTTGACAAAATATATTTTATATTAATAATATAAATCAATTAATCATCTTTAATTTTTCAATTATATTTATACTAAAATAAATTAATCATTTATATTTGTACTAAATATATTTTTTTCAATTAATCATTTAAAATTTGTTCATGTATTATATTTTTTGTGTATATATGTGAAGTTACAATTTTACCCTTGAGTATGATCTTACGAATCGAGCTACGAACCTCGAACCTACAATCCTCCACCAGCCTACCGAACCTACGTAGGATCTCAAACCTGACTACATTGATCTCATGTGTGTAGGTAGTTGGCAGTTGTATATACATTTCTATGCAAAAGGTCGGAGTTCGAACCAGAGTATCAATTGCTCCTCAATTAAGGTGTGTGAGTCTAGACACTACATTACTTGATTGAAAAATTAAAAAGAATAGTTTATTCCTAACATATTTCTAGAATATTCAATTGTAATTAATGCCATATATAGAAATTGTAAATATATATGTTAATGATTGAATGTCTAGACAGAGCACACATTGTATGTATTTATAATAGAAATAGAATCAATCAATCCCATGAGTTTGACTAAATTGGTTGGACATTGCACTATATATGCAGGGGGCCGGGGTTCGAACTCCGGTCATCTCACTTATCCACCTTAATGGTGGATTTTCTAACCACTAGACTATTTGACAAAAAAAAAGAATCAATCACAATTAATGTCAATCAAACGTAATTGATATGACAATTAGTAAATGATAAAATTTTATTTCTTTTTTATTTTAACAATCTTCCTCAAACTAAAACTTATTGTGTTTGTTACAAAAAAAATTAGTCATGGGTCGAGGATGAGATTCAAGAGATTAAAGTGAATAAAGAATTGTTCATTATTTGGGTGGTGGAGGAGAGATTTAGGGTAGAAAGAGATACACCTCTTTCTCTAATGAAGATAGTATGTATTATGTTTTTTTTTTTTTTTTTAACGGAAAAATATTTGTATTATTATTATTATAATAGGAAAAAAGTACAAGAGATACTCTATCCACACCGGTAGGAGAAGTACAGGTAGTGAGATAAACATGGTGATGAAACTTTTTTGGCCAACAACCATTTCCAAGAGACTACTTGTATCCAATTAAAGATCTCCTCCGATCTATCTATTATCCCCCTAAAAATCCTTTCATTCAGCGCCTTCCAAAGCACCGAAATTACTGCTTGCCAAACCATTAGCACGCCCTTTAAAACTTGTTTCCAACTCGTGAAAGATTGAAGAAAGCACCAAAATAAGGAGCCTATGGAGTCCAGCAATACCGTTGTCAAACCAAACCACCGATGTACCTTGGACCAAACCACCCATGTCGTAAGGCAAGACACAAGTAAATGGTTTTCAGTTTGTCTAGCTCCCCCACAAAACACACAAGAGGCCTCTCCACTCCTTCAATCCGGATCCCACGTCTAACCAAGTTATCCCTCGTAGGTAGACAACCAAGTAATGCTTGCCAAGAAAAAACTATAACTTTTGTCGGCACCCAACTACCCCACACTTTTGCAATAGTTTCGGCCGAATTCAAGGTAAGAGAAGATGGAGGGGAAAAATTTTATACAAAAAAGTATATAAAGCACTAACCGAGAATTGACCTCCCAATACAAATAACCAAGTATCCGTCTCCTTTTTGATTGGTACCGATTCAAACACCTCTAAAAAGTGACTATATAACCTTTCCTTCCATATAAAAAAATCCCTTCTCCACTTGAAATTCCAATGCTACCTCTCGTCCATCCATTCACCCAAATCTTTGATTGTAATATCCGGTTGAAGTGAGTTTTTGGATAATCTCGGGAAACAAAGGGGTGATAAGCCCATGCAATGATCCAACCAAAATAGCGTCGAGTCTCAACACCCCAACTTTTTAGAAAAAAATTCTAGAATCCAATCCCCGGCTACTTCACTTCTAACCCCCAACCCCACCAAATCTTTCCACCACAATGAAAATGTATTGCCCCGTCCTATAGACACGTTTAGTCTTCCCACTCCCCCATATTTAGCTTCCAAAACATTTTTCCACAATGACTCCTTTTCTATAAGTAACCGCCACCACCATTTAGCCAACAAGGACAAATTAAATCACTATAGACCCCTTACCCCTAGTCCTCCCTCTTCCTTTGGTCGACACACGTCCTTCCAACTCACCCAAGCAATTTTATCCTTGTCTCCCGACGAACCTCCCTATAAGAAGTTTCTTTGTAATCGAACTATAGCCATTCTTACTTTTAATGGAATTTTGAGAAAAGTATGTTAATATAAAGAACTATTCTTAAACTCTAGCATTTTAAGAATAAAAATTAGATGAACAAACATTATTTTATAAATATTTTATAAATTTCTTTCTTATGTTTTTGGTGAGGGGCTAACACATTGTAATAAACACAGTTACTCGCTATAAAAATCGAATATAACATAATTCCACAATGTATTTAAATTGAACAATAACAACAAGTACATGATCTCAGCATTCAAATGTGTCCACGATGTATACAAAACAAAATTCACTAGTTGTTTATACAAAAAGACTAAGAACCAAGAAGAAACTATACTAACCTCAAAGATGGCTTTGATCTAATAAGCACAGATCTGACTCCCAGAACTGCCGGGAACTTCCTTGCTCTCTGCACCGGCGAGAATGAAGCAGAAGAAGTTCACATGAAGGAGAAGCCACATCGGTCCAGATCTCAGGTTGTTGAAGGGTTTCATATTGTCTTAGGGTTTGTGGTGGTGCATATATCAGTAAATGCAGAATCTTTCAAATTCATATATGGATTTAGGTTAACTTTTTTATAAACATGGATTTATTAATGTAACTATAGACTTCAATTATCATTGTCAAATAGATTTTGTGATTTTTTAATGAACCAAATAGATTATATGTATTTTGTTTTTTTGGTAAGTATAGATTATGTATATGCATTTTAATTTTAATTCTAATATGATAAAATTGATTACCATCAAAAAAACATAAAGGTCTAAATTAGTAATGCGCACCTTTTTCCGTTTGGATCGAAAAATCAATCATACATATTACTATTTAAAACTAGTAACTTGAAGGATGGTTTTGTAACTTTTATAAAATATATTCCTTAATTTGCACTCATTTTGCTAATTTACACTCACTTTATTTATTTTTTTGACAGTAATTTACACTCACTTTATGTATAAACACTTTTATGTATGGATTGTGTTTGGATTATATCAAATTTTCTTTTTTTTATTTCCTAGGTTGTTTATTTACGTTACATATATTTATAAGTAAGTGGTTGTAAATTAGCAAATTGGTGCAAAACATTTAATAAAATTTATCTAACTAACCCTCAATTTTCTAGTGTAAATTAACTAAATGTCCAAGGTTTTTTGTCCAAAGTGAAAACGTGTGCATACATTTTTTTGTGATTCCAACTGAATTAAATCTACACAACGGACGTTACTTTTGCAACTTAATGTTTCAACCAACTCAGTCAAAATCACCTGACAATTTATTAAATCAAATGGAAAAAATCTTAAATTTATAAGGCGGTACCCATAAAATGTAGGTCGTATTCCTTTATGATGCCTTGATAATCATAGGATTAAATGACATCCTTTAACACGATAACAAATTCTCGCTATCAAACAAAAAATGGCATAAAAAAGAAAATTCAGAGAACATGATAAAAGAAAATTATTGTAGAAACTCAATAACTAAAACATCATATCATGCTACAAACCAAATATTTGATTTCAAATAAAATTAAATTTTTATATATACCAGAGAATTTGATGCCACAATTAATTCACATATACTCATAATTCTTTAAATAAAGAAACAAATAGTTTTAGAATGATATTTCTAAAACAAAAGGAAACAAAACGTTGGCAAAATTGATAAGAAAATCTAGTGTTAGAGATACAATTTTGTTCTATTTTAGTGGACAAACAGACGCAAAAAATCAAGAGATTATAATAACAGCTCATGTTATAGAGAATACATGTGTTGTAGTGATAACAATGTGATCATATGTAATTTTTCTTTGTAGAAATAGTTTTTGTATATTGTCTCTCCTTATTTGTGGATCTTTCCATTTTATAATTAAGTGGCAGAATTGAACCATCTTGAAAGCGACCAGCTCAAGGTGTTATGTTTATCATCTTGAGGCTCATGATGTGGATCTAAGTTAATAGAGATAATTTTTAAGATTATAAAACAGTTAAATAAATTAAAGTTTTTCTTAGTTTTGGGGAGTGAGTCGATCTTTGGCCAAAGATTGCAATTGCATGTGTTGCCAATGCTAGTATGAGTAGGAATTTTGGTTCTTGCAAGTGCTACCACATTGAGAATTATAATGCAACAGTAGCTTATTTTTATCTTTTTATGTTAAGTTTAATGAGATTTTGTTTATGCCCAACTTTGTTAGCATTTTGTCTTTTTTTGAATTATCATCAATTTTCTTTTTTGAATATATGGAATCACCATTTTCTCTTTCCAAAAAATAAAATAAAAATTTAGTGAATCGAAATGGCCTTCATAACCCAAACATTCTACCAACTAACGATGTATCATTAACAAATTGTAAATGTGAGACACAAGTTTGAGACTCTGCATGTACACAACAACATAACCTTTAAACAAGTCAGCTACCACAGAGGCCTTCAACATGACATTTAACCCTTCAGCAACTAATAAGAACAAAAAGTGAGATAGAGGATTGCCTTGACGCAACCTCTCCAAACATAACTAGTCAGTAAGACTGACATTAATAATAATAGAAGCCGTCATTGAATTAATACATTTCTTCATCCATTTTTGCCACCTGGCCGAAAACTCCATCTTTCCAGCATCGCAATATCCAAACAACCCCATTCAACAAAAATCACATGCCTTTTCAAAATCCACTTTAAAATGTAGATCCTTTTTCTGATTTTTTACATCATCCACCAATTCGTTAGCCACAAGAATACCATCCAGATTGTTCATCCCTTTTACCAATGCCTATTGAATCTCATAAATCAATTAGCAGCTTCAATCTATTTGAATGAACTTTGGCCAATTTTTTCTATACATATGTAGCCAACTAACAAAATGGACCTAATATTAGCCATCTGTTGTCGGCTTACAACCTTCGGATAAAAGTACAATAGATTTTTAGTAATCACAATAGCAATTACCCACTTATCACTATCTTAAGTGATATTGTGACTTTTTAGATTCATTTAATAATTAATGTATTTGGGCTATAATATAGACCAAATATATTAATTTTCCAATGAATTTAAAAAGTAAATTGTCTCTTATAAAAATGTCGGAAGAAGTAATAATCAATCCAATCTTAAGATTCTGTCTTTTTTTTTTTCACCAGCAGTATCCAGCCCACTGAACTGCCTAATTTGGTTCGGGGGTCAGTTCTTGCATAAAGTGGTTTCAGCTCTTTCCCAGTCAAAGTATACAATCTTATAATTCTATTGAAATTGAAACTATACTTGTCCCAAAGGAGGAGATTTAATTTATGTTGATGAAATTAAGTATGATTAATAGATAGTTAAATGCTGGGGGGAAGGATGTACTTCAAATGGTTTGAGCTAAATGTTAAAAATATTAAGGTGTCTTATAAAAAAACATGTTAAGATGTAAAAAGACTCATGTTCAAGTTCTGACGAATTAGAAATACTAATATTAACAATTAATTACCCACTTTCACCTTTAAAAAAATAGATAGTTAAATGTTAAATATTTTAACTAAAATCAAATTTGAATCAATTTTTGAGACAAAACTAACTTTACTCAAAAAATAATTAAAGGTGTCAAAATTAATTATATATTTTTTTTTCACATTTCCTAGTCTTTATTTAATTTATTCTTAGTTGAATAAATAAAGTCAGTAGTAGTATTTTGAATGAAGTCAAGAGTTAAGACTCGTGATATAATTCTGACATATTAGCATCACAAAACTTTAATTGCTTTATTACTATCTTTATCACATCATATGATCATCATCATTATAAGACAAAAATTAAAATTACTTTCACATTCTTTTTATTCTTATTCTTATTTATTTACAATTTTAAAAACAAATAAATACAATATTCATTAAAATTGCTGACAACTTGGCTCGGTCGTTTGTTTTCTTCATAGATTCCGGAGAGTGTCTGTCTGTGTTGTTGTTGGAACACAGAGAGAAATAGACAGAGACACACAGAGAGAGAAAAAAATGAGTTTTTTTAATTTTATTTTCTTTTGTTGAGATCTGTTAAAGATAGAAGAAAATAACAAAATCAGGTTAGTGAAGTTTTTGCAATTTTCTTGATGTATCTTTTTCACCATATAATAACAACTGTGATGATTCCATTTTGATTCTTATTTCCATTTTCAGATTCTGTAAAAAATTATTAAAAAAATTTAAAAAATACCCTTTTTCTTTCTATTGAGTAAACCACAAGAAAACCAAAAAAAATTAAACTTAACATTTCTTACATACCCTTTACTCAAAATCTTATTTTTCTTCTTAGGGAAGAACATGGGTTTCTAATTCTAGAAGAAAGAGTAATAAAGTTTGTATCTTTCTTTGTTGGGGTGTGTAGATTCAATCTGTGAAAGCTGAACAAGTGTTTCAATGAAGGAAGCTGAAAAAGGGTTCTTGGATCCACAACTATGGCATGCTTGTGCTGGTGGAATGGTTCAGATTCCGCAAGTGAACTCTAAAGTTTACTACTTTCCACAAGGTCATGCTGAACATGCTAACACAAACATTGATCTAAGGGTTTCAGTTCCACCACTGATTTTAAGTAAAGTTGTTGCTGTTAAATTCATGGCTGACCCAGAAAGTGATGAAGTTTTTGCTATCTTAAAGCTTCTTCCTTTAAGAAATTCAGAGTTTGGTTATGGTGAAGAAAGTTGTGGTGGTGATGGTTTGGAAAATTCAGAAAAGCCTGCATCTTTTGCAAAGACTTTGACTCAATCTGATGCAAATAATGGTGGGGGGTTTTCTGTTCCGAGATACTGTGCTGAGACGATCTTTCCTCGGCTTGATTATGCAGCTGAGCCGCCTGTTCAGACGGTGGTGGCAAAGGATGTTCATGGTGAGCTTTGGAAGTTTAGGCATATTTATAGAGGGACGCCGCGTAGGCACTTGCTTACAACAGGATGGAGTAGTTTTGTGAACCAGAAGAAGCTTGTTGCTGGTGATTCTGTGGTGTTTTTGAGGGCTGAGAATGGTGAATTGTGTGTTGGAATTCGAAGGGCGAAAAAGGGAATTGGTAGTGGTTTTGATGGTTCATCTTGTGGTTGGACTTCTGGTTCAGGTTCTAACAATGGAAATTGTGGAATTGGACCTTTTGGTGCATTTTCTTTTTTCCTGAAAGAGGAGAATAAGACATCGAGAAATGGTTTTGTTGGTGTTGATGGTAATTTGAGTGGAAGAGTGAGAGTGAGACATGAAGATGTTATGGAAGCTGTGAAATTGGCTGCTAATAACCAACCATTTGAAGTTGTTTACTATCCGAGAGCAAGCACTCCTGAGTTTTGTGTCAAGGCTTCAGCTGTGAGAGCTGCTATGAGGATTCAGTGGTGTTCTGGAATGAGGTTCAAGATGCCTTTTGAAACTGAAGACTCTTCTAGGATTAGTTGGTTTATGGGAACTATTGCTTCTGTTCAGGTTGTTGATCCTATTCGCTGGCCTAATTCACCGTGGCGCCTTCTTCAGGTATGTTTTTAGGTTATTATTTGGAGAAAATGTATATTTATGTTTCTGTAGATATCTATCTATATTTGCTTTGTCAATCAATGTTCAGTTTTATAGTCATCTCTGGTGTTTGTGGTTATGTCATGTAAATATCTGTAAAAACAAGTTGATTGAACTGAAATCATAGGTTTTATTTGTGCACTACTAATTCAAGTGAAATTGTTGAACTGCTTAAATCACAGTCACATTGCAAGCCATGATATTATGTAGAATCATAGTCAAATGTGGCTAATATGTCTCCATTATGATCGCTGAGATATTAAATCATTGATATTGTAGCCCCGAATGCAGTCGTGGACTTTTATCTAAAACCCTGCAGGATTCTTGTGGTTATGTTGAGAAAATAATCAATGTTGAGTAGGGAGAAGCTTTTATATGCTTGATTTGATTGCATTCACATCTTAGTTCTAGATTAATCTCTGCGTTCTTGATGAAATAATCATGCATTCTTGATTATCAACCACTTTGTTATCCCTACAACAGGTTACATGGGACGAGCCAGACTTACTACAAAACGTGAAGCGCGTTAGCCCGTGGTTGGTCGAACTAGTTTCAAACGTACCGGTCATTCATTTCTCACCGTTTACTCCACCGAGGAAGAAGCTGCGGTTTCCACAAAACCTAGACTTCCCCCTCGACGTTCAATTTCCGTCACCAACATTTTCAGGCAACCAGCTCGGGCTAAACAGCCCTTTGTTTGGTTTATCTGATAATGCTCCTGCATGTATACAGGGAGCCAGGCATGCTCAATTTGGAGGAATATCTCTTTCAGATCTCAACCTTAACAAGAATAAACTTCAGTTAGGGTTGTTTCCTACTAATATCCAGCACCTCGATGTGCATAATAGGATTTCAAATGGTAACAACAACACGATGACCGACAATGATAAGAATAAAGAAAGCTTATCATGCTTGTTGACCATAGGGAAAAAATCTGACAAGAGTTTGGAGAAATCTCAATCTGATGATGATGTTGTTAAGAAACATCAGTTTTGTCTTTTTGGTCAACCGATACTCACTGAGCAACAAATTTCTAGAAATTGTTCTGAAAAAGACTTAGCAGATGAGAGTAAGGATAAAGAGAAGTGGTTTTTGGATGCATTTTCAGCAGGAAAAGGTTCTGATGCTGCTGAGTTTAGTTGGCAACTTGGTTTGGATATCGGTCATTGTAAGGTTTTCTTGGAATCAGAAGATGTTGGAAGGACACTTGATTTATCACTTCTTGGTTCTTATGAAGAGCTCTACAAGAAACTGGCTAACATGTTTGATTTAGAAAAATCCGAGATGTTGAACCGTGTGTTCTACCGCGATGCAACAGGTGCTGTGAAGCAAACTGGTGAAGAACCCTTCAGGTACTTCTTGTGTTTGAGTAAACAAGTATCTTGGTCCTTGAATATGTCACGGACAGTGTCGCTGTAGTCCTTGAATGTGTCAAAATTACAAAACCATCCTTGAATGTATCTTACGGAAAAATCGTTAAGGTGTGATTTTAAAGTTTTAATACATTCAGAGACTATAATGACACCGCCAAACACATTCGAAGACCAAAATGACTACTCCCTAGCGTGTTTTTTCCCATTTTTACCATGCCTTTTGTCAGATGCATATTGCAGTCCTACTCTTGTCTTGTAACCAAAAAGAAAAGTCCTAGTCTTGTATTTATGCGAGGTTTTGTGATCTCATTGCAGTGAATTCTTGAAGACAGCAAAAAGATTGACAATTCTGACAGATTCAGGCAACAAAAATGTCAGAGGGTAAGATAAAATGAGCTGTGTCTTGTTTTATTCATCTGTGTAAATGATGATGTTCACAAGAATTACTCACCACATTTTATTTAGTTCTTTTATTTATTTTTGCTACTTAGTCCTTAAAGTATATAAAAATAATATTTCATTTCAAATCTGTTTTGTAGGGCTTGGATTACAGGAACTCACAAGGGTGAACATGGATTGAATGCCTCAAACAAAACAGGTCCTCTAAGCATATTTGCTTAATGTGATGTAACACTTAAGATATTGTTATTTGCTTAATGTGGTGTAACATACTATGAGATATTTTAAATTATGATATGTGAAATTGAAGGACAATTTTAAATATTAATTACCTCTGAAAAATCAAGAGAATATTTTATAGAGGTTACTGTTGTACTGTACCCCAAAAAAAGAAGATTCTCTTATGAAGTAGGATGGGATTGTTTATGTTTATTTTAAGTGTAGAAATAATGATGCTTATATCATGGTCAACTATTATTGTAATAATGTTAACCAACATTTGGACCCCACATTTACTTATTTGCTTATTTTTTTTCATTGTCACTTAATTGCCCACTTTCTACCTCCTGCCTGCGTGTTTCCACGTCACTAGTTTTAATGCGCCAAACGTATTATCATGAGATTCATTCATGACAAATCTCGTAATCTTTTTCCTCCATTTGTTTCTTACTATGATCTTAGAAGTAACCTAATGAGTGGATTCACATATTTTAAGCGAGGAAAATTGAAGAATCTTGAGTTTCAAATTAGGCTATTGTATATCAACATTTTTATCGCAACTATTAACTGAGTTATATTTACAGGATGACTGTTCATCCTTAGTGCAACCATTTTTTAAATTGTTTGAGAAATTCCCTTTATTGGCAACTCATGATATACTATTTGCACCAACAATGAGAAAGATGATTTGGTATAGAAGGTGCACTGTTACATCGGTGGATATGTGAAGATATAAAAATGGGGACAGAAAATTAATATGGCCTATGAGGATCACCTATAGTGGCATTAGTGGGGGACCATATTAGGATTAGCCATTGCCCCATTTCTTTTGTTGCTTGTCCTTTCAATTTATTTTATACCTTTGTTTCTTTGTGATATTTATGAAAAATATATATAAACATTTTTAGAAGTGTTCTTTTCTTTGAATTTAGATCTTCTCTGTTTTAGATTGAATCATCTCTTTATTCTAAATTTTTATTAGCTAGAAAAAATTATGAAAGGAAAAAAAAAAAAACTACATTACTTTTACAATCGGATATATCTAATGAATACTATATGGAAATGTTGTGTCAAAGTTGGTATTCATTCAACAAGTCTCACATCGAGTAGTTGAAAGAAAAAAGAGGAGAATGTTATTATAAATATGGAGTCATATTGAGTTTGTTCACCACAACAACTCTAGTCTTATAGGTTTAGGGCTAAGGTAGTTGTGAGTCATGAGAGGAGGGTTTGCAATTTTTCCGTGCAAAAATTATAGTCGAGATGGTTTGCAATTTTAGTACTTGTAAAAAAAATTGCAATTGTGTGATAGTTTGATAGGTTGCAATTTCGCCTTGTAAAAATTGCAGATTTAGTATTATATATTATTACAGATTAGTAAAATATATTGTGAGTTGGTTTTGTTTGGTTTTATTTATTGGTTGAAAAATCCATTAATCATTCATAAGTCTCGTATTTTTAAATTTTCCTTCTTGAATTATTTATCACTTTAGAATATTAAAAAAAATAAAAAATTCATTACTTTTCTAATAATGTTAGCAAGACCCTATCCTTATTTACTCAATTAAACAATCTATCTATTTAACTAGTGAATCACTATCAGTTTCAACCATTCCAATTAATATGATATTACATTTTTTCATCACATATTTTAGTCTTAATGGATTAGTTGAGTCATACTACATAACTTCTATTGAAAATAACATTTTATTAGACTTTTAAAGAATATATTGCACAACTTTGTATCAAATGAGTAGTAAAGTATTTGAGTACTTAGTTTTTTTTATTATGATATTATAAATACAAAATTCCTACGGCTATTTTTTAGTGAAAAAATTATTCTACACACAGAACGGTGAATTTTCCTTTTTCAACTGAAATTTCTTCATACACAAGAGTAACATCGATTCCCTAACCACTTTGAGTGGGAATAAATCTTTTACTACTTGCTTAAGTGCATACTAGGTAATCTCTTACCATTTACAAATAAGGTGTTGCTTATATATAAAATGGTCATGTTAAACAGTACCCTCGAGACATTTGTTAAGCATATGAAAAAGTAATTTGTTTTGGACTTGACCTTAGGCCCAATAGTTGAGGAAACTCTCCTCCACAACCGTTGAGCATGGCTCAACTGCAAAGCAGCCCAAAATCGCACGACTCAAGTCAACGGACACATTAATATCTCGTCATATTGTAACTTCCGGCATCAGAATGATAGATATTTACTGCTCATCAAAGTTCCTCAGCCGTTTTCCGACAGTCATTGATGACATTGATATGCCCGTCAATGGTCTTGGCCCAACGCCGATTGCTATATATATTCCTCTCAAGCAGAGGAGTCAGGTACACAATTCATACTCTTAAACAATTTGCTTCACACTCTTGCTAATTTGAGCGTCGGAGCGCCTACAAGTTACGTACAGGTACAAAACATCCCTCTTATTCACCGAAACGAAAGAGGAGCACCACTGGACAAAGTTCAACTATGATCCAAGTAAGATCATAAATAAAAGATAATATTAATATTGATAAGATAATTTTTTACACTTTTAAAATATTAAATGCATAAGTTATAAGATAAAAATTTCTTATTAAGATGTTAACTCGTGTCTGAGTACCCTGTTTAATACTGTATTTTTCTATATTGGAGGAAGTATTTTATTAGGGAGAGAGAGACTATTTTGGGATAGGATGGAGTATGAATATTAAATAGGGAAGGCAACCCGTGCGCACATACCTGAATTTGAGGGTATTTGATTAATTAATTAGCTACTAGTATAGGTTTTGGATCTACAAATCCAGAAAACATGGTATGGGTATTGAGGGCAGTTGTTTTTGTTTGACGGAAACACAAACATCATTATCTATGACTATGTTGTCAAAACCGCACTAATTACTTACCATTGCATGCATGGGTTTTGTCACTTTAATCTCAATTCTCCATAATGTGACGTGATCACGTCGTAGTAGTTACTGTAATTAACTAACACAAACAAATTAATATTGGTGTTTTGTTTTTTGTTGAGTAGATACCAAGTCATAACTAAGCACACGTGAGAATGGGGACAAGACCAAATTACTAGTACTATAGTATTACGTGGAGGACTTGAATACCACCATTCATTCACTGTTTTATTACATTCATAATCATTCACATGCAAACGCCACCTATGTCGCCGTTTTGACGCTCGGGCCTTTTTGGGATTTGCCTCTCATTATTTTTCATTTAGAAAAATAAAATGGTTTACTTGCGATCTATTATTATGTTACAAAAATTAGTTAATTACTTAATATTGATAGGAATTAAAAATGATCATTTGAATAATATGCAATACGAAGAATTGATCGATGAATATGCTTCAAAAATTATTCGATGGAAGTTTTTCTTAAGTAGTTAAAAGATATTTTGTAATTTTATTTTTTTATAGAAAAGGTATTTTGTTATTATTAATTAGAATAAGAATATTTTGTATGTTAGTTACAATGATGACTATATTTTATGTTATTGATGTTATTTACAATTTAAATGAGGATTATTCTTTTTGAATTTTTTAACTTTTAATATTGAACCTCCAAATAGTCGGAGTCGGACTTGAATTTTACCTCACTCCAATGTGAATAGTAGAAATTAGCTAGACAATTACTCCAATTGATATATAGTAAAAAGGCATGAAGGCAATGGAAGTGTGTTAATTTGTATCACAATAAGAAGATTATTATGGGACGTGCCAATTCACAAATTACAAAGACAGAAGAAAACAGGTTCCAAGGAGTTGAATTCCTTTTCTTCTCACTTTCTCAAAGCCGTAGTTTTTGAACTATATATGCTTATTTTGCATTGGAATGGAGAGGCATCTCCCTACTTCATTATTTTTCAGATTTCGTTGTGTTTTTTTAAGACAAAATGTGTTAATTAGAAGTCTCAAATCGATTGCGAGATGACCTATGTTTATAAGTGAAAGACAATCATCAACTTACAAATCAATTTTATAGAGTTGATCTAATACTCAATTTTAAAATGGTATTGAAGCTTCCGTGCAACAGAAATCCTTGTCAAAAATTTAAATTTTGAATTTTATTTTAAAATTGCATAGTCAACACTTAAAAAATGTAAATTTTAGTTAAGTTTCCTAACAGAACCCCTTTTAAAGAAAACACACAAAAAACTACACCTCAAATTATTATCTTTTATTTTTCTTAAAGTGTGAAATTATTATTCCTTCCAACCTTATTTATAAAGAAAAGTCAACAAAAAAAAATTTGGACTCAAATATAAAGTTACCAAAATCAAAATTAATATTATTCTTCCAAAAGTATCCTTAATTACTGTTCTACTTTTTGACATTACTGCACAGTTTCAATGCAAATTTAATATATTTTAAGGGTTAATTTAATAAAAGTAACAAATTTCTTAATATGCGTAAAACAAGAAAAAATTGGCTGACCAACACCGACAGAGAGAGTATTTTTCTTAATTACGGTGAAATTATTTTGTAGAGTAAAAAGAAAAAAACAAGGGCAGAGAAGCTTTAAGGATTTGTTTAACTAATATATCAGCTTAAATAAAATTGTAGGACTTGGATGCCACTCATTTGTGTCTTGAAGGATTTGCTTCTGCAATTCCGCGCAAAGGATACCCGGTTTAGACCAAAAAAAATTGAAAACGATATCAAAGTGACTAAGTATTCAATAAATGCAGGAATTCCCTTAAATCACTTGCAGAAGTCAAAACTTCAAATTGATAAACATGTAATATCTCATAAGCTGAAACAATCACAACCTAATTGAGACAAAAATATACTGTACACTAATATGTTGCATAACCTTGCAAACCGATAATAAGGTCCACCGGTGTTTGTCAAATTTTTCATACAGACAATAAAATCAATATTTACCACCATGTTCATTAGTCTAGAACAGCAACCTCTTGGTCAACCCTCCAGTAATTTGCATCATTGAACTCCTTCACACCAGGACTACCCTCTTCAGAATTTTCCTTTTCTGGCACTTTAGGGGATCCATTTCTTTTTAATGGCCCTGCTTCCCCGACTATTCCTTCTTTGAGAGCCTGTTCCATTGCCTTACCCGTGCCTTCTAACTCTACGCCTACAAACTCCACATCCTCTTCAAATAAAGAGGGCACAGCTACTGATCTTTGACTTGAGCCACCACTCACATCAGTCGAACCTCTAGTAGTTGGTGATCCATTTGATGGTACACATTCCCCATTTGAAGAATTTGGATTCTGATCGCCTAATTGAGACTTGCTAGACAAATTACCACCTGATTCATTATGATCCAGAAAAGGATTCATACTTGAGCCAGATACTTGCATATCTGATGGTTCACTCCATCCCACCCAATCTGGTAAAGGCCTGTCCCCAAACAAGTCCTCATTGTCTGTTGCCTCAAACTTGTAGAATCCCATGTCGTGCGAAGTGCTTGCCTTCTCACTTTCAAAATCCAAAGTGCCTTCATTCATGGAATCACTGCCAGTTAATCCACCAAGTATGTGCGTGCTTGAACTGGAGGTACCATTCACAGTATTTCTGCTGTCAGCCAATTCTTCATCCTCTCCAACCACTACTTCATCATCATCATCATCTTCACTACTACTGTTGCTACCACCATTTACGGCCCCGTTCAAGTTTATCTCATCCATCATCTCAGAGGATGATGCGCCCCCGTTTGCATCACCAATTCTGTCATCTTGGAAAGCAAACCAGTTGGAGTTTGTAAACAGACTGCTGCATAAAACAAAAAATGCCAACTTATATCAACATTTACTGTTGAGTGAAATAGAAAACACCTTGGACATCCAAAGCTTGGCTGCCATATTAAGTAATCATCCATAAAAATGAGGGGGAATAAAATCATATAGCAATGCACCTTAACTGGGTAAAATGAAGATCAAAACACAAACACAATCATGTAAATCCAGCAATCAAGTAAAGGGTAAAAGAGAACAAAAGTTAAGCAGGAACTTGTAGAAAATTGGGTTTAAACTGTAAGGACAGCTATAGGACGATCATTTGTGGTTAAGTATCATTTGTGTTTCCTTCGGCGAGATTTTTATTAACAAAAGTTATCAATTGTTTAAATCTATCAAATTCAAAATATATACTTAAGCACAATGTTCAGATTAACTAAACTGCAGTAATTTTCTGGTCGCAGTCTAAACTGTTAAATGCTACTTAGCTTTAATACTTTTGCCACTTCTATCACTTAGCCACCCCTAGTACTAATTCCTGGATGTGAGGAAGGAAGCACAGACAAGTCAACCATAAAAATGAAGCAGAAATATGTCCAGAGCTAAAGAAAAGGGAAAAAAAATATAACAGTAGCTGACAATATATAGCATGTTTTATGTGTAAACCTAAGTGATTTCTTAGTGCATGTAATTTTGCATAAAAATATCATACTGCATGTTAAAACAAGATCATATTTCCCCTAACAAAATTACTGGCTACAAGAATATGACAAAATAAATACTCACCTCCCTTGATCATCACCAAGTCTAAGTGACGATATGACTACTTCAGCAGAATCATCATCGAAGTAGACATCCTACATTTGATCAAACCAAAAAAACATATAGTTATAGAATGTAAGATAACTATATGATAGAAGGCTTACACAATCAAATCAGTTATCAAAAACTACAAGGTTACTATGTGTTGGAAACGCTAGCTGCCTCCATTGCAGCCACCTTGGGTTGCCTTCATTGCAGCTAACTTTGGGTTTTTAGTTAGACTCAACCCAAATTCTAATATGCCATCGGAGCATATCTTAAATTTGCTATTGGGCCATCATCACTTGTCCATGCTTTAAATTTAAAGTCCTAGGCATGGTGTTGGAAACCCTAGTCGTTCTCATTGCAGCCATCTTCGGCTGTCTTCATTGCGCTGGGTGAGGGGGATTCTTTTTTATGGCAAATGATGGTTTCCAGGATTTGAACCTAGAACTCTTGGTTAGATGTTAGAACTACTTCAGCATTCCTCAGCTCACTACCTGAGTTGTCTGCTTTGTACTATGATGATGAATTATGATATGACACATCAATTAGAAATTAGAAATATGGTATTGTCAGGGTAGTCCATTTGATGCTTGGGTAATCCTCACCCCTTGAGCTAGCTTTTGGATTGAATTTGGCGTAGCCCAAATTTTAAGACTATATGATGGGTACCACTAAACCATACCGCATGGGAATCATGAATAAGGGCAAACAAGAGATTGGGGTAGTAGTAGTAGTAATTTAGGGAAGAAGGCATCCAATCAATTTATTATGAATATTCGGGCCTTCAGGCAGAAAGGTCTCTACAACCTCAGAGTTCTCTGACATGTTGTCTTTGGTTTTCTGTTTCAATGGTGTGTCAGAGTGATGAGACAATTCTGATCTCTATAATTAGGGTTTATCCATATTTTCCTTCATTATAGTTTGGATGATTACTGCTTGACAATTAGACAGGCAAAAAGTAAAGCAATCAATGTTCAAATTAGTAAAGCTACAAACTAGAAGCCACAGAACATGCCAAGTGGTTGCTTCATATATGTATGAAGTACCGGGGCCATATTGAGCGTGGAATAGTCACCAAATTTCGAAGGGAGAAAGACATTTAAAAGAGCCAAAGTGGGTTCTCAAAAACTGAAATCAATCAAATACAATTACTTTAGATACCATAAATAAACAAAACTGTTACCTCATCATCTCGCTCAACACCACCGTGTTCCTATAAGTAAAATCATCATCACATTAGTACGGCATATGTAGGTCACAGTGTCCATGAAAGACAAAAATAGGATGTTATAAAGGGGGAGGGGGAGACAACCAACTACAAACAAACCTCTTCATTATCCTCATTTCCATAAATTTTATATCCAAAAGCCTGGCTCAAATTATTTGCTAATGCTGTAACATCATAGTCTCTGTCATGTATATCATCGTCGTCGCTATCCCTCATCCTATCCTGTAATGCAGTTGGACGCCTGTACACATAACAAGGAAAATAAATATCAACCAAAATAATGAAAGACTCGCAACATCCGCTCCCATATGTTTTTAATGTCAATCACAGAAACCGGGCCCAACAAACGTCTATTACTCAAGATAATCGCATGTCTCATCACATAAGTATCCATTTAAGGGAAATGGATTCTCTCAATTGGAAAAAAAACTGGAGAAAATAATGTGGAGATCAAGACCATTGATTGATTTCCAAATTATCAATGGTCAAGATCTTCACATTATTTACACCACCAATAAAGACATTAAGCCAAAGAAATACACCTTGGTCCTCACACTGACTTTTTTTAGAACCTTAGAGCTTGATAATTAAAATCAGAGCTTACCCACAAGCCCAGCGGTTAACATTCTCAACCACATTTCGCTCCTGAAGAACTGTAGCTTGCCACTCATTCCACTCATGGTTCTCCTACAAATGTTGAATAAAAAGTTACAGTATATAAAGAGTGTTCATCCAAACATAATTTCCAGATGTAAGTTCAACCTCATTATTTTAAGGCACGAGAGAACAAGGAAGTCCAAAGGAGCAAACGCGTGCAAAATAATGACAGTTCTTTAGAAGAAACGACCTTGCTCGGAGATCTAAAAGCCTAAACACCTTTGATGCTATTGTTATGTAAATGATCATGAACCTTGTTCCAGAAATGTGTAGAAAACTAACCTGAAGATGTGCCAGAATGTGGCTTTGGTTTTGAGCCAAGTGAATGAGTTTATTAGCAATCCGAGTAATGTGTCCAATGTTTCCTACACGTGTCGCCCGTTTTCCAGCCGCAGGTACTGTTCGCTGCAAGATCACATAAATTCAGTTAAAAGATGTTCTTGCAGACCTAAACAGTGCATAGAGGATATATCACATGAACTCATGTTTGATCTATCTTTCTTTTCTCTTTTACTTCAATAAAACATGAAGAAAATCAAGATAGCTGATTTCACATACTATAAAAAAAATCCCAAGTACAACATGTTTCTCAGCATCATACTTTTAAGAGTTGTATATCAGTGACCAAATACATACAATCTCTCATGTATTAGTTTGAGACATCCATTTACCTGATTTCCTTCAGCAGAAAGAACACATTGTTTATCTACTTGGAGAAACCTCCTGATTAAATCGCAATCTTGGAGAAGATGATCAACAATAGCATCAGCTTTGCTCTCCAAACATGATAATATGATACTTTCTATGTGATGGTGTAATGAATTATGGTACGGATACCTGTATAAGTAGATTATGTGTCAAGAGTGAGAAATAACTATGCACAATGTATCAAGTGTAGTTTAGACATCTATGCAACTCTGCAGAACTGAAATTTAAAAGTTGCTTACTCAAAAAAAAGGTCAACAATTCGACCAATGGTTCCTGAGTTAACCAATTCTTTTTCCGCCACTTCATTTCTAGTTTTTAAAAGTTCTGCAATAAATTCCACTATCTGAAATAAATAGGAAATTGATCAGAGAAAGAAAATGTATTAACAAATGATATTAGAGCAAACTTTGCTTAGGAATTTAAGAGTACTCAAGCCTCAAGGTACACAATGAAGGTTATGTGTGGAATAAAATTAAATCTCAACCGACCAACTACTACCTAGTTCCAAAAGGGGAAGCCACATCAAATTTGTGATAAAATATAACAAACCTTCAATCGATGCTTGCCAAGTGGAGGTCTCAATTCACCGTAAGTTGTAGGTAAGACCTTGTCGTCAGATGACACGTCCAAAAGCACGAGCAAATCACCTGTAGACAAAATATACAACCTTAATGATGATGTGACAAGGCTGCTCGAACAAGATGTGCCAGATTGAGTACAAAATAGAAGTAAAAAGTTTTCGTACCATTCTTCAAAAATAATCAAAAGTACAAAACAAGGTACTCCCTCCGGCCTTAATTATAAGAATTAAAAGAACGTAATCAGACGTGTCGGACACCTAACACGCCTTTCGATCAGATGTGTCGGTGCTATAGAGGAGTCAAGCTTCTCTCCATTTTTGCCATTACTGAAGTTTTGGGAATAAGACTCTAAAACTATGGTAATGGAGAGACAAAATAAAGGGAGAAAATGGAGAAGATCCTAATTCGCTATAGAGCTTTCGAATGGTAAACTCCGGATTATTTTATTACTTTTTTAGAGCATTGCTCTCCTCTCCAGTGATTTTATTTACCAGTACCAAAAAATGGTAAATGGAAATTATAATTTTATTGCAACAAATGGAAATCTTAATTTCAGTCTCAAACCAAGAAAAACACGGGAAAGGTCTACATTACAATGTTACAAAATCACCAAACACTAAAAAAAGTTGAAAATATAGTATGATATGCCTAAACAATAATCCTAAACAAGTAAACATGAATGATATCTCCTCTATTTATCTTGTATTTATTTCCTTGAGCCTATATAAAATTGACTCCAGTGTGTAGCTTAAACACCCAGTATTAAACATATGTCTCTCTTTTCTCTCTCTCTCTCTCAACAAGGAACATTTAACATAAATAAATGGAAAATCCTAATGTTGGGCATATAAACTGTTCCGCACATGGGGATAGCATCATTTTCTTCTTACCAAGTTTAGGAAGCATTGCACCAATAGTATCTGGGTTTACAGGAATTGTTGGCTCATACATGTTTTGACTTCGAAATGATTGAAAAAGTGAAGATGAAACAGCAGATTTTTTGGGATCCAGCAAAGAAATACACACACAGAGTGAGTTGACAAGACTAGACTTCGACTGTGAATCTTCCAATGCGTAATCCAAAATTTTTGCAACAAAACTGCAAGGTAAATAAAATTAAAAACTTACTAACAATTTGCGGGTATATACTAAGAAACCAGAAAGTAAAGACTTGCAACACAAACCTTGGACTTGAAAGCTTAATTGCTAAAGTGGATGATGGAATTCGAGTTATTGTACATAATGTTTCAGCTACATTGACATGAACTTCAGGAGGACTCTGGTTCAAACAAAACGGAAGCAGCTGTCAGATTATTTATAAAAAAATACAATATGAAAGCCAGGATCCCATAAAATTCAAACACTCCAACATCTTTCAGTATCCCATAGGATTTTTTGAACAACAATGCAATCAAATTTTATTAACCATCCTGAGGATCATCTACCAATAAGTTAATAAACAAACCATCCACAAAATGTGATCAACATTATGATATTTTGTATGCAGCTAGGTGCATATACAACATATAATATAGCTAATCATGAATATCTGGTTGGAGGAATATAAATGTTTTGCTTACCGAGGGGCTTAATTTATCAACAATCATCTCTAGCAGGTTGCTCTCAGCCAACCATTGCATGACATCTATAAAGTTGGGATATGCATGGTCATCAGCACCAACTAATCGAACCAAAACCTGTGCAAAGAACTTACCTCAGAACCCATTCAAGCACATAAGCAAGCCCTTTCAATTATATTATAGTTACTAGATACTCCCTCCGTCCCAAATTATAAGGGAAAAAACAAAAAACACGCTTATTAAGAAAAAGTAAAACATGTAAATTTGAAATATGTTTTTGTGGGTTTTTCTTGGAATAAGGTGTATGGGAGATGCAAAAACAATTTTTATTGGTTGTTGTTTATTGAAAAAAGGGGAGAGAGAGAAAATTAAATGCAATTTGCATTTAATTTTATGAGAATAAGGAAAAAACATTCTTGAAAATGGTTTTTTCCCTTATAATTTGGGACAAAAGAAATGAGGTTTTTTCCCTTATAATATGGGACGGAGGGAGTAGATGTTTACCTCCATGATGGATGTAATGCCTATCAAATCAACCAGCTGGCGAAATACATGCTGATGGGCCTGCAGAAAGTATGCTGAAGCATGAATGAAAGACGATTTCACAAGGATACCATGTAACATACAGGTTAACTCTAAAATAGACTACAAACTGCTTCGCATAAAGATGCTATGAACAAAAGAATTAAGCTTCATACCCAGTGGTAGTTATATTGTATCACATTTTAATAATAAAAAAAATACTAAAATCAACATTGCTCTACTTACTTGAACATAACTGATAAGTTGTGCTGTCTTCCGGATCATTAGACAAACAACAACCTGGAAATGGCAAGAAATCAACATCAAGCAAGTGATTTCAATATATCCAACCTGCAAATGAGATGTCATAACAGCAAAAAAATTGACTGTAAAACATATACCTTGCTGAAGTACCCAGCCAGCAAGGTACTATGAGAACGGTCAGGTTCCAAGAAGGAGAACAATAAATTCATGAGCTGCAATAACAAGAATGGTGAGTGGAAACAAATACAAGCAGAGCATTGCCATATAAATTAAAACAAAATCAAGGTGTGTCGTGAAAATGGAGTACATACTTCCTCTTCATCCACCAAGGTCTTCAAAATGACATCAATTTCACATGTGAAGATCTCACAGGCCATGAACGGAAACCTAAATCATAGACCAATGATTAGATGTTAAAATGGGGTAAGCAAGAAAGTTGAAACAAACTCTTTTGAAGCAAATTATTTGTTAAAACTGCATACTTGAAGACCCGTTTGTTTTCAGCATCGATTGGTGGTTCTTCAATAATGTAGCGAAGCAATTGCTCTACCTGAGCTCTATCTCTTAGACTGAAAGCAAAAAACAATGGCATAAGATTAGCAATTACTTTCATTGAATCATCTTTTTGTATCCAACCCGAGATTTATGTAATAAAACTTACTCCTCTCACGCAAAACTAAAGGTAAAAAATGGGCAGATACAGAAAACATGTAAAACATCAACAACTAAGCCTTAGTTGCCACTAAGAGGGGAGGGGGACAGAATAGCTAGATTGATCATTCAACATCAATAGACTCTGACGGACCAAAAAAACACAGGAATGGCTGATAATTGTCAAGGAACGGAAAAAGTCACTATTTTACACTGATTAGAAACATACAAGTTAATGAGACGACTGTTTAAGGCCTTGCATTCCTGAATTATTTCCTCTTCATCAAGCAGCTCTTCCAGAGTATAGTTCTCCTTGTCCAATACTGCATCAACCTGTAGACCATCAGCAACACAAAATGATCATTGAACAAGTAAATAAGCTTGTCAAGCTTTTACCGACCCTAGACTTTCATCATAAAACCAAGCGGCCATCTTAATAGTTTCAATTTAATAATCTATCATTACAGACAACATAGAAACGTGATAATCTTGAAAAAGTAAAGCAAGATTTCAAGAACTGGCTCCATAATTTAAATTCAAATCTATAAACACAAGACTCAAAAATTTCCATCACAAAAAGACTATAACAGAGAATTTCCTTAGATATTTGAATTCAAATCTATAAACCCACGGCACAAAATCTCCCAACACAAAAAGACGATAACTGAGAACTTCCTTTGATATTTAAATTCAAATCTATAAACCCGTGCACAAAAACTTCCATCACAAAAAGACAATAACCAGTAACTTCCTTTGAAATTTGAATTCAAATCTATAAAAACACAAAAGCCAAAAAGTTTTTAAAGAAACTAATCATTAGATTCTTTTCTTTCTTTTTTCCATAAAGTTTGCAGTAATCTAATTGTATAGCTTTAAACACAAGAACTTTTCAATACTCAGTAGACATAAACCCAAATTAACATCTAAAAATAACAAAGCTAAGAAAAATAACATACAAAACATTAATTATTATTTAATTGAATAATTCGCTAACTAAAGAGACTAAAATTTACAACCGAATGAAAGCACAGCAGGAAAATTAAAAAAATAAAATATGCTAATTACAAACACGTGAGGCTAGAAAGTAGCTTAATCACAGTGAAAGAACAGTTAATTATTAGCAATTAAAGAGAAATTAACTATTGATAAGTATAATAATCATGAATTTGAAAGATTGAAACTAAAATTAAGTGATACTGTAACTAATGAGGGCAAAGAAAATTAAAGAATTGAAGAGGAATTTGAACGGAGAGGAATTGGAGGGTTTTAGTAAGAGTTGGAAACTAACCGGAGATGAGGCGGAAATGGAGGGAAGCTTCCAAAACATGACGGCGGAGAAGTAGGAAGGGATCTGTGAAGCGTTGGTGAATCTCTAGAAGAGGAGCATGGAATTGAGGAAGTGGAGATGGGGAATTTGTAAACCCTAATTTGGATGGAGATCGAAAAGAAGTGAGGGGTTGAAGAACGATAGAGAGTGTAGAGAGAGAAAGAGAGAGAGAGTGATGGTTGCTGTGGTAATGGGAGAAGAGAAGTGAAAGGAGGGGAAAGGGGCTCCGGAACAAAAATAATAATTCACTCTCACTAATTTTTTATTTTTTCCTATTTTAGTGAGATTTTGTAAATATTCCTATTTATTCATCCCCGTGATATTAGCTCAGCTGACAGGCACATTATATAGTTGACAGAGACATTATATTATATATGCAGGGTCAAAATTCGAACCCAAATGTGAGAGATTTCGGAATAAACCCCGACACTGTATATAAAATGTAATATCTCAATCAATTGAGTTATGCTGACGGGGACATGAACCTCGGTAATTCAGAGTTCGACGGTAAGGTAAGTAAATTTGGCCAAGAATTATTCTCATCAGGAATCAAACTCTGATTTTCTCAAACGATTCATCTTAGGGGTCATACTTTTGTTGAGAAGATTTGTCGTTTCATGAAGTTGGATTGGGAAGTGGTTTTTCATCATTTACTACAAAAAACTGTATTAGTGTGTTGACGCGTTAGCCGATTCGTGGTTTTCTATGGAATAGATCTTAATATTATTTCAATTTGTGGTTTTCTATGGAAGGCTTATTAAAGCGATCAATGACAATTGTTGCATCCAATTAAAAAATGACATTGTCCAATCTCATATTGTCAATCCACAAGATATTAATAACCCAACAACTTCCACAACATAGCAAGTGCAACATCAACAAACTTTGAGATTTAAATAACAAGAAGTTAGCTATAATAATATCAATAATCCTCGCGAGCTAATCAAAACTAAAATGAAATTGTCACTGCCGCAACAACAAAAACAACCACTTTCCCAATTTTATCAAATCCATTCATACCGGAAATCAATTGTCGGTGTTATATGACTAAAAAATGAAAGTAACAGCTGCAACAAATTCAAAGATGCAAAATGCAATACGAGGCAATTAGATCACAATATCTAAAGGTAGATCTGAAATGCACTCCATTATTTCAAGGTTCCATAAGCCAAAAATATAATCAAACAAATCCAAAAGTTTCACAAGTATGCTTCAAACTCAATGTAGCCAGGATTCATCGATGATGATGAAGTTATGGATGACATGTATGATTGTTTACTTAGATTGGTGGAAGATTCGGGAAAAAGAGCAAGAGTTGATTAACAACTTGAGGATTTCAATGCGAGGAAAGGAAACTTTGGTAGTGAGTTTGCTACATATGCACTTGAAACTAAAACACCAACACAATGGCGGAAATCTTATGGAAGTAAACATAAAGAATTGCAATGGTTCGCTTTGCAAGTACTTAGTTTGATATGTAGCTTATTGGGGTGTGAACGAAATTGGAGTGCTTTTGAAACGGTAGGTTTTCGGGCTTCTTGAACAAATTGTATTACAAGTTTGAAATATCTATTATATTTCAATTTAGAGGAGGAATCCGTTGACTCCAAGAGTAACTTTAATGAGTTACTCCAAATCACGGCCCTTTATTTCATTTTGATCTAATGGTTTTAACTTTCTTTTAATTACATACATGATCCTCTTTTCATTCTTTTTCCACCTAAATATGTTTATCTATTGATTGAATGAAATTTGTGTGGTGCCCTAACTTCATTATTGATGTTGCTCGTCCAATTGAATTTCATAAGTACCTCATCCATAACGGGAGAGTTGAACTACCACAGCCCAAATTCTTCTCTCGATTCTCAAAGTCGTTGTCTACTTGTTTGGCAAGAGATTGACTATATCACCAACGTTTTCTTTTTTAATCAATGAATATCACCAACATTGATTACATCCCTAATTCCCTCCTTATTTAATTCATGAATATGTATCCGTCATTGATAAAATTGAGGTGTTATCTAGTCTGATTTTTTAATTTAATTAATTTCATATTTTGGTGATTATTGAGGTGTTCTTTGATTTGAGTTTAGTAACTTTGTTTATTTATACCAGATTAATAAATAATTGCAATGAAAGACTAAAATCAAGAGAGGATCACATATGTTAAGCAAAAAGAGAAAACAAGAGATGACCTCTAAAACAAGAGACTGAGGGAGTGAAACAATGGGAGCGATGGGTTCATCCTCAATGGGAGAAATCAAAACAGAGACAAAGTGGAAAAATTGTGTGGGACAACATGATTAAGGGTTCACAGGAAATAAATTAGTAATTAATTTAGCCCATTAGATCAAAATGAAATAAAGGGTCGTGATTTAAAGTAACTTATTAGAGTTACTCTTGGAGTCAACAGATCCCTCCTCTTTAATTTATGTTATAACTTTGGGTGATTTAGGTTCACACTACGAAGAGGAATCGCTTGAAGTAAGTCACAATGAATATGGTAATTTTTGTGATGGTTAACTTGAAATTGGGAAAGAAGAAGATTAATTAAGAGAAAGAGTGTTAACTATGAGGTTGAAGAAATTGATTCCAAAGATGAAGGAGAAAAATGAATTTAGAATGTGGAGGATGAGGAAGATGAAGGAGATGTTGGACAAGATGCTATTATAGGCGATGTTCCTGTGATGATTTGGATCTTCCTCCAATTGATGAAGAATATGATGATGATGAAGATGATGTCCTTGAAGTGGAAGAGAACGAAGATGGTGATCTTAATGACTATCAAGATTATGGATTGGACAATATCTTAAATATCTAGATTATGTCTTTTGTGAAAGATATGTGTTTCTTTTGTGAATGATCCATAGACCTTTAGTTGTTAATGATGCATATATATGTCTTTAGCAGGGCTTTAGTTGTTAATAATGACATATATGAAATATTGATTAACTTTTGTTAATGTATTATATTATTTGTGTTTGTGTGTATATGAATATATATATAAAGTTACACTTTTGCCCTTAAGTAGGGTCTTATGATCTCGTGCTTACGACTCGTCACCAACCTAACGATCCTACGTAGAAACTCGACCCTGATGTATGCAATCACGGAATCAAACTTGGGTTGAACATCAGTTAGTAGCTTCGATGGCGAGCAACTATTGTCTCTGGGTCAAAGACAATGGTTATACGATATATTTAACCGTCATTGTGAAATCGAGGTTCAAGGCAAAGGATAACAAACTAAAAAAAAAAATTTGTGATTGGAAGCATAACAACCTAAAAAATTAGCTTGATAATCTTTAAACACACCACCACATGCTACATTGTCAGAACTACCATGAGCAGCTCCATCTGAGTTGCATTTAGTCTAAGATATTAAAAGAGGATGCCACAAGAACTCTTTGATTTTAAGAGTCTTAGGGAGTTATTTTGTTGAGGAAGTTACGGAAATTTGGAATATTTTGCATAATAAAAACATAAATATGTCACTGATCACTAAAAATAAAATATCTCGCACCTTAGCATTGAGGATAAGAAAATCACCAATACAAAGAGCAATCTCTAATCAACTATCAAATAAAAAATTAATAGAACTCTCATCACCGATAAATCATCTAGAGTTATCATTCACATTGCAAAATTTGCTTTTAATTTTGCCCCAAATAAAGGAGTAAATGTGATAGTGAATGAAGTATGTTTTCATAAGAGCGACTCCAATGCAGGTTGCTTAGTGTCTACGTGGATACATTAGTTATGTGTTTTTTAGTTTTGGAGTAGATACAGGTGGCATTCTCATTGCTTAGTATTTTGTGTCGGTTGCTTTATGAAGCAATGAAAGGGATGTGTTGCTTATCATTAAAAAAAAAATAATAAAACTTTGTTTCTCAAACGAAATCCATGGATGGGGAGGAAAAAGTTAAAATAGACCAACCTAATAATAATTTCAATTGCAAAAAGATGAAGAGAAACAGAAACAAGAAAAAATGTCTCACAGATACAATAGATCCAGATTTACAATGTCTCAAAAAGAAATAGTATATCTATAGAAATGGAGGAAGAGAATAACATATCCGGATTTGTTGTGAGTTATCGATTAAAGGAGAAATGAGAGTTTGTAGTTTGAGAGTGTTTTGTTTTGTGGCGAGATTTTGAGAAATTGATTAAAGAGAACGAGAAGGAGAAGTGTGTGTTGTTGATGGATGAAGACATCGGCACTGATACCAATGTTGGGTCATGAGGGGGCAACCAGGTTGGGTTTAAGAACAACTTCACAGATGAATTGGACATCACACTCTTACCCAAAATCTTAAGGTGTTAAGTTTATGGGTTCTCTCACTTATAAAGTGTTCAACCTCCACTATTGTAAGCAATGTGAGACTTAACTCACTCACACTTGCCATAACACATAGCTGGTAGAATTGAACATAAGTGTTTGTTTTGTGGTGAGATTTTGAGAAATTGAACAAATAATGGTTTTTCTTTGTGTTGGTGTTTAAATAGAGAAGACAAAATTGTTTTTTCATTGTGTTTGGAGAAGATGATTCTAGAGACAGCTAGTATACATATGAAAGAAAATGAAAGAGTGAAAGTGGGTGGACGTGTTTCACCCAACTGGTGGTGATTTTTTAATTATCTTTTTAATAAAAATTAGTGTTCAAATGTCCAATATTTAAATTTAATTAATATCAAGTGAAAATAAAAAAAAAAAATAGATTGGTGGGGACAAATATGGATTGCTTGTTGTAATTGTCATTGGAGTGAAATTGGTTAAGATTGTTTGTGAATTGCTTAGATGTAATGTGGCAATTTGGGCCCACAAAAATTAACTTAAGCAATCATCTAAGTTCTCCATTGTTGATGCTCTAAGAATTTAGATCTAAGGAAACAGACTCGTCGATTTTGAGAACTTAGAAGCTCTCAAGCTTAATCATAGATACTTCATTGATATTTCATTCAAGCAGACCCATTAAATTTCAACCCGTTAAAAGCATGTTTGCCTCTAGAGTTAGGTAGCTAAACGACTTTGAAGTAAAAGTTAAAAGATTATAACTTAAGTTCGAATGAAGGAGAAAAATAACAATTAATTAATAATTTTGGAATTTTTTTTTTATAAAAAGATATACATTTGTATTTCATTTTCATTTATTTTTCAACATTAAATTTTAGTGGCTCATATGAAGTACGCCAAATTAAAACAAGAGTTTAATTGTTGTGCACTATCGGTGTAATGCATTCAATAATTTGTTGCCACATCATTTAATGAATGTGATACGTCATATGTTTTTAAACACAATACATATATTATTGGACGTATATGTAAAATAAATTTACAATGACACTATATCTAAATTAAATTTATAAAACAAAGGCCAAATCACTATTTTTGGTTTCACTTTTGTTCCTTAATGTATAAATGTTATGTTTAGGTCTCTTAATAACATTTTCGTTAGCCAAAAATGTACCTTTTATTAATTTTTTATTTTTAAAAGGGTTAACTTGTAAATGTGTGCATTGTGACCATCTATAATGAACCAATATATATTGTGGTTCACCGTATAGCTCATTAATATTTTAAATTTTAACTGTTTGATCTTTTTATCACAAAGAACATCGTTAGATCTTGTATATTTATTGTATCTAACAGTGAACCACTACAAACTAATCATCTTCATCATCAACAACAATTTCATAGACATAACAAAAAAAACTAAATCTTCAAACAAATATGACAAAATAATCTCAACGCAGAAAATTAAAATCCAAAAAATCTAGAAATTGAAATACTTCAACACTTAAACTCACCAAGTCTCTGTCAAACCTAGAAATTAAAATCTAAAAGACTCCTATCCAAAAGCTTTTGATTCATGGGATTGCTTAAAAATCAAAGTTTGTTTCATGGGGTTAACGAGGTAGTTTAAAAACCAAAGTTTGATTTTTCGGATCTGGATTCACGGGAGTTGTCTAAAATCGAAGCTTTGATTAACATTAAAAATTAAACTTTGATTTTTCGGATATGAATTCATGGGAGTTACTTAAAATCAAAGCTTTGATTAACATTAAAAATCAAACTTTGGTTACAATAGAAAATAAATTACAAATAAAAACCAAAAAAGTCAAAGGGAGTGGGAGAAGTTTATCAAGAGATAAAATTGTTACAAAGATGATGAAGATGAAGAAGGAGAAGAGGAAAGAAGATGAAGAAAAAATTACGGATTTTTATGATTGTTATGAAGACGAAGAAGGAGAAGATGAAGAAAAAATTATGGGTTTTGAATTTTTTTTTTTTTTTAGTTTTTTATGAATGTTATGAAGATGAAGAAGGAGAAGGGGGAAGAAGATGAAAAAAAGTAAAATAAATTAAGTGTTGGTAGTTCATTATAAAATCTCATAAATATGTGGAAGATCCAAATGTATAAGTTTTAAGAAAATGTCAAATGGTTATAATTAATTTTTTTACTGAGATCTATGGTAGACCAATTACAATATTGGTTCACCTTATACATTTGGGGTTAAAATTTAATCGAAATAACCTTTTTGACTAACGGAAGATAATTAAGGACGCAAGCAGAACTTTTATTCGTTAAGGGAGCAAAGTGAAACAAAAAATATCTTTAAAAAACAAAAGAATAATTTGATCTAAAACAAAAGATAATTAAATAACACTTTAATAAGTTGATATGAGTTTAGTTGTAGCCTTAAAAATATGTAATATTGAATCTCTTAATAAAAAACTTGGAGAATGCCGGGACACTAGTTAAGGTAACTAAAGATAGTAAACTTACCTCAGAATTTGTGTAGTCCAACATCTAAAAGTCTAAATTTTATTTTTTCCAATGCATGCTTTTTGTTTTCTTTCCCTTTTTAGTTCCTTAATTAGTGTCCTGGACACTAATTAGCAAGACCCAAAAAACTTTACCACCTATTATGTTATTATCTGAAAAGATGAATTTGCGCAGTTACATAATATTCGTCCAAACCAAAAAAGTAATTATAACATACTCCCTCCGGTTCTATATATAAGCAAATTTTAACTTTCTAGATTCATTGATAAAAGGGTTAAATATATTTATGGTCCCTACAGTTTCGCAGAATTTCGTTTTTAGTCCCTAAAGATTTTTTTCACATTTTTTAGTTCCTGAAGTTTTGGCAGTCAGTGTTTTTAGTCCCTACTTTTCAATCAACTCGTGCATATCATTTGAAATTTTAAATTTTTTCTACAGTCATGTTTAATATTATATGAATCTCTCTTACAAAAGTTTATTTTTTTTTAACAAGAGATGAATTAAATATGATTGTTTTTAGTTTTTTGGACATAAAACTTCATAAATAATTCATCTTATGTTAAAAATTCTAAATTTTTATCGGAGATGTTCTTATAATATTATAAACATGAATACAAAGCACCGTTACAAAATGTGAAAGTATACAAGATTTTGATTAAAAGTAGGGACTAAAAACAACAAAACTTGAGTGACTAAAAAGTGTGAAAAAAATCTTCAAGGACTAAAAACGAAATTCTGCAAAATCATAGGGACCAAAAACATATTTAACCCTTGATAAAATAATACATTTGTCAATAATATATACTAAATACATTACTTTTACACTGTATTAAAAAATTAAATTTTTTGTCCACAAATCCTAGCTCAAATGGTAGAAATACCGAAATTGTTAGTGTAGAACGTCAGGACCGGAGTTCGATCCTTGGTCACTCCATTTTGTGTGTTTGAGTTTCCAATGACTTTGTCATTTCGTATAAAAAAATTGTTTATATATTTATTATATATTAAAAGAAACGGGTTTTTTTTTTTACCAAAAACAAGGGCTTCAAAAAACAAAAGAGAAAAGTACACGAAATACTTATAACAAAAAAATATAAAATAAAACAAGAAAAGTTGGTGAAAAATGAAAAAAAAAAGAAAAGAAAAGATTTTGTAAAATAAAAAAAATAAAAAAAAAATCAAAGAGAAGCAAAAGAAAAGTTCACAACTCACGCGTGCACCACACCACCAACATTCAACAACAACTGCACTCTGCAGGCACTGCTGTGTCTCTCTTCTCCCTTTCCTTCCATCTTCATCCTTTCTTCTAACTCAGATCTCACTTCAATTCTTCTTCTGGGTATGTCTCTTTCTCTGTTCCTTATTCTGTTTTTGTTATTTTTTCTCTTTAATTCATGAACTATAAACTAAGGAATTGATTCTATTTGGTTTTGTTAGTTTTGATTATAAAGTTACAATCTTTTATAGATTTAAATCAAAGGGTAGTCACTAGTTTATAATAATCAATCAAAGTGAATCTTGATCCCCCACTAATAATATGAAAATAGCAATTAAAAATATGATAAAGTTCACATTTTTATTACTTTTGATTCGATTTTAGATGATGGGTAGTTAATTAATTAATTGGGTTATTGAAATTTGATTAGATTTGGTTGAAGAAGAAATTTGGGTTGTGTGATTATGAATTGAAGTGTTTTGGTGAAGAAATGAACGTGAGCCATGCTTCGGTTCACCCTGTTGAAGAGGTTCCAACTACTGATGGAGCTGTTCCTGTTCTTGGTCAACAACAAAACTTGAATGTGCCTATGGTCAGGATGAAGGATATTCAAGGGATGCCTGGTACTGTTGGTGGACTATCTTTGCGTATTTCACAGTTTGTTTTTGGTGCTGCTGCACTCTCTATTATGGCTTCTACTAGTGATTTTCCTTCAGTTACTGCTTTCTGGTAATTCATTTTGTTTATCTTCACTTTCAGTCTCGGATATATGTTTTCGTTTTTTTCGTTATGACATACTCCCCCTGGTCTCGTATATAAGCAAAAATTGCTTTTTCAGGTTCATTGAATATCTTATGTATCTGGTTCATAAAGAATCTTTGCTTATGTATGAAACCGGGGGGAGTATACTTATAAATGCTGTTTTATTTGTGATTGTAACAAGTGTGTGGTTGGATTTGGTGAAATTGTTATTTTTAGATCAAGGAGATTACAATTAAGAAATTTTTGTGTATCATAATGAGATTTTTTCACACGCTAATTCGCTAAATAGGGTGAGCATAGCGTTGTCAATAGTAGATCTTGAAAAATAGCACTATGCTGTAGTGTTGTAGCGGCGCTATAGCAACTATTTGATTGCATTTTGTACTAAATAGTGTCTGGTGTATTGCGGTTTATTCAAATTCCACTACACTTAGTGCTACTATTTGACAACACTGGGCTGGGTGAGTGAGAGATAGAAAGGGAAGAGAGAGAGAAAATAGGAAATATGATTGAGAATAAAGGGAGAAGAGTTGTAAAGTGATACAGGTAAGACATTTGTGTGAAAAAATCAGGATTGTTTGTCTTTTGGGAGCTTGATTCTGATAAATTTTAAATCATGTTTGCCACATGGGTATGATATAGACATCATCAGTGGCATTTGGGTCTGCACTAGTAATATTAGACTGTATCGCCGAATTTTCATGTGCTTCTGATATATGATTATGAAATTGTTTTTGAGGTGTCTGATTTTGTTGCTGCAAGGAATTTTATCAATTGGTAGGTTATTTGTCGTGTCTTTCATTTTTTATGGCTAGTTCAATGAGTCTGAGTATGATATGATAGAGCTGCATGTTTATACGTCCTAGTGGTATCAAATTTACTGTATGAAGCCATCCATGTTACTCTTTGGTGCCAAAATGGAGCTGTTATAACATACAATGACTTGCATACATGTTTAGTTTACCTAATTCTTCGTTCTCAATATCTTTCGGAGTCTTGACATTTTGTTAACATCTACCTAATCTGCTGATAGGACACACCTATAGCTTTCTCAATCGAATAGAAATTATCAGTGTTTTTGGTTTTGTTGACACAAAATTATTTCAAGCTGGAGTTGTAGTACACATTGTGTCTAATTCTTCACAATAGTCGTTCTTTTAATGCCAAAATCTTGTGATAAGCTTCTTTTAATTCAGTTTCTGTAAGTTGACTGGTAAGATCTGTATTTATGGATGTATCATTTTGTATTTGATCTTCAAGTATTCTTTTAGATTCTTTTAAGGTTTGTAACTCGAATCTCAAGCTGGCAATATTTTTCGGTAAGTCCCAAGGTTGATTTGTATCTGTTTGAAACCACTCTTCCACGGGTTGGTTTTCAGATTCAGAACTATTCATTTTAATATTTTTAGATTCTTCATTTTCAGTCGGATTGTCATATGACAACCTGAATAAGTTGGTGTTATGGTTCATGCAAAGTTGCAAACATGATAAATGTTCTCTGGGAGGTACCAGTACGGGGGTCATATGCTACTGTTTTAAGTTGCAACTTTTCTGCATCTAAGAACATCCCAATTTCAGCTTCATTTTCACATTGTGGCTCAACCCAATCAGAGAAAGGTTCTCGGTGATCCTCTAATTTCTTCCTTATGTAACCAATTCTCCCCTCAAACATATCTTCTCTTGCATTGCCAACTCAGTCTCCCCACTATCCTATAATGAACTTCCCATATCTTGGGCCTGCCCTCCACATTTGTTGTCACGCCCAACACGCCCAATTCATCTGCACAATTCTCTACAGTATGTAAAAAGTTGTAAAGGAAGTAGGAGAGTTAAGAGTCTCAATTTCTTTGGTCTTACCATTTGTAATTTCTGGTCCATATCCACATTGGGTCTTGCCTATATTTTTGCTCTTGAAATAAAGAATTCTGTTTAGAGTCCCACATTGAATGAGATAAGGATTGAAAAGTGTTTACAAGCCGGTTTTGTAGGCTACAAATTCTAAGATGGTATCATAGTTTATCCAAGACTCGTTAGGCTAGCTACTATCGAACCACCCAGGTCACATTTTTTATGTCCAATCATGTCCGAGCATGAGGGGTGTATGTTGAGAGTCTCACGCTGGATGAGATATAGCCTGAAAGTGTTTATAAGTGTGAGAGACATCCCTTATCTTATAAGCTATTTTGTGGAGTTGAGTTTGACTCAACTCAAATTCTAAGAAAGTCATGGGCTATTTTCGGAGATACCAGTTTCTATCAATTTCCTGAGATATCAGTTTCTATCAAAATATCAGATTAACTACTGGAACAGTAATTGTTGTTTGGAGTTTTAGAATTGAAAGAAAAGATTTTGCTAATGACTTATTGACATGCCTAAAAGCATTTGGTATGGTTGTATGGACAGGACACTTTTAATTAATTGGATGTATATCTAGATGATAACAGGTTTTGATAGTTCTGATATTAGACACTCACTGTATATCTCACGACTTTGTTCTAACGTAAATGTCTGTGCAAGTGTTGTAGTTAATTTATGAAAATTACTCATTGCATGTCCATTAGATGTTTTCAGCTTATTTCATTATGTTTCTTGGTATAGCTTATGAATCTTACAAGTGTTTATGTGGTAAGTACTTATTCAATAAGCTATTAAGTAAGATTTTTTTTTAATTGAACATGGCATTATATTTTTTGGCTTTATTATTTTTTCAAGTTCCCTCTTTTGTTTATGAAATGCTACAACTTTACATGAAATTCTTGTCTCAACTTTTTTATCAGTTTCCTTGTTGCGGCTGCCGGCTTACAGACTTTGTGGAGCTTTTCATTAGCTATTACCGACGTATATGCCATTTTAGTAAGACGGTCTTTGCAGAACTACCGACTTGTCAGTTCTTTTACAATTGGTGATGGGGTAAGATCTCCATTAAGACTCCATACTTTTTTTTTTTTTTACTACAATCCATTCATTCTTAAGCTTCAAAATGTAGACATGTGGATTTTTTACTTCTACTATCATTATTTTCCCATTTGAAAATGACAAAGAGTTAACTCAGAACACTTGTCGTATAAGCAGGTCACTTCGACGCTTATATTTGCGGCAGCTTGCGCATCAGCAGGAATCACAGTGCTGATTGATAATGATCTTGGTAATTGCTCACTGAACCACTGTGTGCAGTTTGAAACGGCTACAGGCATGGCATTCATATGTTGGTTCACCACAGTCCCGTCGTTTCTTCTGAACTTCTGGTCTTTGGCATCACGGTAATTAAAAACAGCGGTACGCACAGCAGCGACAGAAACAAGGGAAACTTATTGTAAAGTTAAATTGTTAGTATCAGGTTTGTGACTGTTCTTTGAAGTTTGTTAAGCTTGGTATCTTGTGTTTGTAGTAGTAGTACCAAATGGTGTCATTTATGTACTCTTTCCTTGATCAAACAAGAATTCTGAACTGGGATATTGGAATGTGTTATGGTTTATTCACATTTGGTGTTGGAATGAGTAAACTGGACTTACAATATAGTAGCAATGTGCATTATTCTATTGGCAGTTTCACTTAATATACACACTATATTGATCTGAAACCGCACACAACTTGATTTCCCTTTCGCCAAGCATGATAAAAATGGACTTCTTATAGTGTATTTGGAGACGTGGTAGTAAAGTTGTGAACGTGCGGCGGTCTAACTCTACGATGAGTGAGTAAATTCGCACTAAATTTGTGGCGTGACCATAAAAGAAGTTTTTTCAAACACATTTAGTTTCTAGTGCACCAGTATTAGGTGTGACATGTATCGTGCACTCTCGTCAATAAACGATTATAATTCATTATTAGTATGGTACTCCATGAGTCGTATGAGAAGTTCATCTAGAAATGTGGCATGCATACTAATGTCACAAAATCTAGAAATGTATCATGTGTGCATTTTGTTGTTTGGAAAAGTTTGTCCGTCCTTTGTTTGCTGATTTAGTGTGTTATATTATAGTGTTTCCTTTTGATATTTTGGTGAGTAAAGATAGTAATTAGACATATTTGAATTTTTTTATCGCTGCACCTTTGATTGATTCTTCTTTGAGCTCTCTTTGTTGGAATGTTGGTTCTTCTCTTTGATTGTTTCTTCTTTGGTTGATAATTTCTTTGTTGTTAATTTCTTTCTTTGGTTGTTACTTCATCTTTGAATGTTCTTCTCTCGGTTGGTTCTTATGTTTGATTTGACTTAGTTATTCTATTTGGATTTGGCCACCTCTCTATATTTTTTTTATAAGCGGTGTTAGTGTTAGAGTATTACAATGTTATGTTAATATTCTCCTTATCAGGATTCAAATCCTGGACCTCCAGCTCCTTAACCCCGTTCAATTAACTTAATCAGTTGAGTTATCCATCACACCCCCGCCAGCTCCTTAACCCCGCTCAACTAACTTAACCAGTTGAGTTATCCATCCCACCCCCGCCAGCCCTTAACCCCGCTCAACTAACCAATTGAGTTATTTGCTCCTATGCAGTGGTTTTGTGTACTTTTAGCCTTTTAGGGTGAATTTTTAATAAGCTTAAGGCTCATTAAACTTTAGCAGGTAATGTTAGAAGTTTTGAGTTTATATTATTAGTTATGCTTTTCGTTTTTTGTTTGAAAAATTCTTGATATTTTTTTTTTCTTATATAGATATCTTCTGTATGAGTAATGAGTAATCTTATTTGAGACATATTTTTCCACTAAATGTGTACATCTATCTCAATTCAAGATCCAAATTTTGGTTTAAAATGTTACCGGAGATTGACCATTTTTGTTAGATCCAACCTCGTTGGTAGCAATTATTATAACAAGTATTAAAATGTATTTTATTTTTCATAATATGTGTCAAAAACCTCATGATGTTTAAAAAAGAACGAAACAATGGAAGTAATGTGTTGCAAGTGTGAGTTTAGAAGTCTTACACTGCTTGAAAAAATGAATGTTGAACAATATAAAGTGAATGGACTCATGATGTGATGTCTGACTCGCTTGTGTGATTGTTCTTAACCTAATTAATGTGGATGATCCCCCAGACTCTCCACATGATCCAACGATGGTATCAGAGTCAATGATCGATATATTCAATGCCTTAATATTTTGAATAAAAATTTAATTTTCAAGTCACTTGTGTGGTTACACTGTCCAATTCAAATTATCCTTTTAAGTTTTCCCCATGATCCAACATTGGATTCATTTCATCGAAAGATATAATTTCTGTACGTCTAATTTTCGTTTTCAACAAAATTTTGATATTCTTTTTTTTGACAAAATTTGGATATTCTCGAGCTTAAGAGAAAATAAACTCCATAAACACTTGGATCCATGTAATTTTTAATAGTAAAGATGGTTGCTATTAACTTAGATATTTTGTGGGTTTAGTACCATTTGTACTTTTTTCCATTCTCCTAATACATGCTTTTTTGCCGTTAAAAAAAAAGAAAAAAGAAGATATTTTGATTAGAGTTTAAAGGACACACACTGACAATGTAAATTAATTTTACACTGACAATCAATAGGAATAGTTTAATCTTCCATGTCATATTAAGAAAGTGAAGTGAAGTGTGGCGGAAAACATAGTTGAAAGTGTAAAATTATTTTACACCGCCACTTTATTATTTTTCTTCTAGTTTGTCTTCATCAGTTTTGTTTTCTTATGTTCTTGGTGTAATAATCTTTTCTTTTTTTTTTCTTTTCTTTTTTCATGTAAAAAAAACAGGTAAGGGTGCACTAAAATGTAAAAAAAAATAAAAAAAAATGGAGTGCACGTTTTTTACTTTGCGTTGTAAGTTGTAATTGATATTGACATGTGAAAAATAAGACAAGCTTAGGTGGGACAAAAGGAGAAATGAGACATGCTCACCTTTTACTCAAAGTCCATTTTGACTTTTCCACCATTTGCACTGATGAATGATGATAAGCTTTTTCCTTAATTACTTTTTGTTGCTGCTCCAACTCTACCATACTATCGCATAAAAATATTCAAAATATTAACGATGATAGATGTAGTCTTTTAAATTTAGAGATCAATAGTCTTCATAAATTTTATTACTAAACAAATAATTTAATTGATCCCAAATTACCGATAGCGAATTACTTGACTCGATGGAGGGAGGACCCTCCAACTAAAGCACGAAATCCATGTTGAGTCAACTGATCCCAAGAGGTTAATTTGTTATGGTAAGAATGGATTGGCGGCGTATGACACTACAAATGGTAATGTGATAGGATTTCCTCAAGTCTCTCTGGTGGATCATTATTGTAGTTCTCCAACATGTTATTTTTGAATTTTACTATAAAGTTGATGATTTGTTTCATAGTAAAATCATAAGATCGGAATATGATTCTATCATTCAAAATTATAGATTTTCATGTTATTTTTATTATGCGACAAGTTAATGATAGCTCACTCTTTAGCAAGGGCGTCTATTTCTTATACTCCTCGCGGTGGTTTTTACTATCCCCCGATTGTAAATTCTGAATTCTTTGCAAGTTAACTTGATTTGAGTAAAAAAAAAAAGTAAAAAATATTTCAACCACTTTTACATCACTCTGATTTGATCAATTCTAATTGCATGCTAACTTGCCAGTAGTAACTGAACTATGTTCTAGCTCAAAAACAAGTACTCCATACAAAAAGTCTAAACTTCACTCTAGCACTAGCAAAAATTTACAAGATTAATTCAACTTGGTCAATGCAAAATTAAATAAGAAATAAATTAAATCTAATTAAGTGCAAGCTGATCCTGTGTTAATAGTACATGAACAAAAATTTCTGATAATTGGATTTTCATACAAATGACCAATTTATGAAAGAGAAAGCTAAGCAATGAACAGTGTTATCATCTGCTGTAAGCACTTTCCATGCAATGGCTTGCTCGTAAGAAACGTGCCGCCCCATCGTCGACATGCAGATCCCAGCTGGCAGATAAGCAAACCCCTAATGGAAGAAGTATACACACAAATTAGCCATTTTCAAAATCACAAACTATGATTCTGTTTGGATAAATAGCATAATTAAGTTTATACACGGGAGTCGTTAAAGTTGCGGAAATTACCTGTTGCATTAACTTAGCAAAATCTGCACACAAAGCCTTGCGACCCGACTCGTCAAATATTTTATCCAACGTGATGTCTTGTAAAGCCACTAGAGTTGTTTCCAACATGTCAAGGCCAGTTTGATTTGCAAACACGAACACTGGCTGAGACTGCAATACACCAAATGGAAAATCACTTAAATATCGTGTTATGAATGCTATCAAAATTACAGTTCCTTTCTAAACCAAAGAATCGCCACCACCTCGTCACCGTAAAATGAATTGAAATTACAACCATACCTTCAGTGAACAACATAGAATAGCGTCAGGGTGATGCCACAGCTGTTTTAGCATCAAGTCGCCGACAAGAGAATCTGATCTGAGCAAGTCGGACCCCAAATAGTAACTGATTAAAGGGAAAGGCGAACACATTAGACTTTTCTCAGAAAAGATATATGATAATGCTCGAGATATTCGAGATAAATATGTAGGCTTGCCTATAACTCTGACAGATCCAATGAGCTAATGTAACTGCTTCTGGAGAACCGGGAGAAAGTTTTGCACCGACAGCTGGGTTGATACCAGACGGAGATATAGCCATGGCAACCCTTTGCACTGAGGAAATCACACTACGAACATATTGGCGAGCCATGATTACAACATTATTTTGCATAGTGTTGTCAAAAGGAAACTGAAAGGCAATAGTCAACACTGATCGTGTGCTTTGACTTGATGATGAATCTGCGCCACCGTGAGTTGTTGCTGGGCCCACTTCAAGACCTGAAGTCAAATCCAGGGTCCGGTTTGAATTCGCTGTATCCTTCTTATCACCCTAAAACATGAAAATAGTAATGTTACAATAGTACTAAATTATGTTCCTTGTAGCAGCAGATCTATGTAGACACTTTAGATTGAAGACATGTTCGTGTCTGACTAGTGTTGGTGTCTGACACCGACACATGATAATATTCGACAGAGATGAAAAATCGAAAGAAAGAAAAAAAAATATATGAAAAATTAGCTCGATGAAGAGAGTTAAAAAACAAGGGAACAAAACTCAACTGGTTTTGATTCCAATGGTATGATACGGAAACCAGAAGGTACCAATGGAGCGTCATCTGGGAACATTTCATCAATTGGAGCAAATATGAGCTCAGAACAAGTCCCAACAGCGTTCTCATCGGTTCCACTGCATATCTGCAAAAAGAATACACATAAAAAACCTTAGTACATGCCTATATCAATCATATTTGTTCGCGTATAGACCACAACAACATACAAAAAATCATTTCATTGGTTGTACAAGATAACAAATTGTACCAAAAGGTTATATTCGAAATAGACCAGGACCAGTTTATGCAAGAGATGAATAGCGACAATGCTCAACGATTGAACAGGAGTTAAAGGCATCACCTGTAAGAGATGAATGTCCCTAGAAACAAAAGCATCTTCTTGTGCAAGAGAGTGGCCTTCAAGCCTAATAACTTCAAGCATCTGCAACAAAAAAAAATAATTCATCAAGAACATTGCTTGAATGAACAAATGTATAACTTCAAGCATCTTTTTTATTTAATGACACTAGACATTTCAATCTTGCATGTGAATGCAAACATTAATATACCTCTTCATGTTCAATAGTATGGCCAAGAGGCATGATTACTTGATTGCCTGTGAATCTTGTAGGCCTCATCCCTGGATAGGCATAGTTTCCAGCTTTCAATGATGCAGCAGAATAAGCATCGACATTGAAATCAGCCCATTCTGAGCGGTGCTCCCTTAAAAAGCGAACCAAAACTGCAGGAGGAACGTTCTGCAAGTAAAGCAGTATAACAAATTGTTATGTAACATTTCAGAGGCAAACACTGTTGAAAATATACGACATTGAGTTCTCAAGACTCACTTGGAGCAACATAGAAGCTTTTGCGCAGAGAATTCCTCCAAGGAATGTAAGGGAACTTGCTGGATTAGAAGTGCTACTCAAATTCTTGGTTGAATTAACAGCAATAATTACATCCTCAGCGCCGTCACAGTTTAGTATAGACCAACCATCGTCACTGAATCCATTTACAGCATCATTGAAGCCCCTGCAAATATAATACATCAGTTTTCCGCTAAAAAACAGAAATACGAATCAAATACAATATTGTAAAAATCAATGTTCGAGAACTGCAGACAGATATGACCTTCAAGGAAGCAAATTATTTCATGTGGCTACCTGCTCAATCTTTGGCTGAATGTTCGCAAAACAGCAGGCTGTCTACCCAATCCATATACCACTTCACCACTTGATTCCTGAGCTATTTGCCTAATATATCGAAGTGCCTATCACAAAAGACGCCAATAACATTAGTCGACAAAATTTTGCAATAAATTCTACTTTATATGAATTAACAATAGTGAACTTACCGCAATGGTCATTTTTTGAGCCACCACTTTTGGTGATTCATAAAGTGGCCGTAGCACTTCTGGAACACTCCACGGCTATAGACAAGAATAAACAAATTAACGTACGTAACGATGAAAAATATATTTGTCTCATTGTTAAGATGTCTAACCTCAAGATTTAGATGGTCTACAATGTGGATGATTGAACCTCCACCATCGCATGGTCGAATCAAGTAGCCACTCGGGAGTGTTTCGGCCCTTACAAACTGAGCAGCAACAGCCGGATTAGGGCCAGTGCCAGAACCGGACAGGGACCTCTCACAGACCTTCAAAATGGGAATCAAAATGTATGCGCTAAGTATGCTAAATCATCTCATAAAGACAGCACAGTGAGGTCCACTTTCATATGTAAATTCTATGCAACTATTATTATGCATCAGATGACAAAATATACTTACCACAATACTACCATTCTCCAAAGTTGTAGTGTATCTCAGCGTCCAGAAATCCCGAGCAGGAGCTAGCGTTGTTGGAGCATATGTCTGTCGCCGACTTGAAGGTTACTCACAGGTATTATAAACAAATTGACACGAGATGTTCAAAGTTATTTGAACCTCACCTGTGTGTAAACAAGCTCAACGGTTCCTCCATTTCCGGCAGGAAACATTGTGAAAACTTCTAGGTTCCGACATTCTCGAAACCAAGATAAACGATCTTTAAGGATCTCTGCAATCTGTTGAAAATTTGGGATTCAGAAATTGAAATTCAAACCACAATTTTACATCTTATTTGGAAGTGTGAATTTACCTTCGTTGGTTCTAAACTAACAAGACCGCATGCTCGAGCTGCCACTCCGCCACCACTTTGTGAAATAGCAAAGATCCCAACCGAATCCGGACCAGGCTGGCATTGAGAAAAATAAAATTTAATAGAGATAATCAACATTACTTTAGTAGAAGAAACTTAGACTTAATATTCAAATCAGCATAGTATCAAAATGAAACTCACAATAATTATCTTCTAAAAGCCGTGACCAATGTTTTAAAAACCGACTGAACCAGTCGGCTAGTTCAACCAGTTGAACCTGGAATCCGCTAGTTTTTCTGGTTGTTTTGATTCTGATTACGCCTTAGTTTTTTTTTGCATTTCTTTATTTTCTTATTTTTCCTTTTTACATACATTTTTACTTTTTTAATTTGTCATCCTGGTTGAACCGATTGAACCATGACCCGAATGTCTAACCGGTTTGATCTCCGGTCCAATTTTTAAAACATTGGCCATGGCCTACAAGCACTAATTTAATTACTAAATTTATAGCAAAGAGTACTAATAACAAACCTTCATTCCAGGCATCTGGACCCAATCAACAGCAGTTCCTGTAGCCTTCGAAAGGAACTCTGTCAAAGTCTCCTCCGCAATTGATAGGAGTCTGCAAAGGATTACACAACAGAAAAAGAATTACGAAACCTTCAAGACGAAAAATCAAAATTCACAGAAAGTTCATTTCATAAGCCTTCAAATTACCCAGCAGGGTTATTAGCATCTCTTTTGGAATTTTGAGGAGTTGTAACCACTGAATCACAACTTGCATCGGTATTTGCTGCCGATGGCTGCATAGATCAAAACAACCAAATAAGTTTTACTTACTTTCATTGCACGATGAAGTAAAAAAAATATAAAATCCATTAATATCAACCTCGAGGCCTTAACTTAGTCTGTGTTCGGTTATGTGGTGACAAAAATTAATTTTGTAAAATTTATTCTGGTTAAAAGTGAATTCAATGTAAAATGATTTATATTAGGATACGAATAAGTTTGAAGTTAAAAATCAATTCTAGAGGCAAAATCTCTGAATTCTTGATTCAAGAGAATCAATTATAGTCGAGAATATTCAAACATGTCGAAATCAAATCAATTTTGCTTCCTCCAAAAGTAGAATTATGACATAAGACATCATGTTCCTCACACACACTTACAGTATGCAATTGTTGCCTCATAAATCCATTCTCACACACAAGCTGTGAAACTTGTTTCTGCAATCTATCATTTTCCTCCATCAACAACTTGTTCATTGCAGACAATTTCCTATTCACAGTTTGAAGCCTTGAAGCCTCTTTTCTTTGCTTCTCTCTACATCTGCACAACAATTCAAAACCACATCTAAGTGCTGATTTCACATATACTAATGAAGCTAAAACTTGTAAAAACAAAGATTTGTAGCAAAGTGTTACCTACCTTCGATTTTGGAACCAAACCTTGATTTGTTTTGGTTCAATGTTGGAAAGAATAGGACACTCACGAATCAATTGTTGTCTTCTCATAGAACTAGGTTTAGGACACTCAGCATAAACCCTTTCCAAAGCTTCAACTTGTTCAGAAGTGTACCTAACATATTTTCCTGAATCAAGATGCTTATCAATGCTTCCACCACTGCTACTACTTTCTCTATGCTGAGCCACAGCCATAGCCATGTTTCTTCCCACCCAAAAAACTCAAACTTCAAGGAAGAAGAAAATTGTTGGGTCTAGTAAAGAATGTAACTTTATATGAGAAATTGAAGAGATTTAATTAAAAAAGACAAGTTTAAGGAAAATTGAAAATGGGTTTGTGTGAAAGGAAGAAAATGAAGAAGAAAGTTTGGTTTTTTTTTCTTTGTTCTTTCACCTTCTACTGTTCCTTCTTTCACTTCAACTTTGACCACTAACAACACCATTACCTTGTGAACCAAGGTGGGTTTTATTTATTTATTTATTAATGTTTTAAAGGTTAGTGGAATCCATAAAAATGAAAGTGAAAAATTGAATCTTTTCTTTTGAACAAGATAAGTTTGAAATGGAGCTTGAGGTAGAAGGAAGGAATATGGAGTTTTGAAGAAGATAACTTTGGGGAATAGAAAGTGAAGTTGTCCTTGTCTATGTCTTTGTCTTCTGTCTTGTCTAATTAGTTGCTGTGTTGTTTTGAAGTATCTGAATCAGAATCAAGGAGAGGGAAAACCCTAATAAGCATTGTTGGTGGTGATGGAGGAAGGAAGATAGAAGAGAAGAGTGGAATAAAGGGAGAGAATAGAAGAGAATAGAAGAGAGAATAGCAAGCTCGGATATCGAGAAACATGGCATGAGACTGATGTTTTTTTTGGTTTATAAAACATGTACAATAAACATTTTCAGAGCATTTACAACTTTGTCCTTATTCTTGTCTTGTTCCTTCAAATTTACATCTTCCAAGTTTCACCCTACACAATTAATTTACAGTTTACAGTAAAATAGTGTTACTGTTTACCCTTTTGTAATATTTGTAATGTTAAAAAACTTCCTTTTAGTCTCTAATGGAATTATGCTAATCTTAAGATTAATTATAAATAATGACATGACATGCTTAGTTAGTGAGTAAATCAAAATTCGCTGATATTCTGTTCAACTTCACTTGAATGACAGGTTCATCAGTATTATATATCATATATGTTATTGTGTTATTGTTTCTTCTGAGATTTATTATTCCAATTTAAACTCTTTGATTCATAAAAAATAACATATCTAATAACTATAATCTTCTTGTGAATGGGATAATAGAGTTTATAGGCTTTGGATTCACAACCAACTCCTAAATGAACACACTTAATGCTCTTAGCATTAAGATTTCTACGATGCACATCAGTAACATTAGCATATGCCAAGCATCCAAACACCCTAAAGTAATGCACGGAAGATTTCATATTGCTTCAAGCTTCCTCAAGAGTCACATCTTTGATAGACAAAGTTGGACTTTTATTACGGTACATAAGTAGCCTATATATCTGCTTCTGGTCAAAATGTCTTTGGAACATTATTCATAGCAAGCATATTTCTAACCATATTCATCAGGGTTTTATCCTCTCTCTCATATACTCCATTTTGTTGTGGAGTATAGTTGCACTTAAATGCTTTAATACCATTGTTAGTGCAAAAATCATTAAAAACTATTGAAGTGAACTCACCACCCCTATCAATTCTAAAGCATTAAATTTGAAAATTTGATTCTTTCTCGACAACTGCTTTGAATCTTTTGAAAACTTAAAAAATACATGACTTTTTTTATCAATGGTTAAGTCCAATTTTTTTTTACTAAATTCATCAGTGAAGGTTAGTACTTGTTTCCACCATTTGAAGTTGGATTAACTGGTCCACGTATGTCAGAGTGAATCAATTGAAATTTCTCTATAGCTCTCTAGTTAGTATTCTTTGGAATATATCTCTATGATGCTTTCCGATGACACAATCTTCACAAGTTTCATCAATTTCTTACAAAATAGGTAACCATTTCCTTCTTTGCTATAGTACTTAATCCTTTGATGTTCAAATGACCATATCTGCAGTGCCATAAGCGAGCCTGATTCACTTTAGTAGCTTGCAAGCACGTTGGAATTATGACAGGTGCATATATCATATACATCGTAGCTGAAGACATTGGAGTAGACATAATTAAGTATTCACTATCATGATACACTTTGCGGAGATCATTAGAGAACACAATGGTCAAATTCTTTTGTTGAAGTTTGCCCATGTTCAACATGTTGTTTCTCAAACCTGGCAAGAAATACACACCAGTTATGACTTCACATACACAACTTCAAATTGCTTTTTTCAATAACTTGCATTTTTTAGTTGTTAATAGGCTTGACAAATTCTCTAAAGTTTTCATCAAAGTCAAATAGCCAATCTTTGTTTTCCACCATATGATTACTATGTCTAGAGGCTAAAAACCAAACTTCATATTTTGCATCAGTGCTCATTTTTCTTTCATTGTTTCTTGAGCCTTAAGTAACAACTCTTGATTCTCATTAAACTCTGCAAAGTTTGCACCTTCTTTCCAATTTGGACATTCATTATGATAATGCCAAGTTTATAACATATAACATTCAACCTAATCTCTATTTTGCCTTCCTCTACCCCTGCCACCATGAAATCCTCCTCTCCCTCCCTCCCCCTCTACCATAATATGACATCTTCAATGTTTGTTGATCCACTTTCTCTTGATTAGCCTTCATACGTTGTTCATGAACACATAAACAACTGCGTTGTCATCCTATGTGAATTCTATCCAATTTAAGACTTAAAAGATTTTCTTTTGTCATCCTATCCATTTTCTCGTGCGCTCTATAAAATTATGAAAATACTCTTGTCCGCTGCTTAAGTAACTAACATTTAAAATCTTGAAAAGTTCATGTTAGGAGGATTTTTTCTCAAAATTCTCATTTTTATAACGTCCGCTACTTAAGTAACAAAATGATAAAAATTGAAACTCATAAGACGTGCGAAAAACTGTTAGAATGACAAAAGAAAATCTCAAGAATTAATGATAGTAACAGAAATTGGACCAATTGAATGAACTAATATCATAATGAAAATAACCGATCTTCAAATTCCAATAATGAGACGTGTTCATATTTAATGTCGAACATGTCTTAAATATATAATTAGAAAGAAATCTAATGAATAACTAAAAATGCTACCATTAACAAAATGTGTTAAAGTGAATATTGTTAGCACTGTGTTTTTAAAATAGTAAAATTTAAAAATAATTAGTAAAGTAATTGAAAGTGGAATATTGACCCAAATATAGTACTCCATAGCAAATTATATAATGACGTGTTATTTCCATGTTTTGCCTGCTATTGGCATGCGCCAAAAGTAGTGTCACGTGCTTCCCATAAATCAAATGCTTACACAGCATATAGGTATATTCTTAATATAGTAAAAGAAAGTATATTATAATGAAAAATATGATATAAGTGTGATATTTGAGAGTTCAACCTCAATTCTTTTATATATAATTTGAGCCAAATATCAGGAAAAATAAATCATGTCAAAAACAAAATACATCCATGCCTCAGATGTAAATTTCCATTTTTTTTTATCGAGTTGAATTTACTGCTGAGTAAATATTGAAACACATGATCTACCAAAAAAAAAACTGAAATACATATATTTAAATATCTGACACGTTTCAAATCTGTCAATAAAAACTTATCAAAAATGTCAACAATTCCAATTTAATTGGCAAAAGATATCAAAATTGTTATGTCAAATACCGTATATAATCGAAGTTCAAACGTCAATTCTCTCACTTATTGTATGAGTTTATGATGCATTTTCCATTTCCTCTATATACCAATTTTTTTACCGAAAACAAAAATACAAATAACGTTCTTTTGGAATAAAAAGTATACAGTAGTGCCATTCGGTGGTGAACAAATTCATACAATAAAAAAATGTTATTATATTCAAACACAAAACAACAAATATGAATACAAAAGGCATTTGAAAAATCTACAAAATGACATAAACAGAGAAATTTTGACATATCTATCTATAAATAGTTGAAAATACACGTAAAAAAATAGTCAAGATCTTTGTTTGGATTTGATATAAGGAGGACATTAGAAAAGAAAGATTTTCCAATATACGACTTTGCGTTAATTACATTCCAAGTTAACCAATGACAAATAGCCACGTGGACAATGAGAAACACAAAGTTAAAAGAAATTGACTCCCAACATAGGAAAAGTTCCTTTTGATTCCATTGTGTTGTCGGCATTATTTGGGTGCAATAAGCTCACACCAGACAGCACAATCCACTCTTTCATTCTCTCTTTTTACATTGTGAGAAATTTTGAAATGAAGCATTACTGTATAGACAACACTTTGTGCTTCATTATGTGCATTTCTAGGGCTATAGCACCATTGAACATATAAACCAAAGCTCTCCTCTCTCTCTCTCTCTCTCTGTTAGGTTTAGTCTAGTGATAAGATATTTGAATAGTATGCAGAGGTCACGAGTTCAATCATTTGCACCTTTGTAAACGAAAAAAAGAAAGTGATTTATCACTTATAAAAATGAGCGAAGAGTGTTTAATTTGAACATATCTGATTTGCAATAACGATAATTTATTTAGGGGTTGAATAATTTATCTGGTTTGCACTAAAGATTAAAATTAAATGATCATGATTCGAGTTCTAATGAAAAAAAAAGAATATATTAACATTAACGATTAATTACTAGCATTGTTAGACTTGTCAATAATCAAATAATTATTAGTTCCATTGTTAGATTTGTCGATAATCAAATAAGAGATTATACATACAAGATAGAAGATTTCAAAGTGATTGTGGAAAGAAAGATTCAGCACCGAATGGTGAATCCAGGACATTGATGAAGAACAATTGTGGGTGAATCCATGACGTTGATGATATTTGCATACACTACAACTTTGATGAGTCGGCATAATGAGTAAAATGAGTAAGAGGTTCAAAATGAGACATATCGGCCGACACTAATATAAAACTTAGAGCCTAAAATAAAAATTATCACTTTAAAATTTAACGACAAATAAGTAAAAACAAACATTTTTATTAAAGAACTGTTAATTTAAAAGGAACAGAATAAATTAATAATTAAATAAAAGAAAACTCATATCCTTTTCTTAAACATAATTTACGAAGAACTTTTTATCATTAAAAATTAAGTCGACGCCTCAAAATTTACAACACTCACACATATTCTGGCATACAATTACTTGTGTCGGATCTAAAATATTCATGAAAGTATCTAAATTGCAATTTAAATATATATTTTTAAAAACAAATAATTTATTCACTAAATCATTGGACTTACAAAACAAAACATGGTTGAAAAACAAGTTTGATTTCATTCCTTTGTCAACAAAGGAAAGAACAAGAGGCACAGTAGGGGTGACATAAAGAACAAATGTGAAATTTTTTGCTCCTAATTATATAGTACAATCAATGGCATATGATGAGATATAACAAAGTCAAATTGAGAATATTTTTTCTTTAATAAACTTTACAGTGATGGGATTAACATTCTTCCACTTTGTCCCCCTTTTCTTCTCTGATTGTTCCATTTTAATTTTGTTTTCTTTATATGATTTAATTCATGTTCTTCCTAATGGGTGGAGGGTTCCCATCTCCTTTTTCTCTAAGTTATTGCTTTTTTCATAGGAAAGGAATATAATGCCAGTGTGCAACTTTGGGCCCCATTTGTGGTCCAATCAAAGTGGGCCCATCATGTCTGGGCTGGGCCCATATACTTACACACCCCCTCATTGAATTGAATTAATTTTTTCCTAAAGAAAATGGTTTGTTGCGTAAATGAATAGAATAATGAGGTGGCCTTTGCTTTGAGGGGTTGGTGTCTTTGAAGTGGAGACTAGGTCCCACATAAGTCAGCCACTTTGACACACAGTGAATCTTCTCACTTTTTTTTTTCTTTCTTTTTCAACTCTCACTTACTATTGCTTGTTTGGCACACTTATTATTTATTGTCATTATCTTACCCTATTTTTCATTTTTATATTTTTACAAATTTTCTCACATCATTTCACTCCCCATGCCTTGTTGTTTTCACAATAAAGCTTTTAGCCCATAAATGGATAAAAGATAACAATTCGGTGCCTTGGTGGTTAAGGGTGTTGCCTATGCAAAACTATGTGGTTTGAATGGAGCACATTATACACACTCTACCCTTCCATTAGGAAAAAATATGACTCATTGATTGAGGTGTCATTTTCTAACTAGTCTAAAATTGGAGTGTACACGTGGTGTGAACTAATCACAATCTAGAGTGTGATCGAAATGACTTAATAGCAATAACTTAATAACAGGTAATTCAACAAATATTAAATAGATTTTGATAGATTGATATCATCTTTGAATTTAAGTTGAACGTAGTCCGTTTTTATAAAATAGACTTATAGATTTTTTTTTCTTAGGTCTCTCGATAAAGTGTTTAAGATAATTGATTTTGTCATTTTAAAAAAATTAACAACAAAATTTATTTCCCGTTTATGTTATATTTGTATGTAATTATTTTAAATATATATTAATAATTATTTTATGCGGTAAAACCTACCTATCACATATAAAAGCATTTTGAAATTTTACCAAATGCTAAACTCTTAGCTACTAGTTAGTGTCAATCAAGGACAAGAAAATTATATTTGACATTGTTTAACTACCTGATTCAAGAACCTAGCTAGTCATAAAGAGGACTATTATTAGGGCAAAGGGAGAGGAACAATGGACTCATTAGTCACTTCAAATCAATGTGATCACTGATCAATGCTTGACAAGGTCACTCATTGTATAGGTTGTCTTATCCTTCTATTCCTTTTACACTATTGATTAATATTTGAGACCTTGTTGATAATTGACCTACAATCTAATAAATTATTGTATGGGTTGATTTTATTTATTTAATTAAACAAAGACATATTGCATTTTTTAACACTAGTATCCGATCTATTGGACCACTTAATCTAGTTCAAGGGTCAATTTTGACATCAAGTAATTTCAGTCTTTTCCTGATTACAGTTGTGTCAATCATCACTGAACCAAGATGTTGCCTTCTTTGTTCTTATGAAGTATGTCATGTTAAAAAAGTTTACAATCAAGGTCAAAACAATACAATAAGGTAGTTTGGTAGAAATTGGAGATATGAGTATAAAAAGGTTGAAGATATAATAAGACATTGTGAGTTTGAATTTTATGACTAACATTTCTAAAAAATAATTATTGACATTTATCATTAAAAAGTTCAAACAAATTGGCATGAATTAAAGTTAAAGAATAACTCTTGAGATTTTAATTATGCTATGCTTTCTTAGTAATACTCTATGTTTCTTTGCTCCATTAGCAAGTCAAATAGTAATTATCTCTTCCTAAGTAAGTGCCTTTCAATCATTTTCTTGAATTTGTTAAATATGCAAAGTGGGATAACGTCGTATCGATCACTTTAACTTCTTTGTCTTAAAGGAAACCGATCAAGTTTGAGAAAGAAAATTTCCCAATACATCCAAATTCTGAAGTCATCCATTGAGCATATTATTGCATGTCAATTTTTTTTGGGCTCATTGCTTGTCAATTGTTTTGGACTCATTGCATGTCAATTTTAAGATTGAAGTTATCATCCAAAAAATAAAAATTATGTAGAAATTGATAGCACTCCTTCTGGAATAAAGTGTACGTAAAGAAATTTCATTTTATATCTTTTGAAATGAAAGTATATATAAGTAAATGTTAACTATTTCTCTCATTTTAATGATTATATTTCTAAAATATAAATAATTTTTACCTTTTGTATTTTTAATGAATCAATTTTATTAGTGATAAGGTAATTTAAATAATATATAGACTTATTATTTTTATTGAGTTTGCATAGATTAAATGTGATCAGCTATAATTTTTTCATAAGTGTAATTTCATCAAATTTTACTTATATTTTAATTCAGAAGGAGTGGTAATTAGATGTCCACGTGAGCTTATCTCAATTGACAAGGGACGGAGTTTGAATTCCGGACAACCACTTATTCACTTTAAGGTGGAATTTCTAGCATGATCCATTGTTATAATTCAATATTAAAATAGAAAGGAAAAGAAAGGGGAAAATAAATTCTGAAATTATTTTTCTGGAAATTTTGCATCAACCAAAATCACATGTTAACAAAATCATGAGGACAATGTGAGAGGGAATGGTCTGAATAGTTATTCACAGTGTAGAAGAATAAACAATTGGCAGGGGAAAAACAAATATGGCGTGCACGCCGTTATATATAGAAGATGACGAAGAATTTGAACCACAACTTTGATGGCACTGTCGTCAAGCACACTATCACCGCGTTCATCGCAGTTGCAGTACCGAGTCATATATATAATCTCGTTGTAATTTTTTTCCACAAACCCTAAATCCAAAAACCCCATAACCCTAAACCCTTAAAACCTCGAACCCTTCCAATAAAAAAAAGCAAAAAAAAAAAAAAAAACAGTGTCAATGGCACCAACCCTTCTTGGGCTATTACCAATGGTGCCACCCCTTCTCGCTATAAAGTAGGGCAATTCAGAAAATTTATGAAAAAATAGATATGGTGGTGTTATTTTTATCTGTCAAAGTTATTTTTACACAAACGTACAATAAAAATTAGTTATTCTTCCACATCATATCATTAGAGGGGTATAATGCAATAATTTGGTGGAATACATAGTTGATATTGGATGACAGTCGGTGCATATCCCATTTTTTTCTAAGTATGCCCAAATGTTACTGTTATTGTAATTAAAAAAAATAATTGTTGGGTTTTTGTAAGTTCTATTTCGTGCCTTGTGGAAGGTTTATGTTAGCGTGATATCTTTGAAGATTTGTTTAGAAAATATTATCATGTAACTTGTGTGCCAAGACGCGCATATTTCTAGAACCTGTGAAGCCAGTTGATTTAGTTCTAAAATATGTATGTTGAAGACTCTCAAATCTGAAAGCATTGTGTGAACCCCGTTGGTCATCAAGCCCATGCTGCCTAGGCTATTTAAAGGAAGATGTAAAACTTAGTTTACTACGGAAGCTTTTATTGAAAAAGAGTCATTAGGATTTTAGTCTGACCATTGTTATATTGTGAGCCTCTCTAGTATCATCTTGATGCTAGAGTAGGACTTGTAGTTGACTTGTAATTTGTGAACCACTCTTAAGCTTTTAAGTACGGACGTTGGTTTGTGTTTTGAAGTGTGTTTTCACTCTTTACTGTTGTCATTGTAAACATGGATTGTGTTGATTGAGGGGAAGTGAGATGAGATTTCATATCTAGGAGTTCTTAGGTAGAAATTGCATGGGTAGTGCTTAGGTGAGAAGACGTAAACTGAGTGTTTGTTGGAGTCTTTGAACTGATACTATTTAGTGGATTTCCTTTTTGGCTTGGTAGCCCCCAGAGCAGGTGACGTTGCACCGAACTGGGTTAACAAATAACATGTGCTATTTATCTTCTGCTATTTACCTTATCTTGTCTATTATGTTATCTGTTGGTACGATGTCGTAACATCTCACTCAACATGGTGTTTTTCTATTGTTGCAACATCGTACACAAAATTTGTTACTAGCGTGCCAAAATTTCAATAATGTTCACTGTGTGTTCCTTATAGACAATTAATAAATTGGTTTTCATGTGTGGCTTTGGCTAAAATGAAAGAGCGAGACAAGTGGTGCACGGTGCACCATTTGTTAATATCTCTATAACGAATACGGATTTTACAAAATTCACCATTGGATTGAAAGTTTATATCATATAGATCCTCTATACAAATTTTTAAAGAAATTAAAAATTATTTGATATGTTATTGAGTTTCATCAAGATTAACAGTTTATGAATTTTTATTGAATACTGTGTTAAATCATAAGTTTTTGTAAACCCTAGAATCATTCATATTGATCATCAAGAAATAATTACTATACATGAGTGGAAGCGTACCTGAGTTTGAGTTTGCCATAGGTAGGGATTGAAAATCACTGGTATGTGGTCTTCCAACTGTAGAGTTCTGTATTGGCTCCTTAAGTCTCCTCTGATGGGGATTAAGAGAAAGAGTTTTGTCTGAGCCGTCACGTTTTTACGTTAGTCTACAATTGGGGACCATAACCCTTATAATAACCTTAGGGTTATTTTCTATTTTCAATATTCTAATTTGGACCCTCATCAAATTAGATATTGACTTATGGTATCTTATGGTATCTACACAATAAATTAACTTTCATGATATTTATGCTTTTAGCCATAGACTTATATATTATTAATTAGACCACTGATGCTTTGACTAATTACATAATGACCCTAACACATGTAATATTACAATAGTGACCCAAAAAATCCTAACAATCTTCCACTGGTCACATGTAATTGTACACATGTGTTAGACTTTATGAGCTCAAAATTTGCCATTATATTCCTTAAGCATATCCAAATTATCTCGTCCATTAGTCATGCCAATATATAGAACCAATGTGATTTTCGTTATATCAATCATAACTAAACCCATCAATGATCACCAATAGTGACACAACTAAATGACATAGATCCATCATGAAATGTGTAGCATTAAAATCACATGAAGTTGATCTAAATATGTCGATTTTCAACTGGTCCTACTTTACTTTAGTGAGATCATTCAATAATCATATTATACAAAATGTAAACTACTGAATATCAAACTTTATTAATTGAAAATATCCAAAATCATAGTATGCATACATAATACCAAACATAGAACATAAAATTTATAATCGACTAACTTCCACTAAACCAAAGACTCCGCTAACGGTAGAACACCCATGCGAGCAGTGTGCTCGTGATAGACCTTGGGTGGAAGACCTTTTGTAAGAGGATCTTCTATCATGGAGTTTGTCCCCAAGTGTTCTATGGAAATCTGTCCATTTTGTACCCTTTCCTTAACAACTAGGAACTTGATGTCAATATGTTTTGACTTGGTCGTGCTCCTATTATTGTTGGAATACAGGACGACTGATTTGTTGTCACAGTATAACTTAAGTGGCCTTTCAATTCCTTCCACAATCCGCAGCCCAGTGACAAGATTCCTTAGCCAAATCCCATGGTTGGATGCCTCATAACATGCTATAAACTCTGCAGCCATGGTGGATGAAGCCGTAAGAGTTTGCTTGGCACTGCGCCAAGAAACCGCACCACCAGCCAACATGTAGATATAGCCTGAAGTGGATCTTTTACTGTCTTGGCATCCAGCAAAATCTGAGTCAGAATATCCAATGATCTCTAACTGGTCTGACCTCCTATATGTGAGCATATAGTCTTTTGTTCTCTTCAAATACCTCATAACCTTTTTGGCTGCTTTCCAATGATCCATTCCTGGATTGCTCAAGTATCTACCTAACATCCCAACTATGAACGCAATATCCGGACGCGTACAAACTTGGGCATACATCAGACTCCCTACAGCTGACGCGTAAGGAATCTTTTGCATTTCTTGAATTTCTAAGTTTCCTTTTGGGCACTGACTGAGACTAAATTTGTCTCCCTTAGCAATTGGATTATCCCCTGGTTTACATTCCTGCATGCCAAACCTTTTAAGTACCTTTTCGATATAGCTCATTTGTGACAATCCTAGAATACCTTGAGATCGATCTCGATGTATTTGAATTCCTAATACAAAGGAGGCGTCACCAAGATATTTCATTTCGAATGTTCTTGATAGAAATTTCTTGGTTTCGTGCATTATGCCTATATCATTGGCGGCAAGCAGTATGTCATCAACATACAAGACCAGGAAAATACACTTGCTCCCACTAAATTTTTGATACACACAATCTTCAACGAGATTCACCTCAAAACCAAATGAGAGAACTACTTCATGAAACTCTTGGTACCACTGACGAGAAGCCTGTTTTAGCCCATAAATGGATTTTGTCAATTTGCAAACCATATTCTTTGAGTCTCCCGACACAAAGTTTTCTGGTTGCACCATATAGATCGTTTCATCAATGTTACCATTGAGGAATGCCGTCTTGACATCCATTTGATGGAGTTCCATATCATAATGTGCAACAAGAGCCATGATTGTCCTAAAAGAGGCTTTCGATGAAACCGGAGAGAAAGTCTCTTTAAAGTCAATCCCTTCCTTTTGAGTATAACCCTTAGCCACAAGACGTGTTTTATACATCTCCACATTACCGTTAGAATCCCGCTTGATCTTAAAAATCCATTTGCAACCAACGGGTTTCACACATTCTGGTAACGGGACAAGTTCCCAAACTTTATTGTCTTGCATGGACTTATACTCCTCCTTCATCGCTTCAATCCACTTTTCCGAGTTGGAATCCTGCATTGCTTGACGGAAGTTGATTGGATCATCTTCCATCGTCCCATTATTCTCCTCATGTTCTTGGAGATAGATTTCAAAATCATCCGGAATAGCATCTTTCCTGTTTCTAGTGGATCTCCGCAATTGTATTGGTTCTTGTGACACTTGTTCTTGAGGATTTTGAGTTTGTTCTTCATGAACTCTAAGTCATCTTGAGTAGGAGGAATTTCAACAATGTCTTGTGGAGGTTCCTTACTTGCTTGATCAAAAGCAACTGTATGAAACGGTTCTAAAATTGTTATCAATTTTGGAATTGTTATCGATTCTTCCTCTAAGACAAAGTCTCTAACCTTATTCTTCCCCCCAAACTCAATATCCTCAAAGAATGTGGCTGTTCCCGTCTCAAAAATTGAATTTAATTTGGGATCATAAAATTTGTAGCCCCTAGATCTTTCAGAATAGCCAATAAAGTAGTTGCTCACTGTTCGGGAGTCCAATTTCTTTTCATTTGGCCTATAAGGCCTTGCCTCAGCTGGACATCCCCACACATGAAAATGTTTTAGACTAGGCTTTCGTCTAGTCCAAAGCTCATAATGTGTTTTGGCAGCTGCCTTTGTTGGTACTCTGTTTAGAATGTAAGCTGCAGTCTTTAGTGTTGTGAAGAAGATTTCCTTCTTGAACTTGGTTGGATTTTGATGATAACAAACTCACATCACAAAAGAAGAAAACTTATGGATGCTCAAGATAAAAAATCAAGATAAAGACCAAGACTTTAGGCTTTTTATTAAATTAATTGTAAGTATGGTCCTTATCTTTGATCTATTACTTTTAATAATTATATAACTTAGAATGCTCATAAATTATTTTAAAATTAATTACAAATAAGTTTCTAAGTTAAATATAAAAGTCCATATGAAGCAAGCTGTAACATCCAGTAATTTTCTTTATTGTATATGCATGTATTTTATTTTTATCTTATAGTGTTTATTATATATAGTCTAATTGTATTAATTTGAAGCAAAAAGAAATTTTATATAAATATTATCAAAATGAAAATAAAAATAGAAAACACGTGGAGCTTAGGTATATAATTGGATAGGGATTATTCATTATTATTATTTTGTTTCTTGGTTAGTTTTAATTAGTAATTAGTAAGGGATAATAAAAACAATATGGTAAATGTACAGCTGGTTGGAAAAATAGATCATACGTGTTGTTTCAAATTGTGTTGGTTTGCCTAGGTTATAAAATAAGATTACAACTTCTTTCCTATTTTTTAGGTAGCATTTTCCACTAGTGCCTATTATTTAGTTATTCAAGAAAGAAGTTATTATAGGAAACTATTGATAATCAGTTATCTCATATAATGTTCTCATTCTGACTTCACGCTCTTAGAAAATAGAAAGAAAATTTGGAGATGGAGAAACCATAAAATAGAAACTCGGTGGAGAAATAGAGAAGAGCAAAAGAGCAACCTTAAAAGTTAGTAAATAGGTTCTGTCACCAAGTAAGAATACTTTTACTCTTGCTATTCATATTCTTTTCTTTCTATTCCCAATTCATATCCAGATATCAGTTTAAATTTATGAACATTTTGGGGATAGTATTAGTCTTGAATTGAATTAGATTATTGATACTAAAATTAATAGAAAACAAGATTTCATCCTTTTAATTGTTGGATAATATTGTTATGTCTTATTCCAGTTTTCTTTTAGTTCTACAGTATGAACTTCAAAACGAAAATATATGCATGTTAGACTATTATTCTATTTTTTTTAATGAAACTTTTAAACGTAGCATGCCTATATAAGCTTGGCAAATTAGCAAATTTGTTTATGGTTTAAGTAACTTTAATTAAATGAAAAGAATGGTTCTACTAAAAGGATATGCCTATTTGTAAGAGTAGTATTTTCTTATTAACATATATGTTGATATTTTGTTTCTATTTATCCTAAAGACATGCTTCACTTTTTGGTCTTATGGCCGGTTGTAAACTTTTGTAGAGCAGGAAAGTATTTTATTTGAACATTAAAAATAAATAATAGAGTAAGTGGATATGAATGATTTTGATTGTGTGTAACGTTACTTTTAAAATGTTTTATTTTGATAATAAAATAATTAATTAGTAGTGGATTGTATGTTAATCAACCGGAAGCCTTGGGTAGGAATTAGGAGTAAGTAGAATTTGAAATCTAAGATTAGTAGTTATTTCTTTGTGAAGGGTGAGCTTATATTGGAGCAAGGATTGTTGTTTGTATGTTGATTAGGAGGTGCTGCTGCTGAGGTAAGAGGGTCCTCCGTTGTTGTTTACCTTATTTATACCATATGCTTTTATGTGACTGTTATGGTGTGTGTAAATGATACATGAATTCTCATGATGCATTTGTTTACTTGCTTCTTGTTATTCATGAATTTATTATGTCTTTTGATTTCCTGATTGTGGTTATTGATGGTTTCTTTTGGTTGGAGATTGAGTCATCATTGGTGTCTTTTGGTTGGTGAGTGGATTCATCATTGGGGAGATATTGTTTCTAAACTGGAGTTAGAACAAGATCACTTTGATTAGCTACTCGGTGTAAGATTTTCTGGTGTGACTAACTTAATGGTGATAGGGTATTCATACATTCATTGGTGTCGATGTGGTTTGGAATAATACCCAACGGTGGGGTATTTGTGTCCAATGGTGGGACATTTACTCTGCGGAGCGGTGATATCCTGATCATATAAAATGCATTAGGGTGTCATATAGACTAACCCCTAGGATTTGGTGAAACATTGGAGAGTGTAACTACGGTGTCGTGTGGTGAGTGATTGGTTCCTGTGGCTTTTATCGTTGATAATTTATGAGTTTTCAGCATGTATATATATGTATACTTGACCCATGTTTTCCTATGTTTTGGAGCGACCCTCATGAATAAATTTGGCCAGGTTAATAATCCAGTAGATCAGAGTTGCGCATCGGAAGTGTGGTGTGTAGTTGAGGCTTCGAGATTTGTCGACATTGGTGGTTGTCTTGTCGAGAAAGATTCTCACAAGCTCCCCAATTATGGCCAGCTGTAGATTGAGTGTTTGGGTAGAAAAAGGTCAAGAGTCTTGGTTTAGAAATTTATTGAGTTAATGATAAGTGTGATATTTTGTAATTACTATTACTCTAAATTATTATTTTTGAGAGATTATTATCACAATGGTTAATATAATGTATTATTAGTTCATTTGATTCTTTAGTAAGAAGAAGAAAAAAATAGTCTTTTTACTTAAAAGGTGTGTAGTTAATGTCCCGAAAATCTGGGATGTTACAGTTGGTATCAGAGCGGTGATTCTCGGACAAATATTTTTGGGTTGGGACGATCTTATATGACGCATATTTTGTATGACTTATATATGTGCTGATTCTTAATGGTTATGAGTGTTATTCTTTGGCGTGACAAGTTGTTTTGAACTTTTTTTTTTTTTTTTTGAAGATTGAACTGATTACTTTAATCCTGATTTTTGTTGTGATTGCTTAACAAAGGGAGGGTTACTATTTGGCTAGTTACTTGCTGATTGCTTATGTTCCGTGGAGTTGGTTTTGGATTGTGTTCTGTTATTGCATGTGGGTTAGGGAAGTTGTTATTTTATGACTCTTTGTGTTGATTAAATGATTCTATGTGCTTACCTATGCTTTATAAATGAATAGCTATGATAAAAATTGGAACTTTATAAGTTGTTGCTATTTGAGATAATTGAAAATATGAGTGATTATTGATAATTTCATGTTGGTTCCTATATGAAAAGTCCTTACTTGTTCTTGTGGTTGAAGGTTATGCATTTGTGATTATTTTTGTTAAATTTAGGCATCTAGTTTTAGTTCTAATGTTATGCGTATATGATGGATATAGTTTCCTCTATGATGTAGTTCCAGGGTGAAATTATTTGAAATAATGAGTTTACTTCTTCGTGATTATAGGTCTGTGATTAGATATAATGTTTCAGCCCATATAGAAATAATTTTAGATTTTAGAAGTCAGGAGGTTTAGAAATTTAATTACACTGCTTTGGGATGAAGGTTGTGTTTATTGTATATGTCAACGCATAGTCAATGCTATAATTCATCTCTTGATTCTGTTGACTTATGAATATATTGGCACACTAGTTAATGTTCTGGTACTGTTGCATGGATCTATGCAATTTGGTGATTTTAGTAAACCTTTACTTGAGGGAAGTTTTTCTTGTCAATTGTTAATTATGAGCTATTATTAGTGAGTATGGTTGCCGAGTTTTTATTGATGAGTCTAAACAATTATTTTCACAATAAAATTTGAGGAGTAATCTAAGAAAATAATTTTGGAAAGTAATGTGGTCTTGGTAGTAAGTAACTAAGATGATGGGAAAGGTTGGAGTGTGTAATTGAGTAAAAAAAAAAGATTCGTTAAATTACTTTATTTAATATTCGGAATGATGATTTTCGGTAGTAACATGTCGATACTTAATTAAGTAAATGGGTTGTGATTCATGAATATTTTAAATGATGACAAGTTCATGATGTGTTTGTTTTATGAATTCATTTGGTGTACATTGTTATGTGAATTCTATTGATGACGAGTCTTATTGTTAATGAATTATGAAAAAGTTGGTGATGAATATTCTTTAAATTATTGATGGTGAATGAATTATATTGGTGTGTTAATTGGTGTTGAATATTAGTGAACAATTCATGTTTGATAAATGAATAAATTGATGGTGATTAATGATGATGAGTATTGATGTTACCTTTGAATGAGATGAATAGATATCCTAGGCCAATGAAGTGAGAGACTAGGTGCTAGAAGTCTTGAAGTGAATCTTTTGGTTTATAGGGTTGGTATGATGCAGTATCATTGAGAGAAGTATCATGCCGGATGTGACACATTATCATTTGGGAGAAGTGACCACATGGTGCAGTATCATTGAGAGAAGCACACCCGCGTTGAGATTGTGAATCCGTAGTGCACTATCGAAGAAGAGAAGTAATTCAGAGTAGAATAGTATCATAGAAACAAGAGGAGTTTGTAGCTATAGTTTTCATTTTTGCAATTGTTTTCTTTATTGTCCTCCGGTGTGTAAGATTTGAGTGGTGTTTAGAGTATTCTTGTTGAAAAATAATCTTTCATATTGTTTAGCTTAAAAATATAAAAAAAAAGAGATTGTGACATTTAAAGAGATTGTTGGGAGTTTGTTATGTTGATTGGTTTTGGTTTTCTGTTATGGTTTTAGGCTTCTAGTTCTTTGGTTTTGGAATTGTTGGTCTCCTATTGTATTGGACATGTTTTGTTACCACCTTGGTCTGTTAGCCTCTTGTTTAGGTGCCTCAGATTGATTTTATTTTCTACATCTTAGTAGCTAGTTTCCGTTCTATGGGGTATGGTTGTTGGTTTTTCTCATAACCTTGTTGCTTCCATTGTGTCAGGGAGTAGTTGTGTTTATTTCTCTCGTTTTGGTGGCGAGTTAGTATTATCATTTCCTTGATTCTTGCTTCGACGGTGTTCTACCTATCTCTCGTCATTTGAATTTAAACTCATATTGGTGCAACGATACTTGGTGTGTGTATTAAATGGGTAGAAACTAGAAAAGTTACAATTTCATAGTATATTGGATTGGATAATGGAATTGTTTATTTAATTTTCGTGTTGAAATTATCTATGAATAAATATGATTAGAAATATATTGAATATATGATATAAGCATGATCGTATGAATTGGTTAATTATGTGACATTTTTATGGAAATGTTGTCTTGATGTTTTATGAATCTTGTGGTTATTTTACTTGAGGTAATATAAGTTAAGGGGTATTATTTTCTTCGTAAAATAAAGGTTATATTTTGTATACTTTGTTACTGTCACATAATTAGTTTTCAGGTGCTGTTTTTCGTCTGTCTATCACTATAACATAGTTTTTGTATGTGCTGTTTTCTACTTCCTGTCACTAAAATTTGTCCTCTATGAAACTCGGTTTTTGCTGTCTGTCACTAATAGTGATGATGTTTTCGGTTATTTTCGTGTTGAAAATTCTGTTCTTTGACAATTCTATTACCAAAAATATTTTTGGAAGGAAATTAAACAATTTACGATTTGGAGTAAATGAGTATTTTGGACTGATGATATTCTAGTGTGAGTTGAAGATAGGAGTTGGAAACATTAAAGATGATGTGAACACATGTCATTTATGTCATGTGTCTTCTTCTTGTTACCGGGTTGTTTGATTTATTGTTTGTTGACCTTGTCATCTATTTTTGTAATCTTAAATGAGGTGTTATTGTGGAGCTTGCGAAGTTAATAGAACATGAATCTTTTGGGATATGACTTAATTTAAGTATTTGTGTTATTTTGTGAACCTTTTTTATTTCGAACCTTTCTGTCACATAATTAGTTTTCTTGTGTCTTTCTCTTTCTCTTCTCTCTTTTATTTTTCTACATATTGAATCATACATTTGTGATAACTTTAAAGAAAAATAAAAGGAATCCAAAACATCTCTAAAATAACCAAAAAAAAAGGAGTATTGAAACCTTATTCACCCCCTCTTAAGTTACACCTTTAAACTTACAAGTGTCTCTCCCCAAAGTGACTCTGGCAAGGTAGAATGACAAATCATACTTCTTACCATATCCTTAAGAGTTTGGTTTCGTCTTTCAGCAACATCGTTCATGCTAGGTGATCCTGGCATAGTGTACTATGGGACGATCCCACATTCCTCTAGGTATTTGGCAAAAGGCCCTGGACGTTGTTCACCTGAATCGTCATATCTGCCGTAATATTCACCGCCACGGTCGAAGTTGACTTTCTTAATTCTTTTGTTGAGTTGATTCTCAACTTCAGCCTTAAATGATTTGAACACATCCAATGATTGAGACTTTTCATGTATAAGAAATATGTACGCATATCTAGAATAATCGTCTATGAATGATATAAAATATTGTTGACCATTCCAAGAAGGTGTCCGAAATAGTCCACAAATGTCCGTATGTATCAATTTTAAGACATCCGTAGCTCTATATGCACCAAATTTCTTTGTTTTGGTCTGTTTTCCTTTAACACATTCAACACAAACATCAAAATTCGTTAAGTCAATGGAATCTAAAATTCCATCAGACACCAGTCGCTCAACTCTATTTTTAGAGATGTGACCTAGACGTTTGTGCCATAATGTCCCTGAATTATTAGTATCAATTTTACGCTTAGTACCACGTGATTCCACATTTAAGGATTCGCCATAGGAAGTTATTGTATCAAGCAAATATAGATTATCATAACTCATAAGTGAACCAGTTCCAACAATATTTGAATTAAAAGACAACTTAAACATATTATTCCCAAATGAACACAAATAACCTGATTTGTCCAAATAAGAAAGTGAAATTAAATTCCGCCTAAATGACGGTACAACAAAAGTGTCTTTTAAATCCAAATAAAATCCGGTACACAATAATAATAATCTAAAGTGCCCTATAGCTTCCACCTCCACCAACTTGCCATATCCGACATAGATGTATCTTTCAACATCACTTGGCTTTCGGTAGTTTAGGCAACCCTGCATTGAAACACTGATGTTAGTAGTTGCACCTGAATCTAACCACCAATGTTTATAGGTTTTGAAGCTAAATTGACCTCAGAACAGACCAAAGAAAAAAAATGTACCTTTCTTTGCACGCCAAGCTGATATTTAGGACATTTCTTCTTCACATGTCCAACTTCCTTGCAAAAGATTTCCTTGCTGAGATTCAAAAGCGCTTTAAGAAAAGCGATAAGGCAGAAACAAGTACTCTGCTTCAGAAATTGATTTCCATGAAGTATCAAGGCAAAGGAAACATAAGGGAATACATTATGAGTATGTCGAATATCGTTTCAAAACTTAAGGCACTAAAGCTTGAGCTGTCAGAAGAATTGCTCATTCATTTAGTATTGCTTTCTCTTCCTCCACAGTTTGGACAATTTAAGATATCTTATAATTGTCAGAAGGAGAAATGGTCTCTTAATGAGCTCATTTCATTTTGTGTGCAAGAAGAGGAAATGATGAAACAAGATAAGACAGAAAGTGCTCATTTTGCTAGCACCTCTAAAGACCAGGGCAAAAGAAAGAAACCCCATGAGCCCAAAATTGAAGCTGCAAGTGTCCCAGCACAAAAGAAACAAAAGCAGGATGAAAATTGTTTCTTTTGCAAGGAAGCTAGACATGTGATGAAAAAATGTATCTTTCTTTGCACGCCAAACAAACATGATATTTAGGACATTTCTTCTTCACATGTCCAGCTTCCTTGCAAAAGAAACAATTTTCATTCTGCTTTTGTTTCTTTTGTGCTGGGACACTTGCATCTTCAATTTTGGGCTCATGGGGTTTCTTTCTTTTGCCTTGGTCTTTAGAGGTGCTAGCAAAATGAGCACTTTCTGTCTTATCTTGTTTCATCATTTCCTCTTCTTGCACACAAAATGAAATGAACTCATTAAGAGACCATTTCTCCTTCTGACAATTATAAGATATCTTAAATTGTCCAAACTGTGGAGGAAGAGAAAGCAATACTAAATGAATGAGCAATTCTTCTGACAGCTCAAGCTTTAGTGCCTTAAGTTTTGAAACGATATTCACCATACTCATAATGTATTCCCTTATGTTTCCTTTGCCTTGATACTTCATGGAAATCAATTTCTGAAGCAGAGTACTTGTTTCCGCTTTATCGCTTTTCTTAAAGCGTTTTTCAATCTCAGCAAGGAAATCTTTGGCATTAGTTATATCTTCAGATATAGTACCTCTAAAAACCTCAGGAATGTCGCGCTTAATGATCATCAGACACATGCGGTTGAAGTGATCCCACTTCTCATAATATGACTTCTGTTCAGAGGTCGCATTTTCCGCAGGAGAAGAAGGTTGCTCCTTTCTTAATGCAAGGTCAAGATCCATGCAGCCAAGAACAATTTCTATGTTCTCTTTCCAGTCCTTGAAATTTGCCCCATTAAGGACCGGAACCGAATTCACATTAGCAGATATTGAAGCAATTGTAGCTGAAAAGAACAAAAAAAAAAATTGAACATTTAAATATACTCACATAAAGTGAAAACTGAATTAATAATTTGTTCAAATAAAGACATAATTCATCTCAAGATACATAGTGCACCATCAATATTGAGCCTTTTGACACTAATATTAACTGCTAGTGGTACTCTTGTTGTAACGATCAAACATTGACGATAAAAAATGTCGAATAATAAACCCCTCATTTGATTGATTCACTATCCACATATAAAACCTTATAATCATCACATGTTTACCATCACAGGTGCACTTCTAATTCTGTAAAATATTTCCCTTCCTTTAGGCCGGTTAATATTCACATAAGTTACAAGTGCACAACCTTTTATATTTTAAAATGAATTAATTTACACAAAAGAGGTTACTTGACAACGTTATATTTCAATCAACTTATTTTAAAATATATATACTTAAACGGTCAATTATTTGAAACAAAAACATTACTTAACCGAAATTACTTAAACAAAAATTTGACAAAGCTTAAATCTTCTCATCTTTATAGTTTTCAAAAGAATCACTCAACCACACTGTGATCCTCAAACTCTCAAGTCAATTCGATGCTAACTAAATGAGTCCACCTCAGTTTATACAAAATCAAGTATATATTAATAATCAAGTTAACTCAATTTTGATAACTATGGTTGATGTTATATAACCTCAAACTGTAAAAATTGAAACGCAAACGTAATTGAAACACACACATATATATATATATATATATATATATATATATATATATACAAAACAATTTTTAAATCAAATTGAAACTGGATGACGAAACAATTTATATACTGGATGACGAAAAATTGAAACTCAAACTGCATATGCATATATATTGAACAGAATAAAAAAAAAACCAAATTGGCATACAAAATTGTTATTTACTGATAATCAAATATGATGCTCTATACCAATTGTTAAATCATAAGTTTCTGTAAACCCTAGAATCATTCATATTGATCATCAAAAAATAATTACTGTACATAAGCGGAAACCTACCTGAGTTTGAGTTTGTCATAAGTAGAGATTGAAAATCACCGGTATAGGGTCTTCCAACCGTAAAGTTCTGTATGGGCTCCTTAAGTTTCCTCCGATGGGGATGAAGAGAAAGAGTTTTGTATGAGCCGTCACGTTTTCACGTTAGTCTACAATGGGACCATATCCCTTATAATAACCTTAGGGTTATTTTCTATTTTCAATATTCTAATTTGCCTCCCATCAAATTAGATATTGACTTAACAATTTGAAAAAATTACACATATCAAGGAAGCACAGTCTACATCGTTATTTTTATTTAATACTCCTACTCTTCTATTTTTAAATTTATTTCATGTATACCCTTATTTAATTACTCTCAATTCAACTAACTTACTTATTTTTAATATTCTCTTTCATAATAAATAAGGGCATAAGTGAAATTAAATATTTAAAACATTTGAAAATTGGTCAAAATTTCTTATAAAAAAGACCAATTTTTTTTTCCAAATTGTTCCTTATAAAAAAGACAGAAGGAGTAAATTTTTGGTCCAGCAAGTTTTGATTTCTATAGTAGCCATGGCTACCCATGTGTGCCAATTTGAGAGTTCAAATATAATTAGGAAATACATATATTTCTTTTTAAGTAACTTTTTAGTTCTAATTTTGTTAACAACAATAGGCCCAAAGCATCTGAATATCAAGCACAAAGATAAATTAGGTGACAGTATAGTAGTAGTAACACAGTAGTACAAAACTACAAATAAATAAAAGTAGTGGTAAAACAAGTTTTCCAGAGCAATAAATGGATAAAACAAGCAGTTGGTTTTGGGTATCTGTGGACTCAATTATGAAATATAGTTGCAGTTTCTGATTGTAATTTTTCTAGAAAAGAGGACCTGCCTCATAATAACTCGGACAATCTTAACAATTTCTGTCCAAATTTAAACTCTCATTATACAAACACCAACTACCACCCCATCACTCATTCTGTACTTTCATTTAAGACTGTCACACCGAATTTTGTTATGATATATAGGAGTAATTCCATAAAAATAGTGGATAATCTATCAAGCACGGACACCGGATACGATATGGACACTGACACTGACACGTCGACATCGATAATAATTTGAAAAAATGATTTAATTTAGTGTCATCATAAAGGTGTCGGTATCGGACACCGACACTGACACGTGTCTGACACGCCTAACTTGAGGAGTGTACGTGCTTCATAGTGGATCACTGATAAAATAAGAGTAGCTTATAGTTTATATCAGATGACTTATAATTTATAGTTTATATTGGATGACTCATAGTTTATAGTATATACTCTATCCGTACTAAAATATAAGTCACTTTGAGAAAAAAATTGTGTCAAATTATAAGTCCTTTTATATTACCAACAAAACATTTAATGTTATTTTTATATTATACCATTAATTATTTATGTCTCTTTGTTCTTTCAATTTTTTAATTTATCTTTATCATATTATTAAGGAAAGACAATTTTTTAAATAAACTCATAATTTATCTTTTTCACACGATATTAATTACATTTTTTTGTTGATAGACGAAATGACAAGGTCATTGAAAACTCACACGCACACAAAGTGGATTGACCGGGGTTCGAACCCCGATCTTGACGTCCGACACTATCAATTTCAATATTTCTACCAGTTGAGTTAAGATTTGTGGACTATTAATTACATTTCTTAATATGCGTAAAAGTACCAAAGTGACTTATATTGTGGTACGGAGGGAGTAATTGATAAGATAATTGAAGTATTTGATAAAATTAATAATTTAACTAGCTAATAAATGTAAAATGACATAAAATAATATTCTTAATTAATAATAAAATTTATATTTAAGATAATAATTTAAAAAAAAGAATCACAAATCACTCAAATCCTACAAACAATAATCTATTGAAGTAGGACAAAAAAACCAGTTGAAGAGAGACGGAGAAACATGAAAACAGAGCGTGCAAATATATGATACATGAGATGCTCTAAAACATAATTATATTGTTTTAAATTAAAATAAATTATAAAGGCTAAAATTGGATTTTACTTAAAATAATATGAATAAAAATGAAAGAAAAATGATAAACTGTAAATTATGAGCTTGTAAACTATTTAAAATAGTGTTTTAAAATAAGCTATAAAATCGAGATGAAAATACTGTGATCAAATAAGTCTTTTAGCTTTTAGTCTTACCAAAGAGACTCATAGTCTCACCAACCTAATGGAAAACCAAAGATTAATTTTCAGACCGGCCGATATTATTATAAGAATTTTTTTAAAATTTTTTTGATTCTATTAGTAAGAAAAAGTTACAACTTTTAAGATATATTTATTGTTTAAAAGATTTTGATACTATTTATTTTTTGTGTCATGCTAACATGAACTCCAAAGACACATGCTAATGTATCATAATATAGAAATTTTGTCTTCTTTAAGATTCTCACACAACAAAATTGATTAACAGAAATCTCTCTCTCCGTCGCGAAGTTGTTGCGAGAATGATTCTCATCCTGAGCGCTCACTTTGTCACGACCATGCTACAACGTTGCCAAATTCAATTTGAAAGAATATCTCATAGTTTTCACCTCTTTCTCTCTAAAGCAATGAGATTTATTCTTTCCTCAAAGGAAGAAGAGCTGGGCATATATGGGCCAAGGTCAGTGGGCTAACCCGTTTAATTCGCAGCCCGCACAGCCTTAACATCAAAAAAATTCGGTCCGTTTATATTTATACCCGTGTGGGTTGCACTGTTAAAATCGTGGGGAACGCAGGTTAAATGTAACAGTCCGAGCCCATTTTCTACGTATTTAATAGACAATCTCGGCACTGCCACTCATTCCGTAAGTGACAATTTTTATTTTTAAAGAAACAGATGTAGGAAAGTGCTACATCAACAAAATATGATTAATAATAACTAATAGTACAAATAGAAGGGGATCAAACCAAAACCTTCTAAGAAGTAATAAACTTTAAGTTTGGAAGATCAAACTTGTTCCTAAAAAAATCATCTTTAATTCTATTTGGAACATCATTTACTCCAACAATAACTATTATGGTCAGTTTGGTGTGCAGGATAGGATAGAGACATGACAACATAAGAAGTTGGATAAGGAAAGAATATGATAGTGACAGGATAAATACATATTCTATCATGCGTTTGGTGCGCACAAAGGGTAAGAAAGATGATATCATTATTTTATCATATCCTGTGTTTGGTGCACACTTGATATTGACATGATAAGATTAAATAAATAAATTATTATTGTAAAACAAATGCATTTTTTTATAAAAAATTTTATATTTTTAATTAACATAAAATAAAAATTTAATTATTCACATAAGTTATTTCTATAAACTCAAAAATAAGTCGAATCCTTTATTTGTTTCGAAGAAAACAAACAAACTAGAATTAGAAAAAGTGAAAAACACAAACTTTTCAAATTTCAATCATATAGCAAAACAGTCAAAAAAAAAACGTTATGTTGTGTATTGAATTCTCTTTCAAATCCAACCATAGTATTGCACAGTTAGATAATGAAAAAATAGTATGTAGTAGCAATTCTTTGCAACGATTGAAATACGAATAGAGATTATGAATTAGGAAAATTATTGAAAGATGAAGAATAAAATAAACGTAATATAAACAGCAACGATTGAAATAGGAACATAGTTTGGGAAAATTAGTGAAAGAAGAAAATTAGGAAAATTATTGAAACAAAGGATTTGATGGGGAATCGAAGGATGGGTTAAGTGAGAAGAGGAAACGTGCGCCTGATAGTTTTATGCTATCAGGTTGCTAACCCACCAAAAACTAAGGAAAAGAATAACAAAGGATTAATAGGATAGGATTAATATTAGGTTAAATTTATACTTTCCAATTGGTGTACCAAACAACGGATAACAATAGGATATGTTAAGTTTATGCTATCCTGTCTCCCTATCCAGTGCACCAAACGGACCCTTAAGACTTAATCCTATATTGGCAATCTTATCCGTCCGGTGATTGCCCTCCCTAAAGATGTGAGAAACCAAAAAATTCATCTTGCTAACAATACCTAGGCAATTGTTCCATCTGTTTGTTAGGAACCAAGGCACTAAAGAGGCAAACTTGAAAGCAAGCAACACCAACCTTGAGTTAGTTTCTAGCCAAAAGTTTAACCAACCATTCAACTCAGCAAACTCAATGGCTATCATCGCATCGCAGCAGACAGTTCAGCACCTAGACCCAAATTCTCTGCAAACCAACCAACACAATCAGCCTGAGAATTTCTGAAAATTCCCCACAAGAAGCTTGAGTTAGTTGGCTCAAACCCCCACAAGAATGCAATTTTTTATCTTTAGTACTACTATATTTTTTAAATGCAAATAAATACTACCATATCTCTCAATCAAGATCAAGAGGGCTAATAAATTTTTTAAATTTTGCAGACACCAGAATCAATCCGAGTCAAGTTTCAAGGACCCTTGCATTGCATAAGGCTAGCAGCAGAAGTTTCAAAAGTGCTGATAGAACTTGCCAAAAGCATAAAGAATTGTTGCCATTTCTCACCAGAAATTTTCTTTGATCATCTTCATGAAGCATTGGAAGAGCTGCTAGTGCACAAGCAGGAACAATAAGACAGAAGGTGTTGAAGAGGAGCCAGACGAGTAAAATGGCTATCATTGGTCTTAATTTTTCTGAAGCATTGCCTTTTGCTGCTTTTGCTCCCTTGCTTTTGGAATCAACGGCGAAACTTGACTTAATAATTAATGAAGTTAAAGAACTTGGGAGGTTGGCATGCTTCAAAGAGTATACACCTGGGTGATGATTTTTTTGTATGTCAAGAGAAACCAAGAGTTGATGTGAGCAACCAGTTACCTCCCTGATGGAGTAGAATGAAGGAGGGGACAAGGATATGCATTCTTTCATGATATCATGTGGAATCAATTTTGAGGCTAAAAGTTATCTCATCTAACTATTAAAATAGTATGTAATTAGATTCGAGTTAGATTGCTTTTAAAAAAAATTGATTGTCCCCGTGAACATAACTCAATTGGTAAGGACATTGCATGAAAAATGCAGGGACCGGGGATTCGAACTCTGGTACTCCCGCTATTTCAGCTTAGAAAGTGAAATTCTAGCCACTATGCTATTTAACAAAAAAAAATGATTTACCTTGATTAAGTTTGGTTTAAATTGTGCCAGTTGATTAGGTTTTTATCGATATATAGTTACATGTTGATATTATACTATCAATTAGTGTGTTACAAGGTCATCTAAACTTTCTTGTTTAATAAAAACTAATATTATGTTGCATGCTAAATAACATCAAATATAAAATATTAAAATTAACATTAGGAAGTAACAAGTATTAATTGTTTCTGAAAGATATAATATAGACTAAATACATTAATTCTTCAATGAATCTAAAAAAATAAATTTTGCTTTAATATATAGCGGAGGGAAAGAGGATGGAGTGTTCTAACCTTCCATGGGAATGGAACTAGACACAAAGAGCTAGGGGCCAAAGAGAAGAACAATGTGTTCGCAGAGTTAATATATCTGGTTGGTTTTATAACAAAAAAAAAAATAGAAAAAAATCTAGTAGGCTTAAAAATATTCAATCACCTATAACACTCTAAAGTGATATGTTCTGAATTGAACCAAGAGACTTTCTTTTGCTGCCCTAACTACTTCTCGCGCGCTCTACGTATTTCTATTTTTACTCTTCCGCTACGTAAGTAGCGGACGTTATAAAAATGAGAAATTTTGTAAATAGTGTCCGCTACTTAAGTAGCGAACGTTATAAAACAAAAATCTAGTAGGGTATATTTGGAGTGTATCCACTACTTAAGTAGCAGACATGTGTATTTTAGTAAATCCATAGGATGCGCGAGAAAATGGATAGAATGACAAAAGAAAATCTCTTTAGCTGAAGCTCATACCAACTGCCCAACTTACTAAGGCCCACTTCACCACACTCCATTCTTCACAACGAATTCAAACTAATTTAATGGCACATAGGATACCTAGGTACCATCCCACAATATATCCGTCTCTTTGGTGCTCCTAGAATGTCAGATTTCATCTCAATGGTTCCCCGCATTCCTCACCACCACACTAGACAGGAGCCGTTACAACATATACATTTATTTAAGCGCGACTCGGGTTCAAGCCAAGGTACAGTTCATTCATAGTTACTTTTACTCCACTTCTATCACATATTGACTTGTTCAGAGCAGCATAGTTAGTTAGTTACTATGCATTCTGCAGCTATAACTCTAAAGAAACTTCTAAGACAACTTTTCCCACCTCCAATGTATCTAAAAAACGACATACATGTTGGGAAGTATACATTTGGATGGGAAGTATAGTTCCTAAGTGACTTAGGGGATAGGAATGACCAACAACAGAGGAGCAGTGAATGAAGCTCGCTGAACAGGTATACTAAGATATGACCAACATACATAATAATATCAAAAATATGAGCAAATTATGTGCTAAAATGCTCTTCAATTTCACATATATATTCATTCCACTGCTCATGCTAACCTTCATCAACTATTACATAACTCATTATAAGAGATCAGAAACAAACTCTAGATTCCCACAATCAAATTTTCAGCTGCTCCAACATCTGCATGTTGTCAGATTCTGCTGGAATATTCTCAGTTTTCGTATCAACTTTATCTTCCTGATCAGGGGCATCAATAGTAGGCACGGGATCATCTTTGCTGATTGGAACCGGTTCGTCTTTTTGAACTGCTGGAGCAGGATCATCCTTGCTAATATGAACAGGTTCATCTACTCGAGCAGCATTTTCTGCCGGTGCTGGATCAACTTTGCTGCTGGGAACAGGTTCATCTACTCGAATGGGTGGAACAGCGTATACAGCTGGTGCTGGTACTGGTACTGGTTTGTCTTTGCTGATGAGAACAGGTTCATCTTTACGAATCGCTGGAGCTGCATACGCTGGAACTGCCTGCCGAATATTGATCGGAGGAGCAACTCGCATAGGAGGAGGCCGCATTACTTGAGGGGACACTGCCGATGGTGGCGGGGAGAATACAGGTATTGCAGTTCTTATGGTCACTGGAGGTGCAACTCCCTGGCAAGATGATCGCATATGTCGAATGGGCACATAAGGTGCTGCTCCTGCTGCAGGGAATTTCGGACGACGGGCCCATCGGCTTTCTGGTGTAGAAGAAAGCGGTGACATCATGGAATTGTGATCACCGCTAGCCGAAGCCGTTGCGGGGTGCCTGCTTCGATGTGCTGTCTTTTGGCAAATTAGGGGAAGTATCTTTGATGTTGCTGGTCGAGGTTGAGGACTGGTTGGCCTTGGATTTTGAAACTGAAACTTCATTGGAAATGGAATCATAGCATTTGGGTTGGACATCGCCATCTTTTCCTTCAGACGGTAGTTCAGTAAGGCCCGTGCTATGGTGATCTGTTCTAGTTCATCATTGTTATCCGGTTCAGTTGAAGAGCTTGCAGTTTCTTTCGCCACTGTCAGTGAACAAAAAATATAGTCAACTCTTATCAATTCTGAAATGGTATGCTACTCTACCAGAGATTAAGGATATAAGATAAATTAATTTATAGACATATTTATCATTTATAATAGAATTCATAATAGAACGCACAACCATCATCAATAAGGCATTGTTATCATGTTAACAATCAAACAAAAAAACATAGGCAAAGACATGGAAATGGATGGAATTAGAACGGTAGCTGGGGCTTGTTGAAACTGAGCATGTAGTGGAAACAATTGCTGAAGGCAGTAACAAATAACAATTGACTAACAAGTTCGGATCTAATCCTTTCATTCAAATATGAAAAACAATAATCACACACATACATTGAAAGACCGTTGAGAAACATAGATGGGCCAGAGCTATGACAAAGATGAAGTCGCCGTGAAAAACAATGGGTTAGGCAGGAAAATAATTGAATTGCAGCGTGGTAGTTGGAAAACAATCAGAAGAACACTGCATGCTAACAGAGGGTGAGGCTTCGGGTAAATCTATTGTCCCTGCTCAGTGCAGTAGCTGCTAAAAGGGAGAGATTATGTCTGTATAGGGGCCACATCTCAGCTGTGATCTGCTGAATCAAAAGTATAATGCAACAAAGAACTTAAACCAACCATAATCTGCTACATTTTTCATTACTACTATAGTTGCGCGATGTGTTACTATAATGGCGGGATGTGCTACTACTTAACCACCATACATAAAACTCACAAAAATGAATGATGTCAATCTCGGATAGCAGAAAATGGCAGTTTGTTCAAATTCCGCTACACTACAGTGCTATAGCGCCACTGCCACAATGGCTGTTTGACAACACATTGTAATAAATACCGTCTTGCAAAACAATTGTGATTTGTTGAACTTCCACTACATTATAGCGCTTTAGAGCTGCTATTTGACAGCATTTACAAGGAGAGTTAAAAAGGGGTTTGAGGTGTCATAAAGACAGGCAAACTATATGCTGTGAGATAAGGTATTGGCAGGGTTTTAAAATACTGCTACGCAACTGCAATTGTAGCCACCGCATCATTGTTTTTGAAGTCTCCGGACCACAGCACACCACGATTAAGACTACATCGACCGTATTTGCCTCAATTTTCCACAATATCAAGGATTAAGACCACAATTTAAACCTTAGATATTGCCAATGTTCCATTTTATGGCCTATTTTGATGGTATATTCATGGGACAATTGATGTAATGTTCCGTATTTGTTTCATTGAAGAAAATATTTTACACAAAATCTGGTTAGCCACTTACATTGCTTTAGAGACGACCAAGCTGCCATAGCTGCATTTTTCTCTGCTTGTTTCTTATTCTTGGCATGTTCACCGGTAAATGTAATTCCAGCTAACTCTACTGTCCCAGTAAAAACAGGTAGATGTCCTAGGCCTGACCGGAAAGTTGTGTACTGCGGCAACGGAGCCCCTACCCTTTGTGCAATTTCTTGTAAGAGATTCTTGTACACTCCCGTTTCATCCTAAAATTTTGCAAGTGATAAGTATTCAAGCAGAAAAATCACCAATGACACAATTAAGACACACCACACAATGTTAGATAAACATTTTAACACTGATAACAAGAGATATTTTGAAGAAAATGATCATAGAATAAGCATAAAATATATACTGTGAGCATAGTTCTAAATTGCGTTCCGTAACTACAATCACAGCCGCAATGTAAAGGTTTTAGATGTCACTGCAACGACATTGCAACTGCAATTGCTAGCTGCATTTGACTGCAATATCAAGGTTTGCAGTGTAACCGCAACTGCAATTTAGAACAATGGTTGTAACTTGTGATGAGGGAATAAGAGAGGCAAGTGTAAACATAGGCAAAAAAAATTGAACCTGTACTACATGGTAAGGGATCCTACAAATTCCACTTTAGAAGACAAGTAAAAGGCCACAGAATCTATTCTTGGATAATTTATGTTTACAATTATTCTCTTTTTTATTTCACATTATCAAGATAACACACAACAAAAAGGTGGTTAGCCAGCAGCAATCACATAAAGAGAAAAAAAAAACTTCTTTCCAAAGAATATACAACAAAAAAGTGGAAAGTTCAATCCCCTTTTAAGAAACAAATCTTAGTGTACATTTGATTAATAGTGAGTTTGGCAAAATCACAGTGTGGCACATTGATTTTGACAAAAACTACTTTTATCTTCAGGGTGAGAATATCAGAATCACAGTGACCGACCGTGGTTTTGCGAGTGTAGCTTTTGTAAAATCACGGTGGATCACCGTGATTCTGACATTCCTGCTGTGATACCAAACATAGGCTACACTTCGGAACACCACCGTGATTATGTCAATTTTACTTGTTTCCAATTTTACCCCATTCAACTTCAAAACAAAACACTATTCAATGACAATAATCAAGTACAGCATCACCTTCATTGAACCAACAGAACAAATTAAAAAAAACAAATCATCAAAGAAACCAGCATTGTACACCAACAAATCAACACAGAAACATTCCATACTAAATAAGTAACTACTTTCTTTGTCCTTACTTATAAGCAAATATCCATTTTAGATTCATCGAATAATTGATGTATCTTGCTTATAAGCTTATGATTAAGACCGGAATGAATGAGTACTAAACAAATGAAATAAAGGGCATTTATGTAATTCCACAAAACAAAAGCAAAAACAAAAAAGAAACTACAGAAGCAGAAGCACCGACAGAAGAAAAAGTGAAAAGAAAAAACTCACAAGAATTTTTGCAGCAAGAGAATGAGAAGGACCACGATGAGAGAGTGAACTAAGTGCCACCTCAGCAGCTGAATGTTCAGCTTGACGAAGTGTTGAACAATACTGAGGACTCTCAAAGATCTCACCGTTAAAGTTAACGGTAGCTTTAAACCGCGGCGCGTGATCAGGACCTTCTCTAAGACACGTGTAGGAGGGAAGATTGAAACAGCTTCTCTGTGCTAACTCTTGAAGCTGATTCTTGTACATTTTCTCTCTCTCTCTCTCACACCTCACTTTCTCTCTCAAGAAAGTGGGGTTAACGGTTAATGCTATACTATGATATATGCTATATGCTATACAGCTATACCCAACACAGATCCGATCCGTTTCGGGTTATGGGTCGGGTTAAAATGGTTGAAAGGTTGAAACTTTAGTATCTCTGAAGCTGAATTAGCTTTGGAGAAATCATGGGTTGTAACTGTTATGGCTTTTTGGGGTTTAGAGAAGAAAGAGAAAGTGAAGATGGAAAAGAAGAAGAAGTTGAAGATGAAAGTGTTTGAGAAAAAGGAAGAAAATGAAATGAGCATTAGAAATGTTTTTATTTGATTTATTTGATATTGAATTTAATATTGTAATGTTGTTACCAAAAAATAAAAAAATAAATATTATAATGGTTATTTTGAAAAATGAGAAACTTATTTATTGCTTTGTTGTTTAGGAGTCAACTGAAAACGTTTGGTTGCATGGATGTGATCTTGTCTTTAGATTGGATTTTCTAATGTTTTTATTTCGTCGGAATCTGTTTTTTCTATGTAAGTGTACTTTACTCTCTTAAGTTGCAACTTGGTTAGTGGGTGTTTGGTTATGCGGTGACGAGAATTAATTTTGAGCGAATTGATTCTGGATAAAAGTGAGTTGAATGTAAAGTGATTTATGTTTGGATATATTTATGTAAAAGTGGATTTAGCAATAAATTTAAGACTAAAATCAATTGTAAAAGCCAAAAGCTACAAATTGTAGCTTCAAGTAGAATCAATTCTACGAGCAAAATCAATTGTCCTTTAAATCATCCAAACATGTTAAAATCACTTCTACAACTTCTAGAATCACTTTTGACCCTCTAAAATTGAAACCAAACACATAGTGACATTGAGAATATAAGTTTCATTTCGTTGTATTTTCTTTCTTTCGCATCAATTTAATTTAGTTTTAGTTTTGGAGTCAGTTTTGATATTAAGTGGTTTTGGTTCTTTTTCAATTGCAGTTGCGAGGGATCAATTTGTATAGTCTTTCCTTTCGGGTTCAGCGTCAATCAACATTGAACCAAATTGTTATTTCTCTTAAAAGAGATTTTTTACCATCTCATTTAAATGTTTTTAAATGATGACTCTTATTCACTTTTAAATATAAAAAAAAAACATAAAATTGAGTATTAGGTCTAACTCATCATTACAAAATTGACTTATAAGGTGAGAATTGTCATCACTTTATAAACACATATTCAGGTCATCTCGCAACCGATGTGAGACTTCTTTAACACACCCCCTCACAGCTGTTAGAAATAATATAAAACCATTGATGTAGCATTTCCTAACAGCTTAAGCTTTTGGGATAATCGGTTATCTGACATGGTATCAGAGCCTCTATGACTAAGTGGTCTAGAGTTCGATCCCCGCTCCCCTCACTTTCTAATTAAAAGTGGAATTTAAGCATATGGTAGGTGGGCCAATGCATTATCCACGCTTCAAGCCCAAGTGGGCTCTTGCGTGAGGGGGCGTGTTAGAAATAATATAAAACCATTGATGTAGCTTTTCCTAACAGCTTAAGCTTTTGGGATAATTGGTTATCTGACAACAGCAAACGATATGAGCTTGAGGCGCGGATATAAACAGTGGATGGCCTGATCATTGTGTTTCTTACCTTCCACGTAGAATAAAGAATTGAAAACCAAATAACTCTTAGCATGTCTTTGATATTCGCCCTTCCAATAACCAAACCTTTAAACATTACTAAATAATCGTACCCCCTCCTCTCAGCCATCACTATCGGAACCCCTAACCAACTCAATGTTTCTCTCCATGCCACAAAAAGAATCAAACAATTTAAGAATAAGCAATTTTCAGAAGGGACGAATTAATGATAATTCCCCGTTATTTTTCTTAGTGGGCAGTCTGTTATGGAACAACCGCCAAGCGAGAATCAATAATTTCGCCGGGATTAACGTTTTCCACACCTCTTTAGTCCAGTTTAGATCCATCATCTCTCCTTCAGTAAGAGTGAGGTACGCGTTCTTGACCGTGTACTGATCTCCACACCGCCGTGTCGTGAGTTTTACAATAGTATTCAAATTCGTCCACCATATCAAACTCTTATTGTTCTCGGTTTCCGATCTCTTTGCATATCTATCTACAAGCACCCTACACCATAAAAATTCTTCTTCATTTTTTAACTGCCACCACCACCACCATAACAAAACATTTTTCATTTGTTGTGTTTCTCGTTACGAAACACTTCTTAAAATTAAGAGTTGAACATTGATTTATTGGCTAATGCTACAATGGACCAGTTTCACAAGTGGTCCACTGTGGACTAAATGCTTAAAATTATCAAAAATTCTAACGACTGTCGATAATATTTTTTAAAAGTAAAAATTATGATTCATATCATTTATGGCTAAGAAAATGACATTATTTTAACGTCAATTCAATACGAGTTACATCTTTATTATATGTTGTTTTAAATCAATCCAGTGTTAATATTAAATTATTATTTCAAGGGTTAAATATGTTTTTGGTCATTATAGTTTTTAGTCTATAAGTTTAATCAGTCAGTGTTTTTAGTCCCTACTTTTGATCAAACTCTTGTATACTTTTGGATTTTTGAATGTTTTTTTGTATTTATGTTTATAATATTATAAGAACATTTCCGATAAAAATTTAGAATTTTTAACATAAGATGAATTATTTATGAATTTTTATGTGAAAAAACTACAAAATTCATATTTAATTTATCTATTGTTAAAAAAATTTAAAATTTTGTAAGAGAGATTCATATAATATACTAAACATGACCGCATATAAAAATTTAAAATTTTGAATAATATGCAAGATTTGAATGAAAAATATGGACTAAAAACATTGACTGAAAAACTTTAGGGACTAAAAAATGTGAAAAAAATCTTTATGGACTAAAAACGAAATTCTGCGAAACTATAGGGACCAAAAACATATTTAACCCTTATTTCAATCATAAAAATGAAAATAACCATTAAATTATACTTTCAAACAACAACTTATATTATTAATAATATTTTAAATATTGGTCCACCATGGACCACTTGTAGAAGTGTTTCGTATTATAATTTTCCTTGATTTATTATGTTGCGAGAAACTTATTATTTTTGTTAATTAGACCCAAATTCGAGGGGACAATTATTTGTATATTCATGATATTATTTACTCCCTTCGTTCCACAATGAGTGAGTTAATTGACTGTTTCACATATGCCAATGTATAACTTGGACGATTAATATATTTAATTATATAATAATAAAAATTATAAAAAGTTAATATTTTGAAAATCCTAGAAATCCAACAACATTTTATATACTAATATTTGTTTTTAGTACAAAAATACAGTCAAAACAATATGTATTAACACATACATACTCTTAGAGCACATTAACATTTGCCAAAAAAAAAATGTTAGCATACTTTTTTTGTCTAATACTAAAATTCAACCAATTTTCTTTGATGAGATGACATTCAACCATTAAACACAAGCAAAACAATATATTGACAAATGAGTGAAACCCACCTAAAAATTGGGTTATTCAATCACTTTGGAGTTGGACCACTTTAATTTAATTTAATTTATTTAACTTTTTTCCGAAGGCACTTAAATTAAAGTTAGTAATGGTGCATATATGAACACAATTATACACTAACCACAATTCGACCATATTTGTTGAACTAGTGCCCCCTCTTTTTACTTATTGTTTTGTCTGTGTGTAAAGCATCTTGCGGGCCTCTCTAGGGGAATTTAAGAAGGAATGAAAAATTGGTGTAGATCAAAAATATCCTACATCGATTAAAAAAAATTATATTGAAGAAGTTTATATTGTATGAATGTAATGTAATATATTGATCCAATAATAAAAATAATGTTATGTTTAGTAAAGATTTGTTTCACTTTGTACATATTTGACAAAATTGTCTGCATCATCGTAATGATATATGTTGAATACAATTTTTTTGTGTGACATTTTTATCATTTTTGCTTTAATTCAATGATCATATTTTTCAACTATATCAATACTTTTGTATAAAAAGATATTAAGTTTTGACGTAATATTTTTTTCACTTAATTTTTTTAATCCATATTATCATTCCATACTAATTAAATAACTTAAATTTTAAATGATCGGATAAAATTTTACCTTCAATTATTTTTATTGATAAAAGCGAAAAGAAAGACACATTTGTGCTCTTCTAAATGCTTGTAATAACATAGTTAGAATATATTATTTTTATTTAATTTTTTAGATCTCATCTATATATTTTTGAAGTTGTTAAACAAACCCAAAAACCTTTTAAAATGATTAACATAACTATATACTCTCTAATGTTTTAATTTCTCTTTTTGAAAAATCAACTAGAAATCTTTGATTATTCTAGTAATATTGACAAAGATATACTACTATATATGTTGTTTCATCCGACTATTCTTTAATAAACTTGAAAAATGTTAACTAATATCTCTGAGACACTAGTTAAAAAATTAAGAGTGAAGTTAGGTATAAAGATATTGGAACTTTATAATTTACTTTTTATAGTAAGTATAATGAACGTAAGTTTTTAGTAAAAAAAAATAGAAAAAATAAAGAATTTAAGTTTAAACATTGAACATAATTATGAAAAATTGACGCAAATGGTAGTGGCTCCAAACAAGGTGGTCATGATGGTAAAACAGACACTTGCTTTTTTCCTAATGTCGGAATGCAAGAGCCCAATAACAGGTCACGTGATTTTAATTTGTTTACATTTCAATTCCGAGGAATTCTTGCTTAGCCACAACACCAAATAATAGGTATTGGACACATATACACGTTTTAATAAATTAAAAGATAAAATAATTAATTAATATTAGATAATGTGACTAATTTATTAAACATTTTTTTTTATTTTATGCATGCGTCTAAGAAATATTTATTTGGAGTTGTACCCGTATAAGTATTTCCCTCCAATTCCATAGTACTACTACTATTGTGTTAAAATAATCATAGAAATATATTTTAAATCTATGAAATCTCACATTGTAACAGAATCCGAAATATTTTTAAAATATCCATAATTTTATGGATTTATTTGTGAATTTTTTTATAATACTTTGTGTGTGTATATATATATATAACATAATTATACATTAACAAAATGTAGACAGACAACAAACTGCATCGCCAATCTTTTTTGAATAGCAAAATCCAACCTTTAAAAAACAACATCCCTTGACCTAGGCGTCACGAAGTTGAAACCCAATCTTTGAATAATCTACAAATTTAAAAACTAATGTAATTAAGATGCTTAAAGAGTGCACCGAAAACGCTCGTTAACAAGGCCTTTTAATAATTTACTCCAAGTTTTTTACTAAATTTTTTTAACTTTAAAAAAATTAAATGCAGAATTTTTAAATTAAATATTTCTATATTGATATTTTAAAATTAGGATATAATATTCTATGTTTTGTATTACATGTTTACTTTCACCGGAGATAATCGATCACTTAAAACATGGTCAACCATTAAATACGGACTCTTATTTTGGTTGAAATTATAGGAGACTAATCCTTCCACTAGATGTAATTGATATAATCATATAATCTAGTATGAGATAAATAGAGTAGTTAAAAATGGAGTGTTTTCTTCAAATATGAATGCGTACCATAGTGGCTTCCGCACTATCAATCTTCTTTTGATATAGAGGGATAATAAAAGGTGATATGATAGTTATGTTGCCACTTATAAAAAAAGTTATGTTGCCCTATCAATCCTAGTATATTCTAATTCTAAATCTTTGATGGATTAAAGTTATTTTAGCAATATACATTTATTTTATCATAAATTAATTAATTAAAAAAGTCTGACTAACATAGGATAATAATATATCTCAGGTAAAATGTATCTTATATATATTTTGAAAAATATGATAATAATATGATAGTAGATTTCTAAAATACGGGTATACCTTTTTGAAAATAAAATTGCACAAAATTTAGAATGAAAATATTAAGCTGTCCCATTATTGTTAAAATCACATTTTAATTAGTAAAATTGTTGAACAATTTTACGTTTTTATGTATACAAAACGTGTTAAATCGGATGTAAACTCGTTTTCAGGTAAACTCGTGAAAGAACGATTTTACACCGAGTTAACTCGGTTAAAATCGTGTAAACTCCCACAAACTTACATGTATTTACGAGTTTACCTTTAAAGGCCCAATTTTATTTTATTTTTTTGGTTCAATTTCCATTTTTTTTTTTTGCCTGTTGGTCAAAACAAACAACTTTTTTCAACTTTTCTCACCTCCGCCTTCGATTAATTTTTATCTTTGGTTGTAATTTTAATGATCTTTTATCATCTAAAGAAGAATATGATGATATTGGAGGTGAATATAGCGATGAAGTAACCTTGTAGGAGAATTGAACTTTTGAAGAGAGTAACTCTAGTTTTTTTTTTTTGGTAGAGGTAACTCTAGTTGTTTTTATTGATACTTTTAACTTTTTTATTACTTTAAAAACTTGTGAATCTTCAAGAACAAACACAAAAAACTTCTGAATCTTCTTATTTTGGATCGTTATTTAAATGTTTATATTGATTTGGTAGGGTAATAATTATGTATTTTTATAGTATTATATTAGTATATTATATATGTCATATATATAATAATTTTAATATTATTTTAATTTTTGGTAAACTCAAAGATTTTACGATTTGAGTTTACATGTCGAGTTTATCTAAACAACACGAGTTGAGGTAAAAACTCGATTAATCTGACAACCTTGCTCTTTCCTTTATTATAAGATCATCTACAACAACAAAAAATTGGCTATTAAAAAAAGTCGTTGAAATACCTAAATATTTGTGACCATTAGTAATAAATTATTCTTTAATATTTATGTTAAATGTTTTAAATATTAATTTTCATATTTAAAAGTAAATTGGTGATATTAATAAATGATATAATTTAAAAAAAAAACTAATAAATACATTTAAAAATTTGTAGAAAATTATAGTATTTATAAAGATTTTTTTAATAAAAGATTTTTACAATTAAAAAGGGAGAAAGTAAATAGGTGTTAAAGTTCTTCCATGTTGATCCATTTTGGGAGAGAATTTAAGTGGGAAACATAACTTTTTGTAATCTCCGAAATTGCTGAATATAGCTTTTGACAAATTGGAGCAACCGAATCCACAATGAAACTATGAAGACCAACGTAAATGATGAAAGAGGTTTGGGAAGAAAAAAGTTTGGTGTTATTTATTGTTCTTTTTCTCATCCAACTAAATTGAACACAGTCACCACCTTATCATCATCATTGATATGACGATATCCATGCATTTAATAAGAGCATCATATTTTTGGTACACATAACATTCCATGGATCACCTTATGTCTAACATGAATAGTGTTAGAAAGATTCTTTCTAGAATCACACTATTTTATGTGAGACTAATTTTTAAAGTTTATATTTTATACTCACATAAATTTCATCCCATAAAAAAGTACGAATTCTAGAACTCCTCATCCAATTATATTTATAGAGATGTTAATTTGTATCTATAAATGTGGGATCTCTGCGAGGACCGACTTATTTGAGAATTCAAGAGTGGAGTTTTTTTTTTTGTGGGAATGTGGATAGGGGAGAAAATTTCCATAAGGATTGGGACGAGAATCATTTCGCGCAGATTCCATCTATGAGCAAATCAATAAAATACATTTTATATTTGTATATATACAAGTATTTCATATCTTATATTTATTTGTATTTTCTCGTGATATGTGTAGAAATTTATTTTATATTTAATGTATAATAATTTCTTAATATTAGTTTGTTTAATGGTTAAATTTTATTTTTATATCTTTGACAACTAATCAATTAAAATAATAAAAATTTAGTTATTTTTAGTGTTATTCTGTGAAGACCGTGGGGGATCTGCGAAAATAAGGACAAAAATGAAGATGGAGGACAATCTAATTGAAGGAGCTAAAAATGAGAAAGTACTCCTACTCCCTATTCTCTTCCCACCCCCATTGACATGACATCCTTATATATATGTCACAAACTCATACGATGGGGAAAGTGGTGGAGCTCGTGTATATATGATATGATTCGCATTATAGAATGCTAACAATTTGTAAGTGTTCGAACTTTAGAGTTCAAACGAGTATTATGTAGAAATAGTTTTGTGTGGGGGGCGAAATGAGATTATACATTGGGAGATGCCTTTCTTTTATCAAAGTTCGCGTTCTAAGGTGTAGCAGAGTATTGTTAGAATTTCATAGGACACATGAAAAAAATGTGAGACGCAAAAAGAGAAACTCACAGCAATGTTGCAAGAACTACACTAGAGATCATATCAACAAAACATTGGAGTCATGGTTCAATTGATTCAATGTGTTTGGAGATTTTAATAGGTTGTTTTTATTTTATTTTTGGTCAAGAATAGGTTGTTAATGTGGTCTTGCAAGAATCGTTTGGTAGATTTTTTATATCACAATTTCGTCAAAACAACACATGCACGGTTGAACTTGAAAGTATGTCTGTTTTGTACAATTTATGATGTAATTACATCTTCTCTTCTTTTTTTGTACCGAGTTCTTTGTAATGGTTAAAAAAGGAATTAATCATGTGAGGCTATGTTTTTAACATTTTCTTGGTTAGTTTCTCATAATAGGTAGTTTCTAAGAATAGACATTTAACTAAGGAACATATTGACTTCTTAAAAATAGATCAATTAGTATAAATAAAGAATCCGCTAAAAACATTTTATAGTCCCTGATTCATACTTCTATTAATCAAAATAGTCCAAAACGTTAAATTAGTGTTAACTTTGGTGATGTGTCCCCAATTTACGCATCACTAGAGTTAACCCCAATTTAACATTTTTGACTTTTTTTGCTGATTCAGGGACTACTACTATGACATTGAGTGACACTTTTAGGAACAAAAATGATTATTTACCACAAAGAATGTTATTATCATTTCAATGACTCCTAACAATGGTTGATTTATTAACGGTCCTTAAAAATGATGACAAACTAAAGGAATTTCAGAGAAATAATAATGATAAGAATTTTCAGTGGATAGTCTTTCTCAACATAAAATAAAAGAATGTATAAAAAAAACTAAAGGAATTTTAAAAAAGAATAAATGCTAGAGGAATTTTATTAAACAAAATTATAGTACAATGTTTACAGTATTTGCAAAGAAATCACCATGAAAAGGGGCTAGCTCCTAGCAAAAATATTTCATTTTCCACATCTTTTATCCATTGACAAACACGGTTGCATGTCTTTATTGCCAAAGCCTGCATATACTCAATGGTGTACAAACATTTGAGAACTTGTCAAACCACAGCAGCACAAAAAATACATGCAATTTGTAAAAGAGGGAGAGAAGAGTATAATTACTCTCTTCCCAAACAAATACTCCCTCCGGTCACTATTATACGGAGGAAAAATAAAACACTTTTTAGATTCATTGGAAAACTATCTGGTCTATATTATAGGCCGAATACATCATTTTTTCAATGAACTTAAAGAGTGGTTTTTTGCTTATAACAGTGACCAGATGAGTACTTACACCAAATACTAGTACTTTGTTTAAAGGGAAAATACAAAACTACAGAAAATCCTAATATTTTTTCCTATAAAAAAAAAGAGAGGAAAACAACATTGATGTGATTTGTAACATGCAAAAGATAGTAATGATAGATTCAAATTTGTAATATTTAGTTTTCTAACAGTATTCATTGACAGTTAATTATGGATTTATGAATTTATGCCAAGACATTGATAGATAACACAAGGAGAGTAACATTCATTGTTTTAATAGTAAAATATGAGATATCGAGAAAATAAGAGAAAATTGTACCTTGTCTGCAAGGGGATCAAAGGCAGCATAAAGCTCAAAATCCTGTGTCACCCAACATAGAAGAACTGCCACGAAAAAGGTCATATGAGTTTCGTCAATATTCAATTGATTTATCTTTTTATGGCATATATATCTAAAAAATGTTCTCATGGTGCACAAGCTAATTCTCTCCATAGAATAACTGCTCTTTCTAAAATAACCATCAAAGCTTCTTAAACTTGAGAACAAAGTCATAAAACACATCGTCAACTTATATACCACGCCTCCCCAATTTCCCATAGACGTGAAAAGTAAGTTAGCTCATAAAATTGAGAAAAGTTAAATAGTATTATAAATGAGGACAAATTTGTAAAATCACGATCAATGCGTGTCAATGCATTTTGGCACGACAGACATAGGGCAAAAATAAACTTATATCCTACTTAATGCGGGTTTCACAAAATACCAATGTCAAAAATGCATTATGCCATTTCCATACCCATACATATTATCTCTACCAAAATGACATAGTTAAAATGAAGATGCACAGTGCAAATATCCATTTTATTTTAGACAGAAACTCAAAGTATGAGGTAAGATCCAAAATATTTCTTACCATAGTTTTCATCTCTTCTAAATTGAGTTTTGTGTGGTCCGATTCCTTTATCATGCATTGATGCAAAAAGTTTCTGGTAAGCTCTATACAGTCTGCAACAATTAAGACAAGTTATACTTTTGAAAAGAGAATCGCACAAAGACAATGAAAAATAAAAAAGGCCGTGGCACCAAGAGGCATAAAAAGTGAAAAGGTCAAGATACCATTCAATAATACCTTTTCTGCTGTTGACGAGTACTAATAGATGATGAAAACTCTGAAGAGACATATTGATCCAGGTATATACTGCGGTATATGAAATGCCACAACCCAGCAGGACCCCCAATGCCAGGATTAGCTTCCTTAAATCTTTCAGGAGAATCCGATGGAAGCGTGTGCTGGCCCAAATGAGATAGAGACTGAGGTATTGGTGGTAGATCCTCAACATGCATTCCTCCATCTAGCAAGGACCTCTGAACTTCACTAAGGACATGTGACTTCAAAAGGACCGTTTCAATACGAATCCTACAAATTTCCATGCAAAGATAATTGATAAACAGAAACATGTGATCTCTTTGTAAAGTTAAGGCTTGAACAACCACCAACAATAGTAAGATTGGATTATAACTCATCATTTACCGGCAATCCTTAAGATGATAAAATGCATCTGAATTAGTGGTTAGCAACATCAAGTATGTGTCGGCCTGCCACAGATATACAAAGCACTGTCACATGTGTCCTAATTTTAAAATAATAAAAATATGACCAATACTACATGTATTAAAATCTAACTCACATCAAAATAGTGGATATAAGCATACAAAAATGCTGAAGGGTTATATCTTGGCAAGCAAATCGGAGAAAATGATTCTGACATCCTGCATAATTATAGCTCATGAAATAGAGTAAGAACATGCAGAAATAATGCTCAATAAGAAATCCATAGTGACAGTAAATGATTAATAATCAATAGCAACAGTAAATGAGCCAGACTGGATATTTACACAATGTTTTAGCTAAATCAGAATGAAGTTGTGAAGCATCAAAATATTGTTCCCCTATCTAAAAATTGACCATTTTATAATGGAAGACTATTCAAAACCTATTTAGTTGTGGAAACTTTTGGCCGAACTTCACACACATGAATATAAATTACTTTTCGATAAAATAAGGTTCATGAGAACTGGAGGACCATCTTGATCCTATTTGGCCGAACTTCAGGTTTTTATAAATCATAGTTTTCCTTAATTACCTCTAAAAGAAAACACCAGAATGCTTATATAACCAATAACAAAGTAACAATTAGCTAAATCTTTAAGAAATGAGGAGTAACTTATACAGTCAAATCAAACCATCTGTCAGGGAACACTATATCTAACTAAAACCAGGTTTACTTGCCTGAACGATTCTGATGACATAACAAAGTTGGCCAGCAGCAGCATATCATCTGGATGAAGGGAAGCTTTCTGAGCACCAACAAGACTAATCACCTGCATTCAACCTTCATTGTGTTAATCTAAGTCATTATATTATATAAATAGTAAAAATTAAGTAGAGTCAAACCTTGTGCCTGCACATCAATGTTGCAAACAAAACACCAGAATCAGCAGTGTCTTGCAAGACAGCACCGGCAGCTTGCCTTGTTGCATAAGAAAGAGGAAGGCAAGTATAGGCATGAAGAAATGTAGCAGGATTCCTGAAATAGCCAGACACTAACAGTATTTACTACGAAGACATAAAATAGAACGTGGCAAAAATGGCATGCTAAGAGCAGAGTAACAAACCAACTGAAAGAGTGGATTAGAGAAGAGAAGACGGCGTCTGTTCCACCAAGTAAGGGTGTCATATCAAACTTTGGATTCTTCTCAAAACATCTGTTTACTGATCTTGTTAATATAACAAGCATCTGCACACGTGTGGACAACAGCAAAATGTCATATAACCACAACATAATATGTCCATTTAAATGTCCTAATTAAGCAATAGAAATTTCAGAAGTAGTCACCGTGAGCTTAGCTCAGTTAGTACGGACATCGCATTATATATGCAGGGCCAGGGTTCGAACCCCGGAAACCCCATTTATTCACCTTAAGGGTGGAATTTCTAGCCACTAGTCAACTTGACACAAAAAAAAAATTCAGAAGTAATCAAATCCAATAATTTCACAAAACAAATCAATTATACCTGCCCATAAATTAGTTCCAACTGTCCCCTTAACGACTCATAAGGTTCTTCCGTGGAGCTAATGCAAACCAAGTAAATTGGTCCTTTCACAAGAAAAACCACCTACACCATATTTTCAAACCATAATATTAATAATAATGAAGCATAAAAAATTCAAGCATAATAAAAACAATAAAAAGCATATGAATATGATCAAACCTGATGCTTTCCAGCCCTGACCCATTTGACAGAATCACCCCTAACAAGTATCAATTGCAAAATCATATTAAAATATGTACTACATTAGTATTATTATTCAATTCAATTAATTAACAAGAAACATTAAGAGCCATTAAATTAATACCCGTTCTCAACAAAAGAAACAATTGCTTGCAAAGTAGCTGAAAACCCTGCAAGCTTGTGTTCATCTCCATACCTAAAAGCAAACAATGCAACAAAAACAAATCAATAATAAGTTCATGTGATTCTTAAATGATCAATGAATTAATGAACAAAGCAAAAAAACTAACCTAGAATATATAGGTTTTCCAGAATTACTAAGAATAAAAAAATGCTTCTTCCTTTTTCTCCATGATAAAGAACCATCATCCTGCACTTTATTAATCAATCAATCAAACAGAATATGATAGATACATAGATAGATATAGAAATGCACCGACATAGAGAGTGAAAATCAATGTATGCACCTCATTTTGGTGTCGTTTTCCAGGAATCCAAGAGGAATTGGAATCAGTGATTGAGATTTCATCGATTTGATTTTGAATCCTCGATTGTTCTTCTTCAATTTCATCGTGTTCGATCTCAATTAAGGAACCAGTGGTGGCACTAGTGCTACCACCTCCTTCACCGGCGTAACCGCTACTACTAGGGCTTGAAGGGAGATCCATATCTTGGTCTGAACCGGTGGTTCTTATCCAGGTGGTGTTATCTGAACCGGGTTCGGTTGAAGTTCTTATATCTATATCTCTTTCTTCTTCAAGTACTTGTTCTGGTTTGTTGGATTGAGATGATGATGATGATTCCATTGTGTAGAGAGAGAGAGAGAGAGTGAAGTGAGGTGTTGGAACAAATGAATTTGGAGTTTTGAAATTTGTTTTGTTAGTTTGTTTGTTGTTTACGCTGTCTGTCAGTCGTTGTTTGCCGTGGCTCGGTCTGACCGGTAGGTTGGTTTGTGCGTTCAGACGAGGCTACTACGCTCGTGTCCTGATATTTCTGGACCAGGCTAAGATATTTCTTTTCAAAGCCCAAGCCCAAAACTACTAGTATTTCCCAACTTATGGTGTATACTCAATAAGTTTTTGAGAAGCTTATAAAAAAAAAATTGAGAACTTCTTTTCCCCGCTTCTCGCGCGCTCTACGTGTTTCTATTTTTACTTTTTCGCTACTTAAGTGGCATACGTTATAAAATTGAGAAATTTTTAAAAAATGTCGTTCGCAACTTAAGTAGCGGACGTTATAAAAAACAAATTTGGTAGGGTGTTTTTGCGGTGTATTTGCTACCTAAGTAGCAGATGAGAGTATTTTTGTAAATTCGTAGGGTGCACAAGAAAATAGGTAGGATTGTAAAAGAAAATCTAAGAGTGTGTTTGAATGGGGGAATGTTTTGAGGTAATGTAATGTTTTGAGGGAATTCAAATTATTTGAGGTAAATTCCATTGTTTGGATGATAATTTGAAGAATTTCCAAAATGATGGAATTTTATCAAGTATTTTGCTCAAGCCAAATTTATGGAATTTCAAATGACACCTAAAAGCAAGGAATTTCAAATTCCTTCCTCTCTATAAACTTTAAAAAATTACAAATTGATTGAAAAACCTAAAATCAGCCGAAAAATCTAAAATTGATCTTAAACACGAACTAAACCCCAAAATGGGTTAAAATACCTAAAATAAGCAATAAACACTAAAATCGACCGAAAAACCTAAAATTGGTTGAAAACCAAAAAATCGACCCTAAACCCGAGCAGAACCCAAAAATCGGCCGAAAAACCTAAAATCAGCTAAAAACTGTAAAATCGACCGAAAACCCAAAATTCGACCCTAAACCTAATCAGAACCTAAAAATCAGCCGAAAAACCAAAAATATGCTATAAACTCCAAAATCAACCGAAAACGTTAAAATACGTAAAATCGACTATAAACCTAAAATCGCCCGAAAAACCTAAAATCGGCCGAAAAACATAAAATCGGCTAAAAACCCTAAACCTGACCAGAACCCAAAAATCGGCCGAAAAAACTTAAAATCGGCTATAAAACCCAAAATCAACCTAAAAACGTCAAAATACCTAAAATCATCCGAAAATCCTAAAATTGGCAATAAACCTAAAATCAACTAAAATACCTACGCCTAAAACCCCTAAAATCGGCTGAAAACCCAAAAAATAAACTGAAAACCCAAAATTCGACCATAAACCTGATCAGAACACAAAAATCAGCAGAAAAACCTAAAATCGGCTGAAAAGCCGACCAGGACCCAAAAATTGTTGAAAAACCTAAAATCGGTCAATAGGGTCAATTTTATGGTTTTTGCCTGATTTTAGGTTTTTCGGCCGATTTTATGGTTTATAGTCGATTTTAGGGCTTTTGACCGATTTTAGGTTTTTCGGCTGATTTTTTGCGTTTTCGGCCGATTTTATGGTTTAAAGTCGATTTTAGGTTTTTTTGGTCGATTTTATGGATTTTCGACCGTTTTTTGGGGTTATAGTCGATTTTAGGGGTTTCTGCCGATTTTATGGTTTATATCGTTTTTTGGGTTTTCGGCTGATTTTAGGTTTTTTGGCCGATTTTTTGGATTTTCGACCAATTTTTGGGGTTATAGTCGATTTTAGGATTTTAGGTCAATTTTAGGTTTTCTGCTGATTTTTTGGGTTTAGAGTCGATTTTATTAACATAAATAAAATTAAATGAAGGAAATTCAATTATATTACCCAAACAAAAAATTTTACAATTTATGGAATTTTACCACTTTATCTGAACAATGAATTTCTAGAATTGCCTAGTATTTAAAATCCCTTGAATTTCTAGAATTTCCCCATCCAAACACACTCTAAGATTCTTAGTTTGGATATGTACACTAAAAAATATTTATATAAATTGAACTGCTTGGAAGTGTTATTACATAAGCAATTATAAATTTATGAGCCGTTCAGATTGACTCATTTTTGAGTTTATGCAAATAAAACATTTTTTATGTATTATTGTAAGTTTCAAGATAGTTTATGAAAAACAGTTTATAAAGATACAATTTTTGTTAGTGAAAACTTATGATTGAGATATTGTTAAAAAGATAAGTGTGAAGGAGAAAAAGATAACCGTATAAAAACAAAATATAAATTTAAGATTGACTAAAAAAATTAATTTTAAAAATATGCTAACATTGTGTAGAATGGAGCCGGCGAGATTCAAAGTGGGATACTTTTGTGAGAACTTTTGTTGGGGGTCTGCTGCAAATAAACAAACAAGAAGAAGGTGAAAAAGAACATGATAATGATTGCACATAAATTCCAAAGCGTGTGTGGACACACTAAGCTTTAGGTTCGATTCGCCCCCACCAGTTTATGTAAATTGGATGCAAATGGGTTATGCCGGCGAATCCCCTTCAGGATACTTTGGAAACCTTGACATGGATTGCAGACACACATCAAGCATATCAATCAACGATAGTTTACAGAATAAAGTTTCTTCGATTCCTCTTGTGCACTAGACAAATGAAGAAATGACTTAGATATTTTAGACAGAACTTCTGACTCATGAAACTCATGATTTTCTGATTGTGTTTTTATGTATTTTTCTGCTACATGAGTGTCTCTATTTATAGAGAAACTTATGTCCTTTAGTGAAGGGAAACAACCATTTGAAAGATTTTGTTCATGAATGGTTACATTGCTTCAATTGTGAAACATTACACATTTTCTCTAAAAGGTGTCTTTTAACCATCGCAACTTTCCAAATATATTTTGGAAATTTCTCTCACAATCTTTAGGTTCAATTTATGATTTGTTTGTTTCAACCGTGGCTGCAACTTTGAAGAGATGCGAAAATATCAAAGTTTGACTTTGAGAGATAAGTATCGATACTCTTTCTTATTTTATAATTTGATTGCAAATTAAATATGAAAGGTTATTATGCATGCATGTGTGTTTTATGTATTATAAGTATAAGTATATAGAAAAATAGATAAAAAAAACACATTCAATCATGTTCACATGATTCTAAATTCTGTCTAAAATATTCTAAGTCATTTCTTATTTTCTCTAGTGCACGAGAGTCATAGGAGAAACTTTATTCTGTAAACTATTATTGATCGATATGCTTGGTGTGAATGTGCAAGTCATGTCAAGGTTTCCAAAGTATCCTGAAGGGGATTCGCCGGTTTAACCAATTTGCATCCGGTTTACATAAACTGGTGGGGGCGAATCGAACCTAAAGCTTAGTGTGTCCACACACACTTTGGAATTTATGTGCAATTATTATCATGTTCTTCTTCATCTTCTTTTTGTTTATGTTTTGCAGCGGACCCCCATCAAAAGTTCTCACAACTTTTTCATAAGCTCTTTGTTAAGTCCAATAATAAGCATGTTGTGAGAGCTTATTAAAATATAACATAAGTAACTTATGTTATTGTTACAAGCACGTTCTATTAATTTACCCAAACACCAACGACTTATGTTTCTTATTTTGCACCTATATCAATCGTTCATCTACTACTTCATATTATTGACTGCATGTGGTACACTATAATGAGTAACTAAGATTGAACAAATCATTCTGACACTTAATATGTAATGTACCTATAACTAGGGGTGGACAACGGGTCAGGTATGGCGGGTTCGGGGCCAAAATAACCACCCATCCCAACCCGCGGTTACGATAATGAGGCCCAATCAGACCATTCACCATCAGGTCAATCCAAGTGGGTTAAAGAGAGTGGTGTGATAATGATGTGATGGAAGAAAGAGATAGATAGAGGAAATATGAGGTAAAGAAAAAAATGAAGTGTTGAATGAGTATTGCGTAATTAAGAGCATCGAAATATCATTACTCTTAATGTTATAATTATGTTGTCCGGGTGCGGGTACGGTACCGGTAACCGGTACTGGTACAGGGTACGTTATTTTTAGAAAAACTAAGGTACGGGTACGTCCCTATTTGTTTTTAAATATAATTATATAAATCAAATAATAAAATTATATTGTTAAAATAAATAATTAAACATAAAAAATATCACACCACAATTTAAAAGTAATTCAAATTGTTCAAAAACCTCAAAATATGAGATTAAAAAGCAATTAGCTCAAAAAGAGTCAATTGTTTCCACCTCCATCATCACTAAAAAGAGCGGCCTCTAGTTTAGGTTTATCGTGAGAAAGACTAGCAATTTCAAAAATATCAATTATATATTAAATAAATCTCATTCATCTCTACGAATATTCCACATTTTTGTTGCTCTTTCATTATAAGTATTATTATTTCTCTTTCTCGAGAGAATACGAAGATTTGTATGAATAAAAAAACTCGATCTTCAATTCTCTTTGAATTTAGTCTATTCATTTTTAATGAATGAGTGAATAATTTCAATGGCTGCTTTTTTATTGTTTTTTAGCGGTAGGTGCTACTTTTATATTATACAAAAATAAAAAACCTAAATATTTATATAAAAAAACAAATTAAAGAAAAAGAAGAAGAAAAAAATAGTGTTTTTTTGAATTAGTGTACCACGCGCGTACCACAGATGTACCACTCGTGTACCCATTACAAAAAACAAAAACAAAAATCTAGGTACGGCGTCGGTGCGTACCGGGGGAGTACCATACGCGTACCGGTACCCGGTACCGGTACTCTATCTAAAACGGAGTACCCATGCATCATAAATATATACACTTTTTTTCACTTACACTTAATTGGAGTTTTGATCCCTCTATTTTTGTCATTTTGCAAATTTGATCACCTATCTTACAATCTATTAGTTTTGGTCCATCCTCCATATATTTCAACTAAAATATTAGTGATGTGATATGTTTTGGATAACATGGTATATGGTTTGATGATTGGAAAATGTCAATATCGAAATAATTGTTAGAAATTTTTTATATAAATTTTGAGGTTAAATATATTTTCAGTCTATATAAATCATGAATTTTTAAGTTTAGTCCCTAGAAAAAATTTATTCACTTCTGGTCCCTATTTACGTTTTGTAGGAACTTAAAATATCCATTTTTTTTTTTTGCAAACTTTTCAAAATAGACACTATTCTTATAAACTACAAAATAGGACTAAAATTGCCATTAAAATTTAATATGAACTAAACTTAAAAGAATATAATTTTATAGAGACTTTAAAATATATTTGACCTTAAACTTTATTTAAAGTAAGTCATATTATTAAAGTTTTTGACTCAATATTTGATAAAAGAGTTAAAACTGACAAATTTTAACATAAAAGACCAATTCTATAAAGCAGTAAAAGTAATTAGAGGAGCAAAATTATAATTAATCTAAATTTTCCTATCAGCCACAGAAAGTGATCTCTCAATACCACACCAAGAGTTTGTGCTTCCACACATGTTGTCTTTCATAACTACTTTTAACACTACTAGCACAAAAATATCTTTTAACACTTATCTCAATTCTCAAACATAACTACTTTAATTTGACGACATCTGAGATTTTTAAGAATCAAGTTGATATTTCTTTTATTTTGTATGGACAAAATAATTTTTTTCTCTCAACACTGTTTTTTTTTTTGTTTTGTGAAAATATTATAACTACTTCTTGTCTTACCACTACAACAAATTATTGTATATTTGGATGTTTATATTTAATTTTTAATAAATCATCCCTTTAATGATAACTGGATATTTGTTTAGGATTGTGGTAGAGAATGACTTGCATGTGGTCATTACTCCCAAACCTAAACTGCCAAAACCCAAATCACATCCAAACCCCACCACCACCATGATGAGGAATGCACCAATGACCAATCATAAAACCAGCAAACCTATTTTCCATTTTTGTTCCTATAATGACCCCACACCTCTTCCCCTTGCTCTAACCACCACTTTCATGTTGATTTTTTTTAGTGAAGTTTCATTTTGATCTTTTATAAAAAAATATTGAATCAAGTTTATTCTCTTGAGAAAAAAAATAAAATTAAAGAAGTAATTTTTAGTCTTTGACAAAATATGCTATAAATATTAGTCATTCAATTGATATGTTTATGTTTTGGACTGGACCCAAAGCCTAACACATTGAGGACATCTTCCTCTGGGTTGTCGAGCATGGCCCAAAGAGCATCAGCTCAACCTTATTTGACCATTGGTCAGCGTACAAACACAAATGCCTTTGACACCACTGCAGTTGATCGACTCTGATCAAGTAAGATCAGTTTATATAACAGCCGGTTCTTTTGGGCATAAGTTGAAGTATAATAAGGCTGATGTGGCACTCGCACTTGTTATGTGATCGATCACATGTATTTCAAACTAGGAGAATGCTTAATATATAGCAAGAATCACGCGCGCTTCATGATGTTGAGCTAAACATTTTAATTGGTTACTTAACCATGTTTTTCCGTAAACAAAGATTGTCAATTTTCTCGATTGTTATAAATGTCGACATGTATGCCATCATATGATATTTGCCGGTCCATTTACTCGGTGCATATAGTTAGAGCTGCGTGCCAATGTCCGTGGGCCGACTCGTTTAACCCGCAGCCCGTGCGGATTTAAGATCAATTTTTTTGATCCGTTTATATTTTTGCCCGTGTGAGTTTGACCGTTAAAACCGCGGGGGTTGGCCCGTGACCCGTCTTTTTTTTATATATAATTAATTATAATTTTATCACTTACAAATTATAACTTGTTTCATGTTCAAATCCAACTTTTCTCTAAAAAAAGTTTAGTCTAAACCACCGGATTTCAAGTGTTACAATAGAGGCATCAAACAAGGGTGACCATTTTCCACCGGTTTTCAATTAGTTAATTATATACATTACTATTTGTTTTTGAGTCGGTTGATATTTGAATTTTGGTTGTACTCTTAATATTGGTTTGAACTATTAAAGTTCTTTTTAATTTTTTGAACAAGATAATTGGAGTTTTTATTAAATATCATATGTGTTTATTTTATGGATTTGAAATGTGTGTCGAGAAACAATGATGATGAGAACCAATTGAATTTGATTTTGGTTGCATTACTTGCATAGAGAAGATACATAATCTCAAAAATGTCAAAGACTTTATTTTATTTTATTTTTTACTTACGATTTATATGTTATAACATAAAATTATTAACTAGTTTTTTTTACCTTTTATTATAACAATATATTAGTTTATTTTTTGAAAAAACTGATTTTTTTTGTAATAGTCCGCGGGTTAACCGTTTAATCTACGAACTTACACGGACCGGACTCAAGCCTATATATCATAACTCGCATTTACGTTTGCTGACAGACTTGCTCGCCCCATTTAATATACGGGCTTATGCGGAACGGGTTAAATGGGACGAACCAGACCGCATACCCGCTCTACATATAGTACTACTCTTAAGATTAATGTAAGGGTCATTTACGTTTCTACCACAAAAATATTTAGAGACAATTTTATCACAATTTTTTATTTAATAAATTAAAACATTTAATCTTCTTTCTCTTTCTTCCTAAACACGTACAATGAAGACTTGTTATTAGATTATTCACTTGTGAGGAACTAACATGACTTTATTTAATTTTGTTAGGACTAAATAAGCTTTTCATATTTTATGTGGGACTAAAATGATATTTTATTATTTTCAAGGATTACATAAAATTTACAAACACAATGATACCAACAAATCTAAAACAAATGATACCAACAAATCTAAAATATAATGGTCAAACAAATACAACATGAAAAATCGAAAACACTATATATAATACCAACAAAATAAGTAGGACACTCAAAACCGAATACAACCGATCTTGCAATTTGGATGATTAATATTGTATTTGTTTGGATGATACTCTAATTGTATTGGATTGTAATAATCATTCTGTCAATATATGATACTCTCCAACTAATTGTGAAAATGAAACAACAATTATCTAGAAAACAAAAACTCAAATAAGAGAGCATAGCCTCGTCATATTGTACCATCTAATAATCTCTCCTCCAAAACAAATAACATTAATGTTGAAGAAAATCCTTTTTAATTAATGACTGAAACATACATGATCATCTCATATCAAAAAACAAAAAACAAAAAAACTATATTTCACTCAATTATAAACACATAATGTAAACTACGATCACCGAAATCAAAACAAAAAAACACATGTAGTACAAATAGACAAAAAGAAGAAAAATTATTGGAACCCAGTTTTAGCCCAAATTTCATTTCTTAGTCTGCTTAGATCTCTTCCCTTAAGAGTCCTTCCAATACCCTCATGTACGGAGAACGAAGCAACCCTTGTCCGCGCCAAAAACTCGTGCGGTGGCAACCATCCATCGTCCTCATCCTCGTCTTCATCCTCTTCCATACCATTTCTCTTCATGTAATTATTTGCGTACTCATCCCCGAGAATCTTTGACCAATCAGGGATGTTTACTGGCATGGACGCTGGAGCTCCTCCAGTATAAGCTAGCGCTCCAGCGTCCTTTACCTTTGATGAAGACCGTTTCTTGACCGAGCGAGAGCCATGAATGGATTTGCGAAACTCAACCGAGTTAACATGATTGGAATTGTAAATGTCCGATTCCTCGAACTCAAACACGGAATCCGAATCCGTCGTTAATGATAAAGAAGAGTCTCTATCATTAGAAACCGAAAGGAAGAAGTTTCTTCTTGCAAAGTAATTATTCTTATTGTTCTCCATGTTGGTTTTGGAATTTAGAATTTGATGCTTGTTGTGATTTGTGATCACTTGTAATATAGTATCTATAATCAATGATTTTTTTTTCCTTTCTTTCTCCTACGTTGTTGATGGTTCCACAATGACACAAAACTTAATTTGTCTTGCTTTTATAAAGAGTTATCTATGAAGATTTTATTTATTTTTTGTTGTTAATAAAAAGAAGAAAATACAGGTGGGTAGCATTGTGGATAAGGTTCAATATATTTAGTTCGTCAGTTTGTGGTTGTGTGAATAATCATCCACCAATTTTTACAAGAAAATTCCAATTTCACGTCGATGGTGGGTTGCTCATGGTTGGATTGTACACATAATCAATTTCCAACTACTTGTTATAACTAGATATGATAACCAATATTCTATATAAGTGCTTTTTGTTTGTTATAAGTTATAACTATAATAATAACTACACTTTTAACCATACAATTAATGACGTAATTATAAAAATAAAATTAGTTATAATCATAAGTTATCGTTAACTAAAAAAATTAGTTTTTGGATATAAAAATTCAGTTTTATGTTAATTTTTCATAACTTAAAACTGGTTTTGGTTTTAAAAAAATGGTTTTGAACCATTAATCAAGTAATGAGCTGATAAACATATATATACAGCTCCAACAAAGAGCACCATTGATGAAGGGTCTGTTTCGCAACACCATAAAACTGACTTATAGCTTATAAGCTAAAAGATCTATTTGGTAATAGTTTTTTCACCATGAGCTTATAGTTTATTTTACTAACTTATAGCTTATTTTTCAGACGTTATTTCAAGTAGCTTATGAGCTTATAACTTATCATTGTTTCTTCTATTTTTATCCCTTATTATTTTAACTAAAGTCCATTTTATCCTTTATAATTATTATATTTATGATTGAATAGGAAATAGAAATACTTTGTTTCGGATCAATAAAAAGGCTTCCTCTTATTTTATTTTTCGTTTACGTTATACTTTTGTTTGGCAAACTATTTATTTACAGTAAACTTTTTACATTTAATAAAAAAAAAATTGCATCGTCAATTTAAAGAAAATGCAATGACACATAAACCCCGCTATGCATCTTTAAAAAAATTTACATTTTATACAATATATGTGTACAAATAACTCCATCCGTTCCAAATTATATGTCACTTTGACATTTTTACACATATTAAGAAATATAATCATTGATGTATGGAAAAGAGAAATTATGAGTTGATTTACAAAATATTTAAATAATGGAACAAAAGTGGTAGTGTGAGATTTTAGCAATACCGAATTGACCTAAATTGTAAGGATATTTTGTGATATTAATACTTAGACCATCTACAATGGTTTTTCAATTCAACACTCACTTTTTCACTCCACATCGTTTTATCTTTCTTCCACCTAATCATTCAACACACATACAACTTTTACCATCTCCAATGGTTTTTCTATTCAACACCCTACCCCACCACTTTCTATTTCATATTCTTAATTAAATTTAAATTTTTGTTTTTATGATTAAATAAAATTATAATTATCGGTTAAACTTAAATTAAAATAATACACTTAATAAAATTTATTTAAATAATTTTTTTTATTTTCTTAATTGAAAATGCAATACATCACACAAATAACATGATCAGTATGATACAAATTAACTTAAATTGCAATACAACACACAAGTAACGTAATTAATACGATGCAAATTAACTTAAAATACGAAACAACACACAAATAACTTAAAATACAATTAAAATATTGTTTGTGATATTGGAAGTAGATTGGATGAGATTTAAGACTAATTAGAAAGATAATAATAGATTAAGATAGTGAAAAAATTGGTTTTTTTTTGTCCAAATGAAATGAACCAAGTCTCTATTTGTAGAGGAAAAAAAAAATCACGAATTTTGGTAAAAAAATAAAAAAAATAATTTACAACAAAATAATTGAGTTCAAAGTATTAGTGGAATAAAAATCATAGAACCAATCAGAACCTGCCACATGTCAACCGTTATCTTCTCTCTCCGCGTCTCCCTCAGCCTCACTCTCCCTCCCAGCGGGTGTGCTGCACGCGCCTGCTGCAAGCAATCAAAACGTGCCACATGGTCCCCTGCATCAGATTAAACATTGTTGAATGGTTTCATCACCCAACTCCTCCACATCACAATCAACACCAACCTTCCAATGGATTCAACACCAAATTTGTCATTCAACATGCAACATTCAACACCATTGTTGTTGGTCTTATAGAGTTCGAGGTATTTTATAGCAGTTATATCAGGGGTCAATTGTCCTAGGTCTCATCATCCCTAGTGAACTATAATGAAGCAATTAACATAATTAAACGACATGCACATACTGGATATATAGAAGTGTGCACTACAAGAAAATATGTTATTACTCACAAAAAAATTGTGAATACTTGACAAAAGGCATGAGTAATATTAAATTAGTGACGAATGATCAACGATCAGAGAGTGGTGGGAAAAAGTCTTGTGGGTAATCTTACCCAAGCCAAAAAGCCGTTTGTAATTTTTCAGCTTCAACATAGGTAAGCATCAATTCAACAATTGATTTTTCTCGATTTACTCACGGCTAAACCATCAATAATATTACCCACGATTTACCCACAACTTAGCAGTAGGTAGTATATGTCTAATTTGATTATGCTTGTTTTGCTCAACTAATTATCAACATATATATAACATATCACTTATTTGCCATAATAATTATATAATTCACATCACATTCACATCCACGTGTATGTAATCAACAAAAAAAGAGACCAAAAATACAATCATTTTTATATAACTTCAATATAGTTTGACATAAATAAATATATCAATCATGATTCTAAAAAATACACCAATCTAGTCTAGCGGAAAAAAAGTCTCAAAAGAAACATTCGATAAAATAATTCTAAAAAAAGTAAGAATAAAAAAATCTAATAATATAGGTTGTCAGAGTCATCTTTCTCATAGTCTTGATGACGACGGTATTGGTCACCCTTTGATGCCAGCAACACTCTGCGCCAACTTCTTCACCTGTCTCTCCAAATTTTTTGAATGTGGATTTGCTCTTCAACTTTCCTCTCGTGTAACTCGAACATCACCCCCTGCAACATTTGATCTATGCTCGATTGTTTCCACCTGTGCAGCCATCTCAGAAGAGAAATCAATTGCAACTTGACTACTTTATGCTTGCGTTAGAGAAGAGACTCTTGGCTTGTAATGCTTAGACATGTCTCAGGCACCATAGAGAAGTCCTCGTATCTTATCCCCAGCAGATTCAGCCAATAACTTTAACCGAGTCGCAGCGTCAACCTCTTTGGTGCCATTATCAAATGCCCCCTTCTTAGGAAACATGTTTTACCTTTTCTTGCAATGATTCCGGCCCATATTTTTCCTTTTTCTATTCGGTGAATAGCCTTATCATTATTGATTTGTGCATTCTAGTGTTATGATAAGAGACAAAGCATGTAGGGGGTCCAGTAGAGGCCACAGTCCCCTCTAATTTTTTTTATACTAGTATATTATTATGGCGACTTCTAACATGCACAATTGAAGAAAGTCTTTTACGGTGCACAAGTGAACAATAACATTATAACAAATACGAATTTTACAAAATCCACCGTTGGATTGAAAATTTATATCATATAGATCATCCATAAAAATTTTGAAAATTTTTGAAAATCATTGGATATGTCATTGAGACCCATCAAGATTAATGATTTATGGGCTTTTATTGACTAACGTTAATTTTGATGGGTCTCAATGACATATCGAATGATTTTTAATTTTTTTCAAATTTTTTATATGGATGATCTATATAATATAAACTTTCAATCCAACAGTGGATTTTATAAAATTCGTATTCGTTATTGTTGTGAATTCGTCTTTAAAGTCACACCAATACGAACCTTGATGTGTGGAGCAATTTAATCAAACAACCAATATCAAAGAATATAGAGAAGATGATGATAATAATCCAAAAGCAAGTAGACAATTAAAGAAGAAGAACACAAAGACGATGTTTACCCAGTTCGGCTATAAAAACCTACTCTGGAGGAGAGAGCAGCCCCTCCGATCCACAAGAATCAATAAGTAACTTTACACGAAAAAATCTCAATTGGGTTACAAGAATTAGCAAACCCTAACTCTACCCAAATCCCGAATCTCTTTATGTAACCAAGAGACTCAATTGACCTAGACTACCCAAGAAGAAACAATAACCTTTGTGTTGGCAAACCCTTATTCCCTCTTTCTCAATTTTCTATGAATAAAGTAATCCCTATTTATAGAAAAATATATGCCAAAATAGTATATGGACCAATTTGCAATTTAATTTTTTTAAAGGACCAATATGCAACTTTTTAGGGACTAATTTGCATTTAAAAAAAAAGGGTCAAAGTGTAATTTTAAAATATTATAGGGGTCAATTTGAAAATGTTGAAACATATAGAAGGAAGGAATTTCAAATTCCTCTCTTTTTGGTGTCATTTGAAATTTCTTAAATTTAACCTGGACAAAACACTTCATAAAATCCCATCATTTTGAAAATTTTCCAAATCATCCATCCAAACAATGAAATTTAGACAAAAAAAATTTGAATCCCTCAAAATAATACTTTACCTCAAAACATTCGACCATTCAAACACACTCTTATAGTATAAGCAGTGGCGGAGCCAGGAAAAAATATGCGGGTGGGCCACTAAAAAAATATAATAGATAAATTAAATACAAAAATTATTTTGTGTATAAAAATTTAAGTTAAATAAGTATAAAAATTAATTTGTGTATTGATACATTCAAATTTTTAAGCATAGTAATTTAGAAGGTATATATATGGGGAGGGATCAAATTACACCGGTGTTACATACACCGCTCAATAACACTTTAACAAATACAAATTTTACAAAATCAACCGTTGGATTGAAAGCTTATATATCGTATGGATCATCCATGTTAAATTTTACAAAAACCTAAAATCGTTTAAGGGTATTATTTTATGCGAAACAACTTATGCAAATAAATTAGTTTTTATGTATTTTTATAAGTTTTTCAAGATAGCTTATGAGAAAACAACTTTTACAGATACAATTTTTGTTAGTAATAACTTATAAATTTACATAAAAATTTATTTATTTGCATAAACTATTTTCATAAGTTCAAAAATAAGTTAAGGGCCTGTTTGGATTAGCTTATTTTTGAGCTTATGCAAACAACTTATTTAATTTTTATGTATTATTATAAGTTTGTCAAAGTAGTTTATGATAAAATAGCTTACAAAAATACAATTTCACCGATCTTATAAAATAGCATAAAACCTAATTTATATTGCATAAGCTCAAAAATAAGTTAATCCAAACGGACCCTAAATCCATATGGTACTTGTTAAAATTGATTTTATTTTTTTACCATTAAAACAGAAAGAAAAAATAGCAAAATTCTAAAATTAAATCAGGAAAAGAGAAAAATTCAGGAAAAAAAAAGAAGCAAAATTTTAAAATTAAAATAGAAAAAAAGAGCAAAAAGCAGGTGGGAAACTGTGTATAGATATCATGTTAATGTTGCACATACTAGTATATATTAGCTTCAAATTATTTTGGGGTGGGCCATGGCCAAGCCTGGCCACCCCTGTCTAAGTATGAGTATAAGAAAATCCTCATAAATTTTATGATAACAATACTTGTGAATATAGTAGAGACACAATATTTTATATGCAGAAATTTGAGTTTAAACTCGAATTCTCTGCATATTCATTTCAAGAAGTAAAATTTGATCTAATAGACTAAAACAAAAATTATGACAATCAATATTTCCACGTAAGAGATTTACTTTTTCCACCCTACCCATTTTCTCGCATCCCCTATGAATTTACCAAAATACTTCCGTCTCTTACTAAGGTAGCAGACACCCCCCAAAAACACCATGTCTTTACTTAAATGGTGGATAATATTTTTCAAAATAGGAACGACGTAAAACGCGCAAAAGACCGGTAGAGCGACAAAAATAAATCTTTAACTCATTCTAGCCCTCATTAGTCGAAGGCCCGTTAAGCAAAGGCCCAATAGAGCAAAAACCCTACACATATATAACATCTCAGAAACCATTTTCTCACACTTAGTTGCTGCGGCTTCTTCTCATTTCATCTCTGAAACCCTAATTCTCTGCAAACCCTTCCAAAATGCCGCCAAAGCTCGATCCATCTCAGGTCGTCGAGGTTTACGTCCGAGTCACCGGAGGTGAAGTCGGAGCAGCGAGTTCACTCGCTCCAAAGATCGGTCCACTCGGTCTTTCACCAAAAAAGATCGGAGAAGACATCGCCAAAGAAACCGCAAAAGATTGGAAGGGTCTTAGGGTTACAGTCAAGCTCACCGTTCAGAATCGTCAGGCTAAGGTTTCCGTTGTTCCTTCTGCTGCAGCACTTGTTATCAAGGCTTTGAAGGAACCTGAAAGGGATAGGAAAAAGGTGAAGAATATTAAGCATAATGGTAATATTTCTCTTGATGATGTTATTGAGATTGCGAAGGTGATGAAGCCTAGATCGATGGCGAAGGAACTTGCTGGAACTGTTAAGGAGATTCTTGGGACATGTGTTTCTGTTGGTTGCACTGTTGATGGAAAGGATCCTAAGGATTTGCAGCAGGAGATCAATGATGGTGATGTTGAAATCCCTCAGGATTGATTTTTATAATCTGTTATCTGTTTTGTTTGATTTGTGCGTTTTAAAATATAATTTTGAGGAATTGTTGAACTTTTTTGTTGTTAATTTACTGTTTTGGATAATTTAGATCATTTTGAGATATTTATCAGCTTAGTTATATTATCTAAATTATCTTAATTGCATATGGTATTTATTTTGATTTAATTTTGTCAATCGGTTTTAATTGTTATTCCTATATCATAGCTTGAAGTTACTACATTTGCTTGTTGAAATTGGTATTCGTGTTAGATTTGTTGTCACTCTTCTGTGTGGTGAATTGGGCACCTGCGTTTATAGGTTAAATTAAGTTGTTTGTTCTTTGTATATGTTCACTCGGTTGGATGATTTGTAGATTGAATTTTTTTTACTACATTTGCTTGTTAAAATTGTTATTCATGTTTGATTAGTTGTCGTCCTTGTGTGCGGAGAATTGGGCACCTGCGTTTATAGGTTTAATCAAGTAGTTGGTGATGTGTTTATGGTTGCTCTGTTGGTTGATTGGTAGATTGAATTTACTATATTTTCTTGTTGAAATTGCTATTCATTGTTTTTTCGTTGTCACTTTGTTGTTATGTGATAGAGAATTGACCAGTTATCTTTATTGGTTGAATTAAAGTTATTTATGTATTTGTTGGTATTGTTAAATTGTTGAACGTGCAATTAACATATTTCTTGCGCCGATGTTTGTATTGTTTTTGTGTTTTAGTTATTTGGGCTCATTTCTTTGTATAATTTTAAGAACATACTCTAAACATAGTCAATTTTCATTTAGACTAAAAGCATCCTCTTTACAATAGACAGAAGTTGAAGGATGACATGTTTTCATATTTGATCTTTGTTTACCGTGTTTGTAGATTTATTTGTGAAGAATTCATTAAAATTAAATTAAGATAAATAGACAAATGCATAGCACCCAATAATCAATTCAAAAATCTGTTTTTCTCTAACATCTCTTTGAAAATGGATGAGTTATTTTGGTATTTGATTATCTTTGTTTCTGCAATTGTGCATTATCATCTTGTTTTTTGTTTATATTTCTTATCAATTTGATTTATATATTGTGCATGGTTGAAGAGAGCTGTTTCTATCGTCTTTATATCTTTATTTAAACTTCTCTGTTTGCTAACCATAAGTCTTGGTTGTTGAATATAAACACACTGTCTTATACAATCTCTAATTTATGTTAGGGGCTGATTTGATTAGTGAATGACTGAGATATAATGAAATGTATTTAGATTATATATATTGCTGCTGTAATTGTTTGCAAGATGATTATAATGTTATTCCCTCCTAAATGAGAGCTAAAGTGATTGATGGAAAGGGGTTTGTGAAATTCCTCAATTTTTAGGTGTTTGCAAAATCAAAACCAGGGATTGTTTTTTAAGTGGATTAGTGCTTGTATGCATAAACTGGGGGAATTTTTTAACCAAGTGCAAGCAATGTGACTCGAACATTATTTTTATCAGTTTGATTTGCTCTGTTATTGTGTTTTTGTCTTGTAAGTGACGTATGTAGGCTGCCATAATTATCCCGGTAATCCTAATCCTTTATGGTGCGTTTGATTTGCCAAGTACTCAACAAAAGAGTATAAGACATAACAAGATGGTAGAAATAGTTGTAAAATTTATCTCGTACGGTCAAAGGCAAAAATTCTTGTTTTTATCTAGGGTATAACAAAATTTGTTCAGTCCCATACTCGGTTTATAAATCAAACAGTGTAGTATAACAAAATTTGTTCAGTCTGGTCTTCTATTTGTTTACTTACGGATCAAACACACCTTTGGTGTTAAGTTAAAGTTTTTTCTTTGTGATGTTAATATTTGTTCCATTATTATCCAATTTCGTTCAATTCTGTTGTTTTACCAAGCAATCAACCGGCACCACGTTTCCATATCAAACTACCCTTTTGTCAAAATGAATACAGTAATATGTTGAAACTGCAGTCAATAGAATCTTGACAGTAATTGTACCCTAAATAAACTCGACAGTTATAATCAGCTTGATTGCTCTTCAAGCCTTCACTGCTCTTCTGATTGATCTTCCAATATCAATTTAGGGAGCGAAGAACAGCCAGCTTTATTGAATGAATGTTACAATATCCTATTTTAGTTAATTTTTAGAGTCCCCAGCAGTAGCCACATGCAATTTGTTACTTATGTACCTATTATCAAATCTTTGTGCCATTTTGAAACTTATTTATCCTATCAATATATGGCAATTTGAAGGCATACCGTCAGTATCAAATACGAGTCTTCAACTGAATCCATTCATCTGATAATCCATTCATGTCTGCAGGGACAGAGGAAGCCCTTTTGAGTGGCTTGAACTGAATCCTGTATCATTATATATTTTGCATTTTGAACTCTTGATATTTTACCCACCATTAACTTAAGAGTTAAGAGGTTTGCAAATTTATATGTTTGAACCCTAAACTAGAGTCATGGATCCGCCACTCTTTAAAAGACTTGTTATGGTTTTTTGTTTCTATTAACCGCTTCTATAATAATTTTGTAATTCCGTAAAAAACTTGAACAATTACCAATACTTTTGTGTTAAAAATCAAGTCATTTCTAACTTTTCAAATAATTCACACAACCGCACGCAAAGCCAAAAATAGTCCCTTTGGCCGCTGACCATGATCACCCTCAACACAAAGCATTTGGAATAGCACAAAAGGGTGTCTCTAAGTCTCTAACCAATGATTATTAAATTTAAAGGGCTTCAGATTCCAATCATAGTTTAAGTAACTTAAAATGATAGGGTAATGATCCGAAATATCCCTTGACAACGTCCAAAGGTTTGCTGTATCTCTTCACTCTATCAATAAATTTTAAGACACCAACATCTGATCCAATCTACTCATACAAGTTCCATTTGATCGAACACAAGTAAATTGCCGTCCGAAGAGAGGTATATCAACAAGTCTCTGTTAGAACTTAGTGTGAAATTGAGAGAAGAATTTCGGAGGAAAAGTTATAATTTCATTAATGGAAGAGAAAATGAATACAAGTTGAATGCAAACTGTGTTACATACAACAACCACAGTTACTTATAGCCCAAGTAACAAATACAACTCTAAAACTACCTAACAACCTTCTAACTAATATTAGTGCCAACTGTTATAACAGACTTAAACTATTAGCACACTGGATATACAAATGTTTCAACATCTGATAGAATATTTGAATTACAACCTTTCACAATGGATGTTTGAATTAGCTTCCAATACACCCTCTTAATTCAAACATTCTCTATACTAAACAAATTTAGCACCTTCATCATGTCTTTGAATTTTTCTATCTTCAATGGCTTTGTGAGCACATCAACCATATGTTCTTCAGTCTTGCAGTAGCTTAGCATGGTGCTCGTTTTAGACCATATAGTGCTTTGTTCAGCTTTAACACATGATCTTCTTTCCCTCAACTATAAAGCTTTGAGGTTGTTCAACATATACTTCCTCCTCAAGTTTGCCATTAAGAAATGCAGACTTTACATCCAGTTGAACACAGTCCCATTCAAAGTGATTAGCAATTCCCACTACTAATCTCACAGTATCAAGCCTTGCTACAGGGCCAAATATCTCACCGAAGTCAATTCCAGGTTTTTGCGAAAATTCCTTTGCTAATAGCCTTGCCTTATACTTTGCTATAGTGTCATCTGGTTTGTGTTTCACTTTGTACACCCACTTCACTGCAATTGATTTCTTACTAGTAGGTAGTAAAACTAGCTCCCATGTTTTATTTCTTTCAATGAACTGATTTTCCTCCTCCATTGCTTTCCTCCATATTGTTGACTTGACTGCATTAGCATAGCTCAGTAGTTTCATGTTAACAAATAGTGCTAGATGCACCAAGTCACCATCATCAGTTATCAAATTATCTGAAATTGTGTCAAAGTCCAGCAGTCTACTTACTAGAGCTCTAGGTCTATCTGACCTTCTGACATGTGCTTCAACATTTCCTTCAACATGTGTTTCAACATGTTCTTCAACACGTGTTACCTCTAGTTCAATGTCTGCAGTTACTTGTTGATTGTCAGTAGCATCATTATCATCTTCAATAATGAATGGTATGGTGGACTGTGAGCCTGTGCTTGCAGTATCCCACTTCTATTGTCCTTTCTCGTCATAATCATCATCAGTAATTGTCATCATCAACAAGACATCTGTTTCTGAACCACTATCATCTTGTGCCATGTTTGCTTCTGATTCCTTATTATTGTAATGTCTTGGAACTTTCTTGTTTCCGCATTCACTAGCAAAATGTCCATACTTCTGACAGTTGTAACATTGGATATTCTTCTTATTCATAAACTTATTACCCTTGCCATTACCATCAAACTTTGATGATTCACCTTGATCACCATTCTTCTTGGAGCTTTCTTGCTGGGAATTCTCTTTCTTGAACTGATCTTTAGTTCTTTACCCTTGTTCTTGTTGCCATTTCCCTTCTTTGATGTGTGTGCCCATAATGCTTGATCAGATGTTCTATTCTTTGCCCTTGCATTGATTCTTTGTTCATGAGATTCCAAAGAACACTGTAATTCCTCCAATTTCGTTGTAGATACATATTTTGCTTCCATAATAGCAACAATAATGTAATCAACTTTGAAGATAAAGTTCCAATTACATTTTCAACCATGTCACCATCACTTACAGTTGATCCACAATTTTTCATTTGGTTTGTAATGTTGGTGATCTTGTTGAAATATTTTGCAATGGATTCATTCTCATCCATCTGCAACAATTCAAATTGTCTCTTCCATGTGGTTAATCGAACCTGCTTCAACTTATCATTGCTAGAATGACCCTTCTCAAGAATGTCCTAACATTCCTTTGCTGATGTTGCATTCTCTATCTTTTGGAAATTTACCAAGTCTACACATTGATGAATGAAGAACATTGCCTTGAAGTCTTTCTTTTTCAATGCTCTATGTGCAGTTTGTCCTGCCTCAGTTTCATTTGCTACAATGGGTGTGATCCTTGTTTCAATCACTTCTTGAACCTCTTGGAATCCAAAGATTACTTTCATTTGTTTGTTCCATCGATCCCAATTGTTGGAATGATCAAGAATTGGGAGTTTTCCTCCAAAACTGTTGGTGAGATTCTCCCATGAACTTGCCATCTTCGATCAGTGATCTGAATCAATGAAGAAAGAATGATTCTTGATCAATCTTGTTGCTCTGAACCGTTGGGGTTCTAGATACCAGTTGTTAGAACTTAGTGTGAAATTGAGAGAAGAATTTAGGACGAAAAGTTATTTTTTCATTAATGGAAGAGAAAATGAATACAAGTTGAATGCAAGCTGTATTACATACAACAACCACAGTTACTTATAGCCTAAGTAACATATACAACTAACCTACAACTGTAAAACTACCTAACAACCTCCTAATTAACATTAGTGTCAACTGTCATAACAGACTTAAACTGTTAGCACACTGGATATACAGATATTTCAACATCTGATAGAACATTTGAATTACAACCTTTCACAAGGGATGTTTGAATTAGCTTCCAATAGTCTCAACCTTTGAATGAATAAATTGAACCACTTAAAGTCATCAACAATCATCAAAGGGAATGACGATATTCCAACCCTTCTCATTTCCTACCTTCTCCTTACCGATTAAAATCTTCCAACATATTTATCAAAAAAAAAAAATCTTCCAACATATACCAAAAATCGGCTATCTTCCCATGTTTTGCCACTAAAATCTCCACCCAAAGTCATTTCTTGCCTAATAAGTAATAAGTCATACGGTGCATAAACATTGATAATTATACACAATGTTTTCCCACTCCAAGCACACCCCCAAGTAACTTTGTATTTGGAAGGACCTTACAAATGACTCCATTGTCTTGTATTACAATCTACTAATGTCTACATGATGTGTTAGAATTTAATTGTGCAAGTGCGCCATTAATCTCTCGTCAATTTATGATATTGATTTCTTGCATTTTAAGTTGAGAGTCGTGTTTTGATTTGTTAACAAAACGAAGTGGGATATCTAGTGCTCCATGTATCTATATTTTCAACATTTATGACTAAGCAGTAAAGGCCAACCGACTATATTTTGTGTGACATGTATATCAATATTATAAGATATATGTTTAAGAAATATGTTGCTATTACAAGATTATTTAAAAGATAAAGGAAAGGTAAAAAACAGAAAACAAGACAATCTGACTTCACTTCTAGCAAAATGGAAGCCATTTGAGAAGGAGAATCCGAATTACATCAAAGGTGTGAAACTTATGTTACCATTAAAACATTATGAACAAGTTATCTACAATCTGTTAAAAATCAGCTACATCTACTCGAGTAATTATGTCAAACTAGAATTCTAAATATAGTTTTTTTAAGAAGTTAAATTAGTCCACCCAAATTGATACTAGAGAAAATCGAACTTGATACCTTAAGAAGAATCCACTCTCAGGTCCCAAACCAATACTACCAGACAATTCTAAACATAGTTAGTGGCAGTGACGGATCCAGAAACTTTAAGTAGTAAGGGCAAAATACACACCAAATAAAATAGAAAATATTTTATTTGGAGCACATGCTTTTCTGGCCCGAAGTGTATCTTATTTTTATCACGAACTGTTTTCCTTGATTAACAATAGTTGTACACCGCTTATAAAAAAAAAATAGTTGTACACCCATATATATATATAGGCTTAATTACATTTTTGATACCTTATCTTTATTTTAGGTTTCAAATTGGTACCTTATCTTTTAAAAGTTTCAAGTTGATACCTTATCTTTTCTGCAGGTTTCAAGTTGGTACCTTCAGTCAATTTTTTAACTATTACCGTTAAATTTGGACACGTGGCAATTTTTTTGGACCTATAAATCAATGACACGTGTCCAAATTTAACGGTAATAGTTAAAAAATTGACGGAAGGTACCAACTTGAAACCTGCAGAAAAGATAAGGTACCAACTTGAAACTTTTAAAAGATAAGATACCAACTTGAAACCTAAAATAAAGATAAGAAACCAAAAATGTAATTAAACCTATATATATATATATAATTTTAACGAAGTAATTGAGTTTACGGGGTTAGTGATGAACCCCTCTTTAAAATATTTAGAAAAATCTGAGTTTGATTTTGGAAAGAACAATTTTTCTCATATTTTTACTTATCTCGTAGTTGACACATAAAAACAAGAGAGTTAACCTATAAAAACAATTTAATATTACAATATTATATAATATAATATAAGGAAATTGGAACCGGTACCACAGGATGCAGCCCATCGCTTATATTTTTACTAAGTAAGCCAAGAAAATTAATCAAACTTTCATTCAATAAATAAATATAACAAATGAGGAATATATATGCATCAATATGTATGAAAATTGTTCAAAACATAGTGAGGGCCTAAGCTCACACACCACCGGAGGTCCGTCCCTTTAGTGGAGTACATATGACTAATTGAATATGCACCATCTTATCTACATTTTTTTTAAGAGCTACCTAAGTTTTTTTTCAAATAAATAGATAACAAACCACACTTTTCTATAAAGCTATAACTTAGATTCCAAACGTAAACGAATATCTTAGTATTGGAAATTTTTTATATGGATCACCGATTCATTATCACAAGTGGTCCATTGTGGCTCATTATGGTAAAAAGTATATAAAATTTTAACGATGACATATAATATTGTTTTTTAGAAGAGTTATTTTAACCACAAAACTAATAGAGTTATGTCTAACGGATTTATGGAAGGGTTTTAGACTTCCACAATATGACGAATCAAAGTTCAATACAGATTAAAGTGTAACTTAAATAAAGAGAAATTATAGGAAACCAAAGAAAAGTGTATGAGAAATTCCAACCACAAAGTTTAATTTTAATTCTAAAACTACTATAACGATTTATTTATTCTTTGAATGAGCACTATCAACCGTTGCTAAAGTGCAAAGTTAAGATTATGAAATTGTAGCATTCAATATTCAATATAAAACAAAGGCAGCCACCGTCCAGTGAAAGAGTCATTATCATGCTACACCGTCTAAAACAAAAAAAATTATATATTCATTAACTTTTGTTATTCATCATAAAAATGTGGTGCTCTCTCAGCCATAACATCATACTAATTTGTGTTAAAAAAATGTCCACATTTTTATGACGATCACAAATCACTCATTATATTCATCATGGAATAATATATACACATTATAACTTCATGCTGAGATCGATGGCTATGTAAGTGATTGAAATTCCTCATTCTCTTTAAATTTCTCATGATAAACATATAATAAATAGTATTATTATTTGCTAGTCCATGTTAAGAGAGTGGTTGGAAAATTAAGGCCATTGTGTATTGTATTTCTAATTTCAAACAAATCAAGCTACTACTGACCTGTAAAGTGGACCAACTATTTTGGTCCGATACAATTATTGGTCATTGTAATTTATTTTGGGGTAGCCATGTCACTTTATTAATTTATTTTTTTTATTGGTCATTCTAATTTATTTGTTTATAAGTGGAGGATATGTCATGTCCATATAAAAAGGAAGGGTAATTTTCCTATTTCCTCCCCAAATGGTGCCTCAGAAATATATTATTATGTTTTTTTCTTCAAATAACATCACAAAACTTTAATTTCTGTAAAAAAAAAAAATCACAAAACTTTAAATTATATTTAAACTTTATAAATAGCTTTTTAAAATTTTGTTTTACATCTTTATAATTGTTTATTTTGACTTTTATCATTTAATTATTTTTCATTAACCGTTTTCATCATTTAAAATACATGATAGAACATTACGAATTAGAAAGACGAGTACAATTAATTAGAGCAAAAATTATTTATAGGGAAGTTAAGACTAACTAACTAATAATTATAACAACTAATTATATTTTGAAAGCCTCTCGCAAGCTGAAAGATATTCACGACACCTCTTGTTTGAAATAACTTATACAAAATACATCAAAATGAAAAAGAAAAATACAATGAGAGATACTAAAAATACTTCTGCAAAACTCAAAGTCATAAGGCAAAACGCCTAACCATTAAGAAATTCATAACTCAAGACATAACCACTTAAAAGAAGCAATACAGCCTAATCACTATATGGTAGAATCTAACATCAACAAAGCCAATAAAGACACAAGTTTCTAAGATTACAAATTGTATCTTCTAATTCTAAAATTAATTTTTACACTTTAATTTCTTTTTCAACTCACTTTTAACATGAGTGTTTTTACAAACATAAATAATTTTATTTTCAACTCAATTTTAGTCATAATTAATTTTATATAGAATCAACTCACTCAAATCAGTTTTTTTGGTGTTAAACTAAACATACACTTAGACTCTGTTTGGTAAAAATAACGGTTATCTTATAAGCTAGCTTATAGCTTATAGCTTATAAGCTAAAAGCTAAAAGCTACTTGAAATAGCGTTTGAAAATAAGCTAGTAAAATAAGCTATAAGCTCATAACAAAAGCTCTGTTTGGTAACGGTCATTTTACTATGAACTTATAGCTTATTTTACTAGCTTATAGCTTATTTTCAAATGTTATTTCAAGTAGCTTATAGCTTATAAGCTATAAGCTAGCTTATCAGCTAACCGCTATTTTTACCAAACAGAGCCAAAATAACCGTTACTAAACAGAGCTTTTAGCTTATAAACTAAAAGCTATAAACTATAAGCTCGTTTTGAAGCCTTACCAAACAGATCCTTAAAGTATAAGGATTCAAGATTTAAAAAGAAATAAGCTATAAGTTAGCTTATCAGCTAACCGCTATTTTTACCAAACAGAGCCAAAATAACCGTTACTAAACAGAGCTTTTAGCTTATAAACTAAAAGCTATAAACTATAAGCTCGTTTTGAATCCTTACCAAACAGAGCCTTAAAGTATAAGGATTCAAGATTTAAAAAGAAATAAGGCAAATTGCTTATTATCAAATCAAATAAGACAAATAATTTGGACATTCTTTTTGTTTAAATGTTTCTAACTTATTTGTTTATACTTCTGAGTTTTTTAATACAATTATTTGTTTATATTCTGTGGCAAGTATGATCCGAATTGTACATAGCGCATAAAGCTATGCTGCCCGGGTACGGTACCAGTATTGGTACGTGGTACGTCATTTTTAGAAAAACTAAGGTACGGGTAGTCCCTATATTTTTTTTTTAAATATAATTATATAAATCAAATAATAGAATTATATTGTTGAAATAAATAATTAAACATAAAAAATATCAAACCACAATTTAAAATTAATTCAAATTGTTCAAAAACATCAAAATATGAAATTAAAAAGCAATTAGCTCAAAAAGAGTCAATTGTTTCCACCTCCATCATCACTAAAAAGAGCGGCCTCTAGTTTAGGTTTATCGTGAGAAATACTAGCAATTTCAAAAATATCAATTATATATTAAATAAATCTCATTCATCTCTACGAATATTCCACATTTTTGTTGCTCTTTCATTATAAGTATTATTATTTCTCTTTCTCGAGAGAATACGAAGATTTGTATGAATAAAAAAATCCGATCTTCAATTCTCTTTGAATTTAGTCTATTCATTTTTAATGAATGAGTGAATAATTCCAATGGCTGCTTTTTTATTGTTTTTTAGCGGTAGAGCTACTTTTATATTATACAAAAATAAAAAACCTAAATATTTATATAAAAAAACAAATTAAAGAAAAAGAAGAAGAAAAAAATAGTGGTTTTTTGAATTGGTGTACCACGCGCGTACCACAGCTGTACCATTCGTGTACCCATTACAAAAAACAAAACAAAAGTCTAGGTATGACGTCGGTGCGTACCGGGGAGTACCATACGCGTACCGGTACCCGGTATGTACCCGATACCGGTACTCTATCTAAAACGGAGTACCCATGCATCATAGGCATAAAGTAAACAAGTGATGGAAAGTAAGGGTCCATTTGGCCCGACTTTTTTAGCTCTTAGAAGCTGATTGAAAACTAAAAGTGAAAATAAGAACTTTAAAAAACAGAGCAAAAATTGTTTGGTAATTATTGTTTTTTTTAACTTCAAAGTTATCTTTAATCTAAAATTTGTTTAGTAAAATATATATTTTTTTAAAAAGATTTGTACCAAAAATAAAAACTTTTAAAAAAGATAATAACAACTAATAATATTTAAATGAAAACAACCTAAAAAATGAAAAAAAATAAAATAAAAAGAGCCTTAAGTGGGATTCGAAGCGGGATCATTACAAAAAAAGCTCCGAATTTTTTTTTAAACCTCTTTTTCTAGAAGTTCATTTAATCCAATTTTGCACATTGAAAAAAATCTGCTTTTTACGGTTAAGAACTTTGTTAAAAATGTGTTTGGCCTAACTTTTGATTAAAAAGAGAATTTAAAGCTAAAAAAAGCCGAGCCAAACGGAGCCTAAGTGCTTAATTAATGATCTCCCTGAAAAATTAAAAATTTAATTTATATAGACATTTAGTGTAAAATTTTTACACATACATTTTTTTTTTGGTCAAGCACATACATTTAATAATGTAATAATACATTATGTAATGTGTTTTAAAATATATGATGTGTCATCTTAATTAAATAATACAGTGAGAATTCATTTTGGTCCCTCACAAAAATTACAAACCCAAATTAGTCCCGATAAAAAAAAGTCCTATTTAGTCCCTAACAAAATTAAACCGGGCCATGTTTAAAAAAAATAATTAAACCGGGTCATGTTAGTCATTCGTTATTATTTTTCTTAATATGATTTTTTTCTACTCTTGAACCGTGACTAGACTGCCATGTGTATTATTTTAATATTCTTAAGGGACAAGTTAGTCCTGATTTGAAAAAAAAAAACAATATGTGTTTTTCTCTTTCACAAAATAGAAAGAGAGAATACTAGGGTTTTCTAGTTTCAGGCTTTCGGTCTTTGGTTTTCCTCCTCCCACACGGCAACACTCTTTCCTTTCCAACAAGATCAATTTTTTATGGTGATATTCATGTCAGATGATTCAACCGGAGAAGACGGCATACAACGCACCGGAGATTCGATGATTTGACCCCTTAAAATTTTAGAGATTAATTTTAGTTTTGTAGTTTTTGTTAGGGGCAAAAATTGGTGTCAATTCAATGATTTGATCCCTTAAAATTTTAAAAATATTGTCCATGAATATTGTCTAATTTTCGTATTTTTTTTAAAAAAAATATGGGGATCAAATTGTCCCAAAATAAAATAATGTAGGGACCTAAACGTCCCTTATGTTTGTAAATAATACACGTGGCATAAATAATATACATGACAGTCCAGTCACGGTTCAAAAGTAGGAAAAAAAGACCGGATTAAGAAAAATAATAACGAAGGACTAACATGTCCCGGTTTAATTTTGTTAGGGATTAAATAGAAACTTTTTTTTTGTCGGGGACTAATTTGGGTTCTGTATTTTTTGTGAGGGACCAAAATGGGTCTTCACTCTAAATAATATGACAACACATTATTTAATTTATGTGTAAAATAACTTTACACTGACAGTACATAAAAATTAAACTAAAAAATTAATAGAATGAGAAAATCCGACTTTAAATTATAAATGTAACAATTTTTATCACGCTTTTATTTATCTCATGACAATTTTTTAAATTATTACGTCTCAAGAACTGAGCTTAAATAAAAAAAAGGAGCAACAGCAACAAAATAGCATGAGAGGATACAATTTTTTTCTTCTATTAATTAACAAAGTGGTAAACACTACAGTATTTAATTCACACAAAATTGTGAATTCCTAGATTTGAATCCGACTAAAAACATTTAATCTAATAATATTTGATTCCATAAACATTAAATTAGCTTTTCATCCAACCAGAACCATACACATTTGATTAAAATTAATGGCTAGGAATAAATTACTAATTTGAAACCGCAGTGTGTTCAAAACCCATTTGATTTTAGGTGCGTCCAGATAAGTTCATCGTCATCCAACGAAGACAACAACTATTTTAATAAAATTAATCATAATTGTAGTATTGAAAATAATTGTGATAACTTTATTTTTAATTTTTAGGATAATATATCATAATCTCTTGCTATTTTATTATGCGAATATTTCTTAGCCACTAACTTTGGATGTTTGAGGTCACTTAACCGAAGTGTGAAATCAAATTACTTGTAATACGACAGAGTTCAGGTAATTCAATTCCCAACAACTCTAGAGAATTCTATTTTGTTCGAGTAATCACATCTTAATTATATTTGATCAACCCCTTTTCTTCCTTTCCTTTTCAGTATATATATAGCGTTATACTAGAAAATTCTCTTTTATAAGTTCATGGAAAATACTAAAAAGTATCTCGGGGTACTGATTAAGCATGTTAAAATAGAAATTTTGTTTCAAAATGCGTGCATTTAATATTTTAAAAGTATAAAAAATTGTTTTTTCAATATTACTTTTATCTTTTATTTCATTTTTTGTCATGTTTAACAAGTGTCCCGGGAGCAACTGCTTTATCAGATTGAATTAGACACTCTACGATGGTCCCATAAGTCATAGCTCAACTGGAAAAAATGCTGAAATTGTTAGGTCGAACGTCGTGTCCCGGATTCGAACCCGGAATCTCACAATTATATGTGAGTTTAATTTTAGTGGATTATCACTTTATCTAAAAAAAAAGACACTACGATGATATCAGACTACTGTTATTTATATTCACACATCAAATTCAATAGTGCTATTGAAATAATATGTTAAGAATTTTAAAAATAAGTTTATAAGTACTTTACAAGCCGATTTTATTAAAATACTAGCGGGCCAGACAGGCGCGTTTCGCGCCTGCCTGTGTCTAACTTATGTCAAAAAAATAAATAAAGACATGCCCCTATGATGAGTTTGTTAATAAAAGATTTTTGTTGCACAAAAAAAAATGTGTCTTATGTTATGGTGAGTTTTTTAATAAAAAACTTTTTTTTTTAAAAAAAATTCAAGGGTATATTGTCCAAAAAAAAATTCAAGGGTACTATTGGTATTATGAAAAGTCCACACAAAAATAATTTGTATCCTTTTTATATATAGTATAGATTAATATAAAAAATTAATGTTTGGATTCCGGTTAAAAGATGCCCACAACATCCACTGATACACGTTTAGAATACACATTTTGTTTATTTATTAAACAAAAAAAATCATAAATATATTTTAATAAGTTCAAATATTTACACGTCTTTCTTTCTTTATCAACTCTAGAACGTTCACATGTACTAGTAATAATCACGTCTTTGTAATTTTAATTTTTGTGAACTATTCCATCCATATCCAATGTAGTAGTATATATGAGGGGGCATATACATAAATGAAGAGCTTAAATATGTACCTTATCTATATCTATGTTGGATTGATTTTGACGGGATGAGTTTCATTTGCATGATAGGATTAATGCACTAAATAGAAGTAACATTGATAAAACACCAGGGCACCAAGCAGCAAGTAAATTCATGAAAAAGGTTAATGCACTTCCTCTACAGGGACAAAGATTCCAAGACTATGTGAATTTAATCTCTAGTGATCCATCTTGATAATTCGAGATTTGAATTATATATATTGGTAGGACGAATTCAGATTTAACGTAGTTACTGCATATATGCAATGACTAGCTGCCGTTAGCTGTCCGATTAAATATTGTCAAATCAGACTAATAAATCTAAATCGTTTGATCAACAATTTGCATCTGAGACCAACTACTGTGTGGAGACACTGCAACAACCAATCTTGAACTCGGTAGGGCTTAAGTACTTTGTTAGGATCTGAGTATGTTAAGAGTTTCACATTGCATGTGAGATAATATGAATATGAGTTTATAAATAGATACAATCATCACTTTACTAGCTGATTTTGTAGGTTGAATTAGACTCAACTCTCAATTCTATGATAATACTAGAGTCTACATCTGTTAGGACACCTATCAGATTTTCGACGCATCAAACTATAAATAGAAACAATTTTCACTTTAATAGCCAATTTTGTAGAATGAGTTAAACCTAACTTTTAATTTTAAGAGGGGACAAATTGAACCATAACATTTACTATTTACCTTAGTATAGTACTCCCAATTTAACCTAAAATTGTGTAAGTGAAAACCAAAAACAAAAGGGGACCATAAATCATTAATAAGACATTCCCAAAGTAGTGACAGACAGAACAGCAAAAGTAGTACAACCTGTTGTTGATGCTTAATTTGCCACAGAATTCTATATCTATCTACACACAATCCCTTTTCAAATCCAACCCTTCCCCATAATCACATGTAGCCGTTACTCTACAATATCCTTTTTAGGTCACATTGGGCCATATCACATGCATAGTCCCGTTGTAATGTAGGCCCAAATGTGGGCCCATGCAAGCTAAATCATGCTAAGTAGGACGGCAAAAAAAAATTGTGTTTAATCTTTAATCATGTCATTGTCCATAAACAAACAAAATTACACATTTAATTATTTGATTACTTTTCCTTTCTTTTGTTACATAAATACCACATCTTATTACTCAAAACCATACTCAATTCAATCATCAACCACTACTCTCCCACTTTAGAGTAAACATTGCAATGGCTAAAGATGTTGAGGTTCAAGAACAAGGAGAATACTCAGCTAAAGATTACCAAGATCCACCTCCAGCACCATTGATAGATGTTGAGGAATTAACTAAGTGGTCTTTTTATAGAGCTCTTATAGCTGAGTTTGTAGCAACACTTCTTTTCCTTTATGTCACTATTTTGACCATCATTGGTTATAGCCACCAGACTGATCCTAAAGCTGGTGGTACTGACTGTGATGGTGTTGGCATTTTGGGTATTGCTTGGGCTTTTGGTGGCATGATTTTCATCCTTGTTTACTGCACCGCCGGTATCTCTGGTATGGTCTCTTCTCTTTTCCGTCTAAAAAAATAGTTTTAAACTGTAGTCTGCAACCATAATTGTGTTGTGGTCGTAATATAAAAGTTTTAGAGATTTCTGTAACAAAATAGTAACCATAATCATGACTCTGAGTCATATGACTCCGAGTCATATTTGTCTGTATTTTACTATAATATCAAGATTCACAACCTAATTATAACGGCAACTAAAAATATGTTTTCAAGTTACTTTTATAAGCTATGATGAAGAATTTACTAAAATAAGTTAAGAGGTTTATGAAAATGAATGCCACAGGCTATTTTATTTTATAAGTTTACACGTTTTATATAAATAAAGGTTAGTTGTTAGTTTGTTACATTACTGAGTTTGTGTGTGGAATTGTAATTGTAGGAGGACACATAAACCCTGCCGTGACATTCGGGCTACTTGTTGGACGAAAGATATCCTTGATAAGGGCAATATTCTACATGGCAGCACAGTCTGCCGGCGCAATCTGCGGTACCGGACTTGCCAAAGGTTTCCAAAAGGCATTCTTTGACAGGTACGGAGGTGGTGCCAACTTTATCCATGATGGTTACAACAAAGGTACAGCTTTAGGTGCTGAAATTATTGGTACCTTTGTTCTTGTCTACACTGTCTTCTCTGCCACTGATCCTAAGAGGAATGCTAGAGACTCTCATGTTCCTGTTTTGGCACCACTTCCCATTGGATTTGCTGTTTTCATGGTTCACTTGGCTACTATCCCAATTACCGGTACCGGTATTAACCCGGCAAGAAGTTTCGGATCAGCCGTAATCTACAACGACGAAAAAATTTGGGATGATCAGGTATATCCCTATACTATTAAATTGACATTAATAACCATTTTACAACTGCTTCATTAAAATATATTTAACTCGCATCACATCATTAAATATTCATATCTTTAAATCAAAATACCATTAAAATAATTGAATTATTTGATATAAATTAAAGACAAAATTGATCTTCAATTTTAATGTTCATTAGAGAAATTTTTTATGTTTTTCGGTTTTCAATTTTTTGTCATTCATCAACTTTGTTTTCTTGAATTTTTTTTATCAAGTAGTTTAATGGGTAAAAATTCACCTCTTAAAATTAATAATTGAGAAATTTTGGATTCTAACTTCAGCCTTACATATAAAATGCGACATTCTTACCGATTTTTTGTTCTCTTAAATTTTACTAGTGTTAAAAGTTTTTTATTTATATGTTCATAATAAAATTCTAATAATAATATTATTTTTTTAAAATTATATATGACTATAACTAATTTTTGTTGAATTGCTTATGTGATGAACAGTGGATATTCTGGGTTGGACCAATTATTGGAGCAACAATAGCTGCAATTTACCACCAATACATTCTAAGAGGATCAGCCATTAAAGCTCTTGGATCCTTCAGAAGCAATGCTTAAGTAATTAAGCTAGCTCAATTGATTTCTATGCCAAAAAAGCAATATGGTGTTAATTTCCCAAGAAGAATAATGTTGAAGAGTGCAAAGTGGTCCTCTATTGGCTTTTTCGTCTTTTCCTTTTCAGCTGCAGTTGTAGTGGTGGGGTTTGAAGTGAAAAAATCAAAATATGGGACCATGAAATGAAATTGTAGATAACGTTATGGTTTGTGTTTCGAGGGTGTATTTTGTATCCCTTTTTTCTATTTTTATTTTATTTTCCAATGTATGTATTCAATTTCCATGTGTTTGTTTTTTCTGTTTTGTGTATCTTTGGTCATTTTTCATTTTCTTTTTCATAATTAAGTGCCATATTTATCATCCTTCTCCTAATTCCAATTTCAAGTGTGTCAAATTTTGCTTAATGTTTTAATTTCTCTTATAAATTATTATTTATGTACCTTAATTGAATATCTTTGATATGATTAAATTTCTAGTCGATCTTTTATAAACCGTGGCGTAAAAGGCGACGGTTCTATTCAAATCGTAAAAAATAATCAAAAGAACCTACTGTATATTTTAAAGTCAACGGTTCTAAAAGGTGGACTGTATATGCTTAGGCCACTATTTATTATCTGTGACAAAGTTAAGTGTGACTTAAAGTAAAGAAATGTTGTGTAAAACTAAAAAGTTACTCAGAGACTAAGATGGTGTTAAAAAAATTGACGACATAAATGTCATTTTGTAATAAATCTCGACCTTGATTTGTAGGCTATTAATTTAAAAAGTAGCTCAATTCTGTATAGGAAAATTCAACTAATCTCTCGATGTTTACTTGAAAATAAAAACTTAATTAGAATAAGTTAGAAAAGAACAATATACTTACGGAAGAGCTAAAAATTCATCATTTAAGAGGAAAAGTAAAAAAAGAAGAACAAATGCCTAATGCTTAAAAATTTCTTTGGATTCCTCTCTTAATTAGAATTAGTTACAAGTGATACATCATCTTAAAAACAAAATGACCAAAAAGTGAAGTATCATCTAAAAATTGATTAGAAAAAATATGGTGTGCCATTACTCCTTACTAAATATGCTTAAACATCACAAATTGTTTTCTATACATGCACTTAGAGTTTTCAATATAATTGGGAAATAATTTATCTTGACAACTGTCATAATAAATTTGATAATAGATTTCTGTTGGGATGCTTATCCTAATTTATATTAAACTAGTGAGCATCACTAAAAGCTAGCTAGCACTATATATAATAGAGAAGATTTGCTTTGTGGTGGTTATTGGACGTGACTAAAACTTTGGATTAAAAATGAAATTCATTATAGTTGCTAGGGACAGTATAATATATAAGTGATAAAAAATGGTAAGAAATGAAAAAGTAAACAAGTTAGGTGGATGACTTTGGATTCCTTACATGTGCATCATCGATCATTTATTATTTCATATGAATAGATAATATAAATTGGTGAGGTAACACCTTATCTTCACCATATTTTATGTCTTATGATTATGTAGCCATTGCTATGTAGTTTATTGAGGTATTATTTCTTCTTGTTAATTTGAAAATGAACATAAGCTATTTCGTTTAGATAAATATTACTAGTACAACTATTTCATTGTTATAATACTATTTGGCTCTTAGTTGAAGATAGGAGGATTAAAGGTTTGTTGCTTAGAGTCGCGATAGATAATTAGATATAGTTCAATTGATAGCATATTGTTCGATTTAATTATTTATACACAATGGTACTAGTAGCTAATTTATTTTTCATAAATGTACGTTGAGTAAGCAAAAACAAACACAATTGTGAAAGATGAAGGAAATTACAGAAAAGGACCGTTGGCTTCATATTGTCTACTATACCCTTATCTATAATGGCACGATTCACAAAAGAAGCAAATAATGTTTGAAAAGAAAAAGAAAGCAAAGCAACGATCAAAATAGACAAAATGCATCTATAAGTCGGTTAAGTTTTACGTTTGTATTAAATATTTCCATTAAATTTTTTAAGTATCATATATGTCCTTTAAGTTTTACGTTTGTATCAGATAAATGTTTTAAGTTTCAAGTATATATCAAATAGGTCCTTAAAAAGTAGGACTCATTTGATGCAAACCTAAAACTTAAATGACATATCTGATACTTAAAAAATTTAAAGGACATATTTAATACAAACGTAAAATTTAAAAAACCTATATTATATAATACTTAAAAAACTTAAAGGACATATCTGATACAAATATAAAACATAAATGACCTGCGGATGTATTATGCCAAGAAAATAAAAAGATGAGGTTTTGACGCATATTCTATTCTGAAGCGGATATTCATTGTTAAAGAACTAGAAGGTGATGAAACATTCATAAATCATGATTATTTTAGTGAAACTATCAAAATCGTTTTATGTCCACAAGTAAGTACTTTAGAAATTAGTAATTACTAATAAGCATGGTTGAGTGTTTGCTTTGTGCTTGCTGATTGTTAGTCTTCAAGTTGCTAAGAGTCCTATTTATATAGGAGATTTGAATATAGCTGCCGACGAAGACTAGCCGTACACAATCTATCTGTTAGAAAACTATTCGTTGAGCTTTCTTGGGAATTTTCTTTCTTCAATCTATCTTCATTTGATCATTCCAGTTCCATAAGTAATTTCAAATATTTTGCCGTAGAAGGAATTATTGTTGGAAAATGAACTTGATTAGGTTCATTTAATGCGTGGAAGTTTCAAATTGATTAGGTTCATTTAAGAATCAGAACCGAGGTCAAATGAACCGAAATAAGAATGGTAACCCTGCAAGGGCCCATAATGCTAAACAGCAGCCACCAAGAAATGACAATGGTGCAGGTGACTCAGGTGGTGCAAGTGGTATAACATGTTTCACTTGTGGAAAGCCTGGTCATTATGCAAAGAAATGTAGATTCAGGAACAAACCTGTTGTTGCCCCTAATGCACAGGCTAACCTGACTGAAGAGCCATATTCTGCTATGATCACCGAAATCAATATGGTTGGTGGTACTGATGGTTGGTGGATAGATACTGGCGCTACCCGTCATATTTGTTATGAATGTGCTATGTTTAAAACATACACTGCTGCTTAAAATAAGAAGGTGCAGATGGAAAATGCTCACACTTCTGTTGTTGCTGGTATTGGAGATGTTGAATTGAAGTTCACCTCTGGAAAGACTCTGATCTTGAAGGATGTCATGCATGTGCCTGACATTAGAAAGAATTTAGTTTCTGGTTTTCTTCTTAATAAGGTTGGGTTTAATCAAACTATTGGGGCAAATTTGTACACCATCACTAAGAATGGTATTTTTATTGGGAAAGGATACGCTACTGATGACATGTTTAAGTTGAATGTTGATTTTAATAAAATTTTTCCTTCCGTTTACTATGTGTGTGATTTTAATATTTGGCATGCTAGACTTTGTCATGTTGGAAAAAAATCTATTTTTAATTTAATTGATGTAGTATCAAAAGAAAGTATTTTTATGTATCGTATCCACAGGGACTAGTGCGATATTAATAACCGTTCAACAATAACCATTAGTTTTAAGTAGGGTTTTAGAAAATTGTTTGTTTCAAATTTAATTACGAAAATCTCGTAAAGATCGCGATAAATCAAAGATTAAAATTCAGAGGATAGAAATTGCCGGGATTAGACTTCACTTTATCAATCGTATATATTGATTCAATCAAATGATCATATACTCTAGTGATTAATTAACATCTTCACATATTCCTCATCAATGATTTCCGTGTCCGAAAAACATCGTGAAATCTATTGTGTCGATTAATGTTCGATCTCTCGACTTATCGATCCACACAATAGCATTAAGATTGAATATTAAAAGTGAATATTAAAACCTAAATCCATATCTAGAGTTTAGGATTTTAACATGTGATTATCCTAGATCTATAGATCCAAACAACATATGTCTATGTTATTTGAAGCATATGAATGACATGAAAGGTGAGGAAATCACAAACATTAATAAATCAACCAAAATACATAGATCAAGAAATTGAGATCAACATATAGTCATAATAAGTTACATCTAATCCCAACAATAAAAGTTTAGCCACTCATTGTCATAGTGGTTAACTTACAAAGATGAATAGAGGAACAAAGAAGGAACATCAATCCCTTGATCTCTCAAGTTGAATGATCAACCTTCAAAAACCCTAGGCAACAAGCTTTTTTCTCTTCTCTGGTTTTTCTAAAGTGTACAAAATCAGATCCCCTTTTTCTTTGCTTTACAAGGCTATTTATAGAGCCAAAAAGGTAACTGGTCGCCCAGCCACCACCTGGTAGCCCAGTTACCAACCTTGCTTAGTGATGAGGGTTTGCTGACACGTGTATAAGCTTGACTTGCTGCCCACTCTTTTCTCCTGGTCGCCATGGGCGAGCCTTGGTCGCTGCAGGCGAGCAGCATTCTGTTTTCTGAACTTTTTCTGCTAATGTTGGTCGCTGCTGGCGAACTTTGGTGGCTGCAGGCGACCACCATTCTGTTTTTGAACCTTACAACTTGGGTTTTGCTCCTCTTTTTACCATGAAACTTATCAAAATGGTTAAGATTAGGATATAACACCTCTATTTTAGCAAAAATCAATATGTACAAAGTCTTTGGGGTTTTTAATATAAATTCTTTGAAAACAAGTCGATAATTGCCGTAATTGAGTATAAATTTTAACTACTTTTTGGCACTTATCATTAATCAACGTAGGATTAATTCCAAAGTTAAACAACAATAACATAGAAAAATGTGAATTTTGTTGTCAAGCGAAAATAACTAAAACTTCACATAAATCAGTAATTAGAGAATCTGAGCCATTAGATTTAATTCATTCTGATATATGTGAACTTGATGGAACGATGACTAGAAACGGTAAACGATATTTTATCACTTTTATTGACGATTGTTCTGATTATACTGTTGTATATCTAATGAAGAATAAAAGTGAAACGCTTGATATGTTTAAAATTTTTGTGACTGAAATTGAAAATCAATTTAGTAAGAAAATAAAAAGGCTTCGTAGCGATAGGGGAACTGAGTATGATTCTATTTTAGGAAATAAATTTTATAAAAAACATGGAATTATACATGAAATGACTGCGCCATATTCACCTAAAATGAATGGTAAAGCAGAAAGAAAAAATAGAACTTTTACATAACTAGTTGTAGCTAGTATGCTCCATTCCGGTGCTGCCTCACACTGGTGGGGGGAAATTTTGTTGACTGTTTGCTATGTCCTGAATAGAATTCCCAAGGCTAATAATATGATTTCTCCGTATGAGATATTAAAGAAAAGACAACCAAATTTGTCTTATTTGAGAACCTGGGGATGTCTAGCCTATGTCAGGATACCGGATCCGAAGTGGGTTAAACTCGCTAGTCGTGCCTATGAATGTGTGTTCATTGGCTATGCAGCAAATAGTAAAACATATAGGTTTTATGACCTAAATTCTAAAGTGATCATAGAATCAGTTGATGTTGATTTCTATGAAGATAAATTTCCCTTTAAATTAAGAAATAGTGGGGCAATGAATCCAAAAATAGTGGGGGCTACGAATCAAGTCACATTCCTGTGATAAAAAGTTCTGAGAGCAACGAAGCAGTAGAAGCTGAACTTCGTAGAAGTAAAAGAGTAAGAGTAGCTAAAGATTATTGACCGGATTATTCGGTATATTCTTTAGAAGAAGACCCTACGAGTCTTACAGAAGCCTTGTCATCTTTGGATGTTGATTTATGGCAAGAAGCTATAAATGATGAGATGGAATCTCTTGAATCTAACGGGACCTGACACTTAGTAGAGTTACCTCCTGGTTGCAAACCGATTGGTTGTAAATGGATTTTGAAAAAGAAGCTAAAACCCGACGACACTGTTGATAAATACAAGGCTCGCCTTGTGGCCAAAGGTTTTAGACAAAGAGAAAATATAGATTTCTTCGATATTTTCTCTCCGGTCACTCGTATAACATCCATAAGGGTACTAATTTCAATTGTCGCAATTTATAATCTAATAGTACACCAAATAGATGTTAAAACTGCTTTTTTAAATGGTGACTTAGAAGAAGAAATCTATATGGAACAACCTGAAGGATTTGTAATACATGGAAAAGAACATATGGTCTGTAAGTTAGATAAGTCCTTGTATGGACTTAAACAAGCGCCAACACAATGGCATGTAAAGTTTGATGATTTGATGATCTCAAACGGATTCAAAGTGAATGAAAGTGACAAATGCATTTATTATAAATATGAAAATGCCATTTGCACTATTGTATGTCTCTATGTAGACGATTTACTCATCTTTGGATCAAACATGACTGCTGTAAATGCAGTGAAATCATTGTTGTGTAACAACTTCGATATGAAAGACCTCAGAGAGGCAAGTGTGATTCTTGGGATCAAGATCACATGGTCAAAGGAGGGAATAACTTTAGATCAAAGCCACTATGTGGAAAAGATTCTAAAGAAATATAATTACTTTGACTGTAAACCTGCTTGTACGCCGTATGATCCCAGTGTAAAATTGTTTAAGAACACTGGCGAGAGCGTAAAACAAACCGAATATGCGAGCATCATTGACAGTCTTAGGTATGCCACTGATTGTACCAGACCCGACATAGCCTACGTCGTGGGACTGTTGTGTCGGTTTACTAGCAGGCCTAGTAATGAGTATTGGCAAGCCATTGAGAGAGTCATGAGGTACCTTAAAATGACCATGAATCTTGGATTACATTATAAAAGATTTCCTGCTGCCCTTGAAGGGTACAATGATGCTGATTGGAACACCCTGTCAGATGATTCCAAAGCGACCAGTGGCTATATATTTAGTATAGCTGAAGGAGCTGTGTCGTGGAAATCAAAGAAACAGACCATATTGGCTCAGTCCACTATGGAGTTTGAAATGATAGCACTTGCCACTGCCAGTGAAGAAGCAAGTTGGTTGAGATGCTTGCTATCTGAGATTCCCTTGTGGGAAAAACCTATGCCAGATGTGTTGATCCACTGCGATAGTACCACGACTATTGCTAAAATTGAGAATCGATTCTATAACGGCAAGAAACATCAAATAATACGTAAGCACATCACAGTGAGAGAGATGATCACTAAAGGTGCTGTGAGAGTGGATCATGTACGCACTGATGAAAATTTAGCGGATCCTTTGACGAAAGGATTAGCTAGAGAGAAAGTCCATAATACATCTAAAAAGATGGGACTAATGCCTATATGAATTTCTCATGATGGAAACCCAACCTAAATGACTGGAGATCCCAAGAAATAGGTTCAATGGGTAATAACAAGTCATGAGGAGTTAATGATGATCATGCAAGTAAAAATAAGAAAAACATGATTCCTGAAAGCGAAAGGATGAGTTGAAACTCTTAATGAGATCTATACTTTGTATGAGTGGAGTACCGAGCTTCAGGAGTACTCTTGATAGACTCACCTATGTGAATGTGGAACCGAGGCCGGTTCCTATGGAATTTAGAGGCGAATTCCTAGAGCGTTTATGAAACCGGGATTAACGTGCAGGGCCACTAAAAGCACGGGCTATAAAGAAACACCTTGTGGAAAGGTTGTGTGCGGGTTTGAGAAAAATCTGAGATAGAGTTCAAGACAAGTGTCACTCTTGCTAAATCGGGCTCTTACTCGCTATGCAAAGGTTAAAGTCATAGACACCTTTGCTTATGCACAATCTTTTAGAAACCTCTGAAACACTTTTTTAAATTCAAGTGGGGGATTGTTGAAAAATGAACTTGACTAGGTTCATTTAATGTGTGGAAGTTGATCCATTGTGATTGGAAATAAAATGGGATAAACACATTGGTCTTGTAGGACTTGGAACTAAGGAGTGTGAATTAAAAAAAGTGGAAAAAAGTCCTACATTTTTTAGAACACTCTCTTTAGTAGTGTATATGTATCCTAAAGTGATTAATATTTTTCTGTCACAAAATTAACTAATTTTTTTTGTTAATTAAGCTGATGAAAATGAGCCCTTAAACAATCACAGCTGTACACATTGATTTATTCCCGTTTGAAAACGGATTCTTCCATTATTCCATGATAATGGTAATGTCCCCTACATTAATCCATGCATAATGAGCTTGTTCCTATGTTACTATTCATTCAAACGGATTTCTTATTTGATATTCTATATACACGACACTTACTGATTCATTGGTGGGTCTGGTGAAAACAAAAACTACTATCTCACAAACAAAACCATTCTCACCAAATTATTCATATTTCCTCTCATATTTTTTTCTTCACCGAAAAAAATCATTGTGTTTCATTGGTTAAAATTCTAATATTGTAGTATCAGTTAAATTGATATTGTTGTATCAATTTTCGAGTGGCTTTGTTGAGTCATTCAAGAAGGTGTTCCTTGTCTGATCATTTACAGTGCAATGATTGATTGGTTCTGTTTGAACAGGGCTGTATTGTAGCCTACTTTGCACAATTTTAAGCAGTTCCGCGAAACGTCTTAAAGAAAGCGACCTAGTACGCGACTAAGCCAATAAAATCTTCAGTTCTATTATTTTCGAAGAATTATTTTTTCATACCAAAAACAACAGTTATCCGTTGAGCTTTCTTGGGAATTGTCTTTTTTCAACATTGTTTAACGCTGAGCATGCTTCATGTAGCATTTAATATGGCAGGTACAAATTGCTTTGAGCAGGTCAATGATGCTGACGTTTTTGAGCAAGAGGACAAATGTGTTATTCTTATTGAGCAGGCTTCTTAGGAAGGAAATGACTTATCATTGCCACTTTGAATCTTTTGGTAAACCCTAGAATCTCTTCAGAAACTAAGCTTTTTACTCCTAAAACACATATCTTTTTTAGAACTTGTCTTCAGCTTCAAATCTCATCTTCAGCTTCAGAACCGTTATTCAACTTCAGAACTAGTCTTCGCAGCATAGTCAGATATCCACAAGGGTTGACTTATCTCGCTTAAGAGTTGACCATTACATGCAAATGCGTTCTTGATTTTTTCCTAAGAGACTTGTTCAAATCTTTGACTTTCTTTGACTTCTCATCCACAACCACGCTTCTCTATATTAACTCCATTGTTGACTCTTAATAGTCAAATTTGTCTTCTGGTATATAAGTTCTTGCACACTTAAACATACATTATTAATACCAATTGTCTATTTCATGAAAACTTCAAATAGGCCATTGTTCCAAAATTCATTATGGTCTAACACTCATCGCTGCAGAAGCTCTTCTCTGCGGATCTCTCTCTCCCTCCCTCCCTCCCTCCCTCTCCCCCTCCCCCCGAATGCAATTGATTTTCTCCTCTTCTTTGCATATGAATTTTAGATATAGTTTATTAAAGAAAATAAAGAAGAAGAAAATAGAAATAAATTAATAGAAATATTTTTATTTTATTGTTTTGAAAATATTTTTAGTCACATAGTTTGGAATATGTTTGAAATTATATATGTTAGAGATATGCTTTAGAAATATATTTTAGAAACAAAGTTTGTTAAGATATGTTTTGGAAACATATTTTGGAAAAATATATTCTAATTTTGTGAAACAAAATAATAGATATTTTAGGAAATTAAATTTTCAAATAAATTAATAATAGACAGACATTAATTTTATGATTAAGAAAAATCATTATAAAAAGATAAGGTTAAAGAGGAATTAGGATGAACCACAAATAAGAAGGAGAAAATCATCAACATTAGGGAAGAAGAATCAGGAGCCTTATAGTCTATGATATTTTATTAATTGTAATCTCATGTAGTTATTCCTCGTTATAAAACAAAAATTTAGTCGTGTTTTTTTTTAATGAAATAGAGTCCTTTTTTTAGTTATTTAATTGTTAAAAGTTTGAGTTGTTACATCGACACTGTTAATTTCCATAAAATAGGCACTCTAAGACAATCCCAAAATTGCGTAGGTTTTTTTTTTTGGTATTCACCACCAGTTTAATCTGGTTCGGGGGTCAGTTCTGGCATCAAGTGGTTTCAACCACCCAATCGCAGTTGTGTGGAATCGAACTGTGATTCTTCCTACCAAGTTGAGCGACAATTACCACTAAACCAACTAATTATCGATTAAATTGCATAGTTTTTCATTTAACTTTCATATTGCAATCAAATTGAATGCAACGAAACTTACTTTTCTACCTGTCAAGATTCACATTAAATATTCAATTTGTTTATAATTATTGATAGATAATCCTATTCCAATAATATAAAATCAAATACAACACCTCTTCGTAATGCATTATTTCTACAACAATTTTCTTTCATCATTCATAAGTATTTTTGGGATTTTCCTATCTATTACAAAAAGGCAAGAAGATAAATTAAAAATAGAATGAAGTTCAATAAAAATAAATTTATGAATGAGATAAAGAGATAAAAACAAATTGATTAGAGATATTTATCATTAATTCCAAAATTTTATCAAAAAAAAAGAAAAAAACATTAATTCCAATTTATTTATTTTTTTCGAAATTCGGTATCTAATCTAAGGACCGACTAATTTTGGGGACTAATCCCGTCGGGATCCCAATTGGAGCCATTGGAAAGCTTTGTATGGACTGACCGGCACAACACAAAAATTGACACATAGAGGATTAAACCTAAAGAGCAGTAGGGGCGGCTCTGAGGGGGTGCAGGGTGCCCTAGTGCACCAGACCTACAATTTTTAAGGTCTTAAAAAATAATTTTATATGGTAGTAGGTCTCTTAAAAAAAATATCTTAATATTTTTTTAATCATTTTTGTTGTTCCAGTTTAAAGATGTTAGGTGCTTGTTGCTGAAAAATAAAATAAAATGATAAAAAAAAATTTTGTCAATAAAATCACACCAATGATAAACTTGATGTGTGGAGCAATAAAACGGCAACCAATATCTAGAGGATAAACGGTAATAATAACAAGGATAAACAAGACATATAGGAGAAGAAAGAACAGGATAATTTATTTACCCAGTTCGATTAAAACAACCTACTCTGGAGGAGAGAGCAGCTCATCCGTTCCACTATAATCAAAGAGTCACTTTACAAGAAATTTTCAACTGGGTTACAAGAATTAATCTTAATTCTACACAAATCCCAAATCTCTTCCTGTGGCCAAGAGACTCAATTGACTTTTTTTTTATTTTTTTTTATATATTATTGATGTTATTTATAATTTAAAATAGTACTATTTTTTAAATAAAGAAATTGTGTTTTTTTTTTAATTAAAAGATTCATTTCTAATATTCGGCACATGGTTTCCAAATTTTCAGAACCGGCCTAAAGTGAAGCACACTCTAAGATCCCAACCCTACACCTCCGGGCCAACCTTTGGGAGTTCATTAATTCCATTTTATACATGGCTTCTTGTAAATCCTAAGTGCTAAAATAAATTTAATTGAATTTAATAAAGCATTCAAAATTTACTTATAAAGGGATAAAATCTTATTTATTTATTACAACCAATTAAGGAGGGGAAAGATGGCTCAAATTTTCACGTTCGTTTATGATATGGTCATCTTTATTTCTCTATTTCTTGTTGTAACCAATGGCGGTATATTATTTTTCACACCAATTTCTAATTTATCATATATATAATATTTTTATCACCTTTTAGTAACATTCTTTTTTCATATTTAACATTTCAGTAGTAGATATTCCATGTGTTACTAATGCGGATTGTCCAAAGTTGACTTTCCCTCTATATTCAAGGTGCATTGATAATTTTTGTAAGTTATTTTCCTTCTGCATGTAATTTTTATAGAAGTTCACATTCTTGTTTCTTTTGTAAACTTGGTTTCGAGTCCGTACGCGGTTCATTGGATTGTGCGCCTGGTGTGTGGATTTTTACGTTTACGCTGGATATGATTGGTTTTTGCACCCTTTAGAAGTTTTTTGTACAATGTATTACCAATTCGGTTTGATCGTTTTTTATTTCTACTAGATTATGTTTTATGTTCCTCAGTCTTTTGTTCTTTTTTCATTGTATTCTATTTAGGGTGTCACAGTTCTATCTACGCACCCATTTGCAAAACATATAAAAATAAAACCATATAACATAATGTTTGATTACTTTTTTAATTTACCTCAAAATTTGATTTATATTTCTCAAGTCTGTCTATTTTTAAGATTCAATTTTTATTATAAGATAAAAATATTATTATTATTATTATTATTATTATTATTATTATTATTATGCAAGTATTCTTACATTCGTTTGGTCAAAGAATCTACAAAAAACAATATTGTCCTTTTTTAGTGTTAAGTGTTAACAGTACGGTTCCCACAAGAAGGGATCTAATAGGCAACAAATGTATCGTCGTAATAAAAAGATAACGATCCCACAAGGACTTGTGAATATATGAAGTATAGATTTTTTTAATATCGATATGTTTAGTTAGAAAAAGTAGTAATTTGTCGGAAAGTGATATGGTTTGATTCAGTTTTTACGAAAGATATGATAGAATATTCTAAGATTATAATTTCATCACAAAAATTTAAATTCCAAAATCGAATCTATTACCTTTGTTGTGAAAAATCATTTTTCAAAAAAGAATTTCAAAGTGAGGTAGTTAAAGAACCAAATGTCCTGGAAACCTATAAACCCTTTCTTTGTACTGGCGTACACAAAACATAATTATTTTTTTCTCAACCAAGTCTAAAAAAAAGAGTAACAAATGTCCTCTCTCAAGGTAATCCTAAGTTTATCTCCGTCAGTCAAAAAAGTTATCTCCGTCAATTTTTAACCCTAAATGTCTAGGGTGAACCAACATTATAGGTGGTCCACCATAGACCTCACTAAATATTGTTTTAATTTTAACCATTTTTTTTTTACAAAAAAAAACCATTGGATTATGTAAGACCATATTATCTAATGGTAAACCATGATCACCACCTTACTCTATTCTACTTTTCTTTATCTTCTTTCTTCCAACTTTCTTCATGTTCTTCCTAAACTTAATCCATGAAACCCAGATCTTCAAGCATATTCAAATAAACCCAGGAAAAAAAAAACCAAATAAGCTTTGAGTTTGTATCGGTGCGATACAAAGTCATGGTCTATGATTTTGTACTCTCTAAGAGAAGATATACAATAAAAATCCTATATCAATCTAAATTATATTGATGACAACTTAGTTGATGTACATTATGATCTAAGTAATTCTCAACAGAGAGGATATGAAATGAATCTATAGATCATATTATCTTTGGCTCTTTTGATTTCCTCGAAGGAATTAAGAAAGTGTCTTTTTCTTTTTATACCAGACTATAAATGCTTAAGATCAACATTAATGCATTCGTGGTTATTTTCTCTCTAGTCAAAATGCTTCTCTTAATGCAAGATATCATAAGATGCAAAGGTGTATTCAACACACATGTGAAACTCATTGCATAAGCATTTCTTTGCATTAGATTAACGTGATACTCACTTGTTGAATAATCACGAGGTTTTTTCTTACAAAGCATAGCCTTAATTGGTGGTGTTTGTGCATTCTTTAGTGCGCGCACGCGCACGCACACACACACATACCGGCACAAGATCTTGCGTGTGCGCAAAACAATTAAAATGGGTCATTTATTTATCAAAAAATAGAAATAGAATCGTTTTAATAGCTGTTGTGAGGCGAGCTCATTGCAGTACGATATATTAGAAATACAATACATAACCCGTCGACTTACTATTATCTTGAAAATCGCAACTGTACGATATGAGCTGAGCTGACATAATATGATTGTTCCTTAGAGACACTGATATTTAAATTTATGTTGATGCGTATTATACTCCTTAGAAGATTTCTCTTTTTCACATGTATAATGATTGGCCTTAAGAGGATGATAGAAGGTCTTCAACGTATATGTAGATGATGGAGTGGATTTTTAACTTTGACTATCTAATCATCTGTGTTGTTCAGAGAAAGGTTGATCATCTATGTCCAAATGATGACTTGAGAGACGTCTGAAAAAATACAATCTTTTATTAGTATTCAGTTGTTGTCCATATGATGGACAAGGCGCGTACTGAGATTTTGACTTGTTGGTTCAAATGATGGTTATCACATACCATCATTGTCATATCTTTTTGTTGAAGTCTTGAAGTGTAGTCGAGATGATGGACAAAACATTGACCCCTAATTTCAACAAAATGTACCAAGATTACCGTCAATCACCTTGTAATTTGGACTTGTGTTTGTACCAATCACCTCTTTAACAAGATGCTTTTGCTTTCAATTAATTTTTCTTTCCTTTTCTTTGTTTCTTTTTAAAAATGTACCACTCCAAGTGAGATAAGAAACATTGTATTAAAATTCCATTAGTATGTTGTCATTTTGTTATCGATGAAATCAAAGATTATAACTTAAAAGCAAATGAATGTATGAAATGAAAGCGATGAAATCGACGAATTTCTGAAAATCCATTTGCTACAGTTGTGGCACCATGCTACTGACATGCTTGCTACGGCCATAGCACCATGCTACCGACCTGTAGCAAGCCCAAAGTTCAACAAAGAGTGACTTTTCAAATTTCTTTCTTCAAACAACATTGATTCAAAATGATAAAATTTGATGTTATGCAATAAAAGGAATTTGATGTAAAACAATGTTGGTGCTCCCTTGGGGAGAAGAATTAAAGAGAGTCACAGTAACCATCCACTATCCCAGCACAAGGCATGAATTTGAAGTGAATATATATAAATAAAAGTAAAGAAAGCATGAAGACTGACATGATTTTAAATTGAGATCACATCATATAACACTACACTAACACAACACAGTCCTCACGAGCATAACTTATAGACATTACATATAATAAATAAATAGTATACTACTAAAGTTTGAATCTGATAAACTTACTTTTTTTTCTTAATGGCAAATTGTTAATGTTAATTGCTATGTTAGTTTTTTTTACACCTTGCCTGAACTTAACTCTGGAGCTGGACCTCCAACTCTTTTAACTCTTAGCTCAATTAGTTCAAGCAGTTGAGCTACTCACTTTTTGATAAACCTACTTATTTATTTGAAAAGATGAAATTCTAACTACTAAACTATTTAAACGAAATAAAAACACTATAGTAACGAATTTGCTATGTATTCATTGCATGCGCTTTGTGCCTTTAGCAATAATGTGGCAGGGCATGCCTGCAGCCAGAGAGCATTTGCTACCCTTCTAAGCTAAGCCAACCCCACACTTTAATTACTTAAAATTTTCCACGTAGGGAGGAAGCATGATATAAATCTTTTCACCAACTTAAAATATAAAATATTTAGCAATCAATTTAGTATACTCCAAGATTTATAACACTCACACATTATACACATCAATCACTTGTGCTAAATTCCAGTGTTGTATTATAGAGCTTCCAATTCTTCCAAAACAATTTATATATATTTTTTAATTTTTTTTGTTGTTTTAACCATCTAATTTTTTATGGAATAGGGCCTTAGTAATATGAAGTTTAAACGGTAAAGAACCATCTCAACATAAATACTGTTAATAATTTGAGAAGATAAAGAACAATATAACCATTCCTCCAAAAGGGATGTAAAGAACTATAACTTCTAGTTTACTAAACCCCTCCTATTTTATAGGAACATGCTATTGATATCAATTAATAATCCAATGATTTTACTCAGTAGTCCATGCTTACTCAACCACATTAACGATGATAAAATAGGTAATTTAATTTTTGGCCTAAGTTATTACTATTTTTGTCTTTTTCTAACGGATTAATTGGTAAACAAAAATTAATCGATTTAACTCATAAAATAAGTACTTATGTTATTTCAATACATCTGTTCAACCAATTGAACCAGTTATTAACGGGAACTACCACCAACTTTCCATTTACCTTTTCTATTTCTTTAGTATTTTTAGGACACTATAGTTAACACTATCCTCTAATATATTAGACTAATTTTACCAATTCAGAATCTTAGTCACCAAAGATCTTAATTATTAAACAGTACATATTGTGTGACTGCACTTATATGTGAAATAATTTCCTAGATCAGAAATTCACAAGCTATAAATTCTAAATCCAATAACCAACAACTTTTTCAAGACCTGAAAACATTATAAAAGGCCAAAGCTACAACCCACAACTTCTCACCAAAAAGCTACACACACACACACTTTTCTTCTTCCAAATTATTTACACAAACCCAAAATTACAAACATGAATCCCTCTAACTTGTCCTTCATCTTCCTCCTTTTCTTAACACTTCTCTCTACAACAAAATCTCAAGAAAGAGCACCTCATGGACTCATTTATGAAAACCCTATAGCTTTTCCACCATCAGCATATCTTTTCTTTCACCCAAATGCAAAAACTCCTGAGACCAAAAACTCTTGTATTACATCAAAATGTTCACCATTGCCTATGGCAGCTAAAGTTGAAACCAATCAGAAATATGAAAACAATGAAGCATTACAAAAAGGTGGGAAGAAACAAATTGGAGTTGGTGCTGTTGCTGGCATTATCATTGTTGTTACTTTTGTTGTTCTTTTAGCTATTGGTGTTTATTATGTTAAGGTGATTCGTCAATCTAACACGAGTAGAACCATCAATAATGTTCAATCTCATGCTTAATGTGTATTTGTATTTCACTTTGTTATTTATTTAACATTTTAGATTAAAGACATGTCTGGTGCCCGACATGTGTTAATTTTGATACTAACTCATGCGGTTTTGTTAAATCGTTTTATCTTTTTAAATTATTAAGGTATCTATGTGTCAATGTCGTATCTAGTGTAAGTGTTTGATAAATTTTCTTCAATTTTTCGCTTGTTGATGATTAGCCAATATATCTACAGACTACAGCTATCATATATAGTGATTAGTCTCTAATTTAAATGTTTTCACAATTTTATATTATGTAATAGGAAAATATATGTAGAATCCATAAATAGTTCCTGAATTTCTATTACAAGCTGTTTTAAGGTAAACATGCAGGGGATAAACAGGTTTACTGAATTTCTATATTACTGAATATTATTAAGTAACAGCAACGCACACGATTCTATCAAATTCACCGTCAATTCAAACATTCGCTAAACCAAAGACTTCAACTTCGCAACCAAAATCTATGATGAATTTGTTCTTAATTTCCTTATTCAACAAAAACTGCTTCCAATTCATATGATTCCTACTCACCTCTATGCCTACCTTCAAATCATTAACAATGAGCTTAGAATATAAAAACTGATCACCCTAAAAAAGGCAACAACACAAGTTGACAATCATTGATTAAAACCAGCATGACACACATAACACCTGACTGCTTGATTGCATAAAAAAAAAGTAGCTGCTGCAGCCTGCAACTAACCACTATGCACATTTCCCCTATTCTTCACTCTTTCTAAGAAACCTTTTGATAATGCTCTTTCCAACTCATCCTCAACATTGAGATTTGATGGAAAATTTAAGACCAAAATAAAAGGTAAATTTGTAAGCTCCAAACCACTAGCTAGTTCATTGATCTGATCATCACTTAGAAATGTCTCACTATGAATGGAACATAATATAACTGACTTTGTTGGGAAATCTCTTGATGGCTCCTGAAAAAAGAACTGGTTTTGAAAATAATCTAGATAAGGACCTTCTATTTCAATTCTCTTGAAAATATCTCTTGGTGTATACTTTGAGTACCGTAATCCGGTTATATGATTATAGTTGAAAGTCTCTCTAAAAGAGTGGACTAGACTAGCTGACCAATTGATAGTGAACCAATATAAAAATTATTGTGTCTTGTCTCTCCCTATGCAACTCTTCTATTTTACTTTGTTTCTATTTATATGATCTTTATGGTTTAACTTCACCCTCTCACAAATGCGGCAACCAATTGTTTGTCGTTCTCGATTGTGATATCTCGTTATTATCAGTTTGACGCTGGACTGTATGGCTCGAAAAAGTTCTGATGCCCGTTGTTAATCTCTATAAGGGGTTGCTGGTAGTGAATTTGTCTGTGATGGCGGTTAGTTCATTCTCCAGTTTAATGCTTTTTTAGGATTTTTTATTTTTATTTTGGTTCTTGAGGGTTAGGTTCGGCGCCTCTTTTGTACTATGAGAAATGCTAAGCACAAACTCTCTAACACACTCCATTGAACACACTCCTTGCTATTGGGCCACGTCACCATCATTTTAAAATATCAAAATAGGCAACCTCTTCTCTCAGTGTAGAAAATACACCACACCAGACTTCAATTGTGACTTCTCAACAAAACAGCATAGACTTAATTCAGCTTCAAAAAAACATAGACTTTATTGAGCAAAAATTAAGGCTTAAATGCAATTTTACCTCCCCTGTTTTGATTAAATCGGAATTTTATCTCCCGTGTTTTAAAACTCGGATTTTTATCCCTCTTGTTTTGATTTTTTTTGGATTTTGTCCCCCTAACATATTCTGCTTATGTGGCAGTGGTGGTGTGTAATATTATTTTCCATGTCATTAATTATTTATTTTTTTGAATGAAAAACATTACAAAAAAAATTCTAAAAATGAAAAAAAAAATACAGTAAAAAAATCAGGAAAATAGTAAAAATACAAAAAAAAAAAAACAAGTAAAATATAGTAAAAAAAAACCATAAAAATAATAAAAATACATAAAAAAACCTAGTATAATACAGTAAAAAAACCCAGAAAAATACTAGAAAAACAAGAAATATAGCATAAAAACTCTATCATTGTGGCTCTTTTTGCCATGTTTTTTGAGATATACCTATGTTAATGGTTATCCCAAATTTTGTTGGTGCATAATGAATACTCGTGATATTTTTATTGTCTTTTTAATTGATAATTAATGATAAAAAAAATAATATTACATGGTTATCCCAAATTGTCATTCAAAAAAATAATGTTTAATAATAAATAATTAATGGCATAGAAAATAATATTACACTTCACCACTGCCACGTAAGCCTAATATGTTAGGGAGACAAAATTCAAAAAAACAGGGGGCAAAACTGCATTTAAGCCAAAAATCTTTATTATTATAAAGGGAGAATAAGGGTTTTGGATTTGCAACCACTTAACCCAAAATTTTCCCTCCTAATCTCCCTCTTAATCACCAGCCCCACCTCCCCACCTACCTAATTAAAAAAAAAAAATCCTAACAGTATCAATTAATATTATTTATAGAGCCACTAAAATACATCTAATTTGATTACTGTTTTTATTTTCCTAAAAAATTGGTATCTCTACTCCATTCTCTCTCTTCCATCTCTCACTTTCTCTCGATACCCTTCTCTCTTCCTTCTCTCACGTTTGAAATTTTTTTTGCTCTCTCTCTGATAATATTTCTCTTCCTTCTACCCAATTTTTTCTTATCTCCTTCTCATCTTTCTTTCTATATTTTCTTTAGATCTCCAACTATCTTAAAGATTTAGGATTTGAGGATGAATTGCAACCCTAATCATATAACAAATATCATAGAATTAGTAAAAGCAATGGTGAGATTGAGAAGAAGATAGTAAGAAAATCGATAGGCTCCATCTGCTGATTTTAAAATCGACCAACTTGGCACACTCACACTAATCGCGTCGAGGATGACACAAGGTATCTGTTGATCAGGTTCGCTCGCCCCTTTTGAATTTCTTAAGATTTTCTTTAAGGTTTTCTTTTGCAGGTTCTTAAGATTAAGATTGGTTCAAGGGTTTTCTTTTGGAGGTTCTCCCTATACACGCACGCCTCTTCATCTTCCAAACAAACCCACCACTGCCAGTTCAACAACGACAACCCACTGCTCCACTTATGGCCTTCTATGGTTGTGTTTACTATCACCATTTCTTTGAATATTTTCGGATCCCCTTCTTCTTTTTTTTACTTTCCTAATCCCTATTTTCTGTCATGGTTTTATTGAAGGATATTCAAGAAGAGATATTTTTTATTAAAGAAAAACTAGGGTTCATCATCACGCAATATGGATGAAATCCAAAGGTAAAATAGATATTCTGATTATTAGGTTTGCTGTCATTAGTATCGTCTTTCTCCCAATTAGCTACACCTATTTTTCTTTGTCCATTTGTGTTCATGTTTTATGATCAAGTTAACGGATTTCTATTATGGGTTTGTTTATTTAAATAGGAAGTCGTTCGGTTGTCCATGGATATTTCGCCGCTGAGGTAAATTTCGCTCACCATTCTTATTATAACATCTTTATCTTTATTATTATAAAGGGAGAATAAGGGTTTTGGATTTGCAACCACTTAACCCTAAATTTTCCCTCCTAATCTCCCTCTTAATCACCAGCCCCACCTCCCCACCTACCTAATTAAAAAAAAATCCCAACAGTATCAATTAATATTATTTATAGAGCCACTAAAATACATCTAACTTGGTCCCATGAGCTTGGCTCATTTGGTTGGACATCGCATTTTATATGCAGGGGATCGGGGTTCGAACCTCGGGCATCCCACTTATCCACCTTAAGGGTGGAATTTCTAGCCGCTAGGCTACTTGACCAAAAAAAAAAAAAAACATCTAACTTGATTACTGTTTTTATTTTCCTAAAAAATTGGTATCTCTACTCCATTCTCTCTCTTCCATCTCTCACTTTCTCTCGATACCCTTCTCTCTTCCTTCTCTCACGTTTGAAATTTTTTTTTGATCCCTCTCTGATAATATTTCTCTTCCTTCTACCCAATTTTTTCTTATCTCCTTCTCATCTTTCTTTCTATATTTTCTTTAGATCTCCAACTATCTTAAAGATTTAGGATTTGAGGATGAATTGCAACCCTAATCATATAACAAATATCATAGAATTAGTAAAAGCAATGGTGAGATTGAGAAGAAGATAGTAAGAAAATCGATAGGCTCCATCTGCTGATTTTAAAATCGACCAACTTGGCACACTCACACTAATCGCGTCGAGGATGACACAAGGTATCTGTTGATCAGGTTCGCTCGCCCCTTTTGAATTTCTTAAGATTTTCTTTAAGGTTTTCTTTTGCAGGTTCTTAAGATTAAGATTGGTTCAAGGGTTTTCTTTTGGAGGTTCTCCCTATACACGCACGCCTCTTCATCTTCCAAACAAACCCACCGCTGCCAGTTCAACAACGACAACCCACTGCTCCACTTATGGCCTTCTATGGTTGTGTTTACTATCACCATTTCTTTGAATATTTTCGGATCCCCTTCTTCTTCTTTTTTTCTTTTACTTTCCTAATCCCTATATAATTTTATTGAGTCTTATATTGAGTAATTTAAATTGAGTGTTGTTGGTTTTGTTGGTCAGGATTTTGATTGATGCATGAATTTTCTTAATTGCTATTGTTTTTACTTTCTTTACTTCAAATTATTGCATTGATTTGCTATAATTTTGTTTTGCTTTTCTCATATCTTTTACACTTACTATATTCAATTCAACTGTGTTGTGTTCCTGGATGTTGTTTATCTTTGGTGTTAATACTCCCTGTTTCATACTCTTCCGTATACATAATGTATCCTTAATGTGTTGAATTGTTGGGTATATTTAGAGGGAGAATTTTTGTTTATTATTGAAATTACAGAGAGAACATTAGTTTTGTTTAATGTTTGATAATTCAGGATGGGTGTTTTGCAAATTGAGTTCATTGGTTATTTGTTGAGATTTTAAATCTGACAATATTAGCTTTTGTTTGGAACTCTTAGTTCTTTATTTGATTCATTTGGTGTAGTTTAGATATGTTTTGCAAATTTTATATGCATCTATTGAATGTGTGATTACATTAACAAATTTGATGTTTTTCAACGTGCAACCTTTTTTTTATACAAAGAATTTTCTGTTTTTGCAATTTAGCTATCAACAATTTCTTATACAGATAGCTCTATTTAATTGGCATTTTTGTCCAAAAGGTTGAAGGTTTGTGCTCTCAATCTATATTCTTTATTCTTTTTTGTACAACTTGATTGTTAACAATGTTGCATCTGTTTTGCTTCTAATGATGGGGCTACTACTTTTTTATTGTGCATAAAAGATACATAGTTTGGTAGAATTTTGATTAGATGAATTGTTAAGGTGCCTTTTGAATTGGTTCCTCTTTGGCTATCATGAGTGTGGAGTTGTAATCTTCTTTGTGTACTAGCCCGTGTCTACTGTATGCAAGTTGAATAAGTGGAGGATAAAGTGGTTGATATAGTTAGATATTTCATGGTTTAATATAGTTGTAATCTTCTTAATTTTAGATTTGGTTTATGGTTTTTGTTTCTTTACTGCTTTTTTGGGTTCGAAGTTTATATAATTAGTTTGATAATCGGGATTGAGACAAGTTTGTTAGAACTTTTGTTTGGATTGCTTCAGTTTTATTTTCTATTTACTATGTACTTTTTTTTGTTATTTGTGTTGTTTCATTGTCTGTGTGATTTCGTGAAAGGCAAAGTGGTTTCGTGAAAGTACACTTTTTCTACCTCCATGTTTAGTTTGTGTACTCTATTAATAAAACTAAGAGTGACCGAAAGCTATTTCTCATTGATTTTACATATATCTCTTTGTGTTTACATTATTAGCTATTTCATATATTGATTTTTCCTATATTTCATTGTTTTCAACTAATTGTATTATTTTTTGCTTTTTATGTCCCTGTTTTGAAGTTTTCATACAAAGACTTCTCAAATGTCATTGCAGCAGACAATACAAACATGATTGCCTTTTATAATAACAAGTTGTACACGCCTATTAACGGCATAGAACACTTCCAATTGTAAAAATCCTTTGTAAACTTTTTCTTCACAAAAAGTTTGATCTGCAGTATGGGAGAGGGAAATCAATCAAATAACAATTATGCAGGTTTATCATGATCCCCTGTATTTTTTAGCTAATATGAGTGTGATCCACGTTTAGTGCCATATTTTTATTAGGTCTCAACATCCAATTTTTCAGGTGCTAAACGGATATCAACAAATCCCTTATTATTAGCCATTGCTTTGTTTATGTTTGTTACACCTAATGCTATAATTTAGTTTTTTTCGAGAAAAAAAAAAAGAAGCTATTGATTGCTGCAAATAAAAAAGTAACTATAACCCTGACCATTTGCTTTGGGCACCTAAATTACTGCTACAATTTAGTTTGTTACACTTAATGCTATAATTTAGTTTTTTAAAACTAATTATGAAAACTAATACAAAAGAAAATCTCAAATATTGATTATTTATAGATAAATATATGTCCCTTGCAAAAATTGGCTTGATTTATAGATAAATATATTTCCCCTGCAAAAATTATGTGATTTCTTTGTAATTTTCTTATTTATTATGTAATCATATTATTACTATTTATTTTGAATGACGTGAATGATTACTTTTCTTTATCAATTGGAATGATTTATAATAATCAGCTATTTACCTAATTTTTGCATTTTTTTCATATTATTTTAGTATCGATTAAATGAATTTAAATATCTTTTGTAGTTCTATTTGTACCGACTAATTTCAATTTTCCTATATTTATGATTTGATTTCACTTTATTTTTTTACTTGCAATTTTAATTGTAATAATATAAATTGTATATATATCTGACTATCCAATAATAAAAAACACAGTTTAATTAGAGAAGATCTTATAAAGGGTTCTTTGAAGGTGTTTTTTTTTCTTCTTTCTATCTCTACATCTTCACCGTTTAACAATAAAAGATTATTTTCATGGTTGTTAGATTTATTTTTTATTTTTAAAAAGGCATGCTTTTTAATGTGTATTTTCATGGCTGTTTTTTCCCCTAGGAACGAATTTACCATTCCCTTCTTTCAAACCGCCTATGGAGGAAAACAGAGGTGATGGTGGCAACATATTCGAAATCGCCGATAAGAATAAAACAGATCTATCTAAAAAACGTTGGAATTTGGAAAATGTTTTTGTTTTAGTTATAAGACAATGGTATATTGTTCATCTACAAGGATCCCAAAATTAATAAGATTTATTAAGATAGAACATATTGTGTTGTGTGGGTACAATGCCAAAGGTTTTTTTTTAGGAAAAAAGTTACATGTATTTTCATACATGCATTTCTTGCTGTCCCACTCATAAAGAGATAGTTATTTTAATTAAAAAGTAGTTTTCTTTTATTTTTTTAAAAAGAAAAAACATCAAAAATCAACTCTTTGTGAGTGAAACAACAAAAAATACATGTAAGTTTTGTCCTTTTATATAAGGGTGAATGCCAAAGGTTAGTGGTGAGTGTAGAAATAATAACCGTAAGAAAATAAAAAATGAAACCGGTTGAATAGGTTAGCCGGTTAGGGATTAGAAAAGAATAAGAGTGTTTAAGAATGTGTCTATAGCATTTCTCTTTGTACTATTTATTTTTATGAGCGTTTGGCAAATTATTAGGGTTTATAAGGTGTGTCCATTCTGGCATACTCCCTCTGGTTCTATATATAAAAAACATTTCACTTTTTAGATTCATTGTATATTGATGTGTTTAGACTATATTATTGTCTAGATACATCAATTCTACAATGAATTTAAAAAGTCAATTGTTTATTATATATAAGACCAGAGGGAGTACCTTCTATTCTCTTTGATGTCATTATTCTCTTATTAACTCACTAAAAAAAATATGTTTTTTTTTACCATGATATTGGTACGAAGTTTCCACCGCCGTTAGTAATGACTAATCATCGCCGGAGAATCTGTAGGGCACATAAAGTGGGTTCTTCCCTCCCAACCAAATTTTTTCATAGGCATGAACCAGGAATCGAATCCCTGACCACATGCTTAAGAGTTAAGAGGACCAAAACCCTTACCACTAAAATATGTTAATTTATTTTCATAAATTATGTAAATTATTATATAATTTATAAAATTTAAGTGACATAAATTTACTTTGACTCATTTTTTTATGATTACTTTGACTGATTTTTAAGACATGTTAATTTATATAAATAAATTATGTAAATTATTAAATAATTATAAAATTTAAGTGACATAATTTTACTTTGACTATTTTTTTTTATGATTACTTTGACTGATTACTTTGACTGATATTTATTTAAAATATGATTTTTGCAAGTTTTAATATATTAATTACTATTTAGTCAAAACAATTATCAATAACAATATCATTAAATAGATAAAATATATTATTCAATTATTTTATTTTATTATTATATTTATTATAATACATATATATGTTCATAGACATAATAATTAAATCCTAATAATAAATTAGTAGGTAACTGTGTGAAACAAGTGAAAGAATTATGGGTCGTCGCAAAATTGCGATTGAGAGGGTGAAAAACTCTAACACAAGGCAGGTCACATTCTCAAAGCGTCGAACAGGCTTATTCAAGAAAGCAGATGAATTGACTATTTTATGTGGAGCAGAAGTCGCTATTGTCGTGTTTTCTCCAGGGAATAAGCCATACTCCTTTGGTCACCCAGGAGTCGATTTTGTTGCGGCCAAGTATCTTCAACAAGATCCTAAATCAAGTGACTCGCAAAGAGACCCCTCTTCTGATGCTTCCAATATGGATGAGTTGAATCTGGAACTTACTGAGGCGTTGGCTCAAATCCGTGAAGGTGAAAAGCAGGCTGAGACTTATGATGAGATCTTGAAGCAAAATGACGTGACAACACTCTCTTACCTTGAAGAACTGAGATATGCATATAAAGAGCTTCAAGATTGGGTAAAATGGCGTCTTAGTGATCTCGAGATATCAGAATATTTGATGTTTCTTGCTAAGGAGCCGGTGGTGGGGGTTAAAGCGAAATCTGCATAAGAGTAGAAGAAAAAATTGATGTTTTTTAGCATGAAAACTAATTTTAGTTTATGTTCCTTTTATTATGAATAATTTATGTTCCCTTGAAATCTGGTTATCCATGTACTTTGTTTCTTTGAAATCTTTGAGTTATTAATAAAGTGTTTTTTGGTTAATTTTTTAATTGGTACGATAGGATTTATAATACTCAGGCACTCTACGCACAAATCATTTTAGGGTATTGTGTGTTTGTATTTAGTTTTAACCTTTGAAGCATTGATACGTTAAAATGGCTTCTGAATCGTATCCTATATGTATATGATATGCCGATACAATTAAATCATCTCATGATTGTTTAACTTTTCAGTACATGATTCAAAAAATTTACCATCCATAATTCATAATTGCTCTTATCTCCTTTAATTTAATTTTTGTGATGCACCGATTCAATTTCAGGTGGTATTTAGTATGGGGAAGTAATAAACTTTTCCACCATGGTGAAGTTACATTTTAACCATTAGATCAAATATAGAACACAAATTTATCAGTGTGTCAACACTAGATTTTTTTCCTCCTTCTTCTTCTCTCTTCCACCTTGCTCTCCACCCCACCACCATAAACCCACTATCATAAAAAATATTAGCACATTGGCTTCCAATATAAACACAAATCAAAATTTCAAGCTTTAATGGGTGTATTCCAGATCTAAGGAAAAAAGATTTCAGATTTTTTTATATTTCTTTTTTACAAAATATAATCAACAACTCAAACCTAGTGGAAATCTAATTTTATTTTTCAAAAAAATAACTCCAACAAAGATGAACTATTGTTGGAGCTAGAGATTCCTACAATAGTTTTTAGTATATATGTTTTTGGTTCCAGATTAGGACTACTAGGGATTTTTGTGGAACCTAATTTGATTTTAGTGGTTGCTTATGATGCCATCAAATGAAATGATGTTGTTTTTGGGTCATGGGAAGAATGTAGAGGTGATTAGTTGTTGTCAATATGTAAGGAGAAAGCCACGTCAGCAGAGAATAAATGAAAGTGGACAGCAAGGCAGTCAACAAAATCCAAATTCTGTTATGCAAGAGCCACAAATTCAGGAAGTGAGAAGAGGGAGCAGACCACGTTTTCCTAACGTACAGCTGAGGGAATTTGTTAGATAAGGATCTATATATGCCAAGGGGATTGAGAATGTGGGTATGGATTGATTTGTGAAGAATTTTCTCTTCTCTCTCTTGCTCTTGGAGTTCTCTCCTCTTATTCATATTTCATCCATCTTTATTGTATTCCTCCTAAGTTCATACACTGGGAGTTGAATTTGATTTAGTGAATAATAATTTCCTCTTATATATCTATTTATATTATCACCCATTACATTGGTGCTTTCACCTCCATCATGGCTGAGTCTTCTACTTTTGCAGAACTTCAAGCTGAGATGAAGCAACATCTGCAAACAGAACTGGGTAAATTTTTGGATATCATGGACATTCGAGATAGGGAATATGCTTCCAGATTCGCAAAACTCGAACTGGCAAGCGCTGATAGATTGGACCGCATAGAGACTGCTGTTGAATCGTTGTTGCAGAAATCAACTGAATCGGCTCATGATGGATCGAACTCGTACTCTTCCCGACCACCGTTTCAAGTCCGAAATGTGAAATTGGAATTTCCCTGGTTTGATGGTAAGCACGCCATCGAATGGATCTTCAAAGCTGAGCAGTTCTTTGAGTATTATGGCACTCCAGATGCAGATCGATTGACAATCGCCGCCGTTCATCTCGATCAGACGGTGGTTCCCTGGTACCAAATGATGTAACGGACAAACCCATTTCAGAATTGGCAAGTTTTTGCTCGCGCGATTGAGGTAGATTTTGGCCCTTCCTACTTTGAATGCCCTCGTGCTACTCTTTTCAAATTAACTCAAAAAACTTCTGTGAATGATTATTATCTTGAGTTTACTTCTTTAGCAAATCGGGTTTATGGCCTGAGCCCAGATGCCTTGTTAGATTGTTTCATTAGTGGTTTACAAATTGAACTCCAACGAGAGGTGCTTGCTCAAAGCCCCACCTCCATACAAAGAGCCGTAGCCTTAGCCAAACTGTTTGAAGAAAAGTGTAAACCAGCCACAAAAACCAACTCATTCAACTCCACCACAAAACAACAAACCACATATAATCCCAACCTAAACAGAACAAATCAACCACCATTATTATCTACACCATCTCACAGATCCATATATCCAAACCAAAAGAATCAAAATGTCAAAAAAATGAGCTCAGCTGAAATGCAATTGAGACGAGAGAAAGGCTTGTGTTATACTTGTGATGACAAATGGTCTTTTAATCACAAATGCCCCAATAAACACCTTATGATTCTACAATTAGCTGCAGAGGACATAGAGGAACCTCCCGCAAATGAACCCCCTGACCCTCCCATAACTGATAGTGAGACTAAACAGTTGGAATTACATTTATCTTTGAATGCTTTGAAGGGTTCTAGTGGGGTTGGTACTATAAAATTCACAGGGCATATTGGTCATATTGCTGTTCAGATTTTGGTGGATGGAGGAAGTTCAGATAACTTCTTGCAGCCTCGCATTGCCAAATTTCTTAAATTGGATGTTGAATCTGCTCCTTTATTTAAAGTATTGGTGGGCAATGGACATTCTTTAAATCCAGAGGGATCAATTAGTAATTTGTGTGTCACTGTGCAAGGTCATGAAATGCACATGCCTGTGTATTTATTACCTGTGGTAGGAGCTGACCTCATACTAGGGGCTACTTGGTTGGCAACTTTGGGACCACATGTGGCAGACTACCAGGCTTTATGTTTGAAATTTTTTTATAACGGAAAATTTATTACATTACATGGTGAAAAAAGTATACTACCACAGCAGGCTCACCTCCATCACATGCGTAGGCTTTACCAAACCAATGCTATAGAGGCCTGTTTTGCCATACATAGAGCTGACCCTATGATACATCTAGATAATTGGTTGGAGTTACCAGAGAACATGGAGCCTGAAATGGTTTTGTTACTCAACAATTATAAAGCAGTTTTTCATAAACCTACAGGATTGCCTCCACCAAGGCAACAAAATCACACAATTCCATTATTGGGGGGAGCTAAACATGTCAAAGTACGACCTTATCGATACCCTCAGAGTCAAAAAGAGCAGATTGAGCTGATGATTCAAGAGATGTTGGCTGAAGGAATCATACAGCCAAGTAATAGTCCCTTCTCCTCTCCCATTGTGCTTGTTAAAAAAAAAGATGGAACTTGGCGGTTTTGCACTGACTACCGAGCTTTAAATGCCATCACTATCAAAGACTCTTTTCCTATGCCTACAGTTGATGAGCTACTTGATGAATTGTTTGGTGCACAATGTTTTTCTAAATTGGATTTAAGGTCAGGTTACCATCAAATCTTGGTAGAACCAGCTGATAGATACAAAACTGCTTTTAGGACTCACCAAGGTCACTATGAGTGGCTTGTCATGCCCTTTGGTTTGACAAATGCACCTGCCTCATTTCAATGCCTCATGAATCAAATTTTTCAACCACTTTTAAGAAAGTATGTGCTTGTGTTTTTTGATGACATACTAGTGTATAGCCCTTCTTTTTCCACTCATCTACAACATTTGGAAACAGTTTTACAAATACTACAACACCACACACTATTTGTTAAACTATCCAAGTGCTCGTTTGGAATGAAAGAAGTGGATTATTTAGGCCACACGGTTTCAGGTTCAGGTGTTGCGATGGATAAGCTGAAAGTTCAAACTGTGTTAGATTGGCCTAAACCCACTAATGTGAAGCAACTCCGTGGTTTTTTAGGGCTGACAGGGTATTATAGAAGGTTTATCAAGAGTTATGCTACTATAGCTACTCCTCTCACCAACTTGCTGAAGAAAGAAGCTTTTGAATGGAACTTGAATGCCGAGCAAGCTTTTAGTCATCTTAAGGCTGCAATCACTTCAGCACCTGTCCTGGCATTACCTCAATTTAATCAACCATTTACTTTGGAGACAGATGCATCCGGTACAGGGGTAGGGGCAGTTTTAAGTCAAGGAGGACATCCCATTGCTTTCTTTTCAAAGAAGATGGTTCCACGAATGCAGAAGCAATCAGCGTACACACGTGAGTTATTTGCAATCACTGAAGCTATTGCAAAGTTCAGACATTATTTGTTGGGCCATAAATTCACTATCAAGACAGATCAAAAGAGTTTGAGAAGTCTAATGGATCAATCTCTTCAGACGCCGGAACAACAAGCTTGGTTACATAAGTTTATTGGCTATGATTTCAATATCGAATACAAGCCCGGTAAAGAAAATGTTGCAGCTGATGCTCTTTCTCGCGTCCTATTAGTGGCATGGTCTGAACCTAAACTTCAGTTTCTTGATGAATTGAGAGCAGCCACTAGCAATGATGCTGACTTGCGGACAATGTCTTCACAGGATCCACGATATGTCCATCATGATGGCTTAATATTTTTCAATAATAGAATTATGGTGCCTACACATCAAGAACTTAAAGAGAAAATTTTGTTTGAATTCCATAGCTCACCTATTGGAGGACATGCGGGAATCACCAGAACCTTGGCTAGAATATCTGCTCAATTTTATTGGGTTAACATGAAACAAGATATTCAACAGTTTGTGCAAAATTGTGTGATCTGCCAACAGGCTAAGCATGAAACACGAGCACCTGCTGGATTATTGCAGCCATTACCAATTCCTGAACAAGTGTGGGAAGATGTAGCCATGGATTTCATAACCGGTTTGCCTTCTTCACATGGATACACTGTGATCATGGTTGTGATTGATAGGTTGACCAAATATAGTCATTTTATTCCCTTAAAAATGGACTATAATAGTAAGTCTGTGGCTGAAGCATTTATGAAATATATTGTGAAGCTTCATGGCCTACCAAAGTCTATTGTGTCTGACCGAGACAAGGTGTTTGTCAGCCAATTCTGGAAGGATTTATTTAAGTTACAGGGGACAACTTTGGCTATGTCTTCAGCCTACCATCCTCAAACCGACGGCCAATCGGAAGCATTGAACAAATGTTTAGAGATGTATTTGCGTTGTCTTACATTTCAACAACCAAAAACATGGTCTAAGGCACTCGATTGGGCAGAGTACTGGTATAATACTGCACATCACACCAGTTTAGGGATGACCCCTTTTCGAGCTTTGTATGGTAGACATCCACCTTCATTGGTAAGGTATCATCCTAGTCCTCATGATGCTGCAACTGTTCAACAACAACTCAGTGATCGGGACAATTTACTGGCACAAATCAAGGTGAATTTATGTAGAGCCCAACAGGTCATGAAAGACCAAGCTGATAAACATAGAAGACATGTTGTTTTTGAAGTGGGTGATAAGGTTTTGGTGAAATTGCAGCCTTATCGACAAAATTCTATCGCTCTGAGGAAGCACCAGAAGTTGGGGATGCGTTTTTTTGGTCCATTTACCATAATTGAAAAGGTGGGCATGGTTGCTTATAAGTTGCAATTACCTACAGAGGCAAGGATACATCCTGTTTTTCACATTTCACAATTGAAGCTATTTAAAGGTTCCTGTTCTGAACCTTACATGCCTCTCCCTCTTACTACTCATGAGTTGGGACCTATACTACAACCTGCTAGAGTTTTACAAGATCGTGTCGTTTTAAAAGGCACAGAATCAATTCATCAAGTGCTAATTCAATGGGAAAATATAGGAGAAAATGAGGCTACTTGGGAAAATTATGCAGACATTATTTCCAACTATCCTAACTTCAACCTTGAGGACAAGGTTGATTTTAAAGGGGAAGGTATTGTAAGGAGAAAGCCACGTCAGCAGAGAATAAATGAAAGTGGACAGCAAGGCAGTCAACAAAATCCAAATTCTGTTATGCAAGAGCCACAAATTCAGGAAGTGAGAAGAGGGAGCAGACCACGTTTTCCTAACGTACAGCTGAGGGAATTTGTTAGATAAGGATCTATATATGCCAAGGGGATTGAGAATGTGGGTATGGATTGATTTGTGAAGAATTTTCTCTTCTCTCTCTTGCTCTTGGAGTTCTCTCCTCTTATTCATATTTCATCCATCTTTATTGTATTCCTCCTAAGTTCATACACTGGGAGTTGAATTTGATTTAGTGAATAATAATTTCCTCTTATATATCTATTTATATTATCACCCATTACACAATATTTCATCTCCGACAAGATTATGAGAAGCAAATCTTGAAAATGATTCTTTTCTATTTATTCTTGTGTACGGGAAAAGACATAGAAGTAGAGGAGAACGAAAATGGTGTTATTGGTGGAAGAGTCAAGAGAGTGTGGGGGGAAAAATCAAGTGTTGAGAACCTATGATAAAATTAAAGATCTAATGCTCAAAAATCAACTTCACCATGGTGGACAAATTTATTACTTCCCCATACTAAATGTCACCTCAATTTCAAGATTACGGATTGCTCATTTTTTTCGCTTCCAAAAAAACAATTAAGATTGGTGTTTTTTTTTCCTTCCAATGATTCGATTACTAATTACCCATTCAATTTACATTAATCAATGGAAAATTTTAAAATTACAATGCACTCATCTACTAAATTGATACTACTCCAATATTTGAGTCTGGATTTTTGGAAAACAATGTTAAAAATTATGTACTTTGTCAAGAAAAAAGATATTAAAAATTGTGTACTGAATTTAATTTTTGGTAGACAATAATTTGTAAACTTTATTTTATATTGAAAAAAGTTATTTAGTAAGAATTTTTTTATACAAGAAATAGAAGAATCTTATGTGGCAACATTTAACACTTACAAATTAGGGTAATGCTAATGCACACCCACTCACTTTTGTGAAGGTGTGCATTTGCAACATACACCTCATATGACAAAAAAATCTTTAGTTTTAATTTAATAAAAAATAGAATTTAGGGATAGATATATAATTATAATGTTGTTTTCACTCACTTCTCCATTTTTCTTTTTAAAGTCATTTTGTGACAAACTCATTATGTCATTGGTAAAACAAAACTTAACACACAAAAAAAACATAACACAAAAAAAAACTAATGCATGCATACCGTAAACTTCATTAAAAAAATACCTTCTTAAAAAACAAACCTATAAACCAAATATTTTAAACGAAAAATAATATAGCACATAACAAAAAATACTATTAAAAAAGATAATATTAATGTTAGTAAAAAAAGATTAATTTGAAAACAAAAAAAAATTATATACATTTATAACATGCAGCAGGCAAAAAGAAGTACTATGAAAATATCTTATAAGAACAAATAATAACAGGGAAAAAAAACTCAATCAAGATCATGCTTCAAAAAAAAAAAAACTAAACCAAGATCAAGTATGCATGAGTTAGTTTTTTTTTACCAATGACATAATGAGTTTGTGACAAAATGACTTAGAAGAAAAATGGAGAAGTGAGAGAAAACAACACTAAAATTACATTTATATTCCTAAATTCTATTTTTTATTAAATTAAAAATAAAGATTCTTTTATCTTATTATGAGGTGTATGTTGCTAATGCACACCTTCACAAAAGTGAGTGGGTGTGCATTAGCATTACCCTACAAATTATAATCACTTCCCCTCTCATGTATGCTTAGTCAATTTTTTATTGGTCAAATTCCCTAATTTTGTGGATTTTTCTCTTTCTTGTGTAAATATTTCTTACTAAATAAGTCGCTAAATATAAGACCCTTTTTAGATTTTTGTCCCTTTTTATAAGATCCTTTTAATTATTTTTTTACCAACATACTCATATTAAAGTGTATCTTTTTTTACAACCTGTAATAAATAATCTAAAATAAACATCAACTCATTTTCTCTCTCTTAAAAGATAAAATTGTAAAACAATATCAATTATCAACAATTTAATATCATAACCAACTCTTTTAATCTTAATTTTCCCAATAGGATCTTATGTATTATGGATGGTGGTAGTAATGTTTAAGAGCTATAAATTTATTTGTAGGAGTTCTTAAAGTTGATGTCTCTCTCTCAACACTTTCATCCGTTGTTTTTGCTTCCTTCGTCTCTCTATATGCTACATATGGGATTATGCTTCTTTCTTTTTCTTTTTGTCAAGTAGTCTAGTTGATAGAAATTTCACCCTTAAGGTAGATAAGTGGGATGACCGGGATTCGAACCTCAAGCCCCTGCATATATAATGCAATGTTCTACCAATTGAGCTAAGTTCACGAGACTGAAATTATGCTTCTTTATTAAGTAGTTTTTATATTCACATTGTAGTTTTAAAAAATCAAAATAAATTAAACGAGTTTTAATTATAAGTTAATTATAGAAATTCAAATCAGTAAAAGTTTTATGGGTTAAATATGTTTTTAATCTCTATAAATATCTCAACATATAGAGACAATTCTGCACTATTTAAGAGATTGCTAGTTTGTTAAGTGCTTTTGAAAATCGATTGGATTCATTGACCAGGCCTTCTTCCAGGAAAAAAACTTATATGGTTGGTTCTTCTATGTTTTCCTTTCTGGTTGCAGTCTGGTGGATTTGGCGAGCAAGGAATCAGTTGTGTATGAAAAATGAGTTGATATCTTACTTTACTCTCAGAATGTGCACTGAAAACTTTTCCCACCTGCTTAGAAAGTGGCTCCTTAAACATGTCGAGAGTCCGGCCACTAGAACAGTTCGATGGAATGCTCAGAGTGGTATTGGTATGATCCTGAATTTTGATGGAAGTATCATCGGTAATCCTGGAGTGTCTAGTTTGGGAGGCTTGATTTGGAACTCTGATGGTGCATGGGTTCACAGTTTTGGTGGTAACATAGGATTTTCGGACATCCTTCATGTGGAATTGTTGGCAGTATACCACATTTTAAATTTGGCTTGGAGGTTGGATATAAAGGAGCTTTAGTGCTATTCTAACTCTAAGACTGTTATTAAGTTGCTATCTGAACCTGTTAATGTTTGGCACCATTATGTGGCTATCATTCATAATAGTAAGGATCCCCTCGCTAGAGACTGAAGGGTTAAAGTTGTTTATATCCCCTGAGAAGGAAATGCTTGCGCATACTACTTAGCTAAATTTGGAGCTCACAACCTTGAAACTTATTTTCCTATAGTTATCCCACATGTTGGAATGAGTCACCTTCTACTAGCTTATGCTAGTGGGACATTATTTTCTAGATAGTTATTTTTTTCTCTCCTTATACCAAAAAAAGACCTACACTCAACCAAAGTTGGCAACTACATAAAATGGTTTCTCAAGTTCTAACAAATATGATTAAAATAATCTCCTTATGATCAATTCTATATATAGATGTTTTCCTCCTTCAAACCTTACATGCCAAAATAATATTTTATCATCATAATTTGAATCTTTGTGAGCGGATGCATTATAATTAAGTGATAAAGTGGTTTCCGTAATTAATAATAGGGAATGTGTCTCTTCTTTTATTGAATGAAAACAAATGGCTTGGACTCTTTTTGAAGGATAACACAAACACAGACACAGACTACCGCAATGAAACGTAGAATGATAACACAAACTAAATTTACCTACAAAGAGGGGATATCTTAATAGGCTAAGTGTCTATCTAGTTTAATAAGCTAGTTTATAATTTATTGGACTAATTTATAAGTTTATTTGATAAAAATAGAATATATTTGATAATAAACTTTTCTAATTAGCTTGATTTAGCAGGAAGAGCATTGTGGAGGGATGTGTTTGGCATGATCCACACGGTATAGTTCAATTGGTAAAAAAAAAATACTAATATTGTTAGGCCGGACATCAAGACTAGGGGGTTCGAACTCCGGCTCTCTGACTTATGTGAATGAGTTTATAATGGTTTTAGGCTCCGTTTGGCCCTGCTTATTTTCTACTTTTTTACTTCTCCTTAAACAAAGTAGAGAAGTAAAAAATTGTGTTTGACTCTATTTCTCTTTGCTTTCTACTTATTTACTTTATTTATCTACTTCTTTTACGGAGAAATAGGGTCAAACACAATTTTTTACTTCTCTGCTTCGTTTAAGGAAAAGTAGAAAAAGTATAAAAGTAGAAAATAAACAGGGTCAAACGGGCCTTAGTATTTCTTTCATGTACAAAAAAATTGAAAAACAACATAGATTTTTCCGTATAAGAAAACTTATTAATTCTTGAATGTAATAATGCAACTAATTAATTAGGAATTATTTTAATCATAGAACTAGGATAATACCCGTGCGTACGCACGGGTCGCGGCGTTGCCGCGATATTTTTTATCGTAGGGCGATATTATGTAGTATAAGATTAGTCCTGTTATAAAATGACTTGTCAGTGCAAAATTGGTGTCTCGTGTATAATAGTTATAATTGTAATATTTAAAGTGACAACTTGTTCATATATGAATGATATTGAACTTATTAAAACAATTATTTCTCATTTTAATAGTAACAATTTCTTATATATGTGTCCTATAAAACAAAAGTAAAAAGAAATATTAATTAAAACTCATTATAAAATTTTTAAAATACGTACAATAAAAAATATCGGCATGAGCTAAAATATAGGACCCGTGAAAATTATATAAAAAAATTAAACTCTTATTTATATATGAGTACGTAGAAATATAGATACCTGTAAAAAATATTTTTCTATCATTATAAAATGGATGGAGTGGTAATATGGATCCTACTACATAGCGCAAATTTGCAGTTATTTGCGCATCGTTAATAAATATATGTCAGTTATTTTTTATATTTTGATGGCAAATATTTGTTCCATGTTTTTATTTATTTATTTATCAATGACAATAAAAATAGGCATGAGTATTAATATAAGATTAAAAATACAAGTCTCCGTAAAAATAAAAATAAAATAAATTTATATTTATATATGAGTAGAAATATAGGTTATTGTAAAAATTATTAAAAAAAAATGAACACTTCTATTTATATGAGTAGAAATACTAATCCCGTAAAAATTATGAAAAATAAACACATGTATTTATAAATGAGTAGAAATATAGGTCACCGCGTAAAAGTTAAAATGAAGTAGGCACGCATATTATCATATGATCAGAAATGTAGACCGCGCGTGAAAATAATAAAAAAGTAGACACATATATTATTATATGAATAGAAATATAGGTCCATGTAGAAATTATAAAACAATGTGGGCAAACATATTAATATATAAGTAGAAATATAATTTTTCGCGGAATAAAAAAATAGACACGTATTCATGTCATAAATTTAAGTAAAAAGACTCATTTTACCCGTAAAATGAAACCTGACATTGAAAGTAGAAAATGTAGGATAATAGACTTTATCATAGGTAAAGAAATAATACTATTATTAAAATAAGTTTTTGGACACTATAAATATCTCAAGTTTCATTTTTAGTCACTAAATAAATTCAAAAAGTTTTGGTTCTCCAAATATATACGTGATGTCACAATTTTTAGTCTATGGGAGTGTTTGTTTCATGGTTATAAAAATGATTTTCAGGAATATGGAAGTTACAAAAATGGGTTCCGATGTTTGTTTTAAAGTTAGAAAATTATTTTCTGGGTATAAAAGATTTCCACTATGTTTGGATGCCAAAGAGATAGTAAAGAGAGAAATAAGAGAGAAGAGAGATAGAAGAAAAATTGGATAGAAATTTCATATGGTTTTGATGAATAGAAAAGCGAGATGAGAGAAATTAATAAAAATAGGAAAATAACAAATTTATCCTTTTTTACAAAAAAAAAAATAGTTGAATGAGGGTATTGTTGTAAAATTGTTTATTTCACTTCTTGACACACAAATCTCTCCTGATATAGAGAGATTTGTTTTTGGCAGTTACTAACCATTATATTTCTCTCTTTCCTTATTTCTCTCTTCATCCAAACTATAGAAATAGTCAATTTCTTTGCTATCTTTCTCTTTCTTATTTCTCTCTTTTGTAAATCTACCTAAACAAACACAGTGTTCATGGAACAAAATAACTTCCCATTCTCCATGTTTTTATTCTCAAAGAAATGGGTGAGAATAAAATATTTCCATGTAGGTGTGAATAAAAATGAAGTAACCACCTAGTAACTATCCATATACCCCATGCTTGCAAATAATCCCACGAATATGGTAAATATTAACCAAACACTTTCTTAAAAAAATATCCAAGATTAAGATTCCAATTATTAATTCCTGGAAACATTATTTCGAGGCATAAATTTATCATTTGTGAACCACACGCCCCCTATATTTTTAAGGGGCTTATGTATACTCTTTACATTTACTCTCTGCAATTGCAAGTGGATGTTGAACACAACCGCTAAAACTATACAATATATTAACAACTTATTTAAATATAATAATTTTAATAAAGCCATGTGTCCTTGCCATATTTAGCCATGTGGCTAAATATGGTGCAAGCAAGGACAAAATGGACTTTTCCACAATATCTAATTTTAATAGATTTTTAATAGATTTATATGATTGATCAATTCCTCGTGGGCAACGTGCAGGATTAATTAATTAATATTAGTTTTATGTATAAAAAGAACAAAGATGGTGACCAATGTGAAGACCATTCTTAGAAACAACACAAACAGGTCAATCAATTAAGCAAAGATGAGTAGTGAAATTATAACCAAAGGTACTGAGCTTCATGTACTATGTTTCCCTTTCTTGCATTTGGTCACATTAGTCCATTTGTGCAACTATCAAACAAATTATTCTCTCATGGAATTCACATATCATTCTTGTCACCTTCATCTAACATTCCCAAAATCAAATCAACTTTCAATCTTAACCCTGCCATACAAATCATTCCCCTTCAATTTCCAAATAGCATACCAAGTAACACTGCTGAATTGCACCCTGACAATGTTGGCACACTCTTTCAAGCACTAGACTTAATGCAAGATCAAGTTAAAACCATTTTGTTACAACTCAAACCCCATTTTGTTTTATTTGACTTTGCACAAAATTGGCTCCCAAAAATAGCTTCTGAAATTAGCATAAAATCAGTTCATTTCTGTCTATTCTGCCATTTCTGGTTCTTACATATCTCCACATGCAAGACTTGTTGATAATAAAGGAAGAGACATAACTTATGAGGATCTTAAAAATCCTCCACTTGGGTTTTTTCCAAATTCCAAACTCACCCTTCAAACCTTCCAAGCCAGAATAATTTTCATGATGATGTTCCAAAGATTTGGTGCAACCCTACTGGTTCTGATAGATTGATGCAAATACTTAGTGAAAGTTCATTAGTAGTGTTCAAAAGTTGCAAGGAAATAGAAGGTCCTTATCTAGATTATTTTCAAAACCAAATAGATAAACCAGTTCTTGTTTCAGGTGTACTTGTTCCAGAGCCATCAAGTGATATCCTCGATGAAAAATGGACAAAATGGCTGGATAATTTCCCAACAAAGTCAGTTATATTGTGTTCCTTTGGTAGTGAGACATTTCTAAGTGATGATCAAATCAATGAACTAGCTAGCGGTTTGGAGCTTACAAATTTACCTTTTATTTTGGTCTTAAACTTTCCATCAAATCTCAATGCTGAGGTTGAGTTGGAAAGAGCATTACCAAAAGGTTTCTTAGAAAGAGTGAAGAATAGGGGAATTGTGCATAGTGGTTGGTTGCAGCAGCTACTTATTTTGGAGCACTCAAGTGTAGGGTGTTATGTGTGTCATGCTGGTTTTAGTTCTATCATAGAAGCTATTGTTAATGATTGTCAATTGGTGCTGTTACCACCAGTTTTTCAATTCTAAGCTCATTGCTGATGATTTGAAGGCAGGGATAGAGGTGAAGAATAGGAAAGATGAAGATGGGTTTTTTGAGAAAGAGGAATTGTTGGAGGATGTGAAAACTGTTATGGTGGAAGTTGATAAAGAGCCAGGGAAACAGATAAGAGAGAATCATAAGAAATGGAGGGAGTTTCTGTTGAATAAGGAAATTCAGAACAAATTCATCACTGATCTGGTTGCACAATTTAAGTCTTTGGCTTAGTGCATGTTTGGATTGACATTGATTGAGTTAGGCATAATCATGTGTACCACTGTGATTTTAATAAAAAAAACTACACTTTAACGCTTTTATGAAAATCACAATGTCACTATAATTTCGTCAAACTCGTGATACCAAACATACACTTGTTCACTCTCTTCCCTTGCAAAATAAAGTTTTGCTGAAGACTTGATTGACCTTTACTATCTGTTTTACGTTTTCCCTTTTTAAGTTGTTGGAAGTGTTTTGCATTTTCATGTGTTGGATTTTATCGTGTTTGAGAATACGTCATTCATTGACTGACTATTATGTATTTATTGTTTTAGCATGTATTCCATTCTATGTGACAAAAATTAATTTTGATTAAACTCGAGTTAAACGTAGTCTATTTTTGGAGCAAGAAGAAGGAGCAAACCCTAATAAGGTTCCGGGTCAGAACCAAGGGCCGACTTGGCTCATGGGTGTAAGAACTCTTGGTCATGTGCTATCTAGTTGTCCAAAAGGGAGATCTTAATATAAGCAATGCTATAATAATATAATCTTGTGGTGCACAGTTACACCACCTATAAAGCTGGTGTACTGTATTATATAGTATTGCCTTATGATAATTGAACTTCAAAAGGGGATTGTTTCTAATTGACAGTTATTTGAACCAAAACATAAGACAGTATTTGAAGTGGCTTATTCTTCAAGGATTATTCCCCAAGTGGTCAATTCCGGAAGTGGATTTGACACAGTTACTGCGTCAACGCAGTAACTGTTTCTGACCATCTAATCAGAAATGAATGGCCGAGATTAAATTCCCTATAAATTTAATCAAATTAATTAAATAAAGTAGACCCATTCGATCAGTTTTGGCGATTCAAATCCGTCAATTCCTATGGTTTCTAAACTATGAACTGTCCAAAGTCCAAAGCAAAAGAATCATGTATTAGGACAATGCTGACCAGTAAGTGAATCATCAAGTGGTTTTTATTGACAACAGGTAGCAGTAGTAAATTCTAATATTCAGAATATAGTAGTGTTACAAGAAGAAAAATCAGGTATTTTGATGCATATACTGAAGGAAAATATCAATGTTGCAGAAAAGATTACATTCGTTGGCACTGCCAGTTTGACAAACAATTTAGAATGTGAAGGTAAATTACTGCATGTTCTGATATCACAAAAGATAGTATTGAAAATACAAAATTTATAACATTTTTACCATCCACGTGAGCTGAGAGACTTTATCAAAGGTCCAAATGTCTGATCCACAGTTTTGTTCCATGAATGTGCAAATTCAGAACGTGATTTCTTCCCAAATATGGGTTCTCTGGCCTGGTAGAGCATGAAAGCTGAAAGATTAGAATCTAAAAGTACCAAATCAAACATGAAATTTGTCAGTGAGCGGCGACACTGATCAATATATGAATTCTGGAAATATAAATGGAACGCATTGACCTTAAAAGTTATTGATTAAAGAGAGTATAGGGAAGTTGGGCTTTGAGCAAGTTAGGATGAACTTTCCCCAAGTTAAAATTGACTACATCACCTCAATTTTTGACAACATATCGCTATCTCATTTGGCTTCTCCATAAAAACTTGCTTTTAATTTATTTTATGAGTTGGATACTAAATGCTTATTTCTTTTCTTTTTTATTCAAAGGCTGACTCAATGGCCACATATGGGGAAATGGGGATCAAGAATGCAGCGCATTGCGGGTTTCATCCCGTACGGACTATGGCATCCTTAGCGCCTACCAACTGAGCTACACACACGAAACAACAAAATGCTTGTTTCAAAACTCCTATAAGTTAGAAACAAATCCATATTTTGCCATTCATCAATTTCCAATATAATTGTATGTTCACTAAAGAATAAAAAACTGTATTTTTAGTGGGGAAAAAATATTACATAAGAGATCCCCTATAATCCCAGAGCAAAGCTCCTCAAAGATGGGAAAATTTTAATTCTCACTCTTCCCAACCTAAAAGGTTCATAACTGAAAAGGTAAGTAACTCCCCCATTATTCTATCCGACACTCTTGTACCATCAAAATATTTTAGACCAAATAAGATATTGTTTGGGCCATGTTAGACGCGGTCCAGTACCCCAACTGATAGCGGACTGGGCGAGTAACACCCAACAGGAGAAAAAGGTGCAAACGCCCTTGAGAGAATGGGGAGAAATTAGTTAGGAGAACATGGGAGAGGTGGACTCTGTAATGATCCAATATTAGGCCCAAGTGAAAAAGGTGGACTCTGTAACAATTGGTGCTCTCATTCTTGTCCTCAACTCTCCCATTTTCATGGCAGATTTTACGTTTCCAATCTATTCATCCAATGTCATCATATATAGCCTTCACATCCTAACAAACTAATGAGTCACCAAATATGATCTATCTAGATCGTTCTAGAATCACATGACTCATCATAGTCCTTAAACTATTTGGATCATTACAGACTCACCCACTACTCCACATTATTCTCTATATATATAGGGGGCTAACAACAGTAGGGGATTCATTCACTTTTCACACTACAGAGCTTTTTCAAAGATCAGTGCCTAGCAACCTACTAGCCTGATACCACTCAAATAACTCACACAAGAACAACTCTATACAACAAGCTCACCTTTCTTTCTCTCTCACATAACAAAATTCTTCCGCCTTTCCTAATTCCCCACTTAAGTGGGCCTACGGATGTAGATACGAAACCTATCATTCAGACATCTAGAAAAGCAAATAGTGCTACTTTGCAATGCATATAAGTGGCGGCTTATGTGCCCAACACCTTATAGCTCATTATAATCCATCCTTGGAAAACTTAGAATCATGCACAACGACAAAGGTCCTATTTGGATATGCAACTTAATTAAGCGTTTATAGCATAAACACTACGTATCATATAAGTATAAAAAAAACTCTTATACTCCAAAGACAAAATAAAGCCAATTTTTTTTCTTATAGGCTATAAGCCCGTTTGGATTCAACTTATTTTTGAGCTTATGAAAATAGCTTATGCAAATAAATAAAGTTTTATATTAATTTATAAGTTTTCACTAACAAAAATTGTATTTTTATACGTTATTTTCTCATAAACTACCTTGAAAAGTTTATAATAATGCATAAAAATTTATTTATTAACATAAGTTGTTTTGGGTAAGCTCAAAAATAAGTCACATGCCCAAGTTAATTTCCTAAGCTAAAAAATAAGAGCTTATGTATTTCCAATTACTAGAATCACTCCCAAGCAGAATCACTCCATCTCACACATAAGCTGTTTTCCATCCCAAGTTTTGCATAAGCTGTTTTCCATCTCACACACAAGAATCACTCCCAAGCAATGTATTTCCAATTATCAAAACAAAAAAAATCTTCTAATTTTATCAAAAAAAAGAAAAAAAGAACAATACATAAAAGTTTAGAGAGAAAAAACGTGGAAGTGACCTGAGAGTGAGATTGGGAATCGGAAATAGAAGCGAAGATGTATCTGCGTTGCTCGAATACAACAACACTCGTTAATATCACACCCAATGATGCTCCCAATAACCGTTCCTGTGTTATGCATCAATTATTTCAACAATTCAAAGAAACAAAATTCACCAATTGAAACAAAATACGGAAAACATAATCCTAAATTGAAATTCCGAGGAGAAACGATTACCTGTGTGAGAATGCTAATCATTGTTTCGTTTGATTTTGTTTTGTTTTCCGGCGACAGAATTTGTCGGAACAATGTTTTCTTCACTTCTTCTTCCCTATTTTCAATTGCACTTCCTCAATCCAACTTGATTCATTGTGCATTTTTCTATTTGCTTCTCGAAAAACCTTTTCTCTTCCAACGACGTCGTTTCCGATAAAGGCTTCTTTGGTCATGGGCCTTATTATTGGACTCAGCCCTGGAACCAACCTCTAGGACCCAATAAAGGAAACTTTTAATTTTGTCACTCTATCTATTTCTCACGCGTCCTACGATTTTATCAAAATATATATATGTCCACCAGTTAGATAGCAGTCTATCTATTTCTCGCGCGCTCTATAATTTTACCAAAATATTCCTTCTGCTACTTAGATAGCGGTTAGAAGTTCTTAGTTTTTGGACTGGTTTAGATGTAACGCCCTACCAAATGCCTTATGAGAAAATTTTAGTTTTGTAGCGGACGGTCATTTGACGGTAAAAATAACAACAAACATACTATTATAACATACAACAATATATATATATATATATATATATATATATATATGGGTAATACTAATGCACACCCACTCACTTTTGTGAAGGTGTGCATTAGCAACATACACCTCATAATAAAACAAAAAAATCTTTAGTTTTAATTTAATAAAAAATAGAATTTAGGGATAGATATATAATTTTAATGTTGTTTTCTCTCACTTCTCCATTTTTCTTTTTAAAGTCATTTTGTGACAAAACTATTTGTCATTGGTAAAAAAAACTTAACACAAAAAAAAACATAACACAAAAAAAAAACTAACGCATGCATACCGTAAACTTCATTAAAAAAAATACCTTCTTAAAAAACAAACCTATAAACCAACTATTTTAAATGAAAAATAATAGAGCACATAACAAAAATACTGTTGAAAAAGATAATATTAATGTTAGTAAAAAAAGATTAATTTGAAAACAAAAAAAAAAAAATTATATACATTTATAACATGCAATAGACAAAAAGAAGTACTATTTCTTATAAGAAAAAATAATAATAAGGAAAACAAACTCAATCAAGATCATGCTTCAAAAAAAAAAAACTAAATCAAGATCAAGTATGCATGAGTTAGTTTTTTTTTTTTACCAATGACATAATGAGTTTGTGACAAAATGACTTAGAAGAAAAATGGAGAAGTGAGAGAAAACAACACTAAAATTACATTTATATTCCTAAATTCTATTTTTTATTAAATTAAAAATAAAGATTCTTTTGTCTTATTATGAGGTGTATGTTGCTAATGCACACCTTCACAAAAATGAGTGGGTGTGCATTAGCATTACCCATATATATAAAGAGAGTATAAAGAGTAGAATTGAAAAATATTAAAATGTTTTTTTAAGGAATATTTTTTTTTTTACGATGTTATTGAAAATGTTAGGAATAAAAAAAAATGACAAAAATGTTTTTTTGTTTGTTGGTAAAATGGAGGAAATTTTAAATATGGATAAAATTTGTATGTTTAGTGGAACAGAAGGGTTTAGTTGAGTTGTTTTGAGAAAATTATTTTATCTTTTACTTATGTGTCGGTTTATTAAATTACGCTAGTTTGATAATTTATATTGTATTGTTTTCTTCTTAAATATATAGCCGATTATTAAAAAAAATCAATAATGTTTTTCATTATGTTAAAATTTCATTATATCTCGTGTATATTTTTAACAAAAGAGGAAAAGTGTAAAAACTTCTTTTTTTTGGTCAAACACAAATGTGTAATTAAAATTAGGAAGGAGAATGTAATTTACTCTATAATTTTTTATGTATCAATGATGACCAACACTTGTTTTGTGATGTTTTAGGTATGGATGACAAATATTTATTCCATATTTATTTTAAATATATTTATCAATACATTTTTCATGTATTTTTCATATAAGAGTAAATAAAAATAGAGTAGAATTGAATTATTATAAAAAAAGAGTAGAATTGAGTGAAAAAAAATGTTTTTTACGGAATAAAAAAATGTTGTTTGTGTCCCATGAGCTTGGCACAATTGGTTGGACACCGCATTATATATGCAGGAGATCGGGGTTCGAACTCGGGTCATCCCACTTATCCACTTTAAGGGTGGAATTTCAAGCCGCTAGGCTACTTGACCAAAAAAAAATGTTGTTTGTTGATAAAATTGAGGGAAATTTAAATAAGGATAAAGTTTTCTTGTGGAACAAAAAGAAAAAAGAGTTGTTTTGATATTTTTTTAATAGAATAACTTAGGGATGTTATTAGATTTTTTTTTGACGGAAGGATGTTATTAGATTTTGGTTCATATTTTTGTGTAGACTTTTTTGAGAAAAAAATTATGTAAAATTACATTTAAGAGTAAAAGATTTAAATATTATTAAAGTTGATAAGAACAAATTTAAAAACTTGGTATTAGTATGTTAATAGATACACATAAAACACTAATCCAACAATCTCACTCAAATTCTTGAGACTTTTTACAATCTTTCAAGACTTTTTTCTCTTCTCTTTCGAACAAGACACGACTACTACCAGGTTCTTGCTCTCTCGCAACTTTTCAATCGATTTTACCTATTTGAATCGTGTGGATTTTCTGATCGATGCAAAAAATTTGTCAAATCTTAAGGTGTAATATCATATACAAAGTGTTACCAAATGACCTAATTTAAAGGTGGACGGGAGTTCATCTTCAATGTTACCAAATTAGGGAAAAACAATGATTATGAACTCGTTGTTCACTAAAAATCCATAAATATTTCGAAACATTAAAAATTTGTGTTAGAAATTCATTAAAATCCTATGATAAAAATCTTGATTATAAAAAACATTTTTAAAAACAATCTTTTAAAATCCCACAAAAACAATACAATTAGGCAAAATTTACTGCAACTTACTGGTGTAGATCTGTGTTGCATATATTGACATTCTGTCATCATCAACACACAGTGTTTACTAATTCAGTTACTAACGTGGTCAAAACCTCAAAGCTACAACCCCAACTCACACTACCATACATTTCGCCGACGAACTCAAACAATCTCAATCCACACTTCACAATGCTAAACCATAAACGACACGTCGTTTTCCTCTCTCTCACCACTCTTCTTCTTCTCTCTTCATTCTCTCTCACTCTCTGCGAAAAAGCTTCTAAAAACAACAACAACGACGAAGATGAAGAAGATCTCAGTTTCCTTGAAGAACCAGAAGACGCATCAACAAGACACCATAACCATGACAATTTTCCAGATCCCGATCAATTCGAAGACGACGACGAAGACGGTGAAGACTTCGGCGACGGTGACTTCTCCGGATTTGATCCTAACTCGGAAGAGTTTAAGGAACCAGAAGTGGATGAGAAAGATGTTGTTGTTTTGAAGGAGAGAAATTTTACAACGGTAATTGAAAATAATAAATTTGTTATGGTTGAATTCTATGCTCCATGGTGTGGTCATTGTCAAGCTTTGGCTCCGGAGTATGCTGCAGCTGCGACTGAGTTGAAGAACGATGGTGTTGTTTTGGCTAAGGTGGATGCTTCTCAAGAAAATGAATTGGCTCATGAGTATGATGTTCAGGGTTTTCCTACTGTTTACTTTTTCATTGATGGAGTTCATAAACCTTACAATGGCCAAAGAACCAAGTAACTTTCTATCCTTCAATCCAAATTTTGATATTGTGTTTTTTCTGAATTTTGTTTAGAAATGAAAAGTATAATGTATGATGCACACTTACACTGTCAAATATATGATACCTAACACCGGTAATAATTTGAGAAAATGATAGTAATTGAATGTAATATTATATATGTCGATGTTGTGTCCGTGTTGACACTTATAATTTGAAGCATCAGTCCTACTGCTGCATAAGTTATAATCATCAAATTTTGCTTTCAATTGATGTGACACTTATTTTAGCTTAATTGCATGTTTGGTCCCTTACATTAATTTTAGGTTTGAAGTTGGTCCCTTACGTTACTGATGCTATCATAAGTTTTTCCTTTCCGTGGAATTTTGAGTTAATTTTGTCTAAAACTTCTATGTGGCACCCCCTAAGTTATCCACGTATGCGACTAACGTAAGGGGTCAACTTGAAACTTTTTAAACGTACGGGATCATATCGAAAGCTAAAATAAGTAAGGGACCAAATATACAATTTAGCCTTTATTTTAAAACTGACTTATGAATGGCAATTTTGCTTTATGCAGAGATGGTATAGTGACATGGATTAAGAAGAAGATCGGACCTGGTGTATACAACATAACTACATTGGATGATGCTGAACGCATATTGACCTCGGAAACTAAAGTCGTTTTGGGCTTCCTTGATTCTTTAGTTGTAAGTGTTTTTTTTTTTGTCTAATTTGTTTGCATATCTATTGTCCATCTTTTATCAAACACATTTTAGGAGTAGAGTTTATTTACCTTTTGTAATTTAAATGTGTACTTCAATATGGTTTAATGAATTCGTTTTCTTTGTTTCTTTATATAGATCATGCTGAGGTAGATTTGTCGTATAGTTATACTGTTTTGTTTCCTTTATAATTAATCCATGCATTATAAGGACCATTTGCAATGTTGATTCTCTAAGTTAAACTAATGGATCTGAACTTTTATGGTCCAGTCTATGAAAGTGTTGGTTGACCCATTGTCAGGTCTCATGCCTCATTTTTCTTGTCATAATTTGCAGGGTGCTGAGAGTGATGAACTAGCTGCAGCATCAAAACTTGAGGATGGCGTAAATTTTTACCAAACTGTGATTCCTAATGTGGCTAAGCTTTTCCATATTGACCCAGATGTCAAGCGCCCTGCTCTGGTCTTGCTCAAGAAAGAGGAGGAGAAACTGAACCATTTTGGTTTGTTTTCTTGTTCCACTCCATCCTACCTCAAGAATAATGAAAGGACAGTATTAAGGTTTTGATGTAAACTTAATATGTTTTATCTGCAGATGGCCAATTTGAAAAGGCTGCAATAGCCAACTTTGTATCCTCCAACAAGCTTCCATTGGTCTCAACTTTTACAAGGGAAAGTGCCCCGGTGATTTTTGAAAGTCCAATCAAGAAACAGGTAATTGCTTATATCTCTTATCGTTTATATTGTTAATCTAGGAAGAAATTTTCCTTGAAAATGTGGGATCTTAACAAACCTCTAACATTGTTGTATTTTGAACTTTGTTTTTAGTTGTTGCTGTTTGTGACTAAAAATGATACAGCAAAGTTCATTTCAGTATTTCAAGAAGCAGCGAAGTTTTTCAAGGGGAAGGTATGTTTGCCTTTGTTTCACCAAAAAATGCAAATTAAGTAGAATGTTTTGCTGTTTATTATAATTAGGATGCAGTGTGCGACCGAGTGGATTTTGGAAATAAATTGAGGGAAAGTAAGGGTAGGCAAATATTAGTTTGCAAGGCATGTAATTGGCTTAATGAATGTTGCATGTACGTTCCTGTGGTGCTTTTTGGCAAACTTAGTCTGTATCTGCCCAGCGGTGACATTTGAGGCTGAGTAGGTTAAATAACCTAGTTCTGTGATTTGCACCATGTAGCTGATTCCACTTGTTGGTAAAAGACTTTTTTTTTTACCCGTAACCAGGTTCAATAGAGCGAGTAAGATCTTGTGTTTGTAATTTCTGGGCTTTTAATTAGCTTTCAAGTCCTAAGGAGTTTAATCGATGGTACATAATTGATTCTTAAACTAACCACTTTTTTATTTCATATCATGTTTCCTGTTTCTTTGTCTCTTTTATATTCTTAAAATGGATGCACTATTATGTATAATACTGGTTCAAAATCTTCTCTTTTTGTTGAGATATTTTATTGACTGTAATCAGATTTCTTACTATCCTCTTTCGATTATTAGTTTTCTTATTTATAGGGATATTTGATTTGATTCCGGAGTTATGGATTACAGTAGTATTTAGATTATTCCCTTCATGTATTGTACAAACTTTTGATATTAGTTAGAGAGAAACATTCAGATTCAAGTTTTTTAACAAACCAACACATTTTGAAACCAGCTTAAAGTTATATAGGTTTGTGAATGAATTTAATTTGTATACACTGTTAGTGTAATTTTTTTACACATACATCTAATCTAATCATATCATGCCATGTAGTTATTTGTGGAGATGTTTAGGAATAACACAACAAAGTGGCATCATGCGTGGTTTGATTGGATGGATGTCTAAATTCATTTACACTGTTAGTGTCTTGAATTGAATGTAATTTCTTTGTGAATTTGAGTTGTTGTGACTTGTGAACTACACCCTTCAGTCACTATTATAAGGAAATTTGACTTTTTTGGTATGTTAAGTTACTGATGTTTGGTCCATAATACTCCCTCTAGTCCCTTATATAAGAAAAATTTTACTTTTTAGATTCATGGAATGATCGATGTATTTGGCCTAAAAAGTGGACTAGATACATCAATCATTCCATGAATCTAAAAAACAAATGTTTTCTTATATATGGGACTAGAGGGAGTATGAAACAATTTTTCAATGTATCAAAAAAGTCAAATTTGTTTATAATAGTGACCGGAGGGAGTAGTGTTTAAAAATTACCAAAATTTCCCTGGGTGTACACCTCACTCTATGATTAATAACTCTGTCCTTATTTGTAAATTATCAGAATATAGCATTTGATATTGCCTATGCTGAATCTTCTGATGTTTCAAATTTGAGAAATTTTTGTTCATACAATTTGCTCACAATAATCCTATGCATTATCCCGTAAAAAAAAATCCCATGCATCATTTAAGAAAGAATAAATCTTAGTTTCTACACTTCCCTCAAAGAATCTTGATTTCCTATTATATAAAAAAAAAAAGAATCTTTATTTCCAGACAATAACATATTTCTACTGTACAATGATCCTTTGCAGCTGGTCTTTGTTCATGTGGAAATGGATAATGAAGATGTTGGAAAGCCTGTTGCAGATTATTTTGGTATCTCTGGGAATGCTCCCAAAGTAATAATTCCCCCTTTCCTTTTCTTTTTGTGTGTAGACGAGTCTTGAAATTCTTGACATATTACATAATTTAAATTTAATTTATAGTAACTAAGATAACAGATGAAAATTTGAATATAGGTACTTGCATTCACAGGAAATGATGATGGCAGAAAATTTTTGCTTGAGGGAGAGGTGACCGTTGACAATATTAAGGTACTCTTTTTTAGTGTTCTCGAATATGCATGAATGCTTTCTTCTATGTTTTAGTAAAGCTTTAAAGAGATTGTGGCTAAAAGTTTGAAGGTTTCATGTTTTTATTCAGGCATTTGGAGAAGATTTCCTTGTAGACAAGCTAAAACCTTTCCTCAAGTCAGATCCAATTCCCGAAAGTGTAAGTCATTCTATTTCCACATATGCTGCTGGCTATGTTTTGTTTATCTCTAACACATTTGTTAACTTGATGACAGAATGATGGCGATGTGAAAATAGTTGTTGGCAATAACTTCGACGAAATTGTCTTGGATGAATCGAAGGATGTTCTACTTGAGGTATAATTTTAGTACTAGTTTCAAGTCATAATTTTTGTGTGTAGCATGTTTAGTTGTTTGTGTTAATGTAATGGTTGTTGTAATATTAGGTTTATGCTCCCTGGTGTGGCCATTGCCAAGCCTTGGAACCAACATACAACAAGCTAGCAAAACATCTTCGTAGCATTGATTCTATTGTAATAGCCAAGATGGATGGAACAACAAATGAGCATCCTAGGGCAAAGGTAAAACACTATTTAAACTAGAAGTGACATTTGGTCCTAACTCATGTTAAGTTTTGGATTTTTCATTTAAGCATTACATGTGTACTCACCGAGATTTTGCGTGCGTGTATGCATGTGTACTCACTGAGATTTGTTCACTTTTGCAGTCTGATGGGTTCCCTACTCTCCTCTTCTATCCAGCAGGAAAAAAGAGTTCTGACCCTGTAAGTGAATATTAAACGACAGCAGACGAGTTCTCCATTCTATCCCGTTCAACTTAACCTAAATTTATCCTTCGTTAATCTAATATGTATGCGGTTCATTGTGTATGCAGATTACTGTTGATGCGGATCGCACAGTTGTGGCCTTTTACAAGTTCCTCAAGAAACACGCATCAATCCCATTCCAACTCCAGAAACCAACCTCAACTTCTAAAACTGACGATAGTGGGAGTTCTGATGTCAAGGAGAGTCAAAGTAGCAGCACAGATGTGAAGGATGAATTATGAGAATTAAAGGACAGTTCTATTTATAGAGGTATGACTTAGATGATAAGAGGAGTTACTGGCAACTCAGCAAAGAAAATTGCACAATGGTTGAGTGAGAAAAAACTTCTACTTTCCCTAACCTGTGGCCAAAAGATAAAATAGCTAAAGAGAGGGAAGTGGGAAAGTGATATAGTATGTATTAGCGTCTTCAACTTCAAATGTTTTTGTATTAGAATTCTGTGAGACTGAATTAAAAAGTGGCCCGAAATTTTACTTTATAATCCGTCAATTTATTTTGTGTGTTAGATTATTGGTTTCTTTTATCCTTAGTTTTAATCTTTATAGTTGATATAGCTTCTTCAGTATGATTTTTAATTACTTTTTTGGGTTAAATAAATATGTTTGTAGTTTCTACATTTTGCGAAATTGTTAAGAATGGTCTCTATATTTTAAAAATGGTAAAACAAAAATCCCATAAATATTTTCTGTTTTCAAAATTAGTCCAATCCATTAAGAAAGCTTTTGTGGCATAAAATATAGGGACCACGCTTGACAATTTCGCAAAATATAGGGACTAAAAATATTAAAAGGTAGAGACTATTCTTGACAATTTTGCAAAATGTAGGGACTAAAAACATTAAAAGGTAGGAACTATTCTTGACAATTTTGCAAAATGTAGCGACTATTCTTGACAGATCGGACTAATCTCGATAACAGAAAATTTTATAGGTTTTTTTTTACCATTTTTAAAATGTAGAGACTATTTTTTAACAATTTCGCAAAATGTAGGAACTAAAAGTTAACCCTATTTTTTTTTTTATATTGAGCAATTACTACTATAAAATTTAAGTCAAGAATATCTTTTAATAAAAACAATTCATGAATATTTTTTTAAATAAATATATAGACGGGCCTACCCGGTGACCAATCATGTGATCCGACTAGTGACCTAGTGATCTAGTACTTTGATCAGGTTAATCATCAAAGTTTTAAAATCATGTATCTACCTCTATTTACTATCCATTTATAGTTTCATTAATCTATCATTTGTGTTTATTTATTTTATATATGAAGATGATTGCGCTTCGCCCCTTTAAATAAACCAGAATCCCCTCATGACCCCATCTAAAACATCTTTGTCCGCTAGTCAACTAGCGGACAGAGTTTGCAACATAACGAATGGAAAAAAAAATTCAAATTCATCAACGTTTGATAAAAAATATTTAATGGTGTGATAAAAAATGTCGTTGAGTTGGTGGATGAGATTAAGGTGTTGTCTTGGAAGTGTAGTGTGCACCATTTAAAGATTGAACCTTGCTTATTTTATGAATGGTCTTTGGGAACCGCGGCTTTGTTTTGGAGACGGAGTTTTCCACCTTTAGTTTTTGTTTTGGATGCGGCTGCTATGGTCCTTTGTGGTCTCGTTTTTCCTGTGATGGTGGTGTGGAGGTTCGTGGACTGTTTTGTTGGGTTGTGTGGTAGGGTGTATAGTTTTTGTGTTGTTGCTGCCCCTGTGTGATCGTGTTTGTCTGGTTTAAGTGTCTTTTTCTAGAGCTTGTTGTTTTACTAGCTCTTGTAGTTTTTGTTTGCTTCCCTGTTAATTTTAGACACAGGCTTTGCAACTCTTTTTCTATTTTGACAAGGCTTTGTAACTCAGTCATCTTCCACCGAGTACCTCTTATACTCTAGGGTAGTTTATTAATAAATATTTTACTGTTTCTAAAATAAATAAATAAAATTAATGTTTGAAGATTTTACGTCTCCAGGTAATCGAGTAGAATGTTAACTTGAGTTTTGATCAAATGTGATGTCTAAAGTATGATAATCTTAATCGACTACACTCTTCTCTTAAAGTCACAAAGTGTTGACTTGGATTTCACGTAACTATATATGTTTATATAGAAGACGAGAACGGATTTTATCTCCATCCTTTGCGTAGAAAGATCCTGAGAATACTTATAAAACCCCTTTAATCCAATTTCATCCTCTTAGAAGTAGTATTACTCATATCTACGCACTTAAATGCACATAATTAATAGATAAAATGGTCTTTTGTTTTATTAATACATTTGTTATGTACAAAATTCATTTCCCTATCAAAAATAGAAAAAGGCCAGAAGTAGTGATAGCTGTATCAAGCAACACACAAGTGCGTCCCATTTTCACGTTCACTTCCTCACGAAACTTCCAACTTTTAGCTACACTACGTTATACCTTCCTAAATTTACACACTTTCCACGTGTCTTACATCCATAACCCCCACACCAAAACTTCCATTCAATCACCACCCTCCGATTCACCCCCGTATCTAATTCTTCACCCTTTATAAACCCCCACGATCATTCAATCGTTTCTGTCTTATCTTTCCCATTTTCAGATCCAATTCATTCTTTCCCGTTTTCTTCAAACGGTTTCCGTCTCATTCTTCTCCTCATTCATTCGTAACCGTAACTGTAACCGCCATTTCAATTTCTAGATCCAATTTCGATTCAAAATTCAAATTCACTCTTTCAATGGCAGTTACAAGATTCTCTGTTATTCTCCTCATTTCTTTGTTAGTCAACCTCGCTTCATCCACCGATTCGCCGGCACCGGCGCCGCATTCATCCGTTAAATCATCTTCTCCTCCTTCTCCTACTCCTGCTCCGAATTCTTCTCCGATAAGTTCACCTCCAGCTCCAACTCCAACTCCGGCGAACTCTCCTCATCCCGATTCGCCTCCAGCACCTTCACCGGAAAATTCTCCGTCTTCTTCACCATCTCCATCTCCAGATGAGGCTGCTGATGCAGGAGTTACTCACACAGGCGTCGGAGATGTGGATGGGAAGAAATCATCCGGCGGAGGAACTAGTGCCGGCAAGAAAGCAGGGATAGCGCTTGGAGTGATCGCTGCTGTAGGTGTGGTTGCAGTTGGAGCGATGGTGTATAAGAAACGCCGGCAAAACATTCAGAGATCTGAATATGGATACACAGCAAGGAGAGAACTTCTGTAGAAGATTGGATTATGTTGCATGCTTTGATTTGCATCCATGAGTTTTGCCAAAGGTGTAGTAATTAGCATTCATATTTCATATACTATTTTAGAATCTAGATTTATTTTTTCCTTAATTTGATTATTATTGATAATTCGCAATAATCTCTGAATGATTTGATACTGTTACTACCATTTTAGGAATTTCAAATTTGTTTCCGTTCTCAGTCGTATTAGATCTTGCAAAGTTATCCGTTATAGTCATGAATTTTAATTGCCCTCGATCCTATGATTGTATATTTTTTTTTTTTTTTTGAATTTCACCATTGTAAATTGATTCGGTTCAGGTTAATAAAATATGGAGTACTAATAATCAATCTACATTGTTTAATTTACAAGTTAGGAAAATCTCACATTACAATATTAGTTAAAAAAATATATATAAATAGAAATATTATGTTGGAATATTGTTTGATTAATTTTTTTTAAAAAGTTTAAAAATTATGATTTTCTTATAAAACATGTTAGCACGATATATAAGTTAAATACGGAAAATTAATATCTTATTTGAATTGTAAAACATGTTAGCATAAGCTATAATTTTTTTTGACACAAGCATAAGCTATAAGTTAAGGAAAATGCTAAACAGTCTCCTCGGAGACACTCTTTAAACACCTTAGTTAGTACTCCCTCCGTACCAAATTATATGTCACTTTGAAGAAAAAATTTGTACCAAATTATATTTCACTTTACATTACCAAGGAAGCATTTAATGCAACTTTTCCTATTATACCCTTAACTATTTATTACTCTCTCTTCTTTCAATTTATTTTTTCAATACCATAAATGAAGGACAATTTTGTAAATTAACTCGTAATTTCTCTTTTCCATACAACAATGATTACATTTCTTAATATGTATAAAAGTGTCAAAGTGACATATATTGTGGTACGGAGGTAGTAAGTTTTTGTAAATTTTGTATGAAAATGTGTGAAGTCAATGCATTGAGAATTGAAATATTTTAGTTTTTGAATAAATTATTTCTTTAAATAGAATGCTTAAAACGTGTCTCGGGACACTCGTTAGCAAAACCCATAAGTTAAATACTGAAAATTAAGCATATTTATCTTGAATTTAGAAGATGATATTAAGAGTTTGTTTTTCGTCCATTGAATAGCGCTGTAGACTACTCCCTCCGGTCTCAAATATAAGTAACAAAATAACAAAATCAAAAGTCTCAAATATAAGCAAAAGTCTAATTCAATTATTATGTTTTATTTCATTATTCTAATTTTACCCTTAAATTAATATTGATTCAACCGATAAATACAATATTCTATACTTTCCAAGAAGGGTATAATTGAAAATAAAATATTTCTTCTCTTCAATCAATGCACTTAACATAGTTTCTTAAAACATGTGTTTTTTTAAATTTTTGCTTATATATAAGACTAGATGGAGTATTTTTTTTATAACATGTGTTGTAGACGATAATGCTACTCGATATTTATATCCCAAAAAATTAATGTTTACTTTTTTTTTTTTTTTTCCGGATTCAGCTTAATGTTTACTTATTTGAATTGTAAAAAGTTAAAATGTAATACTCGAAGAGAAATATTACAAAGAAGTCACTAAATTTAGTCTAGTGTTGAGGAGTTTGAGTATTATGCATGAAGTCATGGGTCATTTATCAAACAATAACGAGTAAATTATAAATTGATTTTTATTTTTGTAACTCGCTTCTAAGCAGGTTTTTACTTTATTGAGTGTGTTAGCGTGGACTATTAAGTACAAAGTGGATAGTGACTATCAAAATAGTTTATATCTTTGTTCACTTCCTATTAAAATAGTTCATAACATTTTAAACTTATTGTCAAATTAAGATTTTTTTTTTCAAATGTCCTCCAAAAAAGTAAAAATTTCCACAATACCCTCTATTTGAAAAAAAATTCCACAATACCCCTATTTTTTTACAAAGATTTCTGCATGGTTGGGGACCACACATGGCTACACTGGGAGTGTACCCATTCCTATACAGGTGGCGACACTGCCAGTGTAGCCATTGACCAGCCTGTATTTTTTTTTCTTTTTTTGCGCAGGTACAATAATGTTGCAGTATTTTGGTTTTTTTTTTAATATTTAATGGTGATTACTACTAATAATAAAAAATATGAAAAAAATTAAAATAATGTATACATTTCGAAATATATTTTATTACATTATTACACTAATAAAATCTATGTGATCCAATGCCACATTCCGGAGGATGACCTTGTCGATGTCCTCGTCCAAATAATTGCACGTCCTCATTTCCTTGGTTTTGATTAATTTCTTCTTGATTTACTCCAAGAAAATTTATAACGTGTGTGTGTGGAGAGACACCTTGATCCGTAGCCGCCGCCGACGAACCTTGACCATGAGCTCACGTTAAATTTAATAAATTGTCCGATGCAAATTGTGTCCACGCGAAATTATCGGGGATTCCCGATAATTTCGTACGATTTATTAAATTTAACATGGGCTCATGGTCAAGGTTCGGCGGCGGCTCCGGGTCAAGGCTTCTTTCCACGCACACACGTTATAAATTTTCTTGGAGTAAATCAAGAAGAAATTAATCAAAACCAAGGAAATGAGGACGTGCAATTATTTGGACGAGGACATCGACAAGGTCATCCTCCGGAATGTGGCATTGGATCACATAGATTTTATTAGTGTAATAATGTAATAAAATATATTTCGAAATGTATACATTATTTTAATTTTTTTCATATTTTTTATTATTAGTAGTAATCACCATTAAATATTAAAAAAAAAAACCAAAATACTGCAACATTACTATACCTGCACAGAAAAAGAAAAACAATTACAGGCTTGTCAATGCCTACACTGGCAATGTCGCCACCTGTATAGGAATGGCTACACTCTCAGTGTAGCCACGTGTGGTCCCCAGTCATGCAGGAATCTTTGTCAAAAAGCAAGGGTATTGTAGATTTTTTTCTTCAAATGGAAGGTATTGTCCCCGCATGAATGAACAACACCAATTGATGACATTCAATCATATTAGTATTTTTAATTATATTTTTTTATAGTATTTTATTACTTCATCCGTTCCAAATTATATGTCACTTTGACATTTTTACACATATTAAGAAATGTAATCATTGTTGTATGGAAAAGAGAAATTATGAGTTGATTTACCAAATTGTCCTTCATTTATGGTATTGAAAAAATAAATTGAAGTATTGAAAGAAGAGAGTTAAATAGTTAAGGGTATAATAGGAAAAATTGTATTAAATGCTTCATTGGTAATGTAAAGTGACATATAATTTGGTACAAATTTTTTCTTCAAAGTGACATATAATTTAGAACGGATGAAGTAGCTTTAAGTGTTTTATATGGTCAAAAAATAGGGGTACGATGGAATTTAATCGTAGCTGGGTTTAAAATGTTGAACAAGTTGTTACGTTGGGAATAACTAAATAGAGGTACAACGGAGTAAAATTGTCATACGATTGTGTGCGTCCAAAATTTTATAAATAGGGTTTTTCAGCCCAGAAAAAGGGGAACCACTTTGGAGAGCATCAGAAACAAATTGGTTTTGTTAAATCTCTCTAATAGTTTTGATGATAACAAAATATTGAAAGACAACATGTGTGTGTGCGCGCGCGCGTGTGTATATATATTAATAAAAAAATATTTAATTTTGAACGTACTCCGGAATTAATAATTTTATTTTAAATTTAGAAATGTAAGTGTTAAGAATATTAATTAAAAAAATATGAAAAAATTACTAAATTTTAAATATTTGATAATTCACACTTAATTTATTTTCTCTCATTCTCATTAGTTAAATATGACTATAGTCATGCATTTCAATGACATATAATGTAACAACTATATGCACATCAATATACCGGTAAAAAAATAATAATTCTCTCATTTTTTCACCTATTCAATATGACTTTTTAAAGCATGCATGTCATGTGACATAAATGTCGAAATTGTTAGGTCCAACTTCATTTCAACTATCTACCAAAAAAAAACTTATTATATTTATATACTCACATAAAATTATATTAGTTTATCAAAATATAATTACTTATTTGTGTTGTTTCTCACTTGTTTTCATCATTGGGAAAATTATTATGTGTCTAACTCTTGATGTACTCCCTCGGTTTCGTCCCCTTTATAAGCACAAATTCTCTTATTAGGGTCTTTGAATAATTGATGTACTTGATGTATAATATAGACCAAATAATCAATTGTTCAGCAATGAATTTTTGTTTATAAAAAAGAATAGAGAGAGTATATTGTTATAAAACATAATCACAAGTGTAAATAATTGTTACTTCTTTATTTATTAACATATACTATTAAATTTGTCAAAAAAAAATACTATTATAAAAAGTTAAGTGTCTCTCTAAATATGATATTGTATTTATTAATACTAATATGATGAAAATGAACTTTTAAATTGATTAAGAAAATAAATAAGTTTTTGAATCGTTAGGTGAAAACATGCGAATTTAAGTGATTTTATAGGGAATTAAGAGCCCGTTTGTTATAGATTAAAAAGTAAGTGATTTTTACATTAAATAATTTAGAGATTATGTTTTTGAGATTTTACAAAAATCCAGAAGCTATTATGTATTTGTTTATCTTGATAAAAGTGACTTTTTATAAAAAAAATAATATTTTAGCTTGTTTGGATACAACTATATATAAAAGTGATTTTTAATCACAAAATTACCATTTTAAAGATAAAAAAACAACACAAATTATAATCCTATTATAATATATCATGTAAAAAATACGCTAACAAAACAAAAAATAAGCAATTGTCATTACCCATGACCTTAATATAAATGGTTTCCTGATACTTATAAAATAATTACAAAACTAACAAACAAATCAAAATAGCAACTGTCATTACCTCCTTACCATAAACAAAACCGCAACATAAAAGACTTCAGTCGATGGAACCGTAAAATTTAAATCATATACAAGTGTCCTGCAATAACAAAACTTACAGTACAAATCGAAATCGACTATACAAGAATACTATAATAAACAAGTATGCAAGAATAAAAAAGCAAAGAATTGCTAACCTTTAGAACTTACAAGAATCAACCGAGGAACAATTCTTAGAGAATGTGAAGAAACGACTAGAGGTCTTATACAGAATTAGGACAACATAAGGATATTTTTGGAATATTAAAATTTATGTAAGAATATTTTTGTCTAAAAAGTATCTCTACTCTTTTACAATTGTTTTCTCTTTCCTCTAAAAAAAATCTATTTTTTAAGAAGCTACTATTTTTAGCTTCTCATTTTTAGCCGTTTTTAGATTATTTTTAGATTCTGATTATTTTTAAAAGCTATAACAAACGGACGTATATTCTTAAAAGTGATTATTTTTTTAAAATAAGTGATTATTTTTTTAAAAAAAACTATAACAAAAAGGCTCTAAATCATATAAACTTGTTTTGACTACCGATTTTGCTCAAAATGATTTTAACTCTGATTTAACATGAAATTCGTACCTAAAAATGTAAAATATATAGAGTTTAATATTTATGACGAGATTTTAACAACCTTGATATTATGCTATTTATAAAGCCACAAATGGGACAATGAGCCAAATAAGGATTAATGATATATGGGCAAATTAGATAATGTCTGATTAAGAAATAATTAAAATTAAATTAGATTAAATCAGGGATATATAGGATTAATGGTATACGGTAGGCCTCATAGGCGTAACCCATTTTGATATCCTCAATTCAAATCTGGGAGAAATCAAAGTAAACCCTGAGCCGTGGTTACACAAACTGATGTAGGAGCGCTGATGTTGCTTATCGGAGAAGTTTTGCATCGTCAGAAGAAGATGAGCTTGAATTCTGATTAGTTGTTATCATCTTTTTAAGTTTGTTTTATTATTATTAGTTGTTATTATGCTATTTTTAAGTTTGTTATTATTAGGATATTTATCTTTTAAATTTGAAACATAATGAATTTAGAATAAGTTAGTTATTATCTTTTTTAAAGTTTGTTTCTGTTGTAAGCCTATTTAAAGGCAAACATATTTGAAATGAATTCAAGTTATAGTTTATGATAAAATTTTGAAAGTTTATTCTCTTTCTTGTGGATTCAAGAAATTTGGTGGATTCCGGAGCTTTACATAACAAGTTTGTCGCTTGCAAACTTGTGTTACTATTATAGGATTATCGCTGGTTATTCCTTCCCACTTCCGTAATGTGTCACAAACCCTAGTCTACCTCTTCCTCGTAGAGGACGCTCAATTTCTTCTCACATTACAATGACGATTCAAGTTTTACCGGTGGGGTTAGATTCCGAATTATGTTGGGTTGTTTGAGTCATCCATTTCAACGAACGGTTGGTTGAATATTTGGGGGTTATCAACCGTCTCAAATAAAGTTTTTGGTCAATAATGTTGTTGTTGTTTCAATGTCATCTTCCTCAAAGATGGTTGTTGAACAACTCCAGGATCATCTGCACGTATTGAAGAATCTGGAAACTATGGTTGCAAAGTCAAAGCAAGAGATCGGTTGATATATTTCTTCAATAGACATGGGTACCAGGTGGCCAAAGGTCTCCTTAATGGGCCGTGATGAGCAGCCGAATAGGAAGACTGCCAAGATAACTAACTACCAGGATAACGAGGAAAGCTGTTGCCAGCTGTTACCTTGGTGGAACTGTTCCACGATCCTAGGAGGAGTGAATATGCTCAACAAATGTGTATCAAGGGGCACTGGGGCGTGCCATGTGCTTGGCTGTCGGGCAGGAGTAACTCGTTGTTGGGCTGCCCCGTAACCCGAGCAGAAGCGGATTTGGACCAACTCTTGATCTAATCCAGAACAAAAATGAATTTTTTAAATAGGTCTCAATAACTTCAATAAATTAATTTCCAAAAAGTGACGTTTGAAAAAATTATTTAAGTTTAACAAAAGCAAAAATTAGTTACATGACAATTATGCATAAGCATCAAAGAAGGAAGATGTGATTGTTAAAACAAAAGATGAACAACAAAGGGCTCGTTGACTTCATTAGTTGACAACAAAAAGTAACAAATCTAACTCCAAAAGTAACAAATCTAACAGATCTTGAATTTAAGCTTGAACACAGCTAGTACCTTTAGAGAGGTGAATGTAAATACATTTATAACCTTTAGAGAGGTGATGTAAATACATTTATAAGTGTTTTTTTTAGCCCTAAAATATTCTCTTCCTTTAACTGACACATCATTCTCTCACCCTAAATTTTTCTTAATAAACAAAAAGTAACAAACTTTATTATTTTCAATTTTTTCTAAAAATAGAAAATAATGTCCAATATTTAAAAAACTATTAAAAACAAAGTTTACCCCTTAGACTCTGTTTGGATTAATGGAGCATAACGGAACGGAGTGGAATGAAATAAGACAGAATGGTGTGAAACGGAGCGGAATAAATATTATATTCCATTGTTTGGATATTCTTAATATGATGGAACAAATAAAACTTTTTTATTCTATTTATATCCTTACTTAAAAATATTATTACTAGGTTTAAATGCAGTTTTGATCCCCCTATTTTCAATTTTTTGAAGTTTTGATCCCTCTATTTTAAAAACCAAGATTTTGGTCCCCCTATTTCAATTTTTCTTGAATTTTGATCCCCCACTCAATTTTAATGATGTGTCATTGCACACTTGGGCAAAACACTATCCATGTCATTAAACTTATTTTATTTCAATAATATTTATTTTAAAAATATTTATTTATTAAAATAATTATTATTAAATTTTATAACATCTAAAATTAAAAATTTATATTCTCCCTTTCATCATCATGATCATCATCAACACTAATCCACTATCATCAACATGGACTTATCAACACCCACCATCTCATGGAGAAAAAAAGAAGAAGCAACATCTCATAATAATAGATATAGTCAATTTCATCAAAGTTTCAAACTCAATCGATCAAATTCATACATTTTCTTCAATATAATTTTTTTGAGATTCAATGGCTACGAAAAAAATCCAGATTCATTCTTTTTCTTTCTTCTTTGCAAGTGTGTCAAGTTTCAAATCCTCTTTTCACTTGCTTTCACTTAAGAAGAGTTTTTCTTCATCAATTTGTAACCCTCTGGTTGATTCTAAGTGCAATTTCGTAACAAAAAATTTCAAATCTGGATTAATTCCACATAACCTTTGTAACAAAAATTTCAATTTTATAAAATTTAATCATTATTATTTTAATAATTAAAATATATTTTTAAAATAATTATTATTGAAATAGGGAAAAAATAATGACATGGATAATGTTTTGCCCAAGTGTGCAGTGCCATATCATTAATTATCTTAACACGTCATCAAACTTGACTTTAAAATTGACTGGGGATCAAAACTCAAGAAAAATTGAAATAGGGGGACCAAAATCCTGATTTTTAAAATAGGGGACCAAAACTTTAGAAAAGTGAAAATAGGGAAACCAAAACTGCATTTAAGCCTTATTACTATTATTATATAAAATACATTACTACTAAAATCTTATCTCCTTCAACAATTCAACCACTAAACAAAACTCCTTTTAATACTAATAAAGCACATCAAAACAAGAAGGAAGAATGGAAAACTGAAAAATAACAGTGTTTTTTTTGTCAAAGAAAAAATAGTTAGGTTTTTTTAAAAAAAATAATCATTATAATAAAATAAACAAATCTGATGCAATATTATAATTAAACTTGTGATATTTTGATTGTAAACTTCATAAAGCCTTTCCCTTTGCTATGGTGGGTTAATATTATGTTCTAACTGGGTTAATGTTATCTCCTATAAACTTCATAAAGCCACCGTTCGAGCTTATATACGGAAGAAATCAAGTGATTTTCTAAACAAGATTGAATTTGAATGTGATTGTGTATAAGCAACCAAAACAAAATAGTAGAGAAAAGATTCATTTACATAGGGTTGTGAAGAAGAGAAGAAGACAAATGCAAAAATGGAGAAAGAAGGCAACTCATTGGTAGTGATGTGATATCAAAAAAAGAGGGTAAAAAAGTCATTTTGAAGTTTGAGGGAGTGGTTCCACTATGAAGCACAAACACTTCTCAAATTAGGTGTGTCCGTGTCGGTGTCAGACACCGACACTTATGATTACACTAAATTATGTAATTTTTTCAAATTATTATCGGTGTCGAGGTGTCAGTGTCCGTGTCGCGTCCGTGTCGGTGTCCGTGCTTCATACATACCTCCCAAATTGGATGGAACAAAAATTGGGGGATATAATGGAATAAGATGGAATACATCCCACTATGTTTCATTCCATCTTAATTTTTTAAATCCAAACAATGGAATGATATATTATTCCATCTCATTCCATTCCATCCAATACCACCAATCCAAACATAGCCTTAGGCATGCATAATTGTACCTAGAGTGTGAAATAGACATGCTTCTTTAATCATATTGAGATGAGATAGACTCTATTACAAAAGCAGAATTTTGACAAACAAGTAACATAATTCATGATGCACAAGTAACATGATAAATCATAATTTGGCAGGGTCATAATGCATCTTATCTTGTTAACTGTAAAGAACAACATCACAAGTTCTATCATTTTCATAATGCATCTTATCATTATTAACTTGTAACATGTTAGTTTCTCAAAACCCAATTTAGCTATAACAGAATATAATGAGCTTTTAAAACACGTGACACAAAGCCTAGTGCAACTCATGACAATATGTGTCTGTTTCCAACTATGTCAAATGTACATTCATGCTTTCCAGAGGTCCTGTGGCATAACTTGTACAAAATTAATCAAAATAAGTAAGCTTGAAGATAGTTCCTCACATGTCCAAGCTAAAGAATTGGTTTTTTTGCAAGAGAAACATTTATGCCGAGAACATGGCACTGCAGAAAGGTTTGAACTAACTTAACGCTGTCTCAACAAACGAATGCTTCTCCAAGATGGCAACTGTCTCCTCCTTCGCACTACATATAGCAGTTGAACAAGAACACAATCAATGCATTTTTATGCAACATAAAATTCATATTTGTAAAATTTAAAATGTACATAGTAATCCAAGAACTGGTTTCTCTTGAGTAACCTCCTCGACACTAAATAAATGTGTAGTTTTGAGAGTTGTTTATTTTCATTACTTCTAAAGCTTCAAACGGAAATCAAGTTGACCAGCACAGCGGCAATTTGATTTCTATTGCAATGTAGGGTCATTGGTTTGATCTAAGTATATCTTGTTGTACACCAAAAAAAACCCCGAAATTATAATGACTGTGTGTCATATGTATTTGGCACATGTAAGTTCTCGCAAGTGGAAATGAATATAGTATCATCCTTTTTTAAGATATCCATGGTGAAATATTATGACATAAAATCTCGCCACTTCAATCCTAGATTTTATCATTGACATCTGGCATAATAATACAGTCCATGTTTTCAATAAGACAGCAAAAAAGAAGTTTAGACAAGTTACCTTCCAGGCCTAAGAATCTTATATTTGTATGGTGTAGTGAGATCCACAACGGTTGAACCTGCACGACCAGATGGAAGCGTACCACCATCATAAACAGAAGCACAATGTTCCCATAGTTTTTCAAAATCTTTGATGCAAACACTACTTGGTTGTCCACTTAGGTTTGCACTAGTAAGGGCCAACGCCGTTCCCGAACCGCGGGCAATGAGCCTAATGAAATTGCAATCAGGCACTCTAACTCCTATACTATCAAATCCCGGGTTCAAAGATCGTTCAAGAGCACTCGACTCTCCTGCAATATTCAAGCATACAATCATACATTACATAGGATATTTAAATTAAAATCAAAGGTTCACAGAAGAAAACTTGAATAAAGGGATTGAAGGAATAGGACTATTGTTGTGTTCAACAAGTTTTGAGAATTAATTGATTTAAATATATACTTTCTATATACTTATCCATAAATTAATTTTCTATTACACACACACACGAACGCACGCGCGCACACACACACACACACACACACAAACTATATATGAAATACAAACCTCGTCTTAGTACAACTGTAACAGGCCCTGGTAGTAGGGAATCAAGCAGGCCATGAGGTAAATGATCAGTGACGGCGAAACGATCTATGTCTGATACGTCACCAACACAAATAGCCAACGGACTAGTATGTTTACGGCCTTTAATCTCATAAATCCTGTTAACTGCTTCCAATGAGCTGCCATCATTACCCAAAGGTAACAAGCAATTAGGAGTTATCATTCAAAAAGAAACTGAACAAAATAATAGGTCTAAATGTAGGAAACTGTGCCAGTGGCAGTGCAAATGAGATTTTATATATACCGGCTAAACACATAAAACATATTGCATGACTTCTTTTTATTTTATTTTTTTGAAAAGAACATATTTCATCACATAATGTCAAACTTTAAGAATAATGACCACTCTCTGTCCATTGAGCTTAAAATGTCTTCCATGTATCACATATTACAGCTGTCTTGTCTTACATTACAGTTTTTAGTTATTATCAAATATTTTTTATCACATACTCTATTACTCTAGTCCCACTTAAGCCTTCAGTCTAGCATTTTAATTATGCAAGTGAACTTTCTCTTCAGTTTTTATCCAATGGCATGATGTTTGATGGGAACCACAAAGTAAATAAGGAACAATAATCAAAATAAATGATAACAATGGATAATTAATAGTGTTTATTGATAATAAAATAATAATAATAATATACAATAATAGTAGTAGAGACTTTCTCTAACTACTCCCAGAGCAAAACTCTGACACAACTCAGAGAGGAATCCTACTCTCGCCCTCAAAGACAAACTATTCCTATCATTGCCTCAAAAACCCTAAAACTTATGATTAAATACTACTACTAAAGAAATAAAATCAGATAATATCTTTACTGAGAAGATATTATTCTAAATTACTACTAAAGAGATAATATTGAATAATTACTAACAAGATATCATTCAAAGAATATCTTTATTATTTGCTACTAATGTAATTTCACTCTTTGGGTCTTCATTCTTTAATTGGGTTCTATCAATGTTGTTCAGCCTACTTGCTTAGTTCTCCCACAACCATATCAATTAATTGCATCTCAGCCCAATGCTGTAGCAATTCTATTTCTGTCAACAAGTTATTTTTCTCTCAACCATGCGCCTTCAACGTAAACAGACCAACGCCGGTCTCTCTCTATGCAGCTTTTCTGCAAAAATGTGCAGCTTTCTTAGCACACCAAGCCTATATTGTGGCGTTAAGAAGTAGATATGGTTACATACTTACAATTTCCTCTCTCCACTGTTCAGATTTTGCAGCTCGCTCTTCTATTTCTTCCTATTCTAGTTTTTTTTGTGCGAAAAATTAGAGATTTGTGTCCCGCTGTGTATGTATGTAGAAATTTTGCTTTTGGATTGTGATTGTATAGGTTTTGGGCCTTTTTCCTTCACTGTTACTAATTTCATTATTCATTTTATGGTAATCTTTGTCTTCTCCCTTCTTAGTCAACATTTAAAATTCTGCAACTTGAACGGTATCGAAAAATGGTTTGGACCATGATTTAGTTCGTCTTTCATTATCACCTTCATTTCCATAAGAGTAACTCCAGTTCTGCACTCAATTGTTTTCTTTCTTATATTTCATTGTTCTATGGTTGCCAATTATTTTCATTCCATGAATGTAAAAGATTGTGCTGCATACACGGTTAACCTATGTAAAGCACAAGTTTATACTCTAGTTATTTATTTGGTATACTTATTCCCTCCTAGATTGTTATTACGTATTTCTGTATCTAATTACTTCGGATATCAATCATCAATATATGATAGGAATTAGGAAGCATGACAAAAGAAGCGTGAAGGATTTCAATGCTATAGGCAATAGATTTTAAGCAAAAACTAAAATAGCATACCATGCATCGCAAGCAAATCCATATAATGTATCAGTCGGAACTGCAATGACCTTCCCAGCTTTCAAAGCTTCAACTGCCTCTGCAGCATAAGCATCTGTTGCAGGATGAACAACCCCAATTTTGACTTCAAGACCCAAGTCACCACTATCCATACTCCAAGCCATGTTTTTGGAGAAACCCTTTTTAATCCTTTGATTCTGTTGCAAACGTTGACCAAGCGCAAAGTTGCAAACCCCTGAAATTCTAGTATCATTGATTCAATCAGTACTAACAACAACAACAAAATAACAACTGACATTTGCCATCCTAAAAAATCAACACAACAATAAAATTAAAGATAAGTAATCAAGACACATCTCAAACTTCAACATGATTAAAATATGATATGCACCGATAGATACAACATTAAAGTTTTTCTTAAAACATTAGGATACAAATCATACCATCAGTATAAAAAGTAATAGTGAAACCTAAAATATTATGAGCCCAAACTTATAATTTTCAAAATGACAACCCTAATCCTAATTATTGGACACTATCTTCTTTCTTCTCAAATGTGCCTCCTCCTCTAATGGTGGAGATGGCGTGGCATCTATCCAAGTCTAAATCCTACTTTTTCTTCTCATTCTTCTATTTTAACAATTACTTGTGTATATATATCTTTATATTCCCTTCTTCTTCTTCATAGTATAGAACTAAATTTGGTTTAAACTTGACAACTAAAAGTACAATATCACATAAAGTTAACATATTTGTTGCTAAATATCATCAAAGTAAGTACTTTTAAGCATGAAATTAAAGTGGGCATATGTAAAAAAGGTTAATAAAAACACAAATTTGGTTAATTATAATGACCCACCAAGTGTTTGATTAAATGTTTCAAAGAAAGACAAGAAGGAGAAGAAGAAACTAACAGCGATTGTGTGACTAAACTGCACCTCGAAAGGAATTGTTGAGAAGAAACCGTCCTTGTTGTATAGATATCATCTTCTATGTTGACCAATGTTCCATAAACACTCACTACTATATCATGCTAATTGTAACGGAAGCAGATATATTCTCTATCGTTTTTGCCGGAACTGGACCATGAATTTCAAATGATTTGGATCTTCAGATTAATCGAAGCACTAAAATTATGCCACGTGCCATTTATTGCTAAAGGGTGAAGACAACCCTCAGAACTTTCCGACCCGGTTTGCCCAAAAGGTGAGCTATGGCAGCTATTGGTTGCAAAGAAGTACAGTATTTTTTTAAGCTTTTATTTATTTGGTAACCTTAAGCCTTGGTATTTTGTCAAAAAAAAAAAAACTTTAAGCCTTGGTATTAGTGGCATGATATCGGTGCTAGGATATCTGATGGTTTAAACAATTTAAAGTCTTTTTTTTTTAATAAAATAATTTTTTTTTTTTGGTAAGGAAATAAATATATGTGCCTTCGTTATTTCAAACTACAATTAGAATATTAATTATAAAAAAAAAACTACAATTAGAATATTAAATTTAGTCAAAAAATTAGAATATTAATTTTTTTATAAAATATATCAAAAAAAGATACGTAGAATCAATTAAATTATTTATTTTTTTAAATATATTGAATCCATCTCAAATTTGTCTCAATTTAAGATAACGCACACATAAATTAGGGTCCGTTTCGTCTGATTTTTTTAGGTCTTAGAAGCTGACTAAAAACTAAAAGTGGAAATAAAAGCTTTAAAAAAAAGAGCAAAAGTTGTTTGCTAATTTTTTTTTTTTAGTTTCAGAGTTATTTTTAATCTAAAGTTTGTTTTGTAAAATATATTTTTAAAAAAAATATATGTACCAAAAAAAAAACAAATTTAAAAAAAGGATTCGAAGCGTGGTCATTGCAAAAAAAAACTCCGGATTTTTTTTCAAAACTAGGTTTCAATATTTTCCTAGAAGCTCATTTAATTCAATTTTGCACGTTGAAAAACATCTGCTTTTTACGGTTGATAGCTTTATTAAAAATGTGTTTGGCCCAACTTTTGATTAAAAAGAGAATAAAAAGCTAAAAAAAATCGGGCCAAACGGAGCCTAATATTTTGCTGCTATGAATCACCAACAATAATTTTTTTTTGAAAAAAGTCACCAACAATAAATTGATTTAATTGATAAGGATCTTGAGCCTTTTAAATAGATGGTTTTTTAACTTTTGTTTATAGAAAAAATGGTTAGAAGTTTATAGAAAAAACTAGCTTATTACCGTGCTACCGCACGGGTCGCGCCTTCGGCGCGTCTTGCGGTTTGGGGGTTTCGTAGGTTGAGGGTTCAAAACAAATTTACAATCCCAAATTTATAATCTTCGTATATAATATTTGCTTAAAAAATTTCATCAGAAACAACTTATTCCCTGTATTATTTGATTTTTTTATCAGCTTTCCTGTAATTAAATTTCTTTATTAATAACAACCCATTCTTCGTATTATTTGATTTTTTTTTTACCAGTTTTCCGATGTAGAATAGTTAATTAAAAAATTTCATCAACAACTTTTTTTGTTTTGACAAATTTCATCAACAACTTGTTCTTTGTATATAATATTTTTGATTAAAAAAATTCATCAGCAACAACTTGCTCCAAGTATTATTTGATTTTTTTTAACAGCTTCCCAGTAAATAGTTTTGTTTATCAATAACAACTCGTTTCTCGTCTTATTTGATTTTTTTTATCAGTTTCCCAATATAAAATAGTTAATTAAAATTTTTCATCAAGAACTTGTTTTTCGTTTATAATATTTGATTAAAAAATTACAACAGTAACAACTTGTTCCCCGTATTATTTTATCATCTTCTCCGTAATTAAATAATTTTATCAATGACAACTTGTTTCTCGTCCAACAATAAATTGATTCAATTGATAAGGGTTTTGAGCCCTTTAAATAGGTGGTTTTTTAAATTTTGTATATAGAAAAAACGGTTAAAATAGGAGAACTTATCTTTTGTTCCCAACAGTTTACGGTCACAGTGGAAACTCTTCATGAATATCATAGTAACTAAAACAAATATGATAAATATCAGTGTAATTGTCAATAGTTGTGATTAAGAAGCCGTTTGTTATAGCTTATTTTAGAAGAAAAAAATCATTTTTTTTAATAAAAATAGTCACTTTTAAATGTTTTGCATCTATTTGCTACATATTTTTAAAAAAAAATTAAAATCTAAAAATAATCAGAAAACAGTTAAAAATAAGAAGTGCTAAGAGTATCTTATCAAATAATAATAGATTTTTTTTAGAGAAGAGATAAAATAAATGTTAAAATGTGAAATTTATTTTGTAACAAAAAATTACTTTTACATGTGAAATTTTGTTCGTCTGAGATTAAATGTCTTACACGATATTTGAGACAACTGTTGTTCTGGTGAACAAATAAAGGGGGGTTGGATTGTATAAGCTAGGTCTGTGTATTTTTTGTGATTGTTTTTCTCATGCCTAGAATGTCTGCTTCCTTGGGTATTTATAGGCTTAAGAGTTTACAGAGAGGTGGATATTTTTTAGTCCCATGATCTTTCCCACGTCCAAGTTAGTCTGTGGGCCTATTAATGCTTCAAAGGCGGGTTATCTTTGGACCAACATTATTGGGCTTAGGCGAATTGGGCCTATATCTTGTCGCTTGCTACAACTGTGTATTTTGTAGATGTCTAAGACAATTGGTTAGACAATTGGGTAAAATACTGAAAGCAATAAAGAAAGGTTGTAAACGACACAAAATATTGTTTACCAGTTTGGTGCAACTTCACCTACTATGGGTGATCCCAATCAAGGAAAGAAAAATCACTATAAGTAATTCTTAGCCAACCGGTCTTATATGAATAACCTCTTTATTCAAAGTCTATCACTAAAACTACCCAATGACTTTCTATTTAGGGTCTCCCCCTAAATATGAGAACTCACTCACTTACCCTAAGTCACTAGTCCCAAGTGCCTAGAACCTTCAGTAGTTATCAATGGTGTTGAACGACCATAAAACCTAACTTCTAAACCTCAGCATATAAGTTTCAGAGACTAGTATAACCTTTGTGCAGTGGGCACAAGTTCTTTGACTCGGAATCTAGCTTTAATCTAGAAATCTTCAAATATTGTGGTACTTTGAAACTCTAGTTTGAGTCTCCTTGTATAAACATGCATCTGATTTGAGAGTATTTGAGTTGCATAATGATAGTTGTTTTAAAACTAACTCTTCTCAATCATATCTAACATCTAGGTTTGATAAGTTTTGATCTTCAATCAGCTATTATGGGACAAGATGTCTTACATAATGTTTGAGACATCTTGTCTCAACATGTTATTATGAACATGTTCTTTACCTAGTGTTAAGATATTTGAGACAGTTGTTCAACATGTTGTACCTGCATATTTGCCTTACACATGTTGTTTTAATCGTATAGTGCAGCCAACCTTATGGAAACTACAACATGTTGTATCCAAACAAACTAATTAAATATTACATTTTTTAGTGATTCTTACTATAATAAACAAACATAAAATAAATTTCGCTTTTTTAAAAAATCTCTAAAAATTAATCGCTAAATTATTTTATATCAAAATCACTATTTTTTTAATCCGTAACAAACGGGTCCTAAATAAAAAGCTTAAAAACAGCTTTAGGTGATATTTGAAACATGTACATGATGTTAAAGAAACAAGAAATGCTTACAGCAGAAGAAATGCTTAAAGTAATTCTTGTAATTGAAAGAAACTTATCAGATTTTGTTTTTCTGGTCCACATTCATTGTTTAACCAAAAAGATGAAACCAAGTTGTTGTCATTGTGAAGCGCGGATACGAATTTTTTATTCCTCCCATAATAAAGGGAAAGCATTGTATTTTACAGATAAAGTTTACAACACAATTCTTTTTTGTCAGCTTCAATATAAAGCAATCTTCTTTATGTTGGATATATAATATGGCAAACTCAACGTGTCACATAAGTTAGGCAATGGTCTTGTCATCAATAAAAGAAATGCGAACGCCAAATACGATACGGACATGCAAACACTTACGTAATAATTTGAAGAAATAGAAGTGATTGAATGCAATTATATAGACATGTGCCGTGTTTGTTGTTAAAACATTGACATATTTTCAATCGAAAATGTTAATGGTAGATACTAACTTGCAACTGGATTAGAGATTTGCACCCTTCAAAGAATATATATCCTTCAAAAGCTTTATCTCCTAAAAATTATGTGTGGCGAATTATTGTCACATTAAACTTTGCTAAATATTACAGCAGTCAAACTAACTATGAAGCACTAACACAAACACACACACACACGATGATACAACGACACCAATAATAATTTTTTAAAAAAAATATATCTTGACCTAGAAAATATTAGGAAATAAAATACATCTCCTCCATGTAAGTAACCACATCATTGCATTTGGCAATGCTCATCAATGATCAAAATCTAAGAAAAAGTATGACAAACACATTTCTTCATTAATCCTTCACTCTAACTTTGACCTCAAACAAAATCATTATGTCTCACCCAAGCCTACAGAATAAAAAAAGCCAAAAGCTTTCTGGTTTTCATGTGCTGAAATATTCATCAGTACAAATAAACTAACAGAAATGCCATAGCAAGAAAAGCTATATTCATAAACTGTACAATGAAATCTCATGCAGATGTGTAGTAATAAAGGTTAAACTCCCTACTCTATACACAATAAGTTCGGATCCGGCTCCAGTACAGTCGGGGATTCTCCACATTCATGCAGTCAGGAGATCTGGGGCCGTTCGATCAATGACCGTATAGTCCAGATTCAAGCTCAGTATTTTAAATTATAAAATTAAAATTAAAATATGCATTTTTTGGACCGTATAAATTAGCTATTAATATCCTGAATGCGTGAATGTGGAATCCCTTTGACTACAAAAAACCAAATTCAATAAGTTCTTCCAAATCCGAAATGAAAATCAACCAACTGCAGCCGCTAGCTTTGTCATGAGAAGCACAAAAATATCAACTCAGCTCTGATTTGAGTTTTGCTGATCTTGAACCACAGGATGACTAAGGTTGGATTGGCCCGAACGTGGTGTGTTTATATTTTGTGGTTGCTGTCCTGCTTGTGTTAGCGGTAGAGGGCCATGTTGCTGCTCGGATGAAGCCTGCCATCTCCTTCTCCATCTGAAAAACTCCACAAGGATAGAACTTCCACTCATTACCACACCAAATCCAGCAAATGTTGCAAGAAGGATCGAAAGAACTGCTTGCACATGAACCTGCAATTGACAGATACTATCAGTAATCAGAATTCAGAATGCTAATGCTTTTTTCATGTAGGACTTTTTCTCAAGTGAAAGTGATTCCTTAGAATGAATTGAGATTCATCGTAATGAATCAGGATTCAAGATGAGTATTATCAGTTTTTTTTCTGAAGTGAAAAGTACAGGTAACAAGAATATATGCGCGAATAGAAATTGGTTACCAAGGAGTAAAATATATGCGCGAATAGAACCACCATAGCAAACTGGCAAGACGCATAAATCCATATGAACCTGCTCTTCACTGGCCACAAAAATTTAAACAAAATAATGTCAGGGTCTCATAAATGAATGAAACCGAACTTAGCAGCAGCATCATGAAATTATTGTAATTGGCAAAGTTAAGTATAAGCACAAAAGAAAAACCTACACTAAGTTTAGGTAGTGATTCATTATAATTCAAGATTCAAGTCGTATATCAAGTGACAAAAGAAAAGCAGTCGGGATTCATATATTAAGTGACAAAGTTGACAAAAAAAAGTAGCTGACTACACTAATTTTAGGTAGTGATCCATTAGAATGAATCGATATTCATGTCCAAATAGACACGCACTAGAGATTCCTATCAATTGGATTCAATTTAGTATTGAATCAAGATATGACTCACATCTATCAAAATGGTTTGTCAGAAAAACTATATTGATAATATTTATCAATGTTTTGCAGACTTACCCATGGTTGACGATGTCATGGAGGAGAGAAGACCAAGTACACATGAAAATGGAAGAGATATGGCAATTGCACCAGTTCCCATTTTTGTAACCTTCAAAGGGGAGAAAACCAGAAGTTATTTCGGTATTCCATAATTTAGAGATTATTTTTTCGAGAATTTTAAGAATAGCAGAAGCTATTTTATGTAATAGTCTTCTTAAAAAAATTCATATTTGAATAGAGGATTGTTATTCTTACCAATAGTTGTTCAAGAAAACAAAAATAGGCCAACATGCTGACAATGACAAGCACCGGAACTTCCTGCCAAACCCTATAAATTGAGCAGACAAATAAAATGGTTCATGATTCTTGAAGATTTTGTGATGATATCCATGAAAATCGTACAAAAGTAAAGATCTTTATCATACAAAAGTAAGTGGTTGGTGCGTAGTATGTGACAGTGTTGTAAATTCCAGGGTACCGAGTTTGATTCCTACTCATAAAAAAAATGAAAAAACAAATTAAACAAAAGTACACATGCCTGTACCCGTTTATATCTTCGAGCTGAGCTCTACTTGTTCCACTAATTCGATTTCGAGTACTTTGGATCCGTAATAGAGTGACAGGAAGATTTGTAACTTCATTTTTGCAGACATCGCATGTCTTGTTACCCTTTATACTGAACCATTTAATAGCACATTCTTGGTGAGCCAAAGCAAGCTCACCTTTGCAGCTACATTCTAATTTGAACGTCTCACCGCCTTCGCATAATTCAACCAAACAGATTCTACACACTGCCTCTTCTTCAGCTATATCTTCGCCTCCGTCAGCATCTTCGTCTTCTGAACCAAGAAAACATTTGAAGCAAGTTACTAACTAAGCATAGTAATAGTATAAGTTTGAAAGTAGGTATTTTTTTTCTTCTTATAATTGAGTCAAGAAAGTATATACCAGTATCCTTTGTCGGGGACGTGTTCAACGTTTCATTTATTTCCTTTACTCGAGGAGTAGAAGGCACGACGCGGAAAAATGAATCCATCCTCCTTATACTTTTGTCTTTGTTGTTGTTGGCAGGCATTGAAAGAGAACGCGCTATCTTTTGCCGAGTCTCTTTTTTCTGCAAAAGAAACTAACAGGTTAAAATGATGGTAACATTATTAATTTTATACGAAAAGTTGAAAGCATTGCTTAAAATCTTACACTCAGAGGACCACCAACACTTCCATTTCCACCATGAGTTGATTCGGGGTTTGAATGTCCAATTTCTTCAAATGGCAATGATGAAGTTCTTTTCATCCTAGGAGTAAATATTTTACTAAGGGACAACGATCTTGAAATCGATGGCTTTTCTCGATGGCCTGAAGAGGAAACATCCGGAGTTGGCGTATTCGCCTTTTCAATATCTGCTGCTGCTGTCCTATACCGGAAGCTCAATTTCGGTAGCAAGTTTTTTCTAATGGATGATTTGCCTTTCGATGATGCTGATCCAGGAGAATTACTTGTCGGAACATCGACCGAGCGAGAAGTCATTAAAAAATTCACTCTCTTGGGAGTAGGAGTTGGATTAGGACTTGGTGTCATTGGCATTTTGATTGCAACGAAATCTTGTGAACACTCTTCTGGTGTTCTTGATGGTATTTCTAGGAGAAGATTCTGTTTCTTCCTTGGAGGAACATGCGTTGTTTCTTCCGTTATCCCGATTGGATCATCGTCATCATCCTATAAATATAAAATTAAATGAACACAATAAGTGATGCAGGCACTGAAATATAACGGAGCTACATTACAAAATCCAAGTATCACCCTCTAATTATTTCCTACTGTTAGTTTGAAATACATAAACTATAATACAATTTTGTTTCAATAAGCAACTTAATTAAGCGCCTATTTCTATAACAAAAATTAAATAAGGCCCTGTTTGGCGAAACAAATTTTCGAACTTATAGTGAATAGCTTATAAGCTGATATGGACAAAATAGATTTGTTTGGTAACAATTTTTTCTCATGAACATATAACTCTTTTGAAAAACTACTTTTTTTTCTGTCAATTTTACATTTACTATCGCAATTGGAAAAAAAAATTAATTATAAATATTTTTTTATGTCATTTTATATTTATCAACTAATTTAACTGCAATTTTTTTTATCAAACAATACAAACTCAACCAGATAGCGGTAAATAAGCTCAAATAAACTAATTATTATGACCTATTGAATTTATCTTCCTTCTTAATAAGGAGATTCTACCATTCCTCTCCACAAAAAAAGTACTGTTGTTTTTGACATGGAATTTATGTAATGAATAAAAAGAACAATGCAAATATATATTCTTATATATATTTTAGATTAGTAGTTCTGTCTTTGTAGCTGATATCTGTTACCAAACAAACATCAATGGTGTGAACAAAGTTAAACAAGTTTTCAACAAAAATAGATCAAGTTTCAAATTTCAACTTTTTATCAAAAAGAAAAAAAATACAAAAAAATATTTAAATTTTAAAACCAAGAAAAATTGATAGTCTCATATATAAACAAAGATTTTTTTTGTCAGGTTCATTGAGTGTTGGTGGAATATCAAAACCAAAAGAAGAAGAAAAAAAACAAAGAGAAAGTGAAAGCAAAGTTGAGAAAAAAAAGTACCTTATGAACAACAGGAAGAGAAAGAGTTCTTCTGCAAGTAGTATCAGCAGCATCATGTTTATTTTGTTGAGAACTCATGATTTTACTATTTGCAAAGAGAAGAAAATAGAAATAAAAGGAAAACCAAGAAGGTGGAATTTATAAGAATTTACTCCTATTTATATAAAAAAAAGAAGCAATAATAATAGGCATGGTGGCACTTAGTTATTGTTGGTTAGTGGATAGTAGTAATTGATAGAGATGAGTAATAATACTCCTAGTAATGAAAGAGACAAGAAGTGGAGTGGAAAATGAAGGTAGTAGATAGATAAGAGAAAAATGAATAAGTGATTAAGCACACAAACCAAGCTTTTGAATTAATGAGTACTGATGCTGTGTGTGTGGGGTAGCCTGCTGCTGCCACTCTTTTGCGTCTCCAGTGCGCGCGGACTTTGTACCTCATTCTCTCACCAATGACTACTACCATGATTTATACACTCTCTTCCATAAAAAATAGCGGATAGTTGATGATACAAGGTAACTTGTAGTATATGACTTTATAGTAAATAACTTACTCCATCTATATTAAATTATAAGTCATTATGAAAAAATATTTGTACTAAATTATAAGTCATTTTATATTACTCATTTAATCACAATAGTATAACACTTAGTCCACAATTGTTCCTCCCAAGCAAATAAGCGTCTACACCACCCCCAACATTCCCTCCTAAACCCCAAATGAGTCTACACATATTTGCCATTGAAATATCCTTATATAAAGTGAGAATTCAACGAAATCACATCCACCCAATTATATATGCTTCCAAAATAAAGTCATTTCTCCATTCCCTATTCTCTTAATTATATTATCATCAAACCACCTCACATCCCCACATCATTCTCACACCTAATGTTATTAATATTTTGCCATAAACTAGACGCTCTACTATCTCCACTATATATCGACCTGACCATTCTGAAGGTGAGAAAAACATAAGAACGGGGTTGAATTGTATTTTACGTTTTCTAAAAAACCTTGCGTGTTGAAATAATAGAGGTGATTGTACACAAAGAGAGAGGGAACGGAGAAAACAACACACATGTTTTTATACCAATTCCTCTCACAAACGAGAGTAGTCCAATCCCCTTGCACTTCCAAGAGATGTTTACTATAATCTTCACAAGATTACACTTGCTCAAGATCACTAGCCCAAGACTTCATGCTAAAGTACCTCGTACTTAAGACTTCCTTACTCAAGTCCACTAACTCAAGATTTCCTTGCTCAAGCACAATTGCAAGAGACTTCCTTAACTAACTTAAATAAATTTAAGAGAGTTTGAATATGAACACTTGATATACCGTCATATGTGTTCACAAAATACAACGCAGGTTCAAGACTTAACACTTAAATTCTAAGATACAAAGCTTGTAAGAATTCCTAAGTGTTTTGACAACTTTTGATTTTGACAGAGTTTGTGCACGTTCAAAGGATGGTAAGTCTTAATAATGATCTTCAATCGATAACTCTATTTATAAGCAGAAGAAATAGATTCGTTGAAGATGACTGTTGAGAAGCTTGTTGGAACTTGTAATTTGTATTTTGCAAAAGTAGTTGCAATTTGTGTAATAGCCGCTTCATTAGTGTTGACGAGAGGATGATGTCTCCACGTTTTAGACAAAAGAACAACTGTTCCAACTGCCATGACAATGACCTTGTACTTTAAGTTTTCTCATAAGTCAATACTGTTGAGAGCCTCTGATCAACCAAAGTCTAACCTTCCAAAGTCTGACTGTCTCAGACTCTAAAGATTATACAGCTTCTGATGCTCTTTAGCGTCTGAAGCCTATAGCTTATGAAAACCTTCAGAGGTTGATTTCTTCTAGAGTTCATCTCAACTTCGTTCAAGTGAGTGTAAATTTAATCTCCAATCCTGCACACTTGAACACACGTTAGTAACACCGATTGTTTTTTTAATTCTTTGGTATCATCATAATCACTAGAGAGATTTAACAAACCAATTTGGTTCCAACACATTATGCATCCCATATTTAGCTGCCAATAGCTTAACCAACAAACTCTTAGGTTCCTGCAACAGTCTCTAATACCACTTACCAAGAAGAGAGATATTAAGCTTTCACACTCTATAAACCCCCAGACCTCCATGCTCCTTATCGATCTAAGACAAATATTATTCCATTTAATCCAATTAAATTTACTAGATTCCTTACTACCACCACACAAAAAAGATTTACAAATAAATTCGATTAAATAAATGATACCTGTCAGAACTTTGAAGAATGAAATAAAGTAAACCAGAATTGAGGACAAAACAGATTTGAGTAAAATCAGCTGACTACCAATAGATAAGTGACGACTTTTTTATAGAGACAATTTACAACAAATTTTATCAACCATAACAGACTAAAAAGAATGTTGTTATGCATTACCACCGATCGAAAGACCTAGATAAAAGAAAGAAATATGTCCTAATTTACAATTAAACACTGATGTTGCTTCTATCCTCCATGACTGAGCTATATTCAATGTATTTGTTGTACCATTGTTTTGAGTTTAATTTTTTTATATATATATATATATAGTGTAAAAAAGACATACAGTTAATAAATTATAATCATCAAATTGTTAACAATTACATTAATCTAATCATAATTAATTTATATTTTATTGGAAAGGAATTGTATTTATAAGTAATTTTAAAATTATATAGATCTAATTTTTTATAAAAAATATTATAAGTAAAGTCAAATGTAATAGTACAAATGATATATTCTTATGTTTTGTCAAAAAAGAAGAAGGATGTATTCTTTACTCAGAGTCAAAATGATAAAGGAGGATAGACAAAGAAAGTTAGGAAGAAAGATGCAAGCTTTGAATCATATTCACACTAGCTAGTAGCTAGGTCTCTCCATGCCTGTTTTAGTATGAATAACTCTTTTCCAAAATAAATTGGTGTCAGCAGCTGAGTTACGCAACTTGCCATAACATTATTACAGCACCTGTTTTTGGAATTATTCATTCGCTCTTTGATTTGTATTCACGCAATTATCGTGCGATATATTATTCGGACAAATGGCTCAAAAATGTGTGAATCCACCCTACGTTTCGTGACTCCAATACCCATCCCTTCCCGGTAAAATTTTAATATACATCATCCGTGTAGATGTACAATTTTAATCGTTAATATTTTAAATTATATTTTATTAAAAATTATATATATATTTTATATATATATATTAGTAGAAAAATATAATCAAAGTAGATATTATATGAATATTTAAAATAAAATATAGGTCACTTATTTTGGGACGGACTTACTTATTCACTTTAAATTAAAATTTTAACCATTAAACAATTTAACAAAAAAAAATGTAGTAGGGTAGTGAAATAATGAGTAAATATATGTGGTTCCTGAGCATAACTCACTTGGTTGGGATATTGCATGTAAAATGCAGGGACCGGAGTTCGAACCTCGATACTCCCACTATTTCACCTTTAAAAAGTGAAATTCTAGCCACCAAACTACTTATCCAAAAAAAATTGTAATATCTGTGAATTTAGTCATTTAAATTAGTGAAATAGATACTTAGCTATTTAATTGAAAAATATCAATTAACTTAATCCACATTAATCATAATTATATGTTCAGGTACAATTAATTATAGAGAAAAATGTATATGCACAGACGGTGTAAATAAATTTTACATTGTCAATTAATATCAATCATGCATTTCGTCAAATTATCCACTATACCCCACTAGAATTGTATGACATGGAGAAATGTTTGATTCCTATTGGATGTCAGTGTAAAATTAATTTACACGTAGCATACTCATTAAACTTTTAATTATAAACAATCTTTTTTCAAATTTATTAAATAACTAATATATCAAGTATACCAACAAATCTTAGTTGGTTCAGTGATGATTGACATTAAACTTAGTAGGAAGAATCATGGTTCGATCTCTCAATTAATATCCTGTCCACTGGACCGTTCAATCTGATTCGAAAATTCTTTCTGGCATCAAGTGGTTCCAACATATTTCCAATCGTAGTTATGGAGAATCGAACCATTATTTTTTTTATCAAGTCTAATGTTAACGACTACTAAACCAACTATCGATAATATAATTCTAGTGAGTGTGTATGATGTATCCCATAACGGTGGCTGGTCACAAATTAAAGGTTTTAATTATAAATAAGAACTTGTTCATTAAGTTAAGACATTACGGACCCCGCTTCTTTGCTTTGAGTTTTCATTGCTTTATCAAAAGAATTCAGCAATTGTGGCAACTTAAGGAACAGCGAAAAAGAAGAACAAAAAATCAATTTGTGATCTTTTAAGAAAAAAATAACTATTTGGAAAAGTGGTGTCTACTCCAACCCCACATATAGTTATTAGTGGATATATATGATCAATTAGCACATAATATACTTTTTACTAGGAACCTTATGATTGAGCATCATTTAACTGCGCCCACTATATTTATCAATAAAGTTTTTTTTTTTATAATATGTTTATCAATAAAGTTGGTTGTATCGATTTCTCTTTTAAATATTTCAATTTAAACACATACACACTCTATTATAAGCTTTACTTTCCATAATCCATCTTTTTAGGATTTAAATTATATAAAGAATACTTTTTTCAATGCAAAAACTTCTTCTTTTAGTATCATTAACTAGTGCTTCGGGACATTAGTTAGCATGACGCTTAATTTTAAACTAAAAGCTTGCTCCACACGCAACTTCTCCTCAAAATATTAAAATTTATTTAAATATATTTTAATAATCATTTTTCACATATACTCCCTCCTCCGGCCTCATTTGTAAGCAAAAGTCAACTAAAAAATTTAGCCTTAAATATAAGCAAAAGTAACTTTATTTAATGTTATTTTTCCAAAAGTATCCTCATTAATTGTTCTACTTTTTGACATGATTGCATAGTCTCAATGCAAATTTAATGTTTTGCAAAGGTCATTTTAGGAATTCTAATTGAAATAACACACAAAATTATGACAAAAAAACAATTTCTTAATAATTGTGCAAAAGAGAATATTTGCTTACAAATGAGGTCGGAGAGAGTATTGGCTAATGATCAAGTTTTTTATCAAAAAATTAAAAGACTTCTTAAATATCTATTATTTATGTCATTACTATATTTTGATAGGGCTATGCATTATTAGATAACTAGATAAATGAACACCCAATAAAAATAAATAAGTGAACACTCCAAACAAAACTCTAAACAAGTTTTTGTACATTTATTTAATTTAATAATAATAGTCTGGACTCAAATATAGTATAAAGAATAAACATAAATGTAATATAATAACATAAAGAGGCTTTTTTTGTTTATCTGTTTTATCCATAGTAAAATATATTTAATTAGATGTGTTGGAGGAGTCCGGAAAAACTTGGAAGAAATCATGGAGCCACTGCTCCAGGACCATAGAAAAGGGAGACGTTACATCTCCACTTTTCTAAACAATGTGAGGCTTAACTCACAATTGCCACAAGATGTATCAATTAGTTTTTGTGTGTGTGTGTGTGTGTGAGAAAATCAATTAGTATTTTCATGTAATCATTTAAATCTTTATGAATTCAAGTTACTTTCATTCTCTAAAAGGAAAATAAATGAGGCTACATTGTGTACATGGTAAATAAAAATAGATCATGTTTTCTTAATTCTTTATGTTTTCTCCATGCAATATTATCATAAAGACAGATTGTTCCTTTTATCTTTTCTTGCTTCTCCCATAGTTTTGAATTAAAGTATCCAACAAGGGGCTGGACAGAAGCATTTTGAGTAGATGCCCATATGATTATCTATAGCTATAAAGTATAATCAAACCTTTTACTTTTACTTTTGCATTGACATATACTTATCATATTGTAGTTTTATTTGACCAAATTAAATAGCATAGAGTCAATAGTTTTATGGATTACTTTAGAGGCACACAATATTCAGATTTGAAGCTTATGAGCCAATCAACTTTAAAACTTGATACTGTATTGATGTTGTATTCTCTATTAATATATTATCTGTATTTTATCTGTTATTTTTTATTGTCGTTATATAGCGCGGGTTTAAATGACTGAAATCGGCAACTGTTGATGGCTATTGATAACCGGGTATTACATATAAGGGAATATAAGTGTATCGCCATTGTAGTTCATAAGCCAAATTTACGGTACGGATGGGCAAAGAGTTCAAGTAGGATTAGGCGATGGGCACATGGCCCATTTCGAAGTATAATTATAGAAAATGAAAATTAACTCTCTGATTTTTAGAACAATGAGATTTTGATAATATAGAATTTAGCAGCGAGGTAAATGAATTATGATAAAAAATTATTTTCATTAAAAATTAAGCTTAAATTCTTTCAAACAATTCATCTTAAAACGTATTAATTAATCATTTGAATTCAATTACTTGATTCATTAATTTAGATATCTTTATATTTTTTCAAAAAAATTGACGTGTCTCTTAAATTTATGGATGATATACAAGCAATGAAGCATAAATTTATGGATGACAAGCAATCAAGCATTATGGATCATAATATTATGCAGCTTGCCACTAATACCGACTCAATCCATTTTCCCAGTGATAAAAGAATTTTTAAAGTGTCATTTTAAAAGAATTTTTTTATTTCTATTTAAATATCGTTTTGATGGTTTAATGTAAAATTTATCAATCAGTATACCCTTACTTTATGGAGTTGGAGTGTAAGAAAATTACAAGATAATATCAAGTTGACTCTTTACTCTAAATTTTAAAAATTCAATTAAAGTTTTGTAATTTTAATTATTCCATTAAAATTTGGTATTAATTCACTTGGTTTTTTTATCCCCGAGTTAACGTCGTGTTTCTTGATCCTGAGACAAATTGGGTCCATTTGATTGATAGTGACACCACACACTACAAAACAGATCAAAGTCATAAAAAAACATAATTAAAGTAGCAGCCACTAATTATATTCCAAAAAAGAAATAGCAACCACTATTGATTTTACACTGTGCTTATTCATTTTTCTATAATTTTAGATAGAAAAACTCTATGTTCTCTCTAAGTTTCCCTTGTTGGTTTTGGGTCATTTTTTAACTAGAATCATCCTTGTGCATGTTTTTATGTTCCTCTAATATAAAAATTTATTTCCAATTTTAGTCCACTTATTTTAACTCAATCACAAAAATAGTCTCTATTATAAAGTCACAAAATTAATCTCTATTAAGTCACTTATTTTAACTTATTTTTACTGAATAGTGCCTTGACCAATTTTTTTCAAACAAAGGAACCTCTACACACTATTGTAAAGACTAATGTTTAAAATTTTGTGAAATCTAAATGAATGTCAAATTCTTCTTAAGAATTTTAATATTGTAACGTGCGTAAATCAGAGATCGAACTCATGATATTAATTAAACTTAAAAAAAACTGTGTTATTTCATCTAATCGCGCTTAGGACCCATTTCCAATTTAATTTAATGTAAGCACAAAATAACAAAGTGGGCAGATACTACTAGTCCAACTGTCCAGGTAAAGTGGTGCCAATGAAATGAAGTCTACAAATTTTGAATTGAAAAATGAATATGTCAGCTAATTGCTTCTGTGAAAAGTGCTTGGAGATGACTCATCTCCAACAATGTACTTCTTAGTGATGACCATGTGTCGCAGTACCACCAATTACTACCAACTTAAACCACTCAATCTTTGACTGCTCTGCTCAGTCAACAATACTGAACATTAGTAGTATGAAATCAAATAGTCAACAGTCAATCACAGTAATTCAAACTTAAATGCATGCAGATAATATTCTCTCTAGTCCTTGATGTAAAAAAAGTTTACACAATTGCGAGAGAGCTACTTTTGTTATAAAGTGGTACTGTACTATATATACTAGTATTTGGCAGCATAAGTTAAAATTTTGCATCATGAGTGAGTAGTAGTACATATGAATTTGTACTTCTTTTCCGTTTCTAGTTTGTACCAATTTTTTCTTTAACGAATGTGTACTCCAACGTGTAAGAATTATCTTTCATAAAGGTGCTAACTAAATAGTCCAGTATTCTGTATTTGTGGAGCAACATAATTGAATGGGGAAAAAGCATTTCCACCACTATGTTTTTTATTCAAGGAACATAGTTTTCTAATTAATAAATGTCTAGACTTTTCAAAACAAATAAAAAATAATAATAACAGTCAATGTCTACAAAGGAACAGTTAGAAAAGCTTTTTTTAAAAAATAAAAAAAAACCCAAAAGAAAACGGAATTTATTCGGTGTTTTTGTCAGAAGAGAATAGGTTCTGAAAAAGAAAAAATAAATAAATCAGTCAAGCCTTATACCACTAAATGGAGTCACGGCTAAGTTCTGAAATAAAAATTAAAAAAAAAAAAAAAGAAAGAAAGAACATTTGACATGAGTTAGGTTTTCATTTTCGGAAAAAGCAATTGCGTCTAACAAACATCTACAATGAACAATAGAGATTTTGCGGTATTAACTATTGCTCAAAGAGAATACAATGAATTTTCGCTATTAGGTAGAGTATCATGAGAGCAGATCCTCTCCCGTACTGGACACGGTCCAGTTTAATCCCCGCCCTTGATTGTTTTTTTAATAATTAAAATTTTCTATGTCAAAGAGAATGGATGGGTGTGATTGGGCTGGACAGAAAATTCACGGGAGACAATCCAAGTTCGAGTATCATAATGGAATTAGAAGAAATGTCAGATTTACTACCCCGAACAAGTTTCACAGCAGTAATCAAGCTCGAGAAAAATACAAGATGTAGATAATGCTTCATGAATACATAAAGCAAAAAGGAAATTTATAGCGCGGTTAAAGAGCACAAGATCAAAATATATAAGTAGTAACTAACATTCATAGAAGCTTGTAATGCAGCCAAAATTTTGTTAGACAATTGAATTTGAGGCCCTAGGAAATAAAATAGACTTCAACCTAAACTCTGGTCCACCTACCTCTCAAGGAGCATAACCAATTCACAATGTGGAGTGTGTGGAAAAAGATCAACAGCCATGGCTTTTACGGGTTTGAAGGCCTCTGAAATGGGCATAGACTTTGCCCTATGACGAGCTAGACCAGCACTACTCATCCGTCTCCATCCTCTGTTGTCTTTATTTCCTCTCTCAATTTCTGTTGGGGATGGTGTACAAAGCTCAATAGCATTTGCCACCAAACTTTCAGGATTACATGATATATAACTGCATTTAAAGGTACACAATTAGATTGGTGAGAAAAATGAAAATAATATACTAATAAGAGTATAGCATAATTTGGAACAGGAACTAACACGAGCCTCCGCAGGAGTGTATGAGTTCTTAAAGCTTTTATCACCTGCAAGCCCACAATTCAAAAGTCAGAAATTCAGCTTTGGAGATAAAGCATAACATTTTTTTTTTTTTTTAACTAAATCGGCCCAACAATATAGAAGACTATAATATAATATTCTTCAAACAAATGGAACAAGAGAAATATTCCAATAAAAGACATGTTATACTGATGCTGTGTAAAGAAGGTAACTATAAATGATCATCTCTAGGACCTGTGGAACAGGACCCAATGAGAAACCACACAGTGAATGACTCGAGAATCACAATATTAAATCCTTGAATTTTAAGCAAAAGCATGGACATGATTTTCTTTTTGGTTCTAGGGAGGGAAATCTTAGACCAAAAGGAGCAATGGTGATGTGGGGAACTACCGCATAATCGTAATTAAAGGAGGGATTTCAATTTCAGTCACTGCAATTGAAACTTGATATATGTTGTACTCCAAGGGCAAATAAAATTGCTCTACAAGTCTATATGCGGTCTTACGAAAAAGGTAGACAGCTAGACAAAACAAGAAAAAGAAAATGCATGGAAATTCTATCATATTTTGGACAAATGTATTACTCCCTCCGTCCCATTTTATAAGACATGCTTTGACTAAATGCACTATTCATTTATCTTGCTTTGACCATATTTTTTTGATGAGTATTTTCAAAATATCAAGTTTTTATGATTTTTAATTAAAGATATTAGTGAAAAAAATTGTGCATTAGCATACGTGCAGTGGTCAACTAGGCCTTATATTTTGGGACGGAGTACTAGAGTTATGGTAGTAATTCTTCGTGTAAACATAATGAAGAAACTATAGTGATTCTTACAGTTGGATGAAGTCCAGCACGAGGAGGATCAACAATGGCAACAACATTTTTAAATTGTTTCCTTGAAGTATTCCCATTTTCAGAAGTGCTACCCTTTGGAACATCATTTTCAATTTCTGAATTGTTATTTTCAGAACCGTGGGATGCGCTTTCACCATTTCCAGGCTCTGGGCAGGCATTATCTTCAGGAACGTCATTAACGCTTCCACATATATTAGAATCATCAGCTTGTTCCTTGGGCACATCAAGGTATTCCTTTAACAGGGATCCCATAACTTGCTCTGCCTGTTTCCTCATATAAGCAAGGATGCAAAAGTTACAATTTTAATACAAGGAAAAAAGTAAAGCAAATTGAAAATTTTCCCATGGGCGAAAAGTTACAATATCTGATGCTAAATATGAATTCAACCAGTATTTGAAAAATCAAGACGGCTGATCTCACCTTTGAACAAATAAATCTACAGTTTTTTATGCCATTATTCTCGGCATTCTTATGAGCATCAGATACAGCAGCAGCGTTCATTTCTATTCCAATCACCTGAAAGAAACCAAAACAAATGTTATTAAAGCAAATCCAAAAAAAATAAAGTAGGAAAATTTTGGAAAATAAGCTTTTAAATAATAGCGCTTATTGTTTTTTCAACCAATACAAAAGTTATGACTAAATCATATAATACACCAAAGGGGCATATTGAACAATAAAGTTCCTAAATAAAATGGTGATTATTACCATTCCAACACGATGTGCTAATGTCAGGCCAATTGCTCCAGTCCCACAGCATACATCGAATAGCAATGTATCAGGACCTAAGCATGCCCAATCTCCAGCAAGGGAGTATAACTTCTCGGCAGCAAGTGTGTTAACCTGCAGCAGGAGACTCCAAAATTCATAATTGAGGAAACAAATTGCTGTTGAAACCAGTGCAAAACAATAATTGCCATTCAAACCTGAAAAAATGATGTTGGAGATATAGAAAACCGGAGATTGCTGATATAATCATGGATTCTCACATCTGCTGCACTAATATTTACATCCCTCTCAGGATCACCAGCTGCTATGGGAAGTGAATGCAATGGTGCATCAGATGGTGCTACATTGGATATTCCTTGGTGATCCTACATGTAAGACCAATTTCCACATCGGAAGCCACTCAGAAAATTAAGTTACACCATAACATGCAATCAAAATTGAAAGCAAACCATAAAATATCTTAACACTTTAGATCTGCCCAAATTTATAATGGAACCATCAAATATCTAACTAACACTTCAAATATTTGATATAGATGCCAATGTTATGGATTTTTTTTCTCAAAAAAAAGAACCTAATCTACTGATGTTGGGAGAGGGCAAGAAAGAGTAATAAACGCTGGAACAGTAAGATCATTGTATCGTTCTAGTTTATATTCAAATACAAGTTTTGACATAAGAAACTTGGATTAAACAGGCAGCTACCTGAACAATCAGAGCTGTAAGTGGTAAAGTTGGACAATGAGAGGTAGCTCCTGTAACAAATGCCTGAGCAAGCCTCTTAAATTCAGCATCTACTTGTGAATTATCAAAACTTGCAGTAGAAACCTAAAATCAAGAACAATGGCAATAAGTTATGAATTGCATATAAAAGAAAGAATGGATACCCAAATCATAAGCTCCAAGTAATCTGGGATCTTGTCTCCCTGTCTAAACCATATATACATACCAGCACAGATGCCAATCAGTTTCATTCTAAATGTTCCCAATCAGATTGAGCCTTTATACAGGGATATTAAACAATAAACCATCACCCCCTGCCCCCACCAACCTTACACTAAAAGGGCGTTGCCAACAATATTTTTATAAGATAATAACCAGCACATTCACCAAAAAGTTCATAAATAACCTGCACAATAAGCATGACCTCTGCAATACCGTCAAAAGTTTCACCATCAACAACATTCCCGTTTGACCTCCCTTCTCGAACCTTGCGAAACCAATTAGTTTCAGAAAATGTTAAAAACACATAATAAGTAAAAAATATCAAAACATCTAAAAAAATAATCAACATGACCATAATTTGTAACACAGAATCCAGAAAGTATACCGTCAATTGACGCCAAAATCCACAATTTTTAAATCTGTTCCAAATTGGTAAATCAGTGTGCTGCAGAAATTCTTGAAAGATAGCAGCATATTTACACGCAATGGTAGAAATATTTGGGCAGTCCACTGGTTCCTCAACTGCTGTTACACCTTCCCTATCAAAATATTTTAGTATACAATTAAGAACTCACAAGCAAACCACTTTACAAACAGAGAAGGTGCAGCATACCTAAAATTTCCAAGGCTGAAGCCCACTGTTGCTTTGCCTTCCATAGAATATCCAATTGAAAATTCACATTTATTACGATATCCATTTACAATTGGTGATTCAATAATACCCTCTAGATTGCATGGGAGACCACCTGCACGAGTGTGAGAAAGAAGTGACTAAAGAACTGTATCCACTAAATTTCTTCCTGTACTTTTTACAGTAAACCAGATTACAGAAATGATAAAATAGGGAGTGAAATCATGAAGACAAATCTAAATCAGATATTTCAAAATTAGCACCTACATCTTAAACTCCAGAATATTTTAAATTGAAATTATTCTTGAAGATTTGAACAAACTTCACAGATATAAAACACTACCTATTTCCCTAGACTTGAGAATCCATTCAGGAACTGGAACGCCATTTGGACAAGCTTTACGTGCATTTCTAGGCTGCCAAAACAATTTAATAGTTCAGCCGAAGAAATGTATTTACGAATATATATAAAACTACAATGATAAAATAGAAATAATCACGACTAACAAGTTTTTTGAGAATCTGCATGAGAGAGTATTTTTTCTGTTCCAACTGATCAGCATAGGATAAATGCGCCAGAGGAGTCACAACTTCACGCGAGCTTTTTTTCTTTGACTCGGAACCATCAATTACCAAATTATCATCATTCGTTTCATCACCCAATGTCCCACTTGAAGGAACGTTAGAGTTACTTTTCTTCTCAAATGATCGAGGATTAACATCAGCTACCTCTAACGTTTTGTTGCCAATTTGTTTTCCTTGTAATTCCTATTAAATCAACAATGATCAATCATCAATTGCAAACTTCAGTTTTAAGAACAACAAATCAAAAGAGTAGTACATCCATATGGACAATTAGTCGTTACCATAGTAATTCATAACAAATATATACCTTAGACGAACTCTTCAATTGTTCTTCATCTTCAAAAGTAACAAAACCAATTGCCATACCTTTCTTTGTCTTCGCATGCTTAAAAGGTATACCCTAAAGAAAGTGAACAAAGAGATTAAACGACTTACTACACAAACTTTAGTGATTGTTTGATTCTGCAGAGACAAACATTGATTTTGAACTAATTGATTTTGTAAAATCCATTCTTACTAAAAGTGAGTCGAATATGTTTAGATATATAGCTACCTAGCATCAACACTTCTTATGGAACGTGTGTTAGGTATCCGACACGTGTCCTACACACCGACACATTAAGTTCAACCGGTTCAACTGATTCAATTCGTGTCTGTGTTTGTGTCGGTGCTTCATAGATATATACTCATGTAAAAGAGGACTGAACATTAAATTCAATGCTAAAATTCAATGTAGAGGCAAAATTTACAAATTCTAGCAAACTTCAAACCTGTCAAAGGCAATTCTACATCTCTAAATTCAATTATAGCAAAGCGAAAACAAACACTATGTATTCAAAGTGAAAAAACCGAAACTCGAAAACATGCTTACCTGCTCATTGAGGAAATTCCTCAAATTCTCAGAACTCCATTTCATCGGTAAATGCACTAAACATTTACTGAGCGCTTGATTGGATGCAAAACCATCATCACCACCCTCACCATCACCATCATCACCAACAAGCTCCGTCATCATAACTCCATCTTTAACAGCAATTTTCTCACCTGTCACAGTTTTCAAAGCCTTTTTCCCTCGCTCCGACGTCGGGTCCCACGTATTATCCGGACGTTGCCGAAGCTCCTCTTCGCTATGCGCGTAACGGCAAGTATCACCATGGCTACAGGAAGCATGTTTCCTGAAGTAAGAACAGAGACTTGTCTTCCACATCGGATGGAGAGTAGACTTTCCATCGGCGTCGGCGTTTCCGTCGGTTTCGTCTCTTTTCCTTTTCTCAGTCGTTACAACGTCGTCGTTTAGTTCTTGAATTTGTGTGTCTTGTGGAGCCGTTGGATTTGATTCTACAGTGGAATCCTGAGCGGTGAGTGTTTGTAGGACTTCAATTAGTTTAGCGCTCGCCGGAGTCGCCGCCATTTTTCACTGTGTTTTTGCTCCGATTATTGTTCTGTTTTTGCTTTCGACTGGTAACGGTAATGGTAATGGACTGATCTGATGGTAACCGTTCTTCAGTTAAGCCCAATGTTATTTATGACCCCTTATAGGCCCATCGATTAATCTGTTAATTAATTTATTAATTCATAATTAATAGTTTAATACCCCATTTATAATACCTATACCTCCCAAAAACAATTTTATTATACCTCCCTCGTAAAGACAATTTTGTTTTGGGTTAAATATGTTTTTAGTGCCTATAGTTTCGCCGAATTTTGTTTTTAGTTCATGAAGATTTTTTTCACACTTTTTAGTCCCTGGAGTTTTTTCCGTCAGTATTTTTAGTCCCTATTTTTCATTCAACCCGTGCTCAACTCGTACATATCATTCGAAATTTTAATTTTTTTTTTGCGGTCATGTTTAGTACATTATATGAATTTCTCTTACAAAAGTTTAATTTTTTTAACAAGAGGTGAATTAAATATAAATTTTTTAGTTTTTTGCATATAAAAATTCATAAATACTTTATGTTATGTTAATAAATTCTAAATTTTTATCAGAGGTGTTATTATAATATTATAAACATTAATACAAAAAATCATTCAAAAATGTAAAAGTATACAAGATATGCATGAGTTTGATTAAAAGTAGGGACCAAAAACACTGACGAAAAAAACTTCAGGGACTAAAAAGTGCGAAAAATTCTTCAGGGACTAAAAACGAAATTCTGCAAAACTCTAGGGACCAAAAACATATTTAGCGCTTTTATTTTTAAGGAGATGTGTTGATCTGATAGATCAGACAGTTGTATCGTGTTTAACTTTAAAATCATTTTTGGGATTGGACAAATTAGGAGATGAAGGATTAGACAAAAAACTTATATTTTTATCTCTTATTAAATTACATGATAAATTTTTGCCTGTTCGAAATATCAAAATAACATTTTGTCCATAAAAAATCATACAAAAAAAAGTTGGTCGAAACTTTAAAAGTTTGTTATGTACTATTTTGCCCTGTATTGCTTTGTCTAGTAATTACCTTTTGTAAATCAAAGACCCTAAAGTGAAGAAGTAGAAACCAAATGATTGGATTCAATTATTTAATAAGTTCCTCCTAAAACAAACTGTTTAAGAAAACCTGAGTTCAATTTCTGGGAGGAAAGATTCTTGGTTAGAATTTGTTTGGTGAAAAATAGCGGATAACTGATAAACTAGCTTATAGTTGATGAACTTATAGCGAATAACTTGTAAGCTAGCTGATTGAATTTGTAGTATTTTGTAAAATTAGCGGTTGAACTAGCTAATAAGTATGAAATGACATAAAAAATATTTTTTAATTAATATTTTTTTATTTATTTTTAAGTAAAATAACAGAGGTAAAATTAGAAGAAAAAAAGATAAGCTATAAGCTCATAAGCTACTTGAAATAGCGTTTGGAAAATAAATTATAAGCTAGTAAAATAAGCTATAAGTTCATTAGAAAATATTGTTATCAAATAGAACTTTTAGCTTATAAGTTATAAACTTGCTTATTGTGCTTCCCAGATAGAGCTTTTACTTAACTTGCAGATGAATTTCACCAAAGTCTCTTTTCATAGAATTCAACTATAGGCCTTTTGTCAAAAAAAAAAAAAAACTATAGGCCTCATTAATGGTTCACTATAGGCCTCGTTAACACAAAAAAAAAGAAGTAGAAATTAAGTCGACAAAAAAGAAATAGATGTAGACTTCAATCATTTTTAAAATTTAAGTAACTTCTCATAAAAATCATTTTAAAAATATAAAATAAAAATGCCCTATTTAAAAAGCTAAAACAAATAGATCATATACAAAAAAAAAAAAAAAAATCATTTTACACTCAACTTGTTTTTTTTTTAGTCTGAATCAATTTTTGTTTCTGAAAATTTGGTATCCATGTCATGTCATATTAAAAAAGTGAGGTTAAGTGTAGTGACGTAACATAAAACATGGTTGTGATTAGTTGACAGTGTAAAATTATTTTACATTTGTGCATATTCTTTTTTCTCTTAATTATTTAGGAAGAAAATGAAATAATAAGGAAAGAGAAATATTAGATGAGAAAGACCAACATTTCTCCATTTAGGTTAGCGCATAAATGTCAAAGAAAGAACTAAATCTGATTGATCAACTATATTTTTGCTTGGATCCTCCTATCTAGTTGAAAGATCTACTATTCTTTATTTTTACCTTTTCTGAAACTAGTTACTCTTTTTCTTTACCTATTTCCTATCAACTTAAACAAAGAAAATTAAAAGCATAATTCTCTCTTTTTAGTTTGTTTTCTTTCCTTTTATCAAACAACACCACCAAAGTAACAAATTTGAGAGGTACTTTCAATTATTTACATTTTCTAATTCTCTGACATTTAGTACTATAGAACCTAGATATTTAATCTGTGTAACTTGTGGTATGATATGATCTCCGACTTTAACCTCTAAGCTAGAAACGTTTCACCTTTTGCTAAAATTATATTTCATGCACTCTGACTTGCTTCTACTTAGGCGGAAGTCATACGTTTCTAAAGCTCATCTCGAACCTCATTTAATTCCTCCCTCGACTCTCTAGTATGATTATATTTTATTCTTTTTTTGACGAATCTCTAGTATGATTATATATCATTTGCATAAAACATACATTTTGGATCTAGCTCTTGATGTGTTCCGTAACTGCATTCAACATTAAAGTAAAAAGATAAGGGTTTAGAATTGACCCTTTGGTGCAATTCTTTTATTATGAGAAAATAGTTGGTAGCGGCGTAACTTTGTGTTCTCATACTAGTCAAAGCCCCCTCATACATATATTTGATAGCTCGATTCGAGCAGTCCCAATGTGGCTTCTTCTCTTCATTCTCCTTTTAACTCTTACATAAATAACCAAAACTCTGTGTTGGATAGTCAAGCTATCTCCAAGTATGACTTATATTTGATTCCCTAATAAGAAAAAAACATATCTGAGAATAAGTCATCTCACTCTTTGTATCTGATCCATGTCACAGAGATTTGACAAAATTTTACCATGGCTGTCGACTGCCTAACACACCCCTCTCATTTCCTTATATCAAATAATACATCAAATCCATTTTAATCCTGTATTCTTTTCTCCTATGTCATACTATTTCCCACTTCACTCTCTTCTCCTTTTCTTCTCACAGCCGGTCAAAGCCTTCAGATTATCATCTAAGACCTTATGCCGCAACACATCGTTTGGCATTGACATGCTACAAAATGGAAATATAGTGTACAGAAAAATGTATGTAACAAAACAACCCGCATGATATTGGAGTATAGATTTAGATTTTGTATCTATCTATGTATCTATATGCCTACAAGCAGAAAGCTTGTAGTTGTGTAGTACAAAACCTCACATGTTTCCAGCCATAAAATCATGTAAATAAAATAAACACAAGCCTCTAATCATTCCTACAAACATGAGGCATAAATTAACATTCTTTCAAGCCTACCTCTATAATCATACCATTCTGGTGTACAGTCAGAAGGGGAAAACAATATCTGAGGTTTCCACTGTAGATATACAAATGTAACCTAAGAATAAATTCAGTCAGTATAGGTAAGGGAAGCATCCTGCTTGCTCTCATCATTGTCTTCCTTCTCCGAGTTCTTCCTTTTGCACCAACAGAAGTACTCAAGAATTGGCCCATCTTTTCCAATAACCCAGCTATCCGCTGCGACATCAGCCAACGTCATCCTTTGTTTTGGGTCTGCAATTTCAATTGGGGATTAACAAAGAAAATACAATGCCATGTAATATAAGAAAATGGTGAATATTGTTTACCTTTGCAAAGTAGTCCTTCTATCAAGTGCTTCAACCGTGGATTCAGATCCTCTGGGAGCACTATCGGAGTATTGACTATCTGGATTGGAAAGAGAAGAAAAAAAAAAAACATGAAGAAATTTTTGAAAATGCCATGTTTCCTTTTCTATTTTTTGACAGAATCTTTCCTTTTCTAGTTGGATATGCTTTCCTTATAGAAAACATGTCTCAAAAGAAGAATAAAAGCAAAACAATTCAAAATTAACAAAATCACATGCTGAAAATAAAAATAGAAAGCAGAACAAATTTCTTACTCTGTCATATGTATCTTGAAGTGTGTCACCAAGAAAAGGGTAATCACCCAATACCATACAGTATAAAGTAACTCCTACAGCCCATGTGTCAGCGGCTTTACCACTGTAAGTAATATCTAAAAACATATCAACAGACACAAAATAGTTAGAACCTGCATTTCATAAACACCGTTCTCCAACAGTATTTTACAAGGATAAAATGAAAATACCAACCTAAAATACATTCAGGTGCAGTGAAAACAGGAGTGCCAGGTGATCGTCGAAGCATATCATTATCATCCTACAAAATGCAAACAAAACAGGCTCCATATTAGTTCCAAGGACATCCTAATACCTTTCTAAAATATTACACACACTTTATCAAAAGCTCTCTATGGAGTGCGTGAAAAGGGGTGGCCATGTAACAAACAAAAGGAAAAACTGGTAATCATATTGCAAAATGATAAAGTCAAGGTGTTTCATTTTAGGTATTATCAAAGACTCAAAGTGCATCGATCAGCTTTTGCATTTCCATAAAGTCAAGGTGTTTCTTATTTTTCAAACATGGTGCGTAATATTGCAGTATCACAAACAAAAAGTTTTGTCCTAAGCTGCAGTTGAAGATACACTATTGTCCAAGTAAAGTGGTAGCTTTGTTTTATTTCAGTAGTTGCATTACCTCAAAAGCCTGGCTGACACTGAAATCCCCTATCTTCACTGTACCATGACGAGTAATCAACAGATTGTCAGGTTTGATATCCCCATGAACTATATTCTGCTTTTCAAATAAAAATATAGTTAAAAATCACAGAAACATGATCAAACTATTTCAAAGCATTTAATGAATAAGAGTATGAGCATTTAACATAAACAATATGATGGTGTACAAGTTATTTTTGCATTTTATCTAGCATGAATATATAATATCATACATTTCCGTTGGTATGCAAAAGATGTGGTTATATGTATGTGCATGTGTGCACAAAAGAGAGACTTATAGTCAACATTACACACAAAAAGATTGGTAAAGAAATTTTACATGAGCATGGAGATACATTAATCCAGAAACTATGTCACGCAAGTATCTCCTAGCAGTCTCTTCACCTAAGCTACAAGCTCGACCTGAACCATCGCAAACCCATTTGTCTTCTACATATTCAAGTACTGTATTGAAAAGGGAAAAAAAACTAGTTAAGCATAAGACCAAAAGGAGATTCTTGTTCGAGTAGCAGTCAATAACTAAACAACAGAACCAAGAAAGAAAAACTAAGCCAACAGTACCCATGTAGAAGTTATCCGATTCTGGGTCATCAATCACTTCAATGAGATTGACTATATTAGGATGTTGCAGCATTTTCATAATGAAAACCTACAAAGAAAAATTTTCTGTTAACAAACTACAGGGACAATAGCATAACAGCTAGAACAATCAAGGTGGACAATGTAATATATCATATAATTATAAATACACAAACTAGAAGCAAAATAAGATGTGAATTCTTGGAAAAGGAATTTCCTTAAGGTAACAATTTGGTAAGGAAATAATATGTTCCTTTCTAAAAGTTCTCTGCTATAGGAGGAGTTCCCATAAAGTTGCAAGTGTGAAGGAATATCCAATATATTTAACAAATTTGGCATGAATATTTGAATCATATTTCCACTATCGATCCAGACTATGAAAAAAATCAAAGATATAATGAAGAAACATACCTCACGAAGAACATCAGTCATGGCCGTTTCTGAGGGTGCAACTCGAAGCTTCAATAAATGAGACTTATGAAAGGCCTATATTCGGAAGATTTTCAGATCAATAAATGAAAATTTGCACTATTAAGGTATTAACTGCTATCAAAAGATTTAGAATACACATTACTCATTACAGCACTGTCTTTCCAAACTAAAAAAAAATATTACCTTAATTGCATAATGTTTTCCATCAACAGAGCTTCGATAAAGAGCCTGCCAAGCATTCATGGAAAAGAGGGTCAGGGAAACTGTTTTCCTTGAGAGACAGTATTCTAAATACTATGCATCTATGCTTACCACTTTCCCGTAGCTACCAGAACCAATCTTATACTCACGAACATACTCATTTACTGCCTTATTTCCATTTTCATCCTGGACACAATCATAAAAATAACCACTCAGATACTACATTATTAATCAAAAAACACATAAACTTATTATATAGGAATAACTTTTTGTCCCAACTACCTCTGTGCGATCAATTTTGTGAGTCTCTTTAACAGGAAACTGTCTGCAGATCATATCATTTTCTACTCTAAAAACCAAAATTTCCTCCGATCGCTTGGGACGACTTTGCTCCTCATCATCGTTTCCACTAGAGTTGTTAATAATCTCATCATTAAAGAAGGAATCTTCATCATCAAAATCACTATCTAACAACAGCTCCTGGGAGAGATTATTATTGTAGATCGTAGGTGTAACCTTTCGAGGGTTCTGTCTCTTCAAAAACCCGAAGCAGTTACAGGTCAAAATATCTCTCACATAAGAAAGAGTCTTATCTAACATCTTGAACTTAGACCTTAAGTTGATTGAAAAAATCTTCCAGGCAGAATAAAAATATTGTAAATCTGTACAAAAACATTGCATCATGTCAAAAACAATTACACATCAGAGACCTATTTGAATAAACAACTTAACTAAGCCCTATTAAATAAGTGCTTACACATAAGCTATTTCTATAACAAAAAAGTAAAATCAAGTCAAATTGTTTTCATACAAGCTATAAACTGTTTTCTTAATCTTTCCCAGGGAGCTTACAAAAATAAACTAAACACAGCTTATGGACATGTCATAAATTGTTTGCACAAGTAATCACGCTAGTAGATATATTCAGAAAAGTCAATCCAAACGGACCCTAATCTTCAAATTCCTTAATACAATAAAAATTGATGAAACATAAGAAATTCATCATACCTGATTAAATAGGTAGTTACTGAGCTTGAAACCCTAATCAAGCTGTTATTCCAAAGGGTGCCATTGAGCTAAGTTAAGAAAACAGCAGACATTGAATCCAATACTAAAATTCACAGCCAACATTGTGATAACTCCAGCTTATAACATTTGTTGCAAATTCAGCACACAGGAACACAATTCATTGACTTTTTCCATCAAAAGGTAAAAAAAAGAAAAAACCCATTAATTAAAAATAAATAAAAAACAAATGGGTCAACATTGATGATAATAAAGACACCAAATTTACATACAAAACTGAGAAAACATCAAAGGAGAAACAAAAGTGATAGATAATTACCTTGTTTTTTAGGGTGAAAATGATGAATTGGATTGGTTATGTAACCTGAGGTTGAGAAGAAGGAAAAAAGGTGAAATTTTTGTGAGTAAGAATCAAGGGTTTCTACTCTACTAGTGTTGTGTATAGAGTGAGAAACCCTAACTGAAATGAAATTGTAAATTGGAAACTGAATCTAGAAACGTATTTTGTTTTTAATATTTTTTGAATTTGACTGAATCTAGAATACCTTGAATGATGGAATAAATTAGTTAATTCAATGATGGTATTAGTCAAAGCATAATTAATTAAATAAAAGATTAATTAAAGTAAATAATACTAATAATTTAGGATTATGAATGAACTGAACTGAAATTCCGATCGGGAGAGTAATATATACTGTACTCCCTCAGTTCCTCCCTTCCCGGGTAACATTTGTTTCATTTTTTTTATTTTATTTTTTGAAAAACAAGTTTGTTTCATATTATCTTCCTATTTGTTGTAAATTTATGAGATAGACCTAAGTGGGTGTTTAAATTAAAACCGATTCAAATTAAAATTGCAAACTGATAAAAAAAATTGAAAAGTGCAAATTTTTTAGATATGGAGGTTGTTTTGTGAAAACCGCCGAATTAGATTAGATTGATTTTTTAAAATCGATACAAACCGAACCAAACTGCATACATATATTTTAATACTTATTTTATTTTATTTTTTGGTAAATTATTTATTTATTTTTTATTAGTATGATATATTACATTAACTTATTATTTGTTGGTTTTTAATTTTTTTAATACTACTTTTTTATTGATGAATTGAAATTAGTTCAATTTAATCTTTTTTTTAAGATATTTCATATTTCAAATATAATCGATGGTTGTCATTCCAAATTCCAAATTTCAAATATACTGTATGTTATATTTTACATCAAATATAGTATTTATTTTGTCAAAAAAAATCAAACATATTAATTTACGGTGTCTTTATAACATTAATATTTAATAAGCCACTAGGTTTGGTTTAGTGGTGAAATATTTGAGTAGTAAGCTAGATGTCCTAGGTTTGATCTTCAGCTCCATTGTAAACAAAAAAAATAATATTTAATAAAAAAATTCCTTCAAAAAAAAGGAAAAAATTACAATTTGTAATTTGGATAATGAAAAGCTGATCGAAATTAAACCGCACAAAATTGGATCGAATCATTTTTAAAAAAAAATTGTCATCGAAAACTAAACCGAACCGTGGGTAATTTTATTTTTGGATCAGATGAGTTCTTGTCTCAAAACCGATCTAAATCGAACTACTAACACACATAGACATAAGTGAAATATTAATAAAAATTTATTAATAAGGTTAATTTACAAGAATTAGTTCTATTAATTTTCACTTTTGTTTATCTCTCTCATAAATAGACAACAAATAGAGAATAATAAGTTGGAACAAACTCAATTGCAAGATACTCCTAGTATCCTTAGGGTTTGATTGGATATTGATATCCCATAGACAAAATTCGTTTAAATTTTAATTTTATTTTAATATAAATTAATATAAAATATAAAATGCAATTATTTTTATCCTTGAGTAATGATACTCGACTAAAGGGCCAAACTACCATTTTGGTGCTCGAATATGTAACGCCATTGTCGCATTAGTACTTGAATGTATCAAAAGTGCAAACCAACTAGAACTTCGACTCGTGCGGTGCACGAGTCTAATTAGCCGTAATATAAAAAAATAAGATATAAATTCTTTAACACTAAAACGTATATAAAAAAGTCGAGTACCATTAAATATTAGTTCGACAATAAATTTGGATAAATGTTCATACAACAGACATTATTCGTATTTTCACCGTCTTCGTCGATAATCAATATTTTTAATCATTCTTTTTAAATAACTCTTGAAGTTGCAACATACAACTGACCATGTAAAAATACTGTCGACAAAATATATATCCGAACATGCTTAAGAAATTGTCCCTGACTCTTATTAATATAGTCATCGCAAAAGAAAAAATTAAAGCGATGCGGGTTCGATTCTCATGTTAGACAAATTTGTATTTTTTTTAATATAATGGACCACATCAAAAAGAGAGAGAAAAAAAATAGGTTTAGGGCTAGCATTCCATAGCAAGTTTAGAATATAATAATAATAATAATAATAGAAAGCTAATAATAATAAATATTTAATATGATGAGTTAAAGGTTGTGGGTTCGATTTTTTAACATTTTATTTGAATTAATAATAATAATAATAATAATAATAATAATAGTATGAAGCTAATAATAATAATAATAAATATTTAACACGGTGAGTTAAATGTTGTGGGTTCGATTCTTGGTGATGTCTTTTTTTTTAACATTTTATTGAATTAATGTTAGGGTAAAATGAGAGGGGAAAAAATTAGGGTTAAGAATAGCAAAATGGAAGCTTATAATATAAGAGATTCATAAATGTCTCTTTTATAATTCATGTCCATCCTTGAATTTGTTTTTAGGTAGTCAATTTAGTCCTAGAATGTATATTTTGTTGGTCAATTTAATCTATAAATTATTATTAAATGAGAGATTAGTGATGTATTTACAATTTCGATACATGCAAGGATCAATGTGACATCAACTTACACTTTCAAGAACCAAAATGATAACTTATCCCTAGCTAAATTATTCTAGGATACTAAAGTGTCCACCTTTTTTTTTGGTAAATTAATCAAAGGTATCCTCCGCGCGCAACTACATCCCCTTGAGGCAACTGAGATCCATTTAAGGGGTTGACCTCTCCCAACAAATGCTTCTCCTACACACCGGCCGGAGATCGAACACAGGACCAAATGATTAAGGGGCCCAAATATCTACCACTTGTGTCATACTATGTTGGTTAAAGTGTCCACCTTTTATTAAATTAACATTATTTATTATTGGTGGAATATTTTGGAAGTAATGTACGTTAATTTGAGGAGCAGATCTTTTGTGTCTTTTGCTTTATGAATATTGAGGATTGTTCTCATCTTTTTTTCAATTGCCCCTTCATTAGAATTGTGTGGAATATGATAATTTTAGTTGGTTGGGACAAAGGTTTACGGTGAAAAAAAATCAATGGTTGTTATTTTAATAACCTATGTTTTGTTATCACCTATAATCTCTACTTTTGATTTGTTAATCAATAACTAAGAACACTCACTTTACACTCTAAAGTGAATTATTCAATTTATACTCTAAAGTGATTTGCTCACTTTAGAGGATTCAGATCCCCTAGATATATAATATTCTATGTAGGCAATGAGTGTATGGAAGTTTATGTAATAAAATGACGAAAATCGTCGCACTTCCTTACATGTACACCGAGAATATATATGAGGATACAGTTTCAAATAAAATCTTTAGTCCCTTAATTTAATTTCATTATTAACACTTTAGTTCTTTATATTTTCTTATAACATGTTAGTCATTTTTCATGTTTGGATATGAATTTCAAATTTCAAATTTATAGTGTTTTTTCTTTGTAGATGAAAAAGGAAATCATAAATGTCTTAAAACGTAAAAGAAAATCATAGATTTAAATATTGAAAAATGATCATAAAATAACATAAAAAAGATAAAAGTTTAAATCATTATCTAAAATTAATAAGGGGGGTGTATTGGATTGAGATTTCAATGGATTTTACAAGATTTTTTTATGTTAAAAAATTCCATTGATATTCAATCAAGACTTTTATAAAATCAAATCAAATCTTGTGGTATTCAATTAAGACAATTAAGATTTTTTTTTCAAGGCAATGAAATCTGCTGTTATTCGATTGAGATTTCTCATGACTTATAAAATGTCACTTGGTATTCAAAAATCAACGGATTTTGGTGGATTCTTTCATGTAGTGGATTTCATGAGACTTTTTAGTTAAAAATACACTTGAGAGACTCTTCCAACAATCTCACCAAAAACCTTGAGACTTTTTTCAAACTCTCCATGACTTTTTTCTTTTCAGAGTTCATCATCACTGTACCAGAATTTTTCTTTCTTCTTCTTTTCTTTCTTCACTTGCTTATCAAATATGGTTTTTGCAAGTTTTCTTTTTGAACAAATTCTGCAACTTTTTTCCTATTGGATTCAACACTTTTGCTATTTCTTGTGTTATTCCGGCCATTGAAGTGAATTATGCAGTTGGTTAACAATCAAAAATTACATTTTTTTTTTATACATACAATCGGTAATCGGTGATTCACTTGCTCCATATGCTTTCTTTTTCAACATTGTACGTAAAGAAAAACATAAAACTTTTCATCGTATTTTTTTTTGTAAATTAAGGAACACAGTAAAAGAAAATTATTGATTTAAATATTAAAAATGAAAAATGATCACATACAAACATAGATTAAGACAAAAAGAAAAGATAAAAAATTAAATCATTATCTAAAATTAAGTTAAATAACTCAAGATAAATTTTTTCCAAAGATAAAATAAAGTATTAGAACTATAAGATGGATATGATAACCGGATGTCAAAACTGAAGCTTCAACATGTTGAATGATGGTTGCTACTTTGAACGTGTAAGGAAGATGCACATAAACACGTGATTACAAGTCGTAGCTCTCTCTTCTTCATTCATCCTAATATCCTACAGTCGTACGTACCTCATTAATTAATGTGAGAAACTTCAATGTAACTACCTTTACATTCTAAAAGCAAACTAGAAGGAGATGTCAGAACTAAACTTCAAACCAGATTAAATGGTTCAATGGATCGGATACTACCTAGTGATAAAAACAAAAAAATAAAAGCAGATTAGAAGAAAAAGCTATGAATAACAATCATGAAGTTTTGTTGAGTACCAATATTTTGTAGGCTAAAAAGTAATCTAAAATTTAAGTCTATTTCAAAATACGTTTTTTTCCCTTCTTCCTATATATAGATTTCCTTTTACCGAATGTCTCAAAGTGTGTCGGACAATAAATACTGATGCTTCTTTCTCAGTTGAGATTCGAACATTGATTTGTGTAGTGATTGAGTTGTGCGGGAGTAATTAATCATCGGTGTACAAGACATGTTCAAAGAGACACTCTTGGGATGCTTTATAAAATTGCATCAATACACGGGACTATTATTTGTGATGCATACATAAAAAATTGGATAATTTATCATTGATAATTATGATAAAATTTATTCATTCAATAAGTCTTACAAAAAATAGCACAATAATTTCAGTTATATTTTAACAATATTATATAATAAATTTTAAATATTTTATTGTAAATAAATTTTCTACCATAATATAATGACAAACTTAAATATCGAATAAAATTATCTCACGGGTCTTTAAACTAATTAAAGTTAACTAAAAAAACCGTAAGTATGCACGTATTCGCACGGGACTTTAAACTAGTTAAAGTTAACAAAAAAACACGGTAAACATGCACGTAGTCTATAATTTGTTTGTTCAAGTTTTTTTTTTTCCTTTGTCAAAAAAAAGTTATTCTTTTTCTTTGTAATGAACAGCTGAACACTTATAAATTTCATATAGATAAATTAGAGAATACGTACTAAAGGTAATATAAACAAAGAGAAATTCATTAGCTAGTTTGAATATTTTGAATTGGTCTTCTAGCCTTTTGACCAATTAAGCTTAGTTCGCAATCACTCTACTAATCGAACTTCAACAAAAATAACAATATATAATCATGAATTTGGTTATATTTTTGTTCAATTTAATTTCCTTATTATTTTTTTTGGGTTACAAGTATAATTTTTTTGGTTACATTTAATTTCCTTATTTGAAAGCTTTGAATGAAAGATGCTTTCATATTTCTATATCCTTGCCAACTCAATTCACAAGAACCAGTGGCGGAGACAGAAAAAATATGCGGGTGGGCCACTAAAAAAATATAATAGATAAATTAAACACAAAAAGTATTTTGTGTATAAAAAAATATAATAGATAAATTATATATCGTATGGATCATCTATATTAAATTTTACAAAAATCTAAAATCGTTTAATGATATGATGTATTATTATGTTGCTCAAGGTTACTTGTTTAAGGGCCCATTTGTATTAACTTATTTTTAAGTTTATGCGAAACAACTTATGCAAATAAATTAGTTTTTATGTATTATTATAAGTTTTTCAAAATAGCTTATGAGAAAACAACTATACAGATACAATTTTTGTTAGTAATAACTTATAAATTAACATAAAAATTTATTTATTTGCATAAACTATTTTCATAAGTTCAAAAATAAGCCAAATTCAAACAGGCCATAAATCCTTGTGCTACTTGTTAAAATTGATTATATTTTTTTAACATTAAAACAGAAAGAAAAAAATAGCAAAATTTTAAAATTAAATCAGGAAAAGAGAAAAAATTCAGGAAAAAAAAAAGAACCAAAATTTTAAAATTAAAATAGAAAAAAGAGCAAAAAATTGAGTGGGAAAGATTTGAACCTTTAAGGGTCTCAAACTAGTCCCACTCGGCTGTGTATACCTTGTTTTATTTTTGACAGAGTATAGATACCTTGTTAAAGTTGCGCATACTAGTATATAATAGCTTCGAATTATTTTGAGGTGGGCCATGGCACAGCCTAGCCACCCCTGTCTCTGCCACTAACGAGAACGAGCTTGCAAAGGTCAAACGGCTTTAATGGCTCGATTTAATGGCTTAGTATTGATAGCAATTGAGAATCTTCTCTTAGAGGAGATACAATATGAAGATTTAATTGATGAATTTGCTTCATAAAATTCTAGAAGAATGAACCGTTTTAAGTAGCTAAAAGGTAGTATTTTGTTGTTATTATTAGACTATGAATTTTTTTATGTTAATTACAAAAACGATTATTTTTTTTTTATGTTATTTACAATTTAAACTAGGGATGGTTTAAAAAAAAATACATTTTTTTATTAATGGACGACTTTTATATTTTGCACATAGCCTCTAAAAACTTAGAGACGCCTCTGAATATTTTAAAAACCTTTTTATTATTTTTAAAATATTTATATAATCAAGAACTTATTTAAAAGTGTATAGATACTCTTGACTTTATAATATAAGATATTCTTAAATAAATTCTTGACTTACAAATATGCTTAAAACACGTTTTTAAAATATTTATAAAATCAAGAACTTATTTAAAAGCGTCTTATTATCTTATAAGACATAAACTAATTTGATTGTATAAAAAAATATAGACTAATTTGATGGTTTATTAAAAATTCCAATATAAAACTCACACATGCATGCCATCAATTAGAGGTATTAGAGGAGTGTTATTTGGACAACAATTTTTTAGACAACATTTTGGGACAACATTTTTTCTCCTTCATCTTTTGTGACAAAACAATAAAGAAAGAGATGAGGAGAGAGAGTAAAATAACAATGAGAGTATGAGAGAGAATGTTGTCTGAAAAGTTGTTCAAAATTGGATGTACAAATATCATTTCTCCATCAATTATTCGAGTTTCTTGTTCTCAACTTTACACATAAAAGCACGTTACTACACCTAAATTGATTGCTAATGCTGTCAAGTCTCACCGTCAAAGGTTACATTAATACTTAAGAGAATATCTTAAGTCACAATCTACCAATCTCAATTTAGTTATGCGACATAATCGTATTCATAACGTTAACGAGTATCGTAGAATTCAACCTCCAGATTAAATAAAGTTCCATTTTTATGCCTTTTCTATTTATACTTTCTCTCCTAAATTTTAGCTACTTTTAACAAAAAATTAAATTTATACAATTTAATATGGTGTGTTTATAAGATAATATATATATATATATATATATGTTACACTTTAAGTCTAATTGATTTTTACAATACTAAACAACACAAAAACGAATATTAAATACATGAATATGAATAAGATTGATTATTATTTTTCTTGTCAAGTAGTCTAGTGGCTAGAAACTTTACCCTTAAGGTGGATAAGTGGGATGACGGATTTCGAACATCGACCCCCTGCATATATAATGCAATCTACTACCAATTGAATTAAATTTACGGGACATAAAAATGAATAATTTTTTTATTACTCCACCGTTCTTTTTTAAGCGTCGTTTTAGAAGTTTTTTTTTGGTTTCTATTTAAGTGACATTTTGATAATTTAATGGACAATCCCTTAATTATACTCTTATTTTCTCAATAAATTCATTTGACATTTTTCATAAAATTTAATAGAAAGAGGAAGAGTCCTCAGTCCGAAATTATAAGGGAAAAAACAAAAATCACACTTATTAAGAAAAAGTAAAACATCATAATTTGAAATATATTTTTGTGTGTTTTTCTTGGAATAAGTTGTATAGAAAGACGAAAAAACAATTTTTATTAGTTGTTGTTTATTGAGAAAAGAGGAGAGAGAAAATTAAATGCAATTTGCATTTAATTATATGAGAATAAGGAAAAAAACATTTTGAAAATGGTCTTTTCCCTTATAATTTGGGACAAAAAAATGAGATTTTTTCCCATATAATTTGGGACGGAGGGAGTATATGTTAAATCTATTTGGAAGGAGAAAGTAAATGGTAGATTAAATGAGAGTAAAATTGGAAGAAAAAAAAAATACAACAAATTATCTGTGTAAAAGTTTTATACATTTACATCCACTGATGTGTTGCCACATCATTTGTTTTTAAACACAATACATGATGTGTTGGTATATTATTGGATGTATGTGTAAAAAATATTACACCGACAGTGCACAACAATTAAATTTCTTAAAATAACAGAGGGAATATATGACCTAAAATAATTAATTTAAATAAAATTAGCACTATCAATTAAATTGAAATAATATATTTGAGGCTTAAATAAATATAAGACTCAAAGCAACTACCTCACTGGCCACCCTCTTAGACGGATCCTATACATTGCATATATCTCGATGTTTAAAGTTGATAGCACATAGATTGAGAAATCACAAATTTTGATAGTATTTTTATACACTAAAATATTTCTATTTTATTTATTTATTTTTTTTTTGGTCAATTTCTATTTTATTTTCTAATAATGGTAAATCTATAGTTGTTTGACGATTTTTTTTAATTTGCTCTCCAATTAAGCATATAGTTGAAATTTGTTTAATTGATTACACATTAAAATTGTAAAACAAAATTGAATGACTAAAATTTCACTAAACTACTTGACAAAAAAATATTAAAGAAGTTGTTCGGTAAAAACTTCAACAATAATGATATTTTAAAATTTCCATTACGACACGTCATAAAAAATCTTTTAGAACATGTTACGTGAATTTTGTAAAAAAAAGTAGGAATTAAAATAGAAAACAAAAAATTTAGAGGGAGTAGGAATTAAAAGTAGGAATTAAAATAAAAAAAAGTAGGAATTGAAGTTTGATTTGTAGCTTATGGGATTGCAGAAAATTTTGTTGGGAGAAAATAACTCATTTTGTGTGTCTCACAAGTTCTTCAACGAAGATTAATCATTACAAACAACGGTGGAAATTTCGTACCAATATCATGGTAAAAAGAAAAACATATAGGCTTGTGATGAAGGAAGAAACTTGTTTGAACATCAAGTTAATTAGTGTGTTAATTAATTTGGTCAATATCAAGTTGGCATTTAAAATATTAAGCTTTGAAATAGCCTTCATATCACTTAACTAAGCAACCACACACTTTAGAAGCGTACACATAGAAAAAGGTTACAACCAAATCTTAAGCCGAAATTCAAGTCCTTCAACATGCATATACCAAATTCTCTATATATATTTTCTTCAATTCATGCACCTTTTCATCAATCTATATATCATATACATCATTGAAGCAATTGAAAATCACAAAAAAAGTAACAAAAATATATCATTAGAAAGTTCACCAAGATGGCTGGAAGAAAATGGAGCATCTTGGTGGCCTTAGTTATCTTACTTATCTCTATGGAAGCTGTCATTGCTCAAGGACAAGGAAATGGTAATGGCAATGGAAACAATGGTAACGGTAATGGTAATAATAACGGTAACAATGGGAACAGTAAGGGAAATGATAAGGAAGAAGGGAAGAAGGAGAAGGAGAAAAAGGAGAAGAAGGAGAAAGTTCCGAAAAAGAAGAAGAGTACGAAAGAGGAATCGTCAAATTATCAACAGTTGCCAACTCTGCCAACAGGACAGGAGCGAGCGTTCTGTAAAGCAAACAATGCTTGTAATTTCGCCACTCTTGTGTGTCCAGCTGAGTGCCAGACCAGGAAGCCAAAGAAGAACAAGAAGGCGAAAGGTTGTTTCATTGACTGCAGCAGCAAATGTGAAGCCACTTGCAAGTGTAAGTTCACATCAATATTCGTCTTTATAGTATAATATTCAATTTAGATTCTCTGCACTCAAGCAATCACGCAGTTAGTTACCTGTCTGAATTATCAGATTAAGATTGGACGACTCATGCGTTAACTTTATATCTTGGACTTGACTTACATAAGTCGTCCGATCTGAATTTGACAATCTAAATCGTGTTCGCAAGAAGTGTGTACTGAATTGATGATGACGTTATTGTTTCTTTTGCAGTTAGAAGAGCAAACTGTGACGGCTATGGTTCATTGTGCTACGATCCTCGCTTTGTTGGTGGAGACGGTGTGATGTTCTATTTTCATGGAGCCAAGGGAGGAAACTTTGCCATAGTATCAGATGACGAATTCCAAATCAACGCACACTTCATCGGTACTCGACCTCAGGGAAGGACTCGCGACTACACATGGGTGCAAGCACTTTCTGTCATGTTCGACACACACACTCTTGTTATTGCATCCAATAGAGTAACTCAATGGAATGACAATGTTGACTCTCTTACTGTAAAATGGGATGGTGAATCAGTAACCATTCCTACCGACGGTGACGCAGAATGGAAGATTACTACTGATGAAAGAGAAGTGGTTGTGGAGAGAACAGATGATACAAACAGTGTTAGAGTCACAGTTTCTGGTTTGCTTGAAATGGACATAAGGGTAAGACCTATTGGAGAAAAAGAAAACAAAGCTCACAATTACCAATTGCCATCAGATGATGCTTTTGCTCATTTGGAGACACAGTTCAAGTTTAAGAAACCTACAGATTCTATTGAAGGAGTTTTAGGTCAAACTTATAGGCCAAGTTATGTTAGTCCTGTTAAGAGAGGTGTTGCTATGCCAATGATGGGAGGAGAAGACAAATACCAAACTTCATCTCTCTTTTCAACATCCTGCAAACTATGCAGGTTCCAAAGGCCTTCTACTAGCCAAGGACTAATTGCTCAATACTGATAATATCATGAATTATGAAAAATAAGAGATTCTTTATGGTAGAATTTGTTACATGTTTTATTTTGGTTTCATTGTATTGTATTGTTTCTGGATAATAAGGGCCTAAAATGTTGCCCATGATTGTTATTTTCGTCGATATTTGTTGTTGATTAATGTTAATGTTAATGTCTTCTTTCTTTTGTATTGTGAAGAATAATTTATTTTGATGTTTTCGTTCGTGACCTAGTCTTGTCCAACAAAAATGGAGGTTCAATTTGTTCAAAGAGGTTCTTAGTTTCTTAATGAAAACAGTTACAGTAATGTTTAAATATGTTTTTAGTACTTACAAATATACCGTTTTCTCTCTTAGATCAAGCACATATGTAGCGTGCAAACCCTCACGGCCATCCAAGCCCTCACACTTTGATAAGACATATATGTAAGTGTGGTATGAAGTGCTAACTTGATAACATGTTGCACGGTACAACCACTGTAGAGGATCCAAATCCGCGAAGAACCTCTTTATTTTTAGAAAAATTGCAATTACAAGTATATTAATCTGATTTGTCTTATAAGAAATAGCTCAGTTGTTCATTCCATTGATGTGTGATAATGGAGAACAACTTCTTTGTATTGTGAGTTAGAAATCAAACTTTTGAGTAAAAAATAGCATCATAACACAAGCATGAAGCATGTATATATTAATCACTTTTTTTTTCTTTCTTTCTTTTCAAATCTTTTATTGCAATAAACAATGCATGCACTATTTTGCATTGACATTCCCATCTAGTTTACAACTATAATGCCATCTTACTTGGGCTAATCAAGAATCATCTTGATCTTTTAGATGAGTCCTAGCTAAAGCAACATGTCTATGTACAAGCAGCTTCAACAGCTAAACTCTTTGTTACTCCTCTACATGGATTTCCAAATGTATTAATTGATACTCCAATGCTACAACTGCTTGATCCAATGCAGGCCTGTTAAATGTTCACCAGATTCAGTTTAGCCAAAAACGCAACATAATTATCATATACACCGTCAGTGTTAAGATTTTTTATACTCAGTCAATCACAACTGTCAGATCATTAAAAAAAATTGACTTTAATAGTAATTACTTCTAAAGTCAAACTTATGATTTGCTGTGATTTGTTGACAGTATAAAAACTTTTACACCGATTGTATATAAAAACTAAATTCATATAATAAAATACCTTCTGCACAATGGATAGAGCCCTATTGCTACTGCATTGTCCTTGGTTGAAGTTTCCGCAAGTTCCAAGAGGTGTTCCAAAGCTTGCAAATTTAATGGAAGAGATCACCTGATTAGGATAAGGGCATTCCAGTGACAGTACAGGACCTACCTTTCTTCCTGAATCTGTATCCGAATTCCACGTTTCTACAGGTGGAGGGTGAGATTCGGATACATGTGAACAAACACTTTCTATTTGTTTTGTAGCGAAAGATATTTTTGTTGGGTCGCCTCCGCTTTCCTCAAACAATACAAGAGTGTTGCTGTCTGGTTTCAACCATGATCGCGGTACATGATATCTGCAAGATCAGTGACTCAATGAGTTTCTAAAAGGTTATTCAAACAATTACATATATACAATCAAAGCACATTAGTTTTCATATGCGATCATACCAACACTAATTAATTACTTTTCATGTAGAATAGAATATCTAACACTTAGTTCTGTGAGCTTAGCTCAGTTGGCAGGACATTGCATTATATATGCCGGGGGCCGGGGTTCGAACCCCGGTCATCCCATTTATCCACCTTAAGGGTGAAATTTATAGCCACTAGACTGCTTGACCCAAAAAAGAAAGAATATCTAACACTTACAATGTCTGTGATGGTTTTCCACAGTTCTTAAGACATTTGGATGCAGAATAGCCGCCTCTATAATTGCATGAGTCGGTACAACCGGAATTTGGTGCGACATATGTTGGCCAATATCGACCGATGCTCTGTCCATTCACCCAAGCTTCACCTTTTCCCATCCCCGTGAAGTCAATTGCAACCGGGTTACTGCCGGAGGGAGCAACAAAGTTTGTCTAAAATAACATGTATCAACATTAGTTAACTGTAGATAAACTTGAGAATTTTAACAAATGCTCTATCTTAATCAGATTACCTTGTACCAAGTCAAAGGTTGATTTGTAGGTAAGGTGGATTGTGAATTCCACTGTCCAACACTTCCACTAGACAAACCTAAATCTTCACCTTGAAGGCCAACCTGCATTCACAAAAATACAGCCATGTAAAATGTAATCTATGACTTCAATAAAACCGAAAATGAAATTCATTTGAGTGGTATCTCTTCAGTTAATTAATTCACCGAAACTCAAACGGAGGAACAGAAACAGGCCTTAAGTTACACCGAGACTAACCTGATATGTCCACTGCTGTGACGAGAGATCAGCGGTACTTCCATTTTTTGGAAATTTTAATGTTACCGGACCAGTGATCCCCGCACCGACCGTGTCATAAAAAGCTCCATAGTTCTGTGGTGCATAAAATTCACATTAGCTGATATATAAGTAATAAGAAATGACAAGATGATGCATAATAAAACCAAGATATTTCCGTTGTAGATGCTTAGTTATGTATTTTATAATCAGAAAATATGAACCTGTAATCCCACTGTTAAACTCAGGAGATCGATCGTGTTCTTTCCAGCTACAATTGTAATAGGGATGTCCACATTGACCTTAGCGTTTCCGCTGTTGCCTGCTTTACTCCCTGGAAAAAGTTCTCCGTCATAACATATCGAAAGTTCATTACATAATTCATAAAATATTTCATTTGAAGTAAATAAAGATATATCATCTTTTAAAAAAAATCTTGCCTGCAAGTTTCCCATTTATAAAAGCATGAAGGGCGTGACCGAGGGATTCAATGTGAAGTACATATTGATCAGCGGCATTATCTTCAACAACAAAGCTTCAAAACAAATTGAAAAAGGTTAAAATCGGCCGGAGATACACTCTTCAAAATAAAGCAATCTCAGTTCTCGACCATGGAAAGTCATATACCTTAATGAGTACCACAAGTAGTCACTTCTATCAGCTGTCGTATTTATTTGCTCGAGTAGTCCAGGTTTTGAGAATGCATCAGCCTTTGAAATACCAACCGGTTCACTAATCCAACTCCATCCTGAACTTGAACCGTCCAAAGAATCAACCTCTTCTTTTAAAGATTCAGTTGCGAAGCTTGAAATCATAGATGCAGAATTAATCTGTCGTACGGAAAAAACAACTTAAGTTTACGCTACTTACTTCCTGAACAAGAAAATAGAAGAAAGATATTGACAAACCTTTGCAGTATTGAGTACAACATTCTTGCAGTCTGGTAAGATGCTCACAGACCATCCAGGCAAGTGATATGAATTTCCATTAAAGGTTACTGTTGCATCAGACGTGCCAGTGTTGGCAAGGAAGGCGGCGGCGCATACATTTCCTGTCTTGTAAACTGCAGTCTGAAATAAAATAGTAAATCTTAAGAAATATAACAAAACAATTCATGTCACTAAGTAGCTTAAAAGTTAAACCAGAAATCGTGATCAAAACTTAAAAGGGTCTCTTCCTACCTCTAGATTTGGACCAGGAGATGAAATTGTTGGATCAGTAGCTACAAGTGCATCTTCACAAAGCTTTATGGCTTTGTGCAAATCTTTAAGATGGCCCCATTTGGGCTGTCTAATAATTCCTGCATCAAGCAGTAACACATTTTATATTATTCTATATATAAAATAATCATATAATGTCGAGTTGCAATCCTTTTTATTTATCTTCTAGATCGAATATGGAAGCAAGGTTGACTATTTTCTACATTTCTATACCAACAAAATAAATATGAGAGTTGAAAGATTGCATACCATACTCGTCAATGGGTGCATCATAATCATAACTCGTAGAAATGAAAGGTCCACCGGTTGTACGACCAAAGTTAGTCCCTCCATGGTACTATTTCGGAGCAACGAAAAAATGGTGTGGTATCAGTTGGTTTACTATCTTGCTTAATAACTTTGAGCTTAAATTACAAGCAATATTGTGAAAATCGTAGAAAACAGCAGTTTGTTCAAATTTTATAATGCTACAATGCTATAGCGCTGCAACAGCCGTTATTTGACAGCATTTTGTACTAAATAGCATATCACGGTTCGCTATCCTATAGTACTGCTATAGCTGTTATTTAACAACATTGACTATATGTGACTATGTGAGATTATATTACCATGTAGTAATTTTGAAAAGTTCCACCCCGTTGAAAAAAACGTGCAACAGCAAATGCAAGATCTTCCACAGGTCTATAAGGCACAGCACCTCCAAATGCAAGAAACCTGTTGTTCAAAGAATTCACAAGGTTACAAGACGGAAAAAATCTGAATGGAAAAAGGAGATAGATAATCAATCAGATCATATTTTGAGTATGCAGGACACTACTAACCATCCACTCCAATTCTCGGTCCACATTTTTGGTTTGTTGTTAGAGTTTGGTGTGAATTGATCGCAGTAAAATCCATTGCATGTGTTTATCTGTGAGCATAGAGAAAACCGTGTGATAATCTAGTAAAATGAAACCATGTGATAAGCACAGAGAAAACTATTCTTTTGCCTTTTACTAAAAATATAAAAGATAATCGCATAAAATATAAACTGCAAAAAACTGCGCAGATAATTAAAATGATAAAACATACAATTGGATCAGGTGCATTTGCCTGCTGGCACATAACCCAAGGAACACCTGTATCAAGAGATGTAGCCATTGATGCTGCCCAATTGATGTAGGGTTTAGCGGCAGGACCATAGTGTGAATCGACGTTTCCATACTCATTTTCAATCTGACATAAAAGAGTAAAAAATTTCATATAAAAAATCTACCAAATAAATAACTGAGCATCCACACCAGAATTTCCATGTACTAACCTGAGATAAAATAATTGGTCCTCCTTGTGATGCATAGAGATTCTCTTGCTTCATTAAATCCACAATCTTCGCGGTAAACCGCTTCATTTCTACCTCGAATGGTTTATTATCAGTTCTGAACTTAATTCCAGGAATAAAATGCAACCAAAGAGGGAAACCACTGTTTAAGAAGGAAAAAATAAATTAAAGTCAAGAATTAAATATGATTATGAAACTTCCTATAAAATATACATTTAAAAGATCCAATTTTACCCGTAATTCCATTCCGCACACGCGTATGGACCGATCCGAAGATGAACATATAGACCTGCTGCTGCTACTGCTTTCACAAATCCAACTAAATTTCCCCTCCCTTCAAAATTATACTGCCAATGCAAAATATATAATTTGATACCTTTTGATAGAAATTGAGAACTTGTCTTTCACAAATTCAGGCTTTTAAGTTCTAAAAAAATTATCTGATAAACAACTTATTCTTAAAAGAACTATCTTTTATGCTTTTTAAGTTTGCAAAACACACATAATGCAATGTAAGAGACATAAAAGGTAAGATCGAAGAACAATATGAAAATGGAAGAGATCAGAACCTGGCCTCGAACCGGTTCATGTAAGTTCCAAAAAACATAAGTCTCAATCACATCAATTCCTCCATCTTTGGATTTCTGAATAAGGTCTGGCCACATCTACAATAACAAATACTATACCATTGTTAATTAAGTTCAAACATCAAAGACAAACCCAATAATGAGTGTACTACGAAGCACAGACACAGACACAGATACCAAACAGGTATTCGGGACACGAAACCAAATATGACTCCTAACATTAACATCAGACACGTCTTCAATTTGAAGTGTCTAAGTTAAACATGTGTATATACAAATAAATAAATAAAACATGAGAGAGAAAGAAACCTGTGGAGTGCTACGAGGGTAATGAATAGAACCAGATATTAAGACCCTGCGTTTGCCATCAATGACCAATGCTCTATGATCATAGGTAACATTGGAACAAAAAGAAGCAAGTACATAAACACCAAGAAACCAAACCAAACCCAACACAATTTGTGTCACTCTCATAATTATCTTTTTGAAGTTTAGAAACAAAAACAAACACAAGTGAATGTAAGAATGGTTCTTCCTTTGTTCTTGCTTCTTGTATTTAAAGGCTTTAAGTTATGTTTTTAAGACACTTATCTTTAAGTAAATGCAATGCATATGTTTTGTTATGCGGCAAGAAAAATTGATTTTAACATAATTGATTCTGAAAAAATCAATTCTAAAATCATAACCTATATTAGACAGAATAGTACATGACGGTACAAGACAAAATAATACGGTATAAACGTTTAAGGTATATGATGTTATTTTGGTATTTTAGACAACTTGTGGCGAGGACAAAAAATTGTCCCGTGGTTCAATTTCTCTCAGCCCCCAACGTATCCAGTACCAGAAGCAGTTTTAAAACCAAACACAATACAACTGAAGTTGTCATTTCTAATTCTATTTTAGCAGATCGAACACATCCTTAATTTCAACTAAAATCAATTCTGGAAGCAGAATCAATTTTACTTTAGTGAAACCAAATAACTCGGAATTAATTTAACACCTCTAAAAATGGAATCAAACATAAAATGACTTTGAGTTTGGAACATAGCTGAGAAGAAAACAACAAAAAATATTAAATGGGGTTGCTTTCTTAATAGAAAAATAAAACAAAAATGATAAAAAATGTTGCTTTCTTAGTACAAAAATAAAATCTTGCACGAGAATGCCTCGCAAGTTGGATTTATTGATCAGTTTGTGGTGTCTTTTTTATAAATAATCACATGCGTGTAAGTGTAAGAGGTTGTTGCTTAACTGCTTTGTGAAAAAGATAACTACGGAATTAAAAGTGATTGTAGCTTCAAATTCATATAAACTTGGAGAGTGGGAAGAGAATAAAATCAAATGGGAGAATAAAAAAAGCTAATTAAATAGATATAACTTAAATTGAATAACATTCAAAAATAAATAAAGAGAAGTGCTAGTGTCATACCCACTAACACACTCATTTAACACACTCCAATCAAAACTTGCCACAACACCCCCTTTTCTTACTCATTTAACTGGCAACCGGTTAGTATATTACTAAGTATTTTAACTTTTCATATTCTTTATTCAACCTTCTCAACTCAACCATTATCTCTTCACGTTCTAGGAACCTCTACTAAGTTCAAGTCAAACTTTTATCCAAATTATTGAATATTATTTGCAAAATTCTGCACACAATTTTTTTTATAGAAACACTGTCGCTTACAAAATTGAGTGGAATATCTTTTCCTAATTCTAATTGAAATCTAAACAATCCACCAAATATTTTTTTATAGATTTCTAATTACAGCACAGAAGAGAATGACACGGTTGATGATGCTATTGTTATGCTTCAATATACCCAGATTAAAAAACTCATCTAAAACTTTAAAAAAAAAAAAAAACATTTAAAAAATAGAGAAAGATAGCTTAGATCTGAAAAAAAGGCAACAGAAATGGAATATAACAAAAATTGATGATAGAATCCAACTCAATATGGAACCCCTATCTCAAAAACATAGATCGTTGCGGCAACAACAATTTTGAGAGGAACAGATCTGTGTGTAACAAATCGCAAGATGAAATAAATTGAACTTTGTGAGAAAGAAAACAAGAGTGTGCAGCGGAACAGTGTGCTAGACATATGAGAAGAAGAAGAAGAAGATAAGAATTGAAGTTTTATATTTGAAGAACTTTGCAATTCTTCGACAGTTCGTCAGAGGGTTTTGCTGCTTTTGCATATTGTTTGTTTGTAAACCGGAACAACCGGTTACAAGGTAAATGAATAAGAAAAGTGGATGAGGTGGCAATTTATGATTGGAGTGTGTTAAATGAGTGTGTTAGTGGGTGTGACAGTAGCACTTCTCAATAAATAAATTGAATAGATGAAAAAATTTGAGTTTGAACTCTGACGTATATTATAATGAGACAGTTTGTTTTAGATTTTTTTAAAAAGAAAAATCACTTTTTTTATTTATTTTAGTGATGTTTGTTTCAGATTTTTTTAAAAATCATTTTAGTAAAAAAATCCATTTTTTCTTCAAAATAAAAAGCTATTTTCAATAGCTTTCTTCAAAATCTATTTTTTTGAAAATCATTTTCTAAAAAATAGATTTTTATGATTGTAAACAAACGGAAAATAGCTTTAGATTTTTTTCAAAAAAATCTATTTTTTTAAAAGCTTAAACAAACAGGCTCAATATCTCTATCAACTGACTTATACTTACCATAATTTATTGTTGCATTTTTTTTGTCAGGTAGTCTAGTAGTTAGAATTTCCACGTTAAAGACGGTTAAGTGGAGTATCGCCCGGACTTATCGTTTTAAATGCACTTGATAGTATATAGTGACCAATAGTTTTCATATATAATGAGATTGTTTCCATTGCAACGAAATTTCACTTCAATTTATAATCAAAATTTAAATAATATTTAAAAAAGATAAAAATTTAAATAATATTAAAAATTTAATTAAGTAAAAATATGTATATGTTATGTGAATAATATACTCGTGATAAAATTTTACATAATTTTTACTTGATTGCAACTTTAATTTTTATAAGGTAAATGAAGATATCATTATTTTTTATCTATCTTCTACCTACCCAACTCCACTTTAGGATAAAAATTTACTAGTCAAGATATGATAAAGTGAAAGAATTGACTCGTTATATTTTTGGTAGCTCCTCAAACACTAAATTAAGAATAAAAAATTTATCAACAAAAATCAAAATGGGAATGGAATATCATAAATAAGAGAGTACTACTTACTACTTGCTAACTACCCTAACAACATTCATTTATTAAACCCGATAACAATATTAATAAAAAATCCAATACAATAGCTACTAAAATGAGACAAAATCAGTGAGCATGTAGGAAAGAATCATAGGAAGAAGACAGCACCAGATCTGAGGAAGACGACGATGACACTGACAATTTTTTTCATTTTTATTTTGGTTAGATACACATGCAAACTTTATAATATTATTACCATATATACTATTATTAGACGTGCCGTGCCATATTATACGTAGAATAAATACCCCATATATTTGGTTATACCGTAACTTAACTAATGTTTTATTCTACATATACCCATCAGCAAACACGGCTTAAAAACTTACATACACAATTACGGATTGAGATTTACTGCCGTTGAAAACAACACAATTTTAGATCTCAGTCACTAGTTACAGATCAGACGGTTACAGTTCTAAAATTGCTCCAAATAATCACAACCGCATGATTTAGATCGAATGGTTCTGATCTGTTACAGTATCCTGCTGTAATAGCAAGAAATCCAGTACTCACAATTACTACAAGATTTAAAAAAAAATTGTTAATCTTTTAGTTTTTATGGGAAGGTGATTTGAGGAATCGAACTTGGATTCTTCTAAATAATTCGTCTTATGTTCATTAACAATTTGAACCAAATGTCTTTGTTAGTTGAACTCGTCTTAAAACTTACTTTCTCCGGTCTCATATATAAGAAACAAAACAAAAAAATTGAAAGTCTCAAATATAAGCAAAAGTAACTATAATAATTATATTTATTATTAATATTTCAATTTTACCCTTAGTTTCACTTTTAACCATAATAAATAATAATTTAATTTAAAACAAAAAGTAAGGGTAAAATTGTAAATGACATACTTTGTCTAATCATTTACTCCACTTTCTTAAAGGGTGTGCATTTTTTTTTTGTTTCTTATATTCAAGACTAGAGGGAGTATATACACAATTGTAAGATTTCGGTTTTAACCCATTATAACTTTAAAAAAAATAAAAAAATCAATGTTAGTAGTTTGTAATTGGTATTAACTAGTTTCTTTTATGTGAGTGGATTTCAAACCTCTAACATCCATATCACTCCACTCCATATCTCATGAGATCCATCGGATTCAGAAACTGTATATTATTCAAGTAATTTTTTTATATTATTATTGGTATAAAGTTTTTACCGTTGTTTACTAGTGATAGAATAATCTTTGTAAAATGTGATTTTCTTTCTCCCAACTGATTTTTTTGGTAAATATGAAGTAAATTATATATGCTTTTCTTTTGGCATAACATTTTCATTTAAATATAATTTTGTCATTTATAAAACATTAACCGATCTTGTGTTGCATATGATTACGAACTGTTTTTGTTTCATGAATGAGAATTTAGTTAATATTGAATTAATGATTTAAATATTTATAAATTATTGTACATTTCTTCTAAAAATCAGAGAATTATAATACAAAAAAAAAAAAAAACTATTTAGTATCGTGATAATAAACATCTTCAAATGTGGGGTTTGGTGTGTTTTGGAGGATTGTGGTATTTTTAATGTTGGGTGTTTTCAAAGTAAGGAGCACTTGAGAAATCATGCAGTTATGGGGTTAATAGATTTTAGATTGTTTGATTTTGATCGGACAATTTAGATGTTATCTTATAATTTTATACTGTACGAAACAAAAATAAACTTTTTCTTAAGATTAATTATTTAATCTTGATCAGATAATTCTGAATCGTTAAATGTATTTAATTTGATTCCGATTATATATGCATCAACAATAATGTATATGCAAAGTAGTACCGAGTATCTCTTATATTTCTATTTAATAAAAAAAGTTCTGTTTTTTGTTTAAAAAAAAACCATGGTGGCAATGACGATGGCATCACAGTGAGATGCAAGTCACGGGTCCATTGACATGCACACGGTTAAGCCATTGATATTTTAAAGTGCTTGTCAAAAGAAAATATTATTAGAAGGTTATTTAGGAGTGGAACACTAAATTGCCTTGAGTGACTCACGAAAGAAAAAAAAGAGATAGTTAAAAGAAAAGAAAGCAAGATAGAGTTTAGTGGGTGTCTCGCTGGGTCTCATTGGATCAAGAGGATTGGAGACCCTTTAGAAAGTGATTTCTAGGTAAAAATCTTGACAACCCTTATTTTTTTTATGAGTTGGACTACCCTACTTTATGCTGGAACCAATAGAGTTTGGTGGGCGTCTTGTTGAGTCTCATTGGGTCAGGAGGATTGGAGGTCCTCTAGTTGCTTGTCCTACATGTGGTTGATCCTTGTCTCTCTCTTCCCGGGAGGTATTCTTGTTATTGTACCTACTCTAGTTTTGGTTGTGGTGTGCCTCCTTGTTTCTTTGTATTTTGCTTGTTTGTTTTTCTATTTTACCTTTGAGATTGACAGGTTCTAGTGGAGTGTACTTCTGGTACCTCTTCATTTTCCTGAGCTTTCTCTTGTACTGTTTTCGTTTCTTTATTTATATATATTTGTCATTAAAAAAAAAACAGCAAGAGGGAACAAAAATGCGAGGAAAACTATTATAGAAAATCTTCATATAATAAGCAAAGATAAACAAAAAACTCACGATAAAAATTTATTATTCAATCTGCAATTTTTACAAAGAAATAGCAAACCTTCTCAAGACATATAATGACACAATTTTTAACACATCTAAAATATTAGAGTTGCGGTGGTAAATAAAACTCAATATCTAATATTTATAATAATTTTTTACATATTTTTTTCTTCCAATTACTCCATGTGAAACTTGAACGAATACTCACTTTACATTCCAAGAAAGAACACATTTTGCCCTAAAGGTCATTTCTGAATTACTGTAAAAAGAATATTTATTTTAAACAATTTCAGTTATCTCTAGATCAAGATAGCAGGTGAACATTATTTTAAACTCACCGTCCTTTCTTTTGAAAGTCATTTTACCTTGTATATTGAGCTAAAATATTAAATATGTGTACCCTCAGTCTGAAAAGTCAAACACATTATTGACCTATAAATTTTCAATAGTGGTATGATTTATCAAAGGCTTTAGTCATATTTAAGAGAAATAATGTATATTAGTTGAAAATTAAATGCTCTACGTGAACCGTTAATGGAAATCCTTCAATAGGAAGGAACTAAACTAGCTATCATGAGTTGGATAGTGAACCAAATTAATCTATTGTGTTATTCTTCTCGATCTTAATTTTCTTATAATTTTTTTAAATATTTTAAAACTCAATTAGAACTCTCATTCTTATATTTTTTTTTTAACCAAGTTCATTATCATTATAACTCTTCTGCCTACCTTGTGGAACATTAAACCTATCTAGCTAGGATGAACTTATGTTGTCATTTAGTCTCATATCGGTCTCTAACCAACATAAAGATGTACGAGTACATCAATTAAGGCGCGGTGCTAGTACTTAAATAATAACTATTATTATAAGTAAACTCAATCGATATTAAGAATTTATGCGAACTTCTTGTGTGTTCCAAACACAATTATTTGTTGCGAGTCCAAGAAAATTCTTGAATCTCAATTTACTCATAATCCAATTTTTTTCTCTACTCAATATTTTTTGTCTTAATCCCATTTTCTTCAACCTTTATCGATTTGAATTTTTATATTATGTTGTGTTTTAATAATTTTTTAATATTAAAATAAATAATAAAACATTGAATTTCATGAAACCTGTATTATTGGTGGTTAGGTCATTCAAAACACAGTCTTCAAATTCTTTTGTTTGGTCGGTTGGTGCATATCTTTCACAACATCTGTAGGGATGGCAACAGGTGCCAATGGGTGCGGGTTTTACAATACCCAAACCCGCATTCGAAATTACCACCCAAACCCGAACCCAAACTCAAAGGTTGTTCGGTTGGCAAAACAAAACTCACATCCACACTCGTTGGGTTCGGTTTTTGTTCGAGTTTTTCCACCCGAAGCAAAATATCTACTAAAAGAAGAAAAAAAATGTAATTTTCCATATTCAACCAAAATGAAGTAATAGTAATTTTCCATATTCAACCAAAATAAAATATCAATAGGCTTAGAAATCAACCAAATTAAACAAATAAGTTTCACCCTACATGATACAAAATAAATAAATAGTTTGGTATATAAACTAAGGGGTAATTAAGTAGTTTAATATATAAGCGGGTGTGGTTTCGGGTTTCGGATGCGGGTTTGATTGATCCCAAACCCGCACCCGTGGAATCGGGTGGCACCCGAACTCAAACCCAGTCAACTCGGATTTTACCCGTTGACTCGGGTTTGGGTTTAATTGTCATCCCTATGCCCCTCAATACTATATCAAATTTTAAATATATGTCTAATAAAAGCATTTGATTAGAAGGAAAAAAAAATCATTTATTGCATTTGATGCACCTCAATAATATATCAAGATTTTAGGCGTAGAAAGATAGAATTGTAAGCAAAATAATTAAAATAATAAGTAAAATTAGGAGCAAAAAGTACATCAAAATTTGATAATATCTCATAATCTCATTCATAAAAAACGATGTCATTTATACCAAATATTATGGTGCATTTGATTTGCTAAAAAACAAGGGATTTGACTGGATAACTTTTGTTGTACCTTGTTTGATTCAGAAATTGTTTATGGGACTCGACAAATAGGTAGTAAGGGACATGACAAAAACAAAAGATTGTGTCCACCACTCACAACACAACTTTTTGTCCACAGTACAATTATAAAAATACGAAAATACTCATTTTATTTTTGAATATAAAAAATATTATCTCTCTAACTCTCTCTAATGCAGTTTTACTCTATACAGTATTATCTTGTTTTGTCATATATATTGTTCTGTTTCATACCCACTCTTTTGCAAATCAAACGCACCCGGAAGACACACCATGCGCGAAGATATGTACTCCATCTTTATCTCAAAACAAATGAAAAGTGGGGAAGCATTAAAATGGGATAGTGAATGATATAAATGCATAGTGCTAGTGGACACTCGTTCGTTCCAAAAATGAAGGTTGGTAGTACGTAGTAAACCATTCCTAATTGCTCTCAGCATCGTAGTCACCACGTAGCATAGATTTTATTGAACCTAAAGTATTACTAGCTGTTATCCTTATTATAAAAATAAATTTATTTTTTAGAGTTATAGAATATTATGTCCCTCAGATAAAATTGGAACGGATTCAGATATTTATAAATTATTATTTAATATATCTCGTCAATAATAAAAATCAGATATATTTAACATTTTATAAATTTAGAATGTCAATTTTTTTTATAATAAAAATTGGAGGAGTACTATATATTTTAGTCTTTGATATAGAAACATAAAGTACTATATATTGAACCTACCTAAAGTATTATACTGTAGAATTTAATTTATAAGCACGGTCAGTGTAAAATTATTTTACATATGCGTCCAATAATATATCGACACATCATGTATGGTAATTAAAAGTACATGATGTGTCATATTTATTAAATGATGTGGCAACAAAACTTTACACCGATGGTGTATAACAATTAAACTATACTGTATATAGAAAGAAACATAAAAATTAAGATAATTAAATTGTTAGCGTGTGAGCCCACCATATGAAATTGCTCCATTAATACCATTATGCAATTCAAACTAGCTAGCTATACCGCATTTGCCATTTGGTGAACAATTTACCAAGAAAACATGATGAATTTGTCTTCTGTCCTTTATACTTTGGTGGGAGAAAAATCTCTAAGTGGTGCATTATTTCTTTGCAAAGGAAAATAGAGAATATACTAGTATTAATTTTTTTCTTCTTAATCCTCTAGTTCTTAGGAAAAGGATTCCGATAATTAAGAGTTTGACCGTAAGATAAGGAAAATATGACAAAAAATTATTTCCATTAAAAAGTGAATTCGAGTTCTCCGAACGATTCGTTTTAAAGAAAAATCATTAACCATTTAAACTTATTGTCTTTTTTTTTTTTCTTTTTGATAATTATTTAAACTTATTGTCTTAGTTCACTTTCACTATTAATTAGTTAAGATGGAAAGAAATAAAAAAATATATTAAATGCATTAGTGTGAGACAAGAATGGATAACATAAAAATCTAAAGCATGAATGGAACTTAAACCTCATTGGATATCATACTTCGAAGGATGTATGTGGAAACGTTATATTGAAGATATAACTGTGGATATATGTTGGAGATTAGAAAATCTACTATTATTTTAGATTAAATTTGTCAAAAAACACTTATTCATGATGATTTTTTTTATTTTTTTTAACCACATGTATCCAGCTTACTGGACATCTAATTTAGTTCGACGGCCAGTTCTAACATCAAGTGATTACAATTCCCTCCCAATTACAGTTGTGGAAATCGATATTCATCATGATTTTGATGGAAAAACTTAGTAGATTTAATTTTACGAGACTCCTTATAATTAATTATGATAAATTCAGTGTGATATGGTATATTGCTGATACCAAATATTCACTAAAAGAGAGATACTTGTAAGTAATACTGTTATTAAAAAAATATTAATAATTTTTTTGATAAAATTAATGCTTAATTAATACAATCCATCGTAACAAAATATTTGTCACATCTAAATTATACCAAAGTTATCTTTTATTTAATGTTCATTTTATCATTATTATTTATTTTATGTACAAATAATACATATTTTCACAAAATTATTTTAATTATTAAAATAATATATTAAATTAGCATAATATATAAAAAAAAAACCAAATTTTAAACTTTTAAAGGGTTGAATAGAAAACTTTCAAAAAAATATTTTTACATTTAGTGTTCTTAGCACAGTGACACTTGTTAGCATTTTGCCTATATATGACATGTTTGTGGAGTGAATTCCTGCTATTGTAATTCTCTCAAGTTTTATCAATTGTTCATCTCCACCCTCAAACATGAAAAAAAAAAAGAGAAATTAAATTATATAGAAAATAAAATCGTAGTTAGGATATTACAATTGAAACAAAAATTGAGAGAAATTCATTGGATAAAAAAAACTATATTTTATGTTTGTAGTGGTGAACATCAATTATGTGATGAGTGACTTTAGTCCGATAGAAATGAATAAGTGATGATGGTGTTCATTGACACACATGTACTTGGTGAGGGAGCTACCCTAGCTAGGAAAGGCAATTATGATTATGACTATGTGCAAACTTATTGTATATAGATTTATTTTATTTTTTATGGTAAAGTCTATATCGACTTTTTGTTTATTGACTATGGATGATATTTTTGCTGGGAAGAAAGCACAAAATAATTGTTAATTTGATATACTATGTTTCAATTTTCACATAGGATAAAAGTAAAGTCAGTTTGGACATTTTAGAGACTCTCTTGGAATATTAAAATTAAATTTGTAATAATTTTTTTTAAATAAACATCATTTTTTTTAATTATAAATAACATGAATAATATAAAAAATAGTTATCGTTAGAACTAACATTGTAAAATAAAAACTAACATAAAAGAGTCAACAAATTTGTAAAGAAGAATTCAACAACTACGAATTAAGAAGAAACAAATTGAGTATGAGAAGTGGTTGAGTAACTTTTTTCTTTCTTTTTCCAACTTGAAGTGACACCGAGTCCACATGGATCAATGGAGGGTGTGAATTGAAATTTGGCCGGCGTGAACAATGGGTGATCAATTAGAGATCAGGGATGGTAGGAAAACTCAAACCCGACAGACACATCCGAACTCAAATCCAAGTCAACAGACGAAATATGAGTTGACTGGGTTTGGGTGACACCCGAAACTATGGGTGTCAGTTTGGAATCACTCAAACCCACACCCGACACCCATACACCCACCCGAATATATGTGAAATTATCTAATTAACCCTAAGCATATATATTAGTGTCAAAAAAATTAGGGTTCACTGTCATACATTCCTTTCACGCGAATTACTCACAGCTGCATCACATGAATTCTTGAAATTAGGGTTCATATTCCTTTCACGCGAATCACTCACAAGCTTGCTGATGGAAAACTTGTGTGTCAGAATTCTTGAAATTTATGTTGAACTTTGATATTATTGTATTGTATTTTGTCATTTGCAAACTACGTTATTTTGTCATTTGCTTGTATGTTGTACTTTGTCATTTTATCAAAAAGAATCCGGACCAAGTTTTGATAGGTAATTAATTAATTATACGTGTTTTAGCTACGGATTTTGGATTTGGGTGGAAAAACCCGAATCCAATGGGTGTGGGTGTGAGTTTTGATTTGCCACCCAAACAGCTTTTGGTCTGGGTGTTTGTTTCGGGCGTGAGTTTGGGTATTGCAAAACCGTCACCCATAGGCACCCATTGCCATCCCTATTAGAGACCCCATAAATTAAAGGTCTGACTCTGAAGGGCTTGAAGCACCTCCTTTCCGGCCCGAATAAAAGTGAAACACGAAATAAGTTTATAAAAAAAAAAGCGTAAGATTAAGTTATATTCAATATAAAATATTAAATATATAATAATGACGCCTATCAATCTTGTCATCCATTATTTATATCGATGCAACCATGCACCAAGTTCAATAGTACTTACTAAATGTTTAGAGGTGCATTGGTAAAACTCAAATCACACTCACACATAAGATAAAAGTAAGACCTAAAATAAAGTTATAAATAGTATTACTCTCATTTTTATGCCAAATTTATAAGGACGGATTGATAAAATATAAAACCCTAATCATGTGAAGTTTCATATTACAAAAAATTGTAGAAAAATACGGTTGAAAATTGCGGTTGGGATCATAATTGCAGTTAGGGTCTTTAAGGGTTTTGAATTTTACACTATGGGTACAAAAAAATTTAAGTGGCTTGGACTATTCTTGCTACTTTTTCCTCGAACCCTCCTTTAAGCACTTTGTTAAAGACTATACACTTAGGAACAATAAATTAAATGGTACACAGTTATAATGTCAATCCAATAAGCTCTTATTGCCATTCCATGTACCCATCAAGCTCCCATTTGAAATATATTTATAGACCAATAACTTGTTGTTATCACTCTCGTAGGAACACTACAACTTGCTAATCCTCTTATGCATATTATTTTCCAACTTTTTAACTCCAACAAGCTTGTTGTTACATATGGTTCCCTCATTGTAGAGCATCATAGTCATCAAATGTTGAAACCAAACAACATAAATCATGTCATTACCACCTTCTCTAAAAATGATATTTTCCTCAAGATTATATAGGGATATCCCTTACATAATCGATAACAAAATAATAACAAAATACTAACAAAACAAAACTTATTCTAGAATGTAGATGAGTCACTACTTCAATATCTTTTGGGCTTGACATTTAGTTGGGCCTTTAGGATTATAACACACTCCTATGATAAAAGAGGGTGTGCTAATAGCATTCCCAAATAAAACTAATTTGAAAGCAACCGTCCTTATATAACAAGCCCTGTAAGTCTGTAACAGATTTTCGGGTCGAATTGGCCCCATTAATTCAAACCGGGTACCCATACGCTTCATTTCAAACCGGGTTCGGTCAGAATATGAAAAACAAAATAAACCCTGTCTGTGTCTGAAACCGTGAGAGTAGAACTAGAAAGTAGAATCTGTGTAAAATTTTGAAAAGGAAAGTGCTTTTACTTCATAATAATCGCTTATCAACACACAATGGCTTCCTCAAACAATTCCATAGCAGAAAACAAGAAGAAAACAAAAAAACCACAACCCTCAACACCTACTAGTAAAATCAAAAAGGAAAAATCCAAAGAAAAGAAGAAGAATAACAACAACAACGAAGAGAACAAAAACAACATCAACAGCAAGAATAAGAAGAAGCTGAATTTCACCAACGGAAAATCTAAAGAAAAAGAAGTCAATGGAAAGAAACATCGTAAGAACAACAAAGACGATGACGAAAATGAAGAAGAAGCGAAAACGAACGTGTTTCCAATGAATCGAATAAGAACGATTTTAAAAGGAGAAATTAGCGATTTGCGTATTTCTCAGGAAGCTGTGTTGGCTATTAACAAAGCTGCGGTAGATTTATCAACATTTATGTATTTTTTGTTTGCTATAGTTTTTATTGATTATTGTTTATTTGTTATGTGTTTTTAATTCAGTGTTTGTGTTTTTTTTTTTTTTGTTTGTAGGAGAAGTTTCTTGAACAATTGGCGCAGGAAGCTTATGTTTGTACTGTTCAGGATCGTAAGAAATATCTGAGTTACAATCATCTATGTAATGTTCCTTTCTTTTTGTCCTTTTTTTTTTTGAGATGTTACATTTGTGCTTTTTGCTTATGTTGGTTGAAATTATGTGATTGCCTTTTTTTTATGATATATGTTTGATTTGATTTTTAATCAATTAGTGAGTTTAGGGTTAGCTAGTCTCATGAACACAAACACAGACACGACACTGACATGTCGACACCTATAATAATTTGAGAAAATGACATAATTCAATGTAATTATATGTGTCACTGTTGGACACCGACGTGTGTCCGGCAATGAGACATGCTTAACCCGAGGAGTGTCTATGCTTCATTGGAGGTTAGGGTTAGCTAGTCTCAGAAACACTGACACGTCGACACCGATAATAATTTGAGAAAATGACATAATTCAATTAATTATATGTGTCATTGTCGGACAGCGACGCGTGTCTGACACCGAGACATGCCTAATCTGAGGAGTGTTTGTGCTTCATAGGAGGTTAGGGTTAGTCTTCAAACAATGGAGTTGAAGTGCATTACATTTGTAACTGATTAACATCCATATTTCATTATAACTTATAGCTACAATTTGAAGTTTTTGCTTCTACAATTGCTTTTTAGCCTCAAATTATTGTTCAACTCGCGTTTACACGAATGTATGCAAAACATAAATCACTTTAAATTTAATTCAATTTTAGCCATAATCAGTTTTGTTTTACTGCATGTATCCGCTACTAAATTTTTTTGTTGCTATTGTAATCTATAACCTCATCCACACTAGTCAAAACCCTCGCCACACTAGCACTAGTCCAAAGCTAGTGACCTGTCCACTGTTAAAATTTGTATTTATATCTATATATCTATATTCTGGGAACTTAATGGATGTAACTATTAGATGTGCACATGTTTGTTTTCATGGTGATATAATATTAGATGTGCAACAAATTCAAGCTCAGCTTCTTTAATTTCACGGTAACAAACAAGACTCACTATCGTGCAGTGGAGGTGATTGGCCACACATCCAATGACCATAATTATAATATAATAAATGCTTTTTTGTTGAGTAGGCACTCGGCTTGAACAGGTGCAAATTGATGTGACAATCGATTATCAATCTTTTTACCTCTTTATGTACAGCTTTCTGTCCATTTATTGTATTTGACCATTTTCTACCTTGTGATTGGTCCTTTACCAGTTTTGTTGTGTTTTTCTGCAAACATGCTTGTCATGAACGACAATGTAATTATGGCTTGACATTGTTGTGTTGTAATTTTGAAATTGAACTGCGTAAGTAGAATTATTAGGCATTTGTGGTTTCACATCTGAGTTGAATAATAGGTGGGTGAGGTGAGTTTTTGATAGGGATTTGGCCTCTAAGGTTGGCGGTATCATGCATGTCTTGTTCTGGTACAGTGAGGCTTACAATCTAGCAGCTGACCCTAATCAAATCTAGTAATAGTAAATATTATGTGAATTCAGTATGTAGTTTTTTCCCTACAAAAATGTTATGCAATCTATTCAACCAGTAATGTTAAGCTATTAATTCACGGGCCTAGGAGGCATAGTTGATAATACACAAGGCAGAAAACATGTCGTGTGATGATATTAGTATCGATTCAGTTCATATTATATAGCATTTTGCATATTGAGTATTTCTCCAATGGGATGTGAAGTGTGAGGGATTTTCATTTATATACCATACACCAACACTTGGTCTAGAAACCTATATTCTGATCTACATGAAATAAAAGTAAACTATTATTAAGCTAGGCTTAAATGGCAGAGGTATGGTAATATTATTCAAATTCTAATATTTTTCCGCTGCTCTTTTGTGGAAAAGTCATTAATCTAACCCATGAATTAGGCACTGGCAGTTAATTCACTGTAAACCATTGTGTTGTTAGCTTGCTTTACTTCAACCTCTATCAATAAGAGCAACAGCGAGGAGGGTGAAATTGAAAATGGCACTTGGCAGTGTTAAATTTGAAAATATGAACAAAAGATTTCCCAATATTGACCTATGGTCTACTTTGTATGTCCATGGGAATGGTTCCTTGTGCATATTTATTTGGGTGCTTACTTGTGCATTAAGACCATTAAATATTTTCCAATTACTGATTAAACAATTGCTTTGTGTTTCAGCACGTGTTGTCAGTAAGCAAAGAAGATATGACTTTCTGTCTGGTAATTTCTTATCCCTGTTGAAATGCTATTCAGTAACCGTTGAAATATTTGAAGTTCACCTTTCCATGTATTTATTTAACACTAATTAAAAGAGTATATGCATTTCATTTGCTTGTTCAGATTTTGTTCCTGAGAAAGTGAAAGCCGAAGATGCATTAAGAGAGACAAACTTAAGAGGGAATAGAGGAGGTTAGGGAATGCAAAGTAAAATAGTCGAGAATCTAAGTCTGTAATTTTGTTTAATCTGTCACATTTTGAAATGGAAACATGAATCATGGTGAGTAATGCAATGTTTTACATGTCTGTAGTGTATTTACAGCTCCCATTCCCATTTGGCTTGATTGTTTTCAGTGATTCTGCATACTTAGTGCTTGACTTTGCTTTGTCAGCCTGCTGCATCTGTTATTTTCATTTAAACTTTCCATGGGAAGATAGAAAACATGTAGAGTTACTAATTACAGGGTGGAACCAACACTTAAGCTATGTTTGGATGCTTTTAGGTAGAGGGGAATAGAGAGAAAAGGAAGGGAAAGCTTATAATGGTATGAATGGGAAGTATTTCCCCTTCTCTTGGATGTTTAAGGAAAGGAAAGGCGGTGAAAAGTGCACATCCCATTTCCACCCTCCGAAAAAAGTTCCTTCACCCCTGTCCTGCTTTGTAGCCCCCCTTCTTCCAAAATCCTCACATTCAAACATAGCATTTTTTTCCCTACTAATTTAAAAAATGAATTAAATGCTTTAGTTGGTTTTTAGATGCTACATTTCTTTCTTTTGCCTAATATTTGTATCTTGGTCACAATTGTTTGCTAAGTGCTTTGAATGGTTACAAAGTCTTTTTGCGGATAATAGCAAGAAACTACATCTAAGCTTTAGAATAAAATGACTTTTTTCCACCCCGCAAATTGGCATTTTGGGTGTTTGTATGTGTTCAGTGGATCACCTCATAAATCAGCACTCACATTTTTTGTGTTTGCATGTGTTATTCAGTGTAACACCTCATAAATCAGTATCTTCGACCAGGTGTACCCTGTACAACGTTAACAGGAGTTAGACAATTAGTGCAGGGGTCTTCTAGATGAGTTTTTATGGGAAGTTCATTTTGTGTTAATTATTTACAGGGTCATGCTAACATCTAATGTGCTATAAGAATACATGTTAAGAATTTAAAGATAGTAATATTCTCTTAAAATTTGTTCAAACAAACTCAAATACACGGCAACAAAATAATGAGGAAAGTACCATTAGTAGTAGACAAATACTGTACGCTAATTGGTACTTCGTATGTACCCGGTATGGCACTTTACCGTTTTACAAGCAACCAATTTGAGAGGTGTTAATCCTTCTCGCTTCATGCACACTGTAAGTGTAAAGTATTATTGCAAATGCTGCTTCTTCCAGGTGCTGTTTTTGAGTTTCAAACAAATTCTATCGGTGGTTGGTAAACAACATTTGATAATGTCTGAAAGTACATAAGATGCAGATCTAAAACATAATGTCCATTGTTATCAGCCACATTGTCAACTGTAATGGCTACAAGTTCATTTGAGTTTCAGAATTCTTAGTAGTTTTTATTTGTTTGAAACATTCCATTTTCCAGCACTGGAAAGCTCATGTTTTAGGGTTTAAGGAAATTTCATTTTTATTGATTAACCAGTGATTAACCAGATAACCCTTCCTATATGTATCCTTTCCCTCCATAACTTGAGAATCAACACTCTTGTCCACCACCATACAATGTATTGTAATGAACTGCTAAACTAAAAGTTGGTTCTTGTCAACTCACTTTAACATGTTTCTATAAAAAGTACTGTCTAAAATCAGGTCTAGCAACCAATGTTATGAATTCAACCAGACCCAAAACTGTGATAGAGACTGTGGTCCAGATTGCAAGATTGTTAAATATCAATGATATGGCTTTCTGCAACCAATCTCTTAAATGAATGATAACTATTTGCTTGAAGTAGACCTTTCAACAGTTGTTACTGATGAGATCATAGTGCACAACGCAATATTTGAAAGCTGAATATTTGAAAGCGTTTAAATTTCTCTGAACAACCAAATTATTGATCAGTACAACAAATACTAACAATAATATCAATAAAGGGGTAAAAACTGTAAACAATGATACCTAAATTTTAACGTGGAAAATTCTCGATGTGAGAGTAAAAAACTACGATTTATGCTGACCAAAGAAATAACTCCATTATGATCAAATAGAGTATAAGCAATTTCTTCCTACTATATCTCTTGGAACCGACAAAACATTAATAATCACCACCTACGATGAAACTAACAACAAGAGAGTAAACAACCTCATAAATAAGTGAGTATTCCAAACTGACACAAAGAGAAGACAAAACTATTCAGAAAAATTATCTAAGTAACTAACAAAGTAACTAAAAAGCCGATCAACATACTTAAATTCCTTGTTTTTTTTTTTGGTCAAGTAGCTTAGCGGCTAGAAATTCCACCCTTAAGGTGGATAAGTGGGATGACCGGGGTTCGAACCCCGGCCCCTTGCATATAAAATGTGATGTCCAACCAATTGAGCCAAGCTCATGGGACACTTAAATTCCTTGTTTTAATAACCAGATTTTGTGATATATTAAGACGATAAAACAAATCATATTATGCATCAAAATAACACAGTTCTTAATGAAATTGAAATTGATTTGAATAGCTACTGATATATAGTAACACAGTTCTTTTTAGAAACTAGACAGTAAGAGAAATTTCTATAACCATTATCATCTGTTAATCCATCACTCTTCCACAACAAACATTAATGGCACAATAAACATAATCAGCAGAATCCCACAAGTAATAAACACCAACTAATAATGCATCGTAGTTCAGAGACTAACATCAACAGAGTTTATTCAAGTAACCAAAATCAAGTTTCTCACACAAACCTAATAATATCATGAAAACTTAATCAAAATGTATTTTAAAAGTAAAATTCTAGAGACTTGTTCCTTGTGTTTAGGGTTGGAAATGAGTCGAGTCGAGTCGAACTCGCTTAAGCTTGGCTCGACTCATTTATTTAACGAGCTTAATTTTCAACTCAAGTTCGACTCGTTTGGTTCATGAACCAAGTTCAACGAGTTAATTATCGAATCAAATCGAGTCTCGAACTATTTTTGAGTTGGTTCGGTTCATTGTCAGCCGTATTTGGGAGTATTATCACACTTAGGAAAATGTGAAACAATAACAAACCCACTATAAACATTTTGTTGTGCTTCCAAGACATGTTGTACACCACCTATAACAAAGTTTTCTCTCAATGCTAGATAAATTAACCGATGTGAGACTTAGTGTTAGTGTATAAATTGTGAAGTATCAAAGAAACAAGTATCACTTATGCTTCCAACGAGAAATATTATTCTTGAAGTGTTATTTAAAAATGATATATTCTGAAGTGTTATATATATATATAATCGAGTCAGCTCGTGAACCAAACGAGCCGAACTATATATAGCTCAAGTTCAGCTCATTTAATTAACGAACTTAATATTTAGCTCAAGTTCGGCTCATTTGGTTCATGAACCAAGTTCAACAAATCAATTGTCGAATCGAGTCTCGAACTTTGTTCGAGTTGGTTCGGTTCATTTCCACCCCTACTTGTGTTAGAAGCAATAATGCTCATTTTTTCTTCATTTATTGCCTCCTCACACACACACACACACACAACCACTTAGATCTCACTGTTTTTCCTTCCTTCCCAAGCAAACTATGTAGCCTTTGACACACTACCATTCATTGATGTATAAACATATGCTGAAAATTTAAGTTGCTAAAGAAACTTTTCACCAAACTTCAAGAAAAAAAACCTTTCATATTTACTTATATTTATACTACCTTGCCTCCATTACTCATTAACACACTCACTTCAAAAACCAACCTTCTATTTTCCACTCCTTTCTCACAAAATATGGTGATGATGAAACATCAAATTCTTTCTCTCCCACTTTTTGTAATGATTTTTTTCTCTTCCATTACCATTTTAGCTCAGAAAATACCTGCTCCGGCACCAGATGATGCAGGCCCAACAGACATTATCAGAATCCTCAAAAAGGCCGGAGGGTACACCACGCTAATCCGTCTTCTCCAGACAACACAAGTGTCCACCCAAATCGACTCTCAACTCTTAACCTCGAACGGTGGTATAACCTTTTTTGCGCCAAACGACAATGCCTTTTCGAGCCTCAAACCTGGTTTTCTCAATTCGCTTAGTGATGAACAAAAGAACAAGTTGATTCAATTCCACTTGTTACCTACATTTGTATCCACGACGAATTTCGATACTTTGAGCAACCCTGTGAGAACACAGGCTGGTGATGACTCTTTTAGGTTGGGACTGAATGTAACAAGTTCAGGAAACCAAGTGAACTTGACAACAGGTATTGTGAATGCCACAGTTGGTGGCACTATTTACACTGATCGCCAGCTCGTGGTTTACCAAGTCGACAAGGTGCTTCTTCCTCGTGATTTCTTCGTTGCTAAAACTCCTGCACCGGCTCCAGCTCCTGAAAAGGCTAAGGCATCGTCATCTAAGAAGAAATCTGCTGATAACGATGTAGTTGCAGGAGACGATGATTCTGCTGCTTCTGCTGCTGCTAGTGTGAAACAGCAGTGTCTCATGTCTGTTCCTGTTGCATTTGCTACAATTACAGTAGCATTATTCTCATGGTGAACAAGATTATATATCAAAGTTTGAAGATCATGCAACTGGGGAGGATTAATTGATCTACATTTTGCAGATTTATATATATAGTGCTCTTTTAATTTCAATGATTGTGTTGTTTATTTTTCTTTATTTCATATTTCTCATATGAATTGAGTCAGTTTGTATATGTATGCTGGTATTATAAGAAAAAATGAATATATGCAAAATTAAGAAAGCTTCATATGAAAAAATATGAATTAATTCTAACTAGTGTTCCCGGGCACTAGTTAAGAAAAAATTCTTGAAAGTTGTGTATTCTATTTTTTAATAATATAAAGAAATGATATTTCCCATGCAAAAATTACTTGTTTTAGTTACATTAACTAGTGCCGTGCCCCGGTGTGTTAGCATGACCCTGAAATAATTAAATATCTAGAACTTATCTCAATGATGTTTTTCATGATTTTGCACAAGATCACCACTACAATATGCTAAAATCTAGATATATGAGAGTAGGAGTGAGGTGAATTGATTCTAAGACCAATTATGTATGAGATTCTGTATGGTATTTGTTTAACTACCCAAATTTGCAATCTTAAAATGTTCCATGTCTAAATATAACTATGTAATGATACAAAGTAAGTGACAATATGAGTGGTGGTTTACTTTGATTATGTTGAATGTTTTATTTTTGTTAATTCAGCTACTTTAGAATATTGGTTTTCTTGTGTTTATATTGTGATTTCATATATATGAATTGGGGATTAGAGTCCTTGTTTACTTTATGAATTTACTAAACACTAAGTACAAATTTGTTGCTTTATATTTGTTGGGTCAAAAGGGGGCGGTCGGGGATCATCTACATTGGATTCAAGAACAACTGCACAAGTGAATTGGACACCACATTTTAACCGAACACCTTAAGGTGTTAGGTTTATGGGTCCTCTCACTTATAAAGTGTTCAACCTCCACTTTTCTAAGCAATGTGGGACTTAACACCCACACTTGCCACAACAATCTTCCCCTCAAGTGTGAGTCCATCCATACCAGGATATGCTCCCCTCAAACGGAAGCTTTCTTCATTCATACACTTGTACTTGTACTGCTGTTGTTACACTCAACGGGACCCGCCGCTTGACCACCTTTATCGGAAGACTTTCGATACAAGGAGCCCGCCGCTTGACCACCTTTATCGGAAGACTTTCGATACAAGGAGTCAGTCGAACCCTTTGTCGAACCAAATGAATGAAAAATGCATGAATGAAGCTCTTAAGGGATTTCATCATGTGATTATTGCGTAGTTACAATTCTTTTATTTTTTGTATTAACTCTCCGTTTTACGGGGGGAAAGGGGTGGAACACTACAATTCTGTTAGAGATTAGTTAATTTGTTAATCACAATACAACATTTATGGTCTATGGCAGCGGCTGAAAACCGTTGCCTATCCTGATAAAACCGTTCTCTTCATTTTCGGCAATGGTTTTTCTGGATGACTTTAAATAGTGTTGTAGGATGTATAAAATGTCGTAGTGTCATTTCATAATTAACTCATCTATCTATATAAAGAGCATTTTCACCATAATTCTTAGTTGCATTGCAATCTTTGATTATTTGTTTTTTGCTTGGTTTTAATTTAGTGACATTAATTTATTAAGAGTCTTTGTTGCATTTCACTTTTTCTTTTTTAATTGTATTCTTTCTTGTCTTTCATGATACAAATATATTGATCGTGGTTTTTCATGTATGTACGCAACTATTGCAATTTTAATAAATGTGATGATAAAGAAATATATTTCAATAGAAAATCAATTGAATAAAATCTATTTTCCGATGTTATTTGAAGAAAACCCCTTCTGTTTGTTGTTGGTAGAAACAAATATTTCTATTATTGTTTATAAAGCAAGCAGATAAATTTAATATAAACACCATCAGTTTTTGAATTTTTGGAACTAAAATATAAACTTTGGTAAGACCTAAATGTGTTTGAGTGCATATTAGAGAACTTTGATTTGAATGTTGACCTTATAAAAACTTATGACATGATTATTTTTTTTGGTATTAATCCTCCAATTTTTAAGGGAAGGGGGTTTTGATATCATAACTTCGATAATCTAAAGTTCGGCCGCGAGATAAATGTAGTTTGATAAAAAATTATTATAACATGTATTTTAGGTTAAACTCTTTTCAATGATAAAAGGTACCAAGTGGTCAAAACAAAAAACACAAGACTTATTTTCATGCCTCATGTCTCCCATGATTTCCACCAAATAAGAAAACAAAAGCTTCTTCACTAATTAAAAAATGTCACATCATCTTTCTTTTGTCTTTGACTACTCGTACTATTTAGCACTTCTGATAAAATACATAATTAATCTTCGATAGAATAATAATAATAATTATTAATTCCCTAAAAAAGTTATTAATTAGTCTTTATAACTATATATCTCCTTTATTTAAATTAAAGTAGCTTTATTATATCTTCTAGGAGGAAACAAATGTTAGAAAGAATACTTGCATATATAATAATATGTTTTCTAGCTTGTCTACAAAATGGAAAAGCTATGTATATAAACCAACTTTTAAAGTAAATTATAAAAGTATAGACATTATGTATGACGTATAAATAAAAGAAAAATTACACTTAGTGGTAACATAATTATTTTTAATCTGCATAGATAAGTATCATCTGACATATATTATCAACGCAATGCCTATTAATTTCATCTACTATACAATCATCATCAGAATTGCAGGAAGTAGGAGCTGCATTGTCAATAAAGAAAGTTACTAAATGGCCATATATAATACGTTGTATAAGATAAATTGGAAAAATATGTGAAAATGGTGTGAAAAATAACATACAGACATTTTATTTAAAGCAAAAATTAGAGTGAAATGACATCAAATTGACATTTCAACGTTGGTAACTCTAAACTATCACATATAAATTTATTAAAATAAAAGAAAATGATGAAACAACCAGCCTTTTTTTCTTTTTTGGTATTCACCACAGTTTAATCTGATTCGGAGTCAGTTCTAGCATCAAGTGATTTCAGCCCCTCCCAATCGCAGTTGCAAGCCAGTTTATTTTAGCTTTAAGAAATAATTTTTACTTTGTATTTTAACAATAAATTTTATGATAACTTAATTAAAAATAGTAAATTGTTATTTTATAAATTAAAAAGGGTGATTTTGACATTCAGTAACTTAAATATCCATATTTGAGATTTTAGTTTAATAAAATTTACATTTTAAAAAAAATGATATCTCAAAAATGAATTTTATGAAAAACTATTTAAAATTAGGGGTCACAAAGTGGGCAAGTTCGCCTATTTAGACTCATCCCGCTTAACACACCACCAAATCAACAAATCTAACATAGTTAACAAATTCAACATAATTAGAACCTGAAGGAATGGCACCATTGTAAATCAAACATTAAACAAGTCTCAAAGTATACACAAATTCACTAATATATATATATATATATATATATATATATATATATATATATATAGGGAGTGTATATGGTGAGCTGAGAACTAATAATTATTATGAGAAACGAGAACTATTAAAAATAACCATTAGATTTAATTGGCGTATTAGATTAAAATTATCTCACTCACTTAAAACCTCATGTCATGGCAGAAAAACCCAAACCCAGGAGATCCACCGGAACCAAAGTCCAAGTCAACGAGTGAAATCCGAGTTGACTGGGTTTCGGTGACACCCGAAACTATGGGTGTGGGTTTGGGATCACTCAAACCCACACCCGAAACCCACACACCCACCCATATATGTAAAATTACTTAATTAATCATAAGCATATATAAGTGTCAAAATTAGGGTTCACATTTTCATTAACAGTTCACACGAATCACTCACTCAGCTACTTGAACACCTCCTTCACCTACTCGGTCACTTCACTCACTATGTAATTTAATTACTAATGTCACCCAAACTATGTTAATTTCTTATGTTGAACTATGTAATTTAATCACTATGCTACATTTTGCATTTTATCAAAAAGAATTCAGGCCGAGTTTTGGCAGATAATTAATTATGCGTGTTTTTGTTGCGGTTTTGGGTGGAAAAACCTGAACCCAATGAGTGTCGCTGTGAGTTTTGATTTGTCAGCCATACATCATTTGGGTTTGAGTTTAGATGATTGTTTTGGGTGTGAGTTTGGATACTGTAAAACCCTCACCCATGACACCCATTGCCATCTCATGTGATTTTATTTGAACAAATAAAAAAATCTTTCTATATATAGTTAATCTTTTCTAGTTTATGTTTATAATCTTTCCAAATTTATTAATAAAGCTCCCTCCAAAACTTACCAATCTTTTGGCCACTTCATACCAAAACCTACCCGAACCATTTAAAGGGGTCGAAATCAAAACTTCCAATCAGCCCACAAAAAATAACAGGTTAAACGGACCGACCAGATAAATCGGGCCCGGTTTGTCACCCCTATTTAAAATGATTACATACTAAAACGACATTTTAAGAAAAACTATTTAAACTAATTTCTCATTTGAAGTTTTTGTAAAATAAAATGAAAAAACCATTTGATAAATTTTTTAACAAGTAAGCATACACTATATAAACCATTTTTTTTAAAAAAATTAGAACAAACAAGTTCATAACTTGAGAAACTAGACCAAAACTTGTTATAGCAATATTATACACCAAGTGAGGCGTTAAAAATCTTACTTGGAGGTGGAAAACCAAATGGGATACCAAAGACATTGTTTACAATGAGAAATAGAGAAAGAAAGATGATGAAAGTATAAACAAACATGATATTTTGAACCATATATATTTTTCTCATTTGCATGTAAGTAATATAAGCTTTTTATTGCTATATATATATAAGCAATAATTTCATGCTTTTAACACTTAGAAGTTGCTAGAAGTCATTTATAAACTTTCAATTGATTTTAAATGTCTCTAATCAATATAGGAAGGGATGACAAAAAAATCCATCTGTGGATAAAATACGCCACGGGTATGAGACGGATAACTTAATAGATATCCGCAGATAAAATAATTGGATATTTCAATTATCCGTATTTTTTAATGGATACGAATGCGGGTTTAATATTATTTGTGTCCGCGAATATCCATACCCGCTAATAAATTAATAAAAGTATTTAAATGTCCCTGTTTAAATATAAACTCTAGTATATAAAAATACAGTCTTCTTGTATTTTTATGTTTTATCTTCATATTAAATAGAGAAAACTTCTCATGTTCTTTTTTCATTGAGGTAAAAAAAATCTTCATCTTCTTACAATTTTTCATTTACGATAAAAGTAAAAATCCTAATTTGCAATTTCATCCATGAATATCTGTAAATATATCCGTAAATATCTATAAATATTGGCGGATACCTCAAAATCCATGGATTACCCGCTTAGCAGATATCCGCATGAATATAGAGCGGACACAAATATCATAGTATCCACCTCCATGATATCCATTTATATCTCTATTCTAAGTTCACAATTCATGAAAATCAATTAATGGTTTAGTTTAGTTGAATTCATAAATTTATGTATTACTAGAACTTTGACCCGTGCGGTGCACGGGTCTAATTAGCCGTAATATGAAAAGTTAAGATATAAAATTTTTAACACTAAAATGTATATAAAAAAGTTGAGTACCATTAGATAAATATTAGTACTTCTTTATAGACTATATTGGAAGTTTTATTCGTATTTTCACTCTCTTCGTCGATAATCAATATTTTTAATCATTCTCTTTAAATAACTATTGAAGTTGCAACAAACAACTGATCATATAAAAACATTGTCATCCTTAAGAGATTGTCTTTGACTCTTATTAATATAGTCATTGCAAAAGAAAAAAATTAAAGGGATGCGAGTTCGATTCCCATGCTAGACAAATTTGTATTTTTTTTTTTAATATAATGGACCACACGAAAAAAGAGAAAAATTAAGAGGAAAAAAAAACAGTTTAGTGTTAGTATTTCGGAGCAAATTTAGAATATAAAAGATATAATAATAATAATAGTAATAATAATAATAGTAGTAGTAGGAAACTAATTATGATAATAAATATTTAACATGGTGAGTTAAAAGTTGTGTATTCGATTCTTGATGAGGTATTTTTTAACATTTTATTTGAATTAATAATAATAATAACAATGATAGGAAGCTAATAATAATAAATATTTAACATGGTGAGTTAGAGGTTGTGAGTTCGAATCTTGGTGATGTATTTTTAACATTTTATTTGAATTAATGTTAGGGTAAAATGAGAGATAAAATGAGCGGGAAAAAAATTAGGGTTAAAAATAGCAAAACGGAACAAGCTTATAATATAAGAGATATATACTAAAAATAATCAAATATGAGAGTTGAATTGATGACCCTTTACAATTACAAAATAATGTTCACGCAATTTAAAAAAGTTCACAACAATTACAATTAAATTTTCAAACCCCCATAATTTTTCCCTTTAATTAGTTCACTCAATTCATCAATTACAAATATACCTCACATTAAAATATTAATGATCAATAGAGTTCGGTATAAAAAAAGTAAAGGCTTAAATGCAGTTTTACCCCTCTATTTTGACTGTTTCAGAATTTTGACCCCCTATTTTAATACTCGGAATTTTACCCCCTCTATTTTTACAGTTTCTAAATTTTACCCTCTATTTTAAAACTCGGGATTTTACCCTTCATATTTTATAATTCTTTGGATTTTGTCCCCTCTGTAATATTAGACTCATATTTGCTTATATAGTAGTGTTGTGTTATTATCCACCTCACTAATTATTTATTATTAAACATTATCTTATTATTTATTTTTGAATGAAAAAATTACTAAAAAAATTCTGAAAAATGACAAAAAAAAGAAAAGAAGAGTAAATAGATTAAAAAAAACCAAAAAAATACTATAAAAACGCCCTAAAAATATCCATTAAAAAGACAATAAAATTAAAATACATAGAGTGTTCATTATGCACCTACAAAATTTTGGATAACCATTAACATAATTTTATTTTAAAAACAATGGCTATCCAAAATTTAGTAATGTCAATTTTTGGTATTTTTTTGTCATTTTTCATAATTTTTTAATAATTTTTTCATTAAAAAATAAATAATAAGATAATGTTTAATAATAAATACTTAGTGAGGTGGATAATAACATAACACATCAGCACTGCCACATAAGCAAATATGAACCTAATATTATAGGGGCAAAATTCAAAGAATTATAAAATAGCGGCGGTAAAATTCCGAGTTCTAAAATAGGGGGTAAAATTTCGAAACAGTCAAAATAGGTGGGGGGGGGGTGGGGGGGGGGGGAATTCCGAGTTTTAAAATAGAGAGTGTAAAATTCCGAAATAGTCAAAATAGAGGGTAAAACTGTATTTAAGCTACAAGTAAAATACAAATATGTTGTGTGTATCCTTTCAGCTCACTTAATTGATCACCCAAAATTACTAAAATATATACTTTTGGTGATCATCAAAGTCCATTATTTACTCCTCAAACACAACACATCACTCTTCCGTCAAAAACATAAAAATAAAAGTCCATTATTTTTTTAATTAAACTTCATTCTACTTTCTATTTATCATTTAGCCTTTCGTAATAAAAAGAGAAAAGGTTGAAAAGAGGTGATATTAGATTTATCATTTGCCCTTTCGTTGGATGATGTTTGCTTTTTTTTTGTTGACAAAATTTCATATCAAAGTAAATATTGATATAAAAAGTATAATATGTGTAAATTGTATATATTATTTTTTTTAATTTTTTAGTTCACTCAAATTTGATTATTAGTTCAGTTCACCAATTTATTTATTTGTAATTGTTGTGAACTTTTTTAAATTGCGTAAACATTCTTCTTCTTTTTTTGACAAAAATAAATTTAATTCATTGCATTACTCAAAAGTTTTTTTTTTTTGAAGCATTACTCAAAAGTTATTAAATACAAAGATGGTAGAAAATCAAAAGTTTGTCCCATAAGTGTAGCTCAAATGGTAGCTACCGGTGACATTATTGGAGTGGTCGGGGCTCGAACCCCGGATTCCACGTTTCTCCATATTTAAATGTGCGAGTCTTGCCATTTAGGCTACTTAACAAAAAAAAAAGAGTATAAATGACCGCCATAAAAAATATGTGAATAACCATATTCGCTTGACGCTGAACAAACTTAACCACAGAATTGAAATTACTAAAAATCATCCTCCTAATATTAGAAACAATAGAACCATACTCACCTACACCTCCCTTATTTGCAAGGATACCATCAACATTAGTTTTTGGCACAAAGAAACAAACACGTTGTTGTCCTACTGACCGGAAAATGGTCCTTAATTTGAATATTTTTCCCTAGTAGAGGGTGAACCTCCAGAGAGAGACTCGATCAAATATACCTTAGATGGGTGAACGACAACCATTTCATGATGATACATTTAAAGTCAGATTATCTGTTAACTCAAACTAGTACATTGTGGGAAACATAACATTTGAAAAATGTATTAAGTTGGCTAAATAAATATATTTATGGGATGACTAAGTATAATATCTCAAAAGTTCTCATGGTGGTATTATAATTGAAGATTCTGCCACACCACAACATGAGAAGAAGAAGGTTATAGACCTGACGGGTGATGGTGCAAAAGCTCAAGATGATAATTTTGTAGAAGAAACAGTTGATCAGACACATGATTAGATTAGTTAAAAATCACATGTCATTAGACTAACCCCTTTAACTGTTATGGACGGGCTAATGCCCAACACATATATAGAGGCCCAAGATCACCAGATATGCTCACCACGTGGCCTTACACGACTACAGGGTGACTTATGACTACAGATGAAGGTTTGTGGTTCTAATACATGCATGTTCAGCATGTATAAATGACACTCTAGGAGATATATGTTGTTGATCCTATGCACATGGGGACCCCACTATACGGTAACCCTAAAATATTTCTCTCTCTCTCTCTCTCTCCCTCCCTCCCTCCCTCCCTCCCTCCCTCCCTCCCTCCCTCTCTCTCTCTCTCTCTCTCTCTCTCTCTCTCTCTCTCTCTCTCTCTCTCTCTCTCTATATATATATATATATATATAAGCATTCATACACTCATTCCAAGGTATGACGTATGCGTCTCCAATTTAGTATTTCCCTTACCTCATTCAAATACTTACTCGAGCGTCGGAGTGCTAACATTTTTGCATGTACCTTTCCCTTTCAACATAAAGAAATCATTCCAATCATCATCACATCGAGACCTGACCGATTGTCATCACGATCACAACATTCCTTTCTGAACACGCAGTCATTAACCGCTTTTGTTTTTATTTTATTTTTATTTTTATGCAAAGTACAATTAGAGTCCAAAATGTGTATATGATTATTCAGATTAAAAATTGTATGTCATTAAACTAACCACTTTATTTTTTAATGTAAATTGGTTAGAGTTCAAAATATAAATACCTACTCAGATTTATATATATATATATATATATATATATTAATCAATTAAATGATATTTTGATAGGTCATTTTTTATATATTTGTTATCCATGTGCAGAGGAGGCAGTTTTGATTACACTCTGATTTGGTTAAAGTTCGCAGGTTATCTAGCGAACCAGTCTAGGGGTTTTCATAGGTTAACCTGCTAGTCAATTTGTTACATAAAAACCATGAATAATAATTAGAGCCGTCAAATTAGGGGGCCAAACACATTTGGGGCCTACCCCAATATGAAGGGGGCCCAAATATGATAAGTATAAATAGGCCCCCTTTTATAAGGGCCCCAAATATGTTAAGCCCCCTAAATAAAAAGTAGGACCTAAGGCCTAAAATGAGCCCCAAGTTCTCAATTTTTCTGGAACCAAATTTCTAATTTTTTTTTTGCAAAAAAGTTCCGGAAAGTTTTCGGGAAAAAACCTCGAAATTTTTTCAAGAAAAATTTCTGGACTTATCACGAGAAAAATGTTTCGGAAAGTTTCGGGAAAAAATCCTCGAAATGTTTTCAAGAAAAAATTATTCGGAAAGTTTTCAGGTCGAGAAAAAAGTTCTTGAGTTATCTCGAGAAAAATGTTTCGGAAAGTTTTCGAGAAAAAATCATCGACATTTTTTCGAGAATATTGTTCTAGATTTATCTCAAGAAAAAAAGCTCCGGAAAATTTTCGGGAAAAAAACCTCGAAATTTTGTCGAGAAAAAAGTTTCAAAAAGTTTTCGGGAAAAAATCCTCGAAATTTCTGGAGTGATCTCAAGAAAAAAATTTCGGAAAGTTTCCGGGAAAAAATTCTCGAAACGTTTTGTAGAAAAAATGATTCGGAAAGTTTTCAGGTCAAGAAAAAAGTTTGAGTTATCTCGAGAAAAATGTTTCGGAAAGTTTTCGAAAAAAAAATTTCAGAAAGTTTTCGGAAAAAAATCATCGAAATTTTTTCGAGAAAAAAGTTCTTGAGTTATCTCGAGAAAAAAAAAAAGATATATGTTTACTTTGTTTTTAAATTTTTGTGGGCCAATAATGAGCCCCATAAGGGGGCCAAGATTCAAACTAAATAATATGGGGCTGGGCTTAAAAAAAAAAAAAAGCAAATCTACTAAAGGGGGGCCTAATATTTTGGGGCTTATAAGGGGGCCAAAAAATGGGGCCTTTTAATATGGGGCCTATTTGACACCTCTAATAATAATGGGAAAGACATTGCTTAACGAAATATATTTATTGATTTTTCATTACAACTAAAAGTAAAATTACATTAAGATATGTTTATTACAACGTAAAACAAACTAACATACATTAGATAGAAAAAGTACATTAAAATAGGTTTAAATATGAAAATGGTCCCTGCAATTGTACCTCCTTTTGATTTTGATCCCTGTAAAATAAAAAGTTTTATTTTAGTCCCTGCAAAATCTCAAAATTTTTAAAAAAGTCCCTGAGTTGAATTTTCTGCAAAATCTCCAATTTATGATAATTTGGCAGATGTTGACTGTGTTACTTTGCTGACATGAATATTTTAATTTATATTTCCATTTAACTTTTCATTTTTTATAAAAATAAACTTATAATAAAAAAAAAGAATTTAACCTAAAAAGACCAAAATTAGGGTTTGTATAGCTGTCAACAGAGATTGTGCAATCGACGGCGGAATCGCGTAATAGCTCTCAACACCTGGTTCTATTATCAAACAAAACATAAGAGAAGAACAATCGGTGGATGAGGTTGTTGTTGATGATGGTGTCATTGTTGTGTGGGTTATTTTTTTTTATATCAAAAGTTGTAACTAGATCACGGGTGATTAGGGATTGTGATAAAGGCATTAGTGTCTTCTTTCCATCTTGAAAATCAATTTGAATCTCTTTCTTTCACTGTTGTTGGAATAGTTGTGGGGATTCGTCTTTTTCTCTCTTTTTGTTGAAGATGAAGATGAATTTTTGGATTTTAAGCTCTTTATTTTATAGGATTTTCCAATTTTGATTTAAGTAAAAAAGTTTTTAATTAAAAATGTTAATTATTATAAATAATAAATAATTGAGAAGTTAAATAAAAATGATAATTTATATTAAAAATGAAATGCTTAAAGTCACGTCAGTATCTGCCAAATCATTATAAGTTGGACATGTCAGCAAAAATTTTAGGTCAGGGACCATTTTAAAAGTTTTGAGATTTTGCAGGGATTAAAATGAAATCAAGGCATAATTACAGGGACCGTTTTCATATTTAAGCCTTAAAAGTAATAGAACAATACCGACAATGACGTATCTTCCATCAACATCTTCTAGGAGTGAAAAATGGTGGAGATTAGGCTACCACTTTTGGGGATGCAAAATTCAATGATCCCCTCTAAGAAATTCGGAATACAAGGTGATGCATCCCACCAGGTTAGTCATAACATGTCCCTCGTCGATTAGCATAACGATCTCGATCATCATAATCAAAGAACATAGATAATAAGATCGTTATCACTTACCGACGATGGACAATTAATGCGGAATAAACGAAATAACTAAGAGAAATTATAGAATAAATGGGAGAAGAGAAATGAGAATGAGAGTAAAGAAAAATTTCAATTTATAAAATTTTCGGTTGCATGTGATTGGTCGAATATCTTGAAAACTGTAATTTATTAAAATATTTTCATTTGGATGAGGAAATGGTAATGGTAGCAAAACGGTCACATTTTTGCAATTCTTGTTACTTAAGGTGTGAACTTTGTTCACAATGTAAGTAGTGGCGGGATATTTTGGTAATTTTATAGACCGTGGAAAGTAAATTTCATAATAAAAAAACACAACATATCATATCACTAATTTTTTAGTTAAAAAATATGATGGATCGATGAAAATTGTTATAATTTAAAATAAAGGACCTAACATGTAAAATGATAAAAATAAAAGGACAAACCCTATAATTATGCAAAAATAAAAATTTCACGAAAAAACTGTAGTAGGTTTTGTGTGAGGTATTCTTACATAAGCACAAAGGAGTTTGACACAAATTTAGATGCCCACACATATATTTTTCAATGTGTTTTTTTATGAATGACAAAGATATATATATATGGACCAAACTTTTGTACAGTTCCATAAGTACAGTTTTTACTGTACTAGATACATGGAGGTAGTTATTTTAATTTAAAAGTAATTTTCTCTTATTTTTTTAAATTAAAACAAAATGAAAAACTGCCTTTTTGTGTGATGAACAACAAAAAATGCATCTAAAGAAATGCATATAAGTTTTGTCCTATATATATATATATATATATATATTGTAGTACCCCAATTTTGTCCCAATTTTAGATGCGCACACACATATATATACAGAACAAGAAAGAAGAGAGATCAAGAGAGACAGAGATGAGAGCGTGAGAGGGAGAGAATGCCGACGATGGCGGCATGTGCCGGAACCGTCGCTGGCGGTAGTGGAGAGCGCGAGAGAAAGTTTGGAGAAGTACGTATTCTGCAAATCCTGGTCTTTGGGTTTGTTTTCTTATATTGTTTTGTTTTTATTTATTTGTTATTTAGTATTTGTCTATTTATTTATTTTTGTTAATTTGGACTGTTTGTTTGCTTTGGGTTAAAACCCATTTATTAGATTTGCACCCCTTTAATCTATTTGCTACTAATAACTAAAAATGCCAAAAAGTAATAAAACACAAAAATACAAAAATATAAAGTTGTTATTTTCCTTTTAAATCACTGCACATCAAATAAATTTCCCAAACAAAATACTCAAATGAAAAAGGATTGGTTTGGTGTATGTCTTTCCATTTCTCGGATTATTTGGATTCTTGGTGTATATACCTCGCAGTTCAAATAATCGTCATTCCATAAACATATCTATTTTTCAAAACATAAAAATAAAATAAACTCAACTCGTCAAACCATTTTTGCCATTGCGCAATAAAAAAAATCAAACTTTATTTCTTTTGCGCCCGTGTGCGCTTATTTCTTTTTCTTAAACGGATATCATCGCCCAAGTGCGAGTCCGTCTTTTTTTCAAGCAAACTTTTTCGTCCAAGTGCGAGTGCATCTTTTTAATTAAGCAAACTTTTTCGCCCAAGCGCGACCAAACCTTTTTCATAAATAAAATCAACCAATAAACAAGCATTTTCTACCGAGAACTACGTGAGCTTTGAATTTCCCATTGCACCTGGGAATACGTAGGAGCGAGATTCAACATCTTGTCAAGCTCAATAATAAAAAACTAACATTTTCCACCTTTTGTATGTACACAAATAAAAAGCAAAACATTAATAAAAAGCACACAAACAAGTTAAAGAACATCTTTTTAACCCTAAGCTAAGAAGAAGGTTCCCGTTGAGTACAACAGATGTGAGGGGTGCTAATACCTTCTCATCGCATAATCGACTCCCGAACTTGGAAATGGTTGCAATGACCATCTTTCCGTTGTTTTCAAGGTTTTATCGATATTTTCCTTTTCCCTCAAGAATAAATAAAGTTCGGTGGCGACTCTGTGTTTCATTTCGAGTGTTTGTACGCTCGAGCGTTTTTCGAGGCGCTTTATATATATATAGAAGAGGTTACAGAACACAAGAGAAAAAACAAAACAAAGAGGAGGTTTTGAATGTTGATTCTTCTTCTATTTATTTACACGTAAAAGTAGTAGGTTTTGAATTAAGCATTGAATATTCTTCTATACATTAGCACGTAAAGTTAGTAATTAAAAAAATTGTCATTCAACGTAGTGGGAGGAGAAAATAGTCCATGTGATAGGAAGGATATATGCTAATTATCAACAAAGAACTGTGGTCGAGGGATTAAATTAATTGTTAAATAGAGACCATTTAATTGATTTTAATAATTTATTAAGGACTAAATTGGTGATTTTACTACGGTCTTCGTATGTGATTTCACTTTACATCGTAATTGGGGTCCGATAGCATCAAGTTGTGTTGTCTACAATTTGGAACCTTTGTGAAGTGTTTGAAAAAAAGAAGCTTCTTAAGATATTTAATCTGTCTTACTCTTTAAGACGATTTTACCTTCTTTTTTTAGATGTTACTTAATGATTTGGTCGGTAATTTGTTTAGTTTGATCGAAGTTTATGAATATTACATTTTATTATGATGATTTAGTATATTCTAGCTTTTAAATTAAGTTGAAACTTTAAATTATTGAAGTGTATTTATAATATTATACAAGTATATATACGTCGTAAATATAAATATAATATTATTTTAATATGAGGTAAAATCGATGATTGTACGTTTTTATTTTACGTTTCGATTTTTCCTAGACAAAATAATTTAACAAAAACACTCGATTCTGACAACCTTAGTCCTACTTGATAACTATACCAACAAGTTATCAATTCTTTATAAGAAATGAATATTCAATTTCCAAAATTTTGAGCTTGTTGAACAAGGCAGATTGACCAATTAATTTAATTATATCTATATAAAGACAGACAGATTAATCAACTTATAAGATAACACAAATTAATTAAAATGGCAGAGGTGAAACTACATGGATTTTGGTATAGTCCCTTTACTTTGAGGGTAGTATTGACCCTTAAGCTAAAAGGTATACCATATGAGAACATAGAAGAAGATCGTTTCAACAAAAGTCCTCAACTTCTTGAATACAATCCAGTGCACAAGAAAACTCCAGTTCTTGTTCATGATGGAAAACCTCTTTGTGAGTCTATGATAATTGTTGAATATATTGATGAAATATGGCCACAATATCCATTGCTTCCTATTGATCCTTATGAGAGAGCTCAGGCACGGTTTTGGGTTAAATATGCTGATGATATTGTAAGTTTAATAAAATTTTATGCATCTTTTAACCTTTTTAATTCTGAATTCTTGATCATTTTCACTCATTTTCTTAATTCACTTGGTCTACTTTTACTTAATTAATTGATTGATGATACCTAATAGTCGACATTTTTTTTCTCCATACACATCAGACATAAATCAAACTTCTGACCACATGCTTAAGGAGACTAAAATTCTTAGCACCTAGACCAATTAATTGTTGGTCCTATTGATAGTCGACCTCGACATTTAATAGTATTTATAAAATGTTTTATGTACATACGTCCAATTAGTTTTGAATTTTTTTATACGTTTCTATGGATTCCATCTACTTGATAGAAACTTTTAATCTTAATGATTAAATTTGTAAAATTCAATATTTATTATGAGTTATTAAGCATAATAACTCTATAAATACCCTCAAGATTAGACACACTCTCAATATTTTTTTAAATAAACTAAGAGAAATTATATTAAAACAAAAGGCAGCCCCCTCAAACACAAGTTGTGTCGGAGAGAAACTGAGAAATAGTCTTATACAAGAGTTGAGCTACACTAGCCAGAAAAACTATAAAGAGATTATATAAGAGCTTGAAAGCAGCATAAATGGTTCTCACTTTCGATATATATCGCATAATTTTTTGTGTAATTTTTTTTCAGTAATCAATTTATATAATAGTGGCCCACCCTAACTTTTTAGTCTAGCTTTGTCATTGCACACATCCTTAATTTACACCCACATAAAATTCTCACTTGATCTATCTCTATATATATGATGATATTGCTTTAAATTTCAATATATATGATAATCATATATTGGGGTCAACTTTTAAAGATTCCTGCAGTTGGTGCACTCTTCAGTAGTAGAGATGTTGAAGAGAGGAAGAATAATATAGAGAAAATTTGGGAACATCTTAAAGTTGTTGAAGAACAATGCTTTAGCTATGAGAAGAAATTATTTGGGGGAGACACTATTAACATTGTGGACATAGCTATTGGATCAACTATGAAGTTTCTTGTAACTATTGAAGATATCATTGAATTGAAGATCCTAGATGGAGAGAAATTTCCACACCTGTATTCATGGTTTAATAATTTCAAGGATACCCCTATCATCAATGAAAACCTCCCTGATCAAGAAAAAATGGTAGCTTCTATCATTAAAGTAATACAAAAGTAGTTAATTAGCATGTTCTTAAGAAAAAAGGGAGTTTATATGATGTGATAATAAAGCACATTTATGTTAATGTGTAATCTTTTTATGTGTATGCTTCTTTATGTTACCAATTACTTGGATTGGGTTTGTAGTTTGCAAATAAAAGTAGCCACTAGGTTTGTTCTAGCGGTCAGAGTTTTAGGTAATATACATGAGGTCCTGAGTTCGATACTCAACTCTATTGTAAACAAAAAAATAAAAATATAAAAGTAATAAATTTCTAAGTTAGTTTTATTTGTTTTGATTTTATTTTTAGTTTGAAATATGTTTATGTTTAGAAAAATTGATATTTAAAAAAATGATAGTCAAAAAGTAGAGTATTTGAATATTACACATAGTCAAAGTGACAAATTGTGAATAGTATCTATGGGCTGCTAAATGATAAATTTGGACCAAAACCTGTGAGTATATTTTTTGACTTAATAAACTTTTTCTTGGGTTGAGGTATCTAGACTCAATAAACTATGACACTAAGATCCATAAGCAGCTCGTCTGTACAAGATGTGTAAAGCATGCGTAGCTCATGTCACTTTTGCGTGCAGATCAAGTGGAGCTGGAATGTGTATAGCTCACATCACTATGTTCCTTCGTACGAGACACATGGCAAACCAAGACGATGTTACAACAACTTACATAGTTAAACTAATGATTGAACTCAATGTGACTTGAATGACCACATTAAGCTTGTCGTGATGGAGGTTGGACTAACCATAACCTGAATGGTCTAGGTGAGCTAAACATGTTGAAGGTGGAGCTCGTGATTGAGTTGAGTTGGGTTGGAGATGGAACTAAACATGCTAAAGGTGGAGCTGGTAATTGAGTTGAGCTGAGCTAGAAATGAAGCTCATAGTCGAACTTATGGGCACGCTAAAGTGAAACTCACGATGACCTGAATGGTTAAAGTGTAGTAGATTGCATATGGTATGATCCTCCATTCTAGTCCCCTATCTACCAAGCGCCGAGTCTATTAAGACATAGACATTTGTTCTTCGTCAAACGACTTATATCGGTCCATTGACATTAGACCTTATAGATATACACATCAAAATTGCAGCAGCAGTTACTTGCTATTTCCAGGTCCACTTTACAACCTCTCAATGTAATGTCATTCCCTTTTTCAAAATACATAATATTTTTGAAAATAAGGCATAATCTCATGCATCTTCTATATCACCTAATAATGCATCAATTTAGCAAAGATGCAAAATACTAATAATTAGATAAAAGATCCTTATTCTCCATGATAGATGGGATATACCACCTTCACATAACACAACTACAAATTAATCTCACAACCATATAATCTTTCACCTAACCTATCATTTCATTAATTAACCTCTTTATAATCCCTCTTTTCCACACTCCCCAATCATCAAACACACAATATTTCATCATTCACATTCTTCCATAACCATCAAAACCATTTCAAAAAGCCTATCTAATATACAAACAAAGCAACTATAGAAGATGAAACAATTAACTTATTTTTTCTTCTTTTTCTCACTTTTTCTTCTCTTTTCCACCACCTTATCAGTTTCACAAGCACCTGCATCATCCCCTAAATCCCCAACAAAAACTCCCACAGCACCATCACCAAAACCATTAGTCCCTAAATTACCTGAATCACCGGACTCAACAGATTCAGTCCCGGACGACATCACAAGAATCCTAGTAAAAGCGAAAACATTCTCCGTCCTAATCCGTCTCCTAAAATCAACAGAAATCATGAGCAGCATAAACTCACAGCTCATCACAGCTAAAAACGGCGGCTTAACAATCCTTGCACCGGACGATTCTGCTTTTTCAAGCCTAAAAGCCGGGTTCCTCAATTCCTTAGACGAAAACAAAAAAATCGAACTTTTACAATTCCACATCTTACCCCAATACGTAGCGAGTTCAAATTTCGATTCTTTAAGCAACCCTGTTCAAACAGTAGCCGGTAAAGATCCTACAAGGCTTCCACTTAATGTTAATGCATTAGGTAACAATGTTAGTCTTCAAACTGGTGTTGTTAACGCTTCAATTGTTGGCGTTGTTTACTCCGATAACAAGCTCGCGATTTATCAATTGGATAAAGTGCTTCTTCCTCTTGATTTCTTTAAAACTAAAGCTCCTGCTTTGGCTCCATCTCTTGCTGCTACTGCTAAGGCTCCTAAAGCTGCTGCTAAGGAGAATTCTTCAAGTGATGATAAAGATGAAAATGATCAGGATCAAGGTAAATCTGGAACAGAGAGATTGTGTGGATTTCTTGGAACAACATTGGTGTCTCTTGTTGTTGTCACAATGATGTGAATTTGATGAATGGTTTCTATTTTGAAGCTGCATTTTGAGTTTTCTATGTCAATCATAACACACCCATGTCATTTTTTATTTTATATTTTTCTTTTTATTTGAAATTTTCAATATGTTTCTTGATTTTTTGTATATTCTCGTTATGAAAAGGATGTGAATCCTTGTGTCATTTTTCTTGTATGATCATTTTTATTGTATAAAAAAGTTTGACTTTTTATGATACATCAAATTTGTGATCTTTCTAAATCTATCCATTGCTTAATAAGGAGTATTTTGGATGTGGAATCTTTTGTCAATAATTTGATTCATTCACAATCGTACATATGGATTTACATCCACTCTAATTTTTTCTCTTATGTTTTCTCTCATTCTTTTAATTTAATAGTTGCTAAATTACAATGAGGAAAAAGATATGTAAGAAGAGAGAGAAGAAAAGTGAATTAATGACTAAGATTATGACAACATGACTAACATAAGATTTTTTTATTTTAAAGGATCCAAATCCATCTTTAGTCGTTGCCTTGTTAAACCAGATCGGACAAATTAGATTTCAAGTTTAGTATTATTTTAATTTAAAGAAAATTAAACAACTACAGATATATTAATTGCATGAATGCGTCAAATTATTGTCGTCAAACAATCCAATTTAGAGAATAATAATTTAAGAATGATGCAATAATATTATATAGATTACATCAAATCCGTCCACAAATCCTAGCTCAAATGGTAGAAATATCGAAATTGCTAGTGTCGAACACCGTGATCGGGGTTCGATCCCTGGTCACTCCACTTTGTGTGTGTGAGTTTCCAATGACTTTGTCATTTCGTCTACCAAAAAAAAAAAAGATTACATCAAATCTGAGGGTATGTAATGACCTCTTGTTTGTTGACTTTAATCTTTAATTGTGAGTATATTTCACACAAATATGAAGAAATTGGTGGATTTGAAATTGATTTTGAGTTTTGGAATTTTGGAGGGTATTGGAATTTTTTTTTAAATTGATGGAACGAGAGGCAAGGTGATTGGCCGTTTTATATTTGTTGGTATTGTTTGCTATTTAAATAACGAACACTTTCACACTGTTTGATATTTTTATACTGGATGATTAAAAAAAATATCTCTAAGAGTCGTGAAGGATTCACACATTGTTAGTCAAAAAATAATAATTTATCATTTGCTATTTAGGTAGCGAAAGATATTTGCAAGTTAACATGCGAACATGTGTAAATTGGTAATATGCAGAACGCGTGACTTCCTAAATCCTTCAATTCCTTTTTATTTAATTTATTTATTTCCTTTTTATTATTAGGTGTCAAAATAAGCTGACGTATCAACTGAGTCACTTAAGTGACTTTTCATATCAGTGTTGACTTGGTCAAAATTAACCTTTTGCAAAATGAGGTAAATTTAGGGTGCATAAGTGCTATTTAAATATTAGATAGACAAAATCGCAAGTTTGTCAGAACTGACCCCGAAATCATATTAAAGTAACTAATGGTGAAAATTAAAAAAAAAAAAAATCACGGGCAAAAAGGATAATTTACCTTTTAAAAAAAAAAAGCCCACAACAAGTCCACAAGCCCAACCGCCATTGCGTACCAAACACGCTGGTTTCGCTAGGTATAAGTAGGCTGCCACTTCACTCTTTACTACCTTACTTGCTTGCTTACTTAAAACCAAACCTTTCTTTCTGTCTTAACGAATTACGATCGATCTTCTTCATACTTCACACGCTACGCTGCAGATTCAATTCAATTCAATATATCTCTATTATTTCTTTCTCAATTCTTTCCGTTTCAAATTGTTTCTCCATCTCACTTTGTTTCTTATTTGCAGGTTTCTTTATTTCATCTTCAATTTTCATTATCAATGGCTCTTAGGAGATACCCTTTCCGCATAATCACTTCTTCTTCTTCTTCTTCTTCTTCCAAGGATAACGTAAGAATTCATTTCTCTTTCACTTTAGGGTTTAGGGTTTTGATCGTCATATTTTCAGAAATAGTAACAGAAAAGATCATTTTTCCCTTTTATTCAAATTTTGTTTTAATTTAGGGTTTTTATCGGAACAGAGTTATTTTCCGTTCTATTTTATCAATTTAGGGTTGACACAGAAAACGGACACAACTTGGCACTGACACCGTTAATAATTTGATAAAATTACATATGTCAATCAATGTAATCATATGCATCCATGTTAGTGTGTGTACTTGATAGTTATCGAGGACTGTTCTGTTTGTACATGATAGTTATCGATTTAGTCCCTTTGATTATATTGATTCAGAATGAATGTCTCACCACCCTAGGGTTTTTGTTGGAACAGTTGGACAGGTTTATCCCAAATAGATCGGCCATGGATTTTGGTTATGCTCAGTACATGCTGACGGAGGGTACCAAGGGTGGAAAAGAGGAAAAAGAGAATCCAATGGTGATGTCAACTTACCAGAAACAACTCGCTGAAGCCTGTGACCTTCCAACCCGAATATTGGCCTTCAAGAACAAGCCTCCAACGCCTAAGGAAAATCGGTCTCCTTCTCCTCCTCCTCCTCCTCAATCCAGATCATCCAAGCCCAAAAGACACATTCCTAAGGTTAGTTACTAGCTTTTTACAATTATAGAGTTTTATATAAACCAATAATGAAATTCTTGCAATTCTTAATTCGCGAATTTTGAATGTGTTTTTGAAAATGATTTTGCAGACTTGGGAGAGGACATTGGATGCCCCTTATATTGTAGACGACTTTTGCTTGAGTGTGTTAGATTGGGGCAGCAGTAATGTCATTAGTATCGCCCTTGAAAATAGTGTCTATCTTTGGAATGCTTTAAATAGCTCCAGTTCAGAACTTGTCACTGTGGATGATGAAGATGGTCCTGTTACAAGTGTTAGCTGGGCCCCAGATGGACGGCACTTAGCCGTTGGTTTGAACAATTCCCTTGTCCAGATTTGGGATGCAACAGCTACTAAACAGGTAAATATCATAAAAAAATTTAAAAAATATTCATTTTTATGATGCTGTTTGTGTTCTTTATTTATATTCATTATAGTGACTATGGATATGGGAAACGTTTGTTCACATAATATGTTAATCAACACTCAACAGTAAACAAATATACCGTCGTTCAACTATTCTTTGTATTGTTTTCAAACTTGAAATTGTTCTCAATTCTCATGTTTATTATGGTGACTGCTGCAGTTAAGGACATTGAGGGGTGGACACAGAGCAAGAGTGGGTTCACTGGCTTGGAATAGTCATATTCTGACAACTGGAGGAAAGGATGGTAAAATAGTAAACAATGATCTTAGAGTGAGATCTCACATTGTTGAAACTTACATGGGACATGATCTGGAGGTTTGTGGGCTCAAATGGTCACCCTCAGGACAACAATTGGCGAGTGGTGGAAACGATAATGTTGTTCACATATGGGATAGGTCTATGGTTTCTTTAAATTCACCTACCTGTTGTCTTCATAGGTTTGAGGAACACAGGGCTGCTGTGAAGGCACTGGCTTGGTGTCCTTTTCAAAGTAATCTATTGGCTTCTGGTGGAGGTGTAGGTGATAATTCCATTAAGATGTGGAACAGCCACACAGGTGCGAGATTGAACTCTGTTGACACAGGATCGCAAGTATGTGCTCTGCTGTGGAATAAGAACGAGCGTGAGCTTCTTAGCTCACATGGTTTCACTGAGAACCAGCTTATCCTTTGGAAGTATCCTTCTATGGTGAAGATGGCGGAGCTCAACGGTCATACCTCGAGGGTGCTTCACATGACACAGAGTCCAGATGGGGGTATGGTGGCAACTGCTGCCGCGGATGAAACTCTGAGACTTTGGAATGTCTTTGGGACACCAGCAGCAACATGCAGAGCAGCACTAAAGACAGCTGATGAGCCCTTTCCTATGTTCAACCGTATCCGTTGAAGATGAACACTTATGTTATTTCAACTGGTGTTGTTTTTCCATTGTTGGCATTATTTACTCTGATAACAAGCTCGCAATTTATCGATTGGATAAAGTGCTTCTTCCTCTTGATTTCTTTAAAACTAAACCCCTAAAGCTGCTAAGGAGATTTCTTCTAGTGATGATCAAAAGATGAAAATGATCAGGATCAAGGATTTCTTGGAACAACGTTGGTGTCTCTTGCTGTTGTCACAATGATATGAAGTTGATGAATGGTTTCTTCCATTTTGAAGCTGCATTGAGTTTTCTATGTCAATCACACACACACCCATGTCATTTTTTATTTAAAATTTTCAATATGTTCCTTGATTTCTTATATATTCTCGTTATGAAGAGAAAGATGTGAATCCTTGTGTCACTTTTGTTGTATAATCATTTTTATTTTTTATTTTTTATGATACTTCAAATTTGAGATCTTACTAATACTAGTATCTATTGTTTAGTAGGGAGTCTTTTGAATGTGGGTTCTTTGTCAATAAAATTGAATAATACTTTGCATTTATCAATTTTCCCCCCTTAAAATTTGTACATGAATTTATCAAAAAATTGAATAATCTTCTTTATCTATATATGTACGAAAACAAAATATTTTATTGGCAAAATATAGGCAAAACAGAACAATCTGATAATTGTGTAATGTTCGCTCTTTTGACCTAAAAAGTGATAGATTGTACAGTAGTTCTAATAGAAAGCAACACATTACACAGCACACATTCATCATTCTAATCTAATATGGTTCCTTACAACTTACAACTAAGCTCTCATATTTTCCAATGTTTTAATCTTCATTGATGCCCCACCATAATCTCCTTGTGAGATAAATGACAACCTGTGCAACCTATGCAACACCTTAAACTAATGTAAAATACTAAGATATAAGTTAATAAATCACAATTAAGTGTTTTTTTTTTCATCTAGCATAGTGACTAGAATTCTACCTTAGTGATTAGAATTCTACCTTAAAGTAAATAAGTAAAGTGTCTAGGAATTGAATCTGATCCTTGCATATATAATGTGATGTTCTTACCAACTAGACTAAAATTCTACCTTAATATAGAATGTCTGGTGTTCAAACTCTGACCCCTATATATATATATATATACACACACGCTGAAGTACCTACCGTGATCTAAGTTTTAAACTCACATGGACACAATTAAGGTTTTATAACAAATACTTTCATCAACTTGTCATTCTCTCCAAGCCTTGATAAAAGCCAACTCCTTACTATCATCAATGCATCAATTGCTCATGAAATACCGAAATTGCTAGTCGGACATCATGATTGGGATTTGAACTCCGGTCATCCACTTTGTCTGTGTGAATTTTCAATGACTTTGTCATTCCGTCTATAAAAAAAATCGTAGAAACTCTAATACTATGTTAAAATTAAGAGTTGAATCTAACTTCATCTTATAAAATTGACTTTTTTTTAACAAAATTTTACAAAGCTAACTTAAAAGGTGAAAATTGTCTCTATTTATAAACTAATGTTCAGATCATCTCATATACAATGTGAGAGTTTTCATAATTCTCTTTGTAATAAATGAAATTAATCCTTATTTTCCTTTAACTATTTGTACATGGATTATGAGACCCATAAAAAATAGGAACAAATCACAAACATCAAATAATTGTATTTGTGTGGCCCTTCCAGCAATAACTTGATGCTTGACATCCAAAACCAAATAATCCAATATCTACCTTCATTGATTGAAGCAACACCTTAATCTCCTTGTCTATGGCAAGATGTCATTTAGAGTTGAGATACAAAATTGAAAGCAATACAAAAAGAAATTGATAGTTGAAATGGACATTTGATTAGCACCAAAATACATATAGCCAATTTTATGCAAGTATTACAAATACATTAGTTAGGTCAAGTATCTCTCTCACAATCTCCTTTCAAGGGGGCAACTCTATGTGTGTTCAAATATTACAATTTAAGGTTTTAAAACAAACCCTTTTACCAAATTAACTCTCATTGTATCCCATATTTTTGCTCTATAAATGCCAATTCTAGAATCTCATCAATGCAACAAGCTAGTTCTCATTGCCAAAGAATCAAAATGATGTTGAAGAAGCAATCTCATCTTATGTCCTTGTCACTTGCAATACTAGTTTCCCTCTTGTATTCGATCACCGTTACCGTATCCCAATTATCACCTGCTAGTGCTCCAACAATACAACCAAAACTACCAGCTCCAACCTCGCCTGCTGCAGCTCCAAAACCATTGGTACCTTCATTGCCGGAGTCGCCCAGTGATTCCACACCGGACACTACAGGCGCAGTTGACATTGTTGGAATCCTCCGAAAGGCCAAGTCATTCAACGTATTAATCCGATTAATGAAAACAACTCAATTGATCAACCAACTCAATTCACAACTATTGACTATAAAATCAGGTGGATTAACGATTCTCGCACCAGATGACAACGCTTTCTCAGGACTCAAAGCAGGATTCCTCAACTCTCTTTCCGATGAACAAAAACTCGAGCTGTTACAATTCCACGTTATTTCAGATTACGTGTCTAGCTCAAACTTCGATACTTTGACAAACCCTGTTAGAACACTTGCCGGAGCAAAACCCGGAAAGGTTGAACTAAATGTGATAAGTTACGGTGGAAGTGTGAACATATCAACCGGGGAGGTTAACACCACAATCGATGGCATTATATATACCGATAAACATCTTGCTATTTATAAAGTTGGTAAAGTGCTTCTTCCTATGGAATTCTTTTCTGTTGCTAAGGCACCAGGGAAGGCACGCTCTTTGGCGCCAGAACCTTCAGCTTTGACTCCAAAAGCCGATACGGAAAAGCCACTCTCACCAGATTCCTCTGACTCATCTCAGGTTAAGAAGCCCTCAAATGATAACTCTAGCACTGTGAAAATGAATGTTTATGGAAAGTGGGTGTCTCTTGCTCTAGGAGCATTTATAATGACTATGATGGCACAATAAATCAGAATGTGATTACTTTTTTGGATCTAATTTCCAATATGGAAAAAGGAGTGAATGCTGGTGATGAATGGGATCATAGATTGTTGCATCTATGAATTTACTATATTATAGAGTATTACGCTTTGGTGGATTTTGTATTGTACAATTTTTTGTTTTGTTATGAAAATTCAATATATATAAACTCTAACATATTTTGCAAATTTATCAAAAACATTAGTATGCTAGATGAAGTGGAGGTCCTATTTAATTAGTAATTTTTTTCTACTTCTTTCAAGTAGCCTAGTTAGCTGCCAAAACTTCATCCCAAAAGGTGAATAAGCGAAGAATACCAAATTCGAATTTTGACCCATGCGTATTATAGTATCCCTAGCTACCATCTAAACTATGCTGACGAGGACAAATACTTTCTAGACTAGCATTTTTCTATAAGAAACACCGAGGTAGTGCTAAAAACACTCACTACCACTCTATGTGGTCTTTCCAACACTTACTCTCTTAAATGAAATCATGTGGGGCCCACATAAATCTCACAATTTTATATGGGAGCCATTTCATCCAATAAAAAAGTGAGTGTTAAAACGAGTGTTAAAGTGAATGTTCGTAGCACTTATGAGTTGAATATTTAGGGAAGAAGGAAATGGGGTAATAAAAAAGATAAGCAAAGAAAATGAGATAAACAAAAATAGCGAAAAAGTAGATGACAGTGTCACACTTGATAGAAAGATAAAACAAAGAGTGAAGGTTTAATGAAACGAAATGACGGTGTCGTAACAAGAGTTTAATGAGCGATGGAAGATGAAAAGGTTTACAGAAGAGAAAAGCGTATAGCTGATGAATGTGAGCATATGTGACGAGTAATAGTTTATTTCTTTAAATCTAATGTTTTATGTTGGTTTATATCATTATCTGGCCTAAAATTTAAGTGTTAAGCGCCGGAGCTCGCAAATAACAAACCTAACATTGTGAAGTGTTATTTTACATATGGATTGTGTACATCTAGAATGAGGTACCACAACCTTGTCGCACATTTTTTATACCTTTCATCAATTTTAGGAAAGAAAGAGAAGAGGTACTCGAAATCTAAAACAAAAATAAATTTGTATCTTAAAGTTGTTCGGTTGATTTCGGTTTTCAAGATATAAATTTAGAGACCGCACCCGTACTTATGAAAACGTTCATTCATGTTGGTTTTAAGTCATGTTGCGGGTCTGTCCTATATGCATACATAAATACTTTTCATAAAAAATCTAATATTTCTATGATACATATCCAAAACTATCAATATTCATACATGTACTTTTACAATTTTAAACTAACCGGGTTTTATAATGATATGCTGTGTTTTGCAATGTAAAATCACCAAAATTCACAAAAGTTAAATATTTATGATAGAAGAATGGTGTAGCCTTCAATCACACAAACTCATAGATGCAATGCAACACCTCAATCTCCTTGCCAGGTAGCAATATTAAGTTCACAAATCACATTTTGATGTTTTAAAACAAAACCTTTCACCTACCTCTCAATTTTCTCTACCATATTCTCTTACTCTATAAAAACCTTTCTCCCCCATATCATCAATGCATCAAACTAGTACTCATTGCAAGAAGCAAACCAAAAAGTCTTAACATTCATCAAAACCAAAAAAAAATGATGTTGAAGAAGCAATCTCATATCTTGTCCTTGTCATTGGCAATAGTAGTTTCCCTTTTGTATTCTACCACCGTAACTTTATCGCAATTATCACCTGCTAATGCTCCGATAAAACCTACCCTACCTTCACCGACGGTACCAGCCGCAGCCCCAAAACCATTGGTTCCTTCATTACCACAATCGCCTTCACCCACCGATGCCACACCCGACACTCCAAGCGTTGACATCGTCGGAATCCTGAGGACAGCCAAGTCATATAACGTCCTAATCCGACTCATGAAAACTACTCAATTGACCAACCAACTCAATTCACAATTATTGACTATCAAATCAGGCGGATTAACGCTTCTCGCACCAGATGACAGCGCCTTCTCAGGACTCAAACCAGGATTTCTCAACTCTCTTTCCGATGCACAAAAACTCGAGCTTTTACAGTTCCACGTCATTTCAGATTATGTATCTAGCTCTAACTTCGACACTCTAACTAACCCTGTAAGAACACTTGCCGGAGCCAAACCCGGAAAGGTGGAACTAAATGTCATTAGTTACGGTGGAAGTGTGAACATATCAACAGGGGAAGTGAACACTACAATTGACGGCATTATATATACCGATAAACATCTTGCTATTTATAAAGTTGGTAAAGTGCTTCTTCCTACGGAATTCTTTTCTAAAGCTAAGGCACCGGGGAAGGCACCATCTTTGGCACCAGAACCTTCCGCATTGACTCCAAAAGCCGATAAGGAGAAACCATTATCACCAGATTCTTCGGATTCTTCAGATTCATCATCTCGAGTTAAGCCTTCCAATAATAGTTCCGGTACTGTGAAAATAAACGTGAATGGAAAGTGGATTTCCCTTGTTCTTGGTCTTGGAATTCTTATCTTAACTTCATTGACAGCATAAACCACAACATGATTTTAATTTACCAATGTTCTATCTATTAGGTAACATGATAGTAATATTCATGAGTTTGATGAATTGTTATGTAATAATTGTGTGAAATGAGTGAATACTATAGTGATAAGTTTATATATCAGTGTGGATTAGAGGATCTGAGATTTGTATCAATATCTGAATTTATATTTATTCTAATATGAGAGTGTTATGCTTTTCTTTTGTATTCTAATTAGTTCTTTTGTAATCTTTATTCAATATAAATAAATGCAGCCAATTGATGTATTGTATTATTAACATACTAACAATGGTGTGAAAGCAGAATAGTTACATAATTCACATCATAATTAATCAGCACTATCTTTCCTTGATAGGTAAGCGAAATTGTTGGGGTGCGAAGAGCAATTATATATTTTACATATTATTTGTCTTAAGAATTGAACAAAGATGAAATTGTCATACCTAAAATGGAAGAAAACAGATAATTACTATTATGATTTGTGAAATTGAACTCATAGTGAACATTTTCCTTACTTGAGTATCAAGCAACAAGTGTTTATGCAACACAAGTTATAGATCGTACTATAGCTACTATGCCTAGTTTGATGGGTGTTAATGTAGCTTCGGAGTTTATGCGTTTGGCATCCATCTTTCTAAACTGTAAAGTATGATCAACCTTTTTTCAGTATCTTGGTCTACAGGTGGGTGCTAATTCACGTAGTTTGTCGACTTGGAAGCCGATGTTGGATTCTCTAAGGAAGAGGCTTGGGATGTGGGGTAACAAATATGTGAGTTTAGGTGGTCGTATTGTGCTACTTAATTGTCATCGATGCAATCTTGGTGTTTTGCCTATCTTTTCTCAAAATGCCAGTACAAGTTTGGGAGAAGGTGTGTCGTATCTAGACATACTTTTTAGAGAAATGTTATTTTAAACATCAAAAGGGGACATCTCAACAACATCAAGGGGAGTCACGTGTATATAATCGGAGAGTTCTTCAAAACATTTGGTTAACTGACATTAACCAAATTTGATCTCCAACTCCTCAACTATTTGTTTACGAGAAATTGTATATGAGACACTTTTTGATTGTTTGCGGATGATAAAGTTAAAACAAAGTTAAAAGTAAATATTTTTTCAAATTTGAAAGATTTTATGCCTACAACATCAAGGGAGAGTCACGTGTATATAACCGGGGAGTCACATTTGGTTAATGCCCCATTAACCAAATGTGTTGAAGAACTCCCCGGTTATATACACGTGACTCCCCCTTAATGTTGTAGAGATGTCCCCTATTTTTTATGTTTAAATAACATTTATCTAATTTTTATGGGGCTGGTGGTGGGTTAAGCTGAAATTTTAGTTGGCGGTGTCACTTGTTTGTCTAGAAAATGTGGTTGCAAAATGAGCTCCTTGAAATGCTAAATTCAATTTCCTTTTTGGGTGTCCAATGTAACGACCCGATTTTCATTTACTCGTTATATTATATATATGTGTATATTTATATATTGATGTGGCTTATTATTATTATTATTATTTTATTTTGTGGCGATTAATTAATTAGCGAGAGTATTAGTTAATTAGACGAGTTTATGAGAGCTTACGCGTGTTGGGCCGTGTTAGTGGGCTTTTGGGCATTGGATGCTATTGGGCCTAGTGACTAAAATGGGGAGAGCTATAAATAGAGGAATTAGAGAGAGATAGTCACATTTTGTGACTTTTTGGTGAAAAGAAGAGAGAAGGAAGAGCAAGAGAGAGGGAGAGCTAGGGCAAGGGAGATCTTGAAGATTTCAAGAGCAAATCCGAGGATTCATCGATCTAAGGTAAGAGAGTTAGTTTTCATAATCGCGAGTGATTCGAGAAAGGGGAGAATGTCGATTTCTCCGAACCCAAACTTTCTCCACTCATTTTCGTGGGCTTTTTGGGATGATTTTTCATAACCAAAGTGAAATCAAATGTTCATAACATGTTTAATATACTCTTAACTAATAGTATGAACAATTTTGATGGGTAAAAATTGGGTATTTGTAGATGTTTGTTAAGAAACTTTGAGTTTTATGAGTTTTGAGTAAAAGTGTATAAATCTCAAGATTTGTATGTGTTTGTTATAGATCTGAGAAACAAATCGTCCTTTCATGTTTATATAAGTGATATATACTTGAAAACAACATCTTTTAGTAACTGGAACTCAAAAATGAGATTTTTAGGTGGATTTGGACAAATTCCCGTAACAGAGCAACCAGCCTGTTCTTGAGTGCTCGCCGGGCGAGATTTTACTTCGCCGGGCGAAATGGTTCGCCAGTTTTCGCCGGTTTTCGCCGATTTCTGCAAAATATTCTGTTTTCCTCGCCGGGGCTCGCCAGGTCTCGCCGGGCGAAAATGTCAGGACAGAGGGATGTTTAAACATTGTTTAATGATGTTTAAACAATGTTTAATGATGTTTAAAATGTTTAAAAAATGTTTAATAATGTTTAAACAATGTTTAAGGTGCAATTACTTGTTTATAACATGGATTAATTGTATGTTTAAGAATTGTTGATGATGTTTGATTAACGATGATTGAAGTTGAGCTTTATTAATTAATAACAAATGTTAAGGATGTTTTAATTAATAATGATTTGTTGATGTTAATGAATGTATGATTTGTATATATATGAATGAAGAATATTAGAATTGTTTTATTCTAATAAAGAAGTATATTAAGGTATTGTGTTATCTTAATAAAGACGGATATCAAATTTCATTTGATAAAGAAGTATATTAAGGTATTGTGTTATCTTAATAAAGACGGATATCGAATTTTATTTGATAAAGACGGATATGGATAGTGTTCCATATCATAGAGTAAAACTTAATATTGTGTTATATTAAGTGTTTGTGGTTATACATGAATCATTCATGCATTCATGTATTGAGTAGGGATATTAGAATTTATGATTCTAATAAAGACGGATATCGAATTATATTTATTCGATAAAGACGGATATTAGAGGTGAGATACTCTAATAAAGACGATGGTACCACATGCATTAGATATGTCTAGGGTGACATAGCATGAGTTGTGACATTAGATTGCATTAGGATTATGTGCACATTACGTGGTAATTGTTATGTGACATTGTGTGTGTGGCGTGGATTATATGAGTGAGTTGTATGGTTTAACATTGATTATAATTGTTATTTCAATGTGATATATTGATAATCTTATGTATGATTTAAGATTGAGAGAATATGTATGATTATGTTTATGAGAGTCAGTTTATGCATGATAATATGATGAAGTGTTAAGGATATTTCTTATACTTGTATTATGTTGGTTATGATTTACTAACTCTCTGTTTTGTGTACTTCTGGACCGTTGGGTGGTCCAGGTTTACAGGTTATGTGCTTATTTGATGCCCAAGTGTTTGGTGAAGCTCCGCTCTGAGTGTGACACGGGAAAGGGTTTTATTTAGGATATAGAGTCCTTTATAAGTTAATGTATTTACTTTGAAAAATGTATCTTTTTATAAAAGGATTTTGTAGACGATGTTTAGGCTAATTAATCAATTAGTTAGGTAAGTTGACGGTTGTAATACCTTAACCAAACATTTTATAATTAAATTGTGATTTTCCGTTGCGTATTTTTTTTTAAAAGATTTTAATAAAGGTAGAAATATTTAAATGACGGGTTTGGGTGTTACATCCAACATATTTCGCGGCGGGATTCGGCGAAAGAGGAGGTTTTCACGGTTGTCGCGGTGATTTTTGGATATCGAGTTATTAATTAACTTCGAATCGCAATTTAATATTCCACCACCGATCTTTAATTTATCCGAGGGAAAGGGAGAAAGTTCGAAAAAAACCCTATTTTTTAGAGAACAAGGTTCGGGGGTTGGTTATACGAAGGGAAGGTATTAGCACCCTAAGTATCTATAGTACTCTATAGGAACCTCTTGTTTTTAATCTAACTTTGCGCTTTTTATTTTATTTGCTTGTAAAAATGTATAAGTGGGAAATTAAAGTAGTGATAAAAAATGCTTAAAATGATGAAAAAGAAGAAAAAATGTTTTTTTGTTGATTTTATTGATTGGAGAGACAAGTCTCATGCCTACGTACCCGAGGGATCAAACCACCGTAGTTCGGGGTAAAAGTTACGAGTAAGTTTGTTTGTTTGATTTTTAAGTTTTGAAAATGGTTTTAAAGACCAAAAGCCAAAAATGGCAAAATGTGAGTTTGATTGATGTTAGTTTGTGAAAAAAAGTCTATATAGTTAAATTGATTGAGATTTGATTATGAAAATAAGACGTGGACACTTGGTTTAAAATCCAAGGTTTGTTGAGAAAATGTTTGAAGTGATAAAAGACACTTGGTTTAAAATCCAAGGTTTATGCATGATTAAAAATGTATGAATGGAGAAAATGCACTTGGTTTAAAGTCCAAGATTTTAGGCGAGAAAAAAGACACTTGGGTTAAAATCCAAGGTTTTAGCGATAGAAGAAGCCGTTGGTTTAAAGTCCAAGGCACTTGGTTTAAAATCCAAGTTCGCGGTAAAAAAGACTCTTGGGTTAAAATCCAAGGTTTTCACGATAAAAGACGCCGTTGGTTTAAATTCCAAGGCACTTGGTTTAAAAACCAAGTTCGCGGTAAAAAGACTCTTGGGTTAAAATCCAAGGTTTTAGCGATAAAAGAAGCCATTGGTTTAAAATCCAAGGCACTTGGTTTAAAATCCAAGTTCGCGATAAAAAGAAACGTTTGGTTTAAAGTCCAAAGTTTTGAAAAGTGTATGATGACAAAATATTTTGATGCTTGATGATGTTGAAAAGAAATTTGTGTTGATATTTTTTGAAAGAGGTTTTGACCTCATTTTTTGATAATAAAATGACTAACTATTTTGATTAAAATGTTGGGTCAAAATTAAAAGGTAGCGCGTGAAAAAAGATACAAACGTCGCAATAAGCAAATTAAGCGCGAAGACGATCCGCAATGATATTTTGATCAAAACGGTGTCTTTTCCCTCGGAATTAAATTTTCTAACGTTTTGCGGAAAGCGATAAATAAATATGCATGAGATGCAATTTTTCATTTATGAGTACATTGGCCTAATCACACTCTAAAATTTTGCAAGAAAAAATAAATATGAAATGATGCAAGAGAGGGGGTATGCTATGCACTTTTATTTAGAATTTACACTTGGCCTATTTACATCCTAAATTCAAGAACAAAAAATAAACGGTAATTAATAAGTGATAAAAACTCAATATTGTGATAATAACGATATTATAAAAATAAAGGTAAAAATGATAAATAAATGGATATAATGAAATAATATGATATGCATGGATAAATAACATAAATAAATAAATACGAAAGTAAAAGATGAAAGTAAGCCTCGACATCATGCTTTACAAGGCTAGAAATTAGCTAAAATAGCTTATGCCAAAAGCACTTATCTCATAGGCTTAAAAATAAAATTAACTAAAAATAATTAAAGACACAAAGTAATATTAACAATTTTTTAATATCAAATAAATAGGAAAGTGAAATAAGCCTCAACATCATGCTTGATTGGCTAAAATAAAAGCTAAAATAGCTTATGCCAAAAGCACTTATCTCATAAGCTTAAAAAAATAAAATTAAAATGAAAACAGGGGGTGTGAATCATGAAAACGAAATAAGCAGGGGTGCAAAAAGCAGCAAAACTGTCAGGCCCAGTCCAAACAAAGGCCCATCTGTGTAAAAAACAAACAAAAAAAACCAGGATCAACTCTGGCCGTCTGATGGATCAGACGGCCCTGATCTAAATTTAAAAGGAAAAGATCTAGGCCATCTGATAGAGATCAGTGGCTGATAAGCGAGGGTGCACGGTGTGCTGCGATAGACACGCGCACACCGGATCGGGTTGGAGTATAAATACTCCTAACCCTAGAAAAATTCATTTTTCTCTTCTTCCTCTCTCTCTCACCGCCGCTACACCTTTCTCTCTTCCTCCTCCATGTTTTTTTTTCTTCTCACCGATCTCTCATCATTCTCAAACCCATTTTCTTTCTTTCTCTCCCGATCTCTGTTCTGCCAAAACATTTTAAACACCAAAAAAACAACGACGAACCCTAAACCCACATCCCGATCCGAAATGATCTCATTTACAACCAAGAAAAAACGGATCGAACAGAAAGGAGAGAAAAAAGTTTACAAAAATTTGATTCAGCTCTGCCTTCTTCTTCTTCTCGTTTTTTCGCTGGTTTCGTGTTGATTTCTTCCTCTTTTCGGTTTCGATCTTGTTTCTGGGTTTTGGGTGGTTTGATTCGTAGTTTTTGATTCTGGACTAAATGGTTTTGAATGGATTTGATCTGGTTTCGGTTCTAAAACAGGGATGAATTTGCGTTTTGGTTTCGTTCGTTTTTCTGGTTTTTCGTTGGTGATGATGATGATGTTAGTTTTCTGTGTTTTATTTTTGATTGAGGGTGAAAGAGATGATGATAATTTTTTTCTATTTTTTTGATCTGTTTTTGATTTGGAAAAAGATGGTTTGCGGCTGAGGCTCTCCCTGTTCTGATTTCTTTTGGCTCTGATATATACCCAAAGCTCTATTGAATTTCTGGACAAAAAATGCTTTAGGGAACCAAACTCTGAATTTGGACAACAAAGAACCCTGCTTTCTGCAGAAAGTAGTGTGAAATGGGAAGTTGACTTTGGACAAAAAATTTGATTTTTTAATTAATAAAAAAACAGAAAAGAGAAGAAAAAACAAATAAAAATAAAAACTGAAATATATATATATATAAAAAAATAAAAAACGAAAAAAAAGCAAAATAATAAATAATAATAATAATAATAATATAAATATAAGTAATAATATAAATATAAAAAATAAATGAACACAAAAATGAGGTATTTTAAAATACCTCTCTGCCGAAATTTCGTCAGAAATGACAAAGAGGGTAAAAAGGTTTTAAATGTCGAACAAAATAGATCGGTCAAAAAATGGGGTATGACAACGGTTAAATCAACGCATTCCTTCCTAGTAACAATGATAGCAACGACCGCAGTTGTTTCATTGGCAAGGGAGAGTGTATTTTGCCTTAGTTGAAAGAGTAAGGCCCCCTCGAAAGTAACGGCCTTTGTTTGACAATTTTTTCTTGATAAAATTCCTACTCGTTATAATCTACACGAAAGGGGAGTGGTTCTTGTTGACAAGAGGATCAAAATGGAAAAGAAACTCATTCTCATTGAATTGTAAAAAATGAAATTATCTCCTTTTCAGTAGTGAGGCTTCTGCCTTATATATATATATATCTGTACAAATTGGAATTTACTATTTACCAAACTAATATTTACCAAGTTAACTAATCTAGGTAAAATTAATTTAAGTATAATAAAGCTAATAGCTCCCCTCAAGTTGGATGGTGTATGGAGCACAATCCCAACTTGGACAACATAGAAGAAAAGGATGGGGAGTGAAGGGGTTTGGTAAACACGTCGGCCAACTGTGACTTTGAAGGAACAGAGAGCAGATGGATCAGTTTTGACTGCAATTTTTCCCGGATAATATGACAGTCCAACTCAATATGTTTGCTGCGTTCATGGAAGGTTGGATTGTGAGCAAGATAGATGGCAGATTTATTGTCACAGTAGACAGAAGCTGGTTGAGTAAAGGGAATGTGAAGGTCTTGGAACAAGTATTGGAGCCACTGGAACTCACAAGTTAAAGAAGCTAATGCTCTATATTCTGCCTCGGTAGATGAACGAGAAACAGTATTTTGTTTCTTAGACTTCCAAGAGATTAGGGAGCTACCTAACAAGACACAATAACCAGTAACAGATCTCCTAGTGTTGGGACAACAAGCCCAATCCGAGTCAGCAAAACCATGAAGTTGCAGAGGGCTGTTACTAGAGAATAAGACGCCCTTAGCAGGACAAGATTTCAAGTGTCTTAAAATGCGGGTAGCAGCTTGATAATGAGGCACTAAAGGCGTTGAAACATATTGACTAAGGTGTTGGACAACAAAAGAAATGTCTGGCCTTGTGTGAGTCAAGTAAAGGAGCCTACCAATAAGTCTTCTATAACCAGATGGATCATCAAAGGGATCACCATCAGTGGCAGATAATTTGGTGTGAGGATCAAGTGGCACAGTAGCAGGCTTGGAACCAAGAAAACCAGTGTCTTCAAGAAGCTCCAGAGTGTACTTTCTTTGATTCAAAAAAATACAAGAGGAGGACCTAGCAATTTCCAAGCCAAGAAAAAAACGAAGTGGTCCAAGATCTTTGATCTTAAACTGTTGATCAAGAAACAATTTGACAGACTTAATCTCTTCAATGGAAGTGCCTGCCAGGACAATATCGTCAACATAGACCAATAAAGCTGTAAAGGAAGTGCCATGAGACTTGACATAAAGGGAATGATCAGCTTGAGAAGCTTTATAACCCAGAGAAATAAGAGCAGCAGAAAGCTTGGAATACTATTGACGACTGGCTTGTTTCAACCCATATAAGGACTTATTCAATTTGCATACCTTGGAAGGAGAGGCATCATAGCCAGGAGGAAGAGACATATAGACTTTCTCATGTAAGTCACCATGCAAAAAAGCATTGTTGACATCCAATTGCTCAAGATGCCAACCTCTAATAGCAGCAACAGCTAGTAAAACACGCACTGTGATCATCTTAGCTACTGGAGAAAAAGTATCAAAGTAGTCAACCCCCTCCATCTGAGTGTAACCCTTGGCCACAAGCCTTGCTTTGTACCTTTCTATGGTACCATTAGCATGATACTTAATTTTATAAACCCATTTGCAACCGATTGGAACCTTACCACAAGGAAGATCCACAACAGTCCAAGTTTTATTTACCTCAAGAGCTGTGATCTCAGCATCCATGGCCTTCTGCCAACAGTCAAACTTGGAGGCTTGGTTGTAGGTTTTGGGTTCAATGGTAGAAGAAATATAATAACAAAATAATTTGTAAGCAGGAGAACAAGTATTGTAAGATAAAACAGAAGAAAGAGGGTGAACAATATTAGAGGAAACCTGGTTGGTACAGCCAGACTTGATATTGCAGTGATAGTCCTGTAAGTAACTTGGAGGCCATTTTAAACGAGTGGACACTCTAGTAGGGAGAGGTATAGAGGGTTCAGAAGCTAAAGGAACAGAAGCAAGGTTGGGTGATGGCTGATCTGTTGAATTATGAGCAGAATTAGGAGGAAGAGAGATAGGAGTAGCTGTGAAAGTAGGAATAAGTAATGGACTAGAGTCCAAAGGAAGTGGTTGACCTGCTGTACTGTGAGCAAAATCAGAAGAAAAAGAGGCAGGAATAGTTGTAATAGGTAGAGTTGATGGACTAGAATCCAAAGTTGGAAGTAAAGGTGGTGTGGGGGCAGGAATTGGGCTGACATTGTCTAAGGGACCAGTGGATAAAGGAAAAGTATCCACACAAGGGTTATGAGAGATGTCCAAGGGATCATCATAAAGAGGAAAGATGGGAGAATTATGTGATGAAGTGGGGTCAGAGACAGATTTGAAAGGAAACACATGCTCATAAAAGACAACATTTCGTGAAAGGAAAATGTTGTGAGAGTGGAGATCATATAGTATGTAACCTTTGGTGCCATCTTTGTACCCAATGAAAACACACTTTTTGGCTCTAGAATCAAACTTAGTACGATGTGCTTGTATGGTTGTAGCAAAAGATAAACAACCAAAAACTTTAAGGTGGAGAAGGGTAGGTGGTAATTTGAACAGTAATTCATAAGGAGTTTTAGATTTAAGTAAGGGATTGGAATTCGATTGATAATATGTACAGCATGTTGAACACAAAAATTCCACATAGTAAGAGGAACATTGGAATGAAAAAATAACGACCTAGCAACATTTAGGATATGCTGGTGTTTACGCTCAACTATGCCGTTTTGTTGAGGGGTTTCAACACATGACTTTTGATGTACAATCCCCTTAGATAAAAAGAAATCAGTCAAGGCAAATTCTGTTCCATTATCGGATCTAAGGCATTTTAAGGATGTGTTGAATTGATTTTCTAGATAAGCAACAAAGTTTATAATGCAGGTTTTAGTTTCACTTTTGTTTTTGAGAAAAATCACCTAGGTGAACCGAGAGTAATCATCAACTAAGGTAAGGAAATATTTGTGTCCTAGAAGTGAAGTGGTGGAAAAAGGACCCCATACATCAGCATGCAAAATTTCAAAAGGAGACAAGGAAGTAGTAATACTATTTGGAAAAGGAAGCTTCTTTTGTTTAGAAAAATGGCAACTGTCACAAGGTGACATGTTATTTTTACAAGGTATAAAGGGAAACTGTTTAGAAATTATTTGCATACCAGAATCAGAGACATGACCTACTCTAGAATGCCATAGCTCAAAAGAATTAGAAGAAATTGAATTACATGAAGAAATTGTATCAGCAGTATCTATCACATACAATCCTCTTTGAAGCTTAGCTGTACCAATCGTTTCCAGTGAATGGTTCTGCAAAATTTTACACAAATTAGTGGTAAAACTCAAATGACAATTATTGGTACTAGCTAATTTGGCAACAGATATCAAATTAACCTGAAAGTTAGGAATGTAAAGAACATGATGGATAGTAATGGAAGGTGATATAACTACGCTACCAGAAACAGAGGCTAAAACTTGTGAGCCATTGGGTAAGGACACAGGGACAGGGATAATGTGTTGATATGTGGTGAGCGAAGAAAGGTCAAAGGTAATGTGATCAGTAGCACCCGTATCTAATATCCATAGGCTAGAATGCTTACCATTTTGGTGAGAGGAAGGAGAATGCAAAGCAAAGGGAGAAGTGGTTACAACATTGGCTTTTGGTTGGGAACCAAGTTTTGACTGTTGAAGAGCTTCAAGAATACCTTGATACATCTCCTGAGTAAATTGAAAATTGGACTGTGCAGATGAACCTTGTTGGATGGATTCCAAAGCAGAAGCATTGGATGTATTGTTGACCTGAGTTGATGAATTCTTGAACTTGTTGGTTTTGTAACCAGGGGGATAACCAATCCTCTCAAAGCAATTATCAACGATATGATTGGTTTTACCACAATAAGTGCAAACTCTATTCCCCCCTTTGGAAGAACCATGTCCCTTTCCTTTGTAGGATCCCCCTTTACCATGGGAGTGACTCTGAGTAGAGCTAACTTGCATAGCCATGGCAGATTTAGAAATAGTGTCAGAAGCAGAACCAAAATTAGAACTTAGTATCTCACGTTCTTGTTGAATAACCAGTGAAAAAGCATGATCAATATCAGGAAGAGGATTCATCATCATGATTTGAGATTTAGAATGTGCAAAACGTTCATTCAGGCCTTTAAGAAAACGAATAACAAAGTCTTGTTCGCGATAAACCCTAACAGAATCAATTCCACCACAAGAACAGGGAATTGAACACTTACAGTAAGGGAGAGGACGATAATTCTCCAATTCGTCCCAATAAACCTTCAATTGAGTGAAGTAATCGGATACATCAAGCGTACCTTGACGAAATCGATACAGATCCTCTTGTAGATCGGAAATGCGGAAAATATCGCTCTGAGAGAAGCGAACACGTAGGTTCTTCCAAACACCGGCAGCGGTATCGATCCAAAGCACCGATCTAGCAATAGATTCCGAGAGCGATCGGTGAATCCAAGCCAAAACCATAGTATTGCAGCGGATCCACGGTGCGTACATCGGATCGGAAACGGGAGGTTTGGGAAGAGAACCATCGATGAACTTATCTTTGTTCTTCGAGATCAACGCGATGTGCATCGAACGAGACCAGGTATGGTAGTTCTTGGCGGTCAGAGAAGGAGAAACGAGAATCAACGCTGGATTTTCGTTGGGATGCAGGTAGTGAGGATTTGCAGAGTTGGTGGAAAAATCGGTGTAGTTCTGGAGTGCCATTGATGAAAATTCAGGAAGAGAAATGTTGAATCAAGAGGAAGAAGAAGCAAGATTCAATTAGAAATTGAGGAATAACCGTTTTGAAAGAAGTGTAACAATGGCTACCAGAACTCATGTGAGCTTTGATACCATGTTGACAAGAGGATCAAAATGGAAAAGAAACTCATTCTCATTGAATTGTAAAAAATGAAATTATCTCCTTTTCAGTAGTGAGGCTTCTACCTTATATATATATCTGTACAAATTGGAATTTACTATTTACCAAACTAATATTTACCAAGTTAACTAATCTAGGTAAAATTAATTTAAGTATAATAAAGCTAATAGTTCTCCTGGTGGCTTTTTGATTGAAATGTTACACTTTGAAATAAAAAACACCAAACTGTCACACCTTTTGATTTTGAACATTATTTCAGCCATCTCATATAGCGTTACTCTATTGTAGAGTAGTTTTTTATAATTTTTTTTCTTTTACCCACTTGAAGTGGCGGTACTCCATTGTATTTGTCTTTTTTTTCCTTCTTTTTTTGGTTTTATTTTAACTCTAACCCTTCGTAACCTTAACCCTAAACCCCAAATATAAAAAGGTTGAAAAGGTTCTTTTGTCAAAAAATATTCTACTGTATTCAACGTTTACAAAGAACATTTTCAAGTCATTCGCAAGAAGCTTTCTTTAAATGGCTCAAAGTGATTTCGGATCTCTTTACCTTGTTGCACTATTAGAGAGGTCTCCGTTTGAGGTCAAATGTAAGGAATGGAATTCTTGTTGTTAGAATATATTAAGATATGTATAAATTTTATATTATATTTGTTGAGAAAATATATTTAGGTTTGTTTATTTTATACCCTATAATTAAGGGATTTAGTTTAGATTTAAATATTCACCCGGTTATAAATACCAAACAGTATCATACTGTTTTAGTATGTAAATAATGTAAACATGTTATTTTAGGTATTATCAATATTATTCTTGTTCCTTATTATTTCCTTCCCTTCCTTTACCTAAATTCCTCTTGTTTAACACTTGTCATTTGAGATTTGGGGTTGTGGTCTCTATGGAGACAGCCTAATCAAGGAAATTTTTAGGAGCTCACGGGAGAGTATAATGAATTTGTAGAAGAAATTAAAAATTTATTTCTTATTAATAAAAATGTCTCATGTATATAAAAAAAGTCACTCCTAAAATTTATTCTACACTTCACTTAATATTGAAAATTATAAACCACTATGATTAAATTATTACTGTTGTTATTGATATTATTATAATTGTCCATTTGTTTAGTGACTACATTCATATACCAGTAGAGAAATAGAGAATATGCATGGAATCCGAAACCAATGAAAATTGGTCTTTAGGCCCTCTTGCTCTTTACTGCTCCTGCGCTTCTCTTTGCCTGGCTATGTGCTTGTGTTTTTTCCCTATGTTACTATCCGTTGTTTCTAGAATTTGTTGCGCCTGCGTTGGTGTTTTGCAGCAGATAAAAGCTTTTTTTTGAAAGATGCGTTTTGGGTTTCAACAATACGAAAAAATTGAATTCGGGTTATAGAATCACAACTTATTATGGGAACAGAATTTAGGGGCATTTTGAGATTTTTTGGGGGTTTCAGAGCAACTAGGGGGCCTAAAAATAATTTTCAAAACCAATTGAATTAGCCTTACGGAACTAAATAGGTACCGGCTCTACTACCCTTATTGGATCCACCGGTTAAATTATTTGAGATTTACTTCTGTCACCCTACATTATTTCTCGCACGCTTTGCAATTTTACCAAAATACATCTGTTTGCTACTTAGGTAGCGTATTTAGTCTGTCACTTAAATAGCGGATGAGTTAAAATTTCTTAGTTTTTGCACTAGTTTAGATCTCACAACTTACCAGATGCCCTATGAGAAATTTTATGTTTTGTCATCCGTTACTTACGTAGCAGACGACCATTTGACAGTAAAAACAACAACAAAATCAAACTATTATAACACACAAGAGTGTTGTAAGAAAGTTTTTTTTTTTGTCAAGTAGTCTGGTGACTAGAATTTTACTTTTTTAAGGTGAAATAGTGAGAGTACTGGAGTTCGAACCTCGGTCCTGCATTTTACATGCAATGTCCCAACTAAGTGAGCTATATATGCTCACGGGACAACAAAGTTTTTATTATAACACGTAACATAAATATTATTACATTCAGTGGCGGAGCCAGGAAAAAAATATTGGGTGGGCCGCTAAAAAAAATAATATAACATATAAATTAAATACGAAAAATATATTTCATATAACAATTGAAGTTGTAATAAGTACAAAGTTGGTCGATTGAGATAAAATATCATAAATTTGCTCGTGTAAAAAAAATTTGGTCATCAATTTTTTATTATATTAATACACTTATACTAAAAAGATAATAATTATTTTTAATTGGTAAAAAATTATGATTTATTCACACACAAAATTGTTTCGATAGACGTGAATTTAAAACTCACTTTACACAATGAAATTGATTTTTGTAAAGAAAACAAAAATTAAAAATCCAATTAACACAATTCAATGATGCTTGTGGTGCTAATAGTATATTTTTGTAGGTGAAGATTAAAAAAAACACACCCAAGAAGATAAAAAACACAATTAATTTTGTCAGAGAAAAAAAAAGAAATTAAAAAACTACACTCTAGCAAGAATTGAACTCGGGCACTTTATCTACATGTATGCTCACCAACGACTAGGGTAACTACACTTAGTTGATATTTCATCACATCCATTAATATATTTATGATACATACGTTTTACATACATATGGGGTATATATGTAATTTCCAAATTTTCGGGGTGGGCCGCGGCCCGGCCGTGCCACCCCTAGCTCCGCCTCTGATTACATTGCAATTCATTACATTCAACAATGAATATTATAACAAGTTAACAACCAAGTCATTGAGCTCAAATGGTTAATGAACTTCATCAAAGGACGAATCGTTCGGGAGAACCCGAGTTCAATTTCTGGGTAAAACTATTTATTGGTCAGACTTTACTTACCTCGCGGCCGAACTCTGTATTACTAGGGTCCATTTTCCCTAAATTAAAGAAAATTACATTTGAAATATAAAAAAAAAAATTAACATAATTAAAGAAAATTACATTTGAAATATAAAAAAAAAGGATTAATCATAATGGATCGTCTGCTACTTAACCATCGGAAGACACTAACATAATGCGCGCAAGAAACTACTAAAGTAACACAAGTAAATATCAAATTATTTTACTATTGCTGGCTTATTTAAATCTAAAGTACTAGCTAACATAATATAATTTTCAAATAATTTTTTTTTTGAATTGTGTAAATATAGAAAAAGTACGATAGAAAGCATAGTTGCTTTCTATATAGTAATATTTTACCTGATAAATTCACGGTCTCAACAGTAATAAAAAGGGCATGAAAATGGAAGACAGGTCACAAGCACCAGGTAGGTAATAAAATGGTACAAAACTGAAAGGTTTCTATCAGTGTTATATTAAAAAGCTTATTACTATTAAGTGAAAAAAACAGAAACTAAATTACTATAGTAATGTAATGTAATATTATTTCTACCTCTACGATAGAAGAGACATGCATGGATATATAGAAAGACTATATAGTAAGTAATTTGTAGGGTAGGGACCTTCTATAACTAAGAGAATCACCCTGTACCTTTTATTTGGAATCATCTCATCTTATTACAATTTACAACCTATATGGTTTTTGTCCCTTCTAACATGCAATGGTCCCCATCTTTTTCTTCACGAGATTTCTTTTTGATTTCTATCACACGTGAAACTACCTCTCCCTTATGTTCACTGTGCATTACCATATATTAGTTTATGGAGTGCACCATATATATCTCTTTCTTTGGATACTTCAATATTTGATTTCTATATCTAACTTTGTAGTTGGATATAACTTTGTGAGTTTTTGTTGTTAAAAAGAAGAAAATATGACTTTGTAGTGGTAGTTTCTTGATTGAAAATTGCGACACCATATTATAGAAGTGTCATGATGGATCATCACAAGTGGAATTGAAGACCACATAAGACATTAGATATATATGAGCTATTTTTATAAAATATAAAACATTTACTCACAACAAATGTATTAACACATATAGGTCAAGTCTATTGTGCACAAGTAAAACAAATATTTTACTATTTACAAATTTATTTTAATCGTTAGATCAATAAATTATATATTTTGATCAAATGAGATGTGATATAACATATTGATCCAATGGTGAAAACAAATTTGTGCATGATATAAATTTTTTTTCTCACTTATGTATGTTAGACAAAACCACACATAAATTTTGTGGCAGCCTAAACAACAACATCCCTTCTCAATGGCGATATGATCTTCAATCAAGTCTACAATTATATTATAACTGCATTAGAATATTTTGATCATGTTTATTCAGATCTTCTCACAAAAAAATTGAATTTCAGAATTCCAAATCCAATTTTTTAAGCTCTAATGAAAAATTCTTATTTTTAATAGTATCTCAATTGCATTGTTATGGATGTTGCATTACGCATTGTAGTTGTCACGATGTGAATTAATCAAAATATTAAATAAATTTATTTAAATTATTTGTACTATATATATTATATATATAATAACTTAAACTAGACTCAGATTTGAAGTTCTGAACTAAAGAAGAAACCAATAAAATATAAATTATCCAATTTATGTTTAAATTTGTACCGGATCATAACATAAATTTGTATAGAGATCAATATATAACCAAAAGTTGATATATATGACATTATGTAATTTATGTTCAAATTTATACTAAAAATGTGATGCAAATTTGAATAATCCATCTCATTGAAGAAAAAACATTGTGTGTATTACATTTTGTTGGGGCTGTAACGGTGTTTTGTCGTAGTTTCTTTTACTTTATTAAAACTGACAAAAAGGGTAATGGCCGGTGCTAAACCCTTTTTGTCCATGCTGTTTTCTCGGTAACAACACTATTTTAAACCTTGAATACTATAGTTCATATGCCGCTTCATATAGTTTGTGAAAATTTAAAATGATTCCATGCTACAACTTCATTAAGTATCATAGTAACTCTAATGACCACAATTGTTGCAACCTGTAATTGAAATCCATGACTACAATCACAATTGCGGTCGCATCATCTGCATTTTCCCATAAAATATCAAATTTCTTAGTGTAAGTGTGTAACAATTATGATCAAACTGCAAATATAGAACATGATAGTATAACATACCCTAAAGATTAATCTCTTATTGTTTTAGTGATCACATGTTGCTGCTAATAGGAGTTCATATATAGCTAGCTAGCACCACTACATAATAAAGACATATACTATTCAATTTCAATTTCACTATCACTAGCTAGTTTCATGGACCCGGATTAACAGCCGTTGAAATAACACGTTGTTTCACATCACAACCATTAATCATAGATCGAACGGTTCAGATTACTTACTAATAAAATCAATTGAACACAATCTCTGCCGTTGATCTTATCAGACAACTTAGACCAATAACTGCGTGACACAGTGTCAAATCCTTCATAGCTCTTTGAGCTACTTTGATTCAAATTGTAAACTCTAGCAGTAATGTCCACCACCATACTGACTCTGCAAATTATTTGCCAATGATCCCATTCCATTAAATTCACCAAGTTCATGCTGTAAAAAAGGTCTACTCATTGAACCATCATCATCATCTCCAACTCCAAGAAAATCTCTTGTTAAACCCATTTGGCTTTTCTCTTTTAATCTCTCTCTTGTACTTGTCTCTTTATCCACCGACATTACCACATGATTCAAATCCTTTGTACCATTCACAATTCCAAACAAATTATTTGAATTTGAATCATTAAATAAATACTCACCAGCAGCTTCAACATTAGTACTTCTACTACTTCCTCCTAAATTCACCAACTCATTCAACTCAACATTTTCATCTTGCTTGTTATAAAATTTCTGAACATCATTAACAATGTTGTTAAAGTTGTTGTTCACATTGTTGAAAACTGTGTTGTTATCATTGGTACTAATAATTGTCCTTGTAGATCCAATTTGAGATGCTTTCTGTAACAGTGAAGTTGCTGACATGTGATTTGGTCCTCCTTGTTGATTCTGACTACTACTACTCAAGTACAATGAACTTATTACACTATGAGACAAATCTTTGTTTTCTTCTTGTTCTTGTTCTTGTTTCATTACTCCATGTAACATTGGTAATGATAGATTATTACTATTATAATTCAACCATTGTTGTTGATTTTGTGTTTGTGTTTGTGATCCAAACACATCCATTGTTTGCAATTGCATTATATCAGAATTCTGATGAAGTAACTGAGAATTTGCTTGGTTTTGTTGCCATGTTGCTGAATTGAGAAATTCTGAGTGAAACTGAAAACCAGGAAAAATGTGAGGGATTCTTGGAGTTTGATGATTATTTGTTAAATGATCATTACGAAAGTTGCTTAAAGCTGCTGGAACTGTTGTTATCTTTCCACTTTCTTCGGTCAATGCATCACAGAAAGCTCTATGTGTTATGAAACTGTCCTTCCTGATTTGTTAACATACATTAATAAATTAATATATCAATCATAGTAATTAGTTCAAGATCAATTAATATATAATCCTCATTTATTATTTATTCCAAACAAATATTCCTTCCATTATATCTGACATGCATTCATTAAGGTTTGCGGCAAAACCATGACTGCAATTTAAAATCGTGAACTAATTAAACATTTTTTTAAACTAATTAATCATCAAGATTCTCCGTTCTTGTTTGGATTCTCTATATAGTAAATGTGTTGCTGCAACCACTGTTGAGCCATTAGATCTGAGTTTAGAAAATACAGATTTTCTTTATCTCTGATTTAATGGCTCTGATCAGTGATTACAACGGTGAAAGATGTATAGTAAATATATACCTGGAAAAAATGGTGCCACAATCACATTTGTATTCTCTAGTTCCACATATTTTGCTATGAGCTTTCCAATCAGATTGAACTGCGTATTTCTTAGAACACTTTTCACACTTCCATTTCTTCTCACCATGTTTTCTACTATAATGTTTCTTTATTCCTGTCAAATCTCCCAAAGCTCTTGAAGGTTCATGGTGCACACAGCTCTTCTCAGGACAAACATAAACTTTCTTTTTAACTTGATCTTTGTTGGTTCTTTGCTTCAACTTCCATGGTAGATTGTGTCCTCGTCGATGAAGCTGCAAATTCTGGTCTCTTTGGAAACCTTTGTTGCAAATTTCGCATAAGAAACGATTTGTCGCCATCAATGACTTTGGTGACATAGCTACCACTTCTGAATCTGGATCTGGAATCATCCATTCATATGTATAGTTAATTACTTAAATTATAATTAATCAGAAAAAAATAATATAAATAAATATAGAAATTGAATTTATTTATTATAATTTGAAATGATGATATGTAAAAGAGAATGAAATAATATGTGAAAATTGAGAATTGAACTTGCCTGGTGTTCCTGGTAGGTTTCTTTTTTTCTTAGGTAGGTTTGGATTAGGGTTTGAGTTTGATTGTTGAACATGATTTGATGAAGAAGCTTTCATGGTGTTTGAATGAGGTGAAACTGAAAAGGATTGTTTAGACATCATTTTTGAATTGAAGAAAATTTGTGTGTCCTAAACTAGTTAGACCTATAGCAAATTCCAAAAACTAAAACTAGTTTGAAGTTGGAAGGTACTTCCAAAACAAAACAAAAAAACAACAAAAAAATAAAAAATAAAAAGCTTTATGCTATTAGCAACTAGCAAGGCACTTAATTAGCAACTTGTTGCTTGAAAAATATAATATCTATTGAAAATTTTGTCATTTAAATTGAGAATATTGAAAAGAAAATGATATTTGAGAGAAGAAAATGAAATATATAGCTAGGTTTTTACTGCATGTGTATTGCAAGGATAGCAAAAGTCATAGTTTGTTAGAATGAGAGTTGAATGAAGAGAGAAGAAGAGAATAATATTTATAAAAAAAATTAATTTATTCTTAAAAAAATACTATTTGTAAATAAATATCTTTTTTTCTCTACCTATCTAACACGGCTGCTGTGTAAAGTCAGTCAGAGCCATAGACTCAGCTGGACCACTTCTCTCTTTCATTTTCACTCTCTTTGTATAAATAGTAGCTAAAGTAGTAGTATTAACTACTAAGTACCCAATTAAGACTTAATACTGTTGTTATTTTGAACAAATAAGACACTATTGATGATAAAGATAATCATCATTAAGAAAACTAAATTGACTGCTGAGCTTGAGAAGTACTAGTGCTCAAGACAAAATACAACCTCAGCTTGGTTGGTGTGCATCACCAAAGAACCTTTAACTTACGTGAAATGTGATAGGAGGAATTGGATTTCTTGCGGTTACATAGTATTCAGTCGTTCAATTTAAATTAACGGCTGAAATTATTTTACTGTATATTTTTTCTGTGTGATCTATATCATTCGATATCGAATCAAATACTAATAATTATTACTGCGTAAAACTGTATAGAAGTACAACAACATGTACTCATGATTCGTGATAGAATCAGAGTACACATGGCGAAATAGTTATATAGTTAAATTATTTCTTTCTAGAGGAATATGAACAACAAATTTTTTCAAGTAAAGTCTAATCAACAACAAGCAATAAAGGAGAGAAAAAGAATACAATTGTGAAATCTCAAAATTTTACCTGCAACTTTTCTTTTAGTCCAATATAATACTCCACTATATTGATAATGTGTACAATTGAATGAACAATTGTTTATAAGAGTTATCATTTTTTTAAGGAAAAGAAACTAAAGTATACTAATCGGACATTTCTAGTTATGCAAGCCTTAAATATATCATCAAAAAGTAATCTTTGAAGTTTTACTATGCGAAAACTCCACATTAGAACAAATTATAAAGAGACTTAATTAGCCCGCCAATCCAACACAATGGTTGTTTTCTCTTTAAGTATGATGAACTTGATCACGCCAATCCAAAACCAAAAATTGCGTATGCAATGAACCAAAGCGAGACACAAGTCCACTAATCTTACAATTATCTGTAACCATATTAATAAGAATTTTAGAGTCACTTTTCATAATCAAATGAAAAACTCGATTCCACCAAACTATCTTCAAACCAAGGTACAAGCTCTACATTTTAGCATAGAGGGCGTAACACACTTCAATTGTCCAAAAGATGTATCTTCAAGTAATTAAGCTTAAACACTAAAATTTGTCAACATAAAAAAGCTTAAACAGTAGAAGAAGTTTGATAATATTAAAATCTCAACTACTAGCTATCATGTATGAAAAAAATATTAAAAGAACAATTTGTAGTATCAATTAACTACGTGAAAATAATTACGTGAATAATTAACGTGGACCCAGCGTACAAGATATATGAGTTGGTTTCAACATTCAAAGTTGCTTTGTAGATTGAAAGAGCATCACTATACTATATACTCCCTCCGTCTCAAAATAACTGACCTAAATTTGACTTGGTGTACTATTTATATGATCTACTTTGATCATATTTTTCTCCTTATATGTACATGCAAATATATGCATATGAGATGTTGTTTGATTTGTCTTGATGAGTATCTTCAAAATATATAATTTTTATAATTTTTAATAATAGATAATTTAAGATATTAACGATCAAAATTGTGCATTGGCAAACGTGAACATGGTCAACTGAGTCAGATATTTTGGGACGGAGGGAGTAATAATGTTCAAAATATACTCGTACTATAAATATCGGGTGAGACTTACTTTTTAAGGAAGTTAACGACAATATTCACATATATAATATATTCAGGACAATGTTTTAATCATTTAAGCTTTACTTAGGAGACATGGGAATAATTATTAGACACAAATTATTTGTTTCATTGCGTATGCATCTAAATTTCTAATTGAGACGCACACACAGTATTAATAAACACAAACTAGAAGAACATAAAATTGAGTTTGATAGTGTGAAAATATTAATTAAACACACACACATAATATATATATAAGACACAACATCTGGTAAGAATAGTATTTATATGTAACATAATTAATAATGAGAACAATTATCAACTATTTGATAAAAAAATAAATAGTTGAACATTAAAACGTCTCATTTAAATTAAACACACATGTCACATGTGTCTACGGGTGATCGTATCCGAACCGAACCAAAAGTAAAACCGTAAAATCGAACCAATCCAAACCGAAACTGCAAAAAACCGCATTTAGTATAAACCGCACGGATCATGTTTCTTTTAAACCGCACGGTTTGGTTTGGTTTGCGGTTTTCATTTCATAAAACCGAACAAAATCGAACCAAACCGCAATACTTAACTTAACTCTATCAACTAGTAACAATCAACCTATTATCTAGTTCAACTTAGCAAACTCAACCTAAACTGAGTCCATAAAACAGTAAGATGTACAAACATATAATTTAATGCGATACAAAACTATGTTGTTGGTATTAAAAATAAGTTCTTATTTATATGCAATTTCTATATATGCATATTATATGATATAAACAATAAAATAAATTAAAATTTTCTATGTTTGTTTTGTAACAAGTTGGTAATATTGTCATATTTTTTATATCGCGGTAAACCGCCGCCACCGAACCGATCCTAACCGCATTAATTTGGTTTAGTTTGGTTTGGATGACTTTTTAAAAATCAATCGAACCAAACCGAACTGCATGCTTTTTTATCTCGCGGTTAGGATGACTTTTCGACTCATAGCCGAACCAAACCGCACCGCGAACACCCCTACATGTGTCTACCCTATTCTATTGTTTCTCAGTAACCCATTTTAAGTTTCATTTTGATAATAAAAAAAAAACTTTTTATTATCTTCTTCGATCTTTCTTTACCCACTAGACCAAACCCATAATTATCTTCTTTCTCCATTCTATTTTCCCACCAAAAAATCGTGATTTCATTCCTCTCCTATATTATAGCTAGTATAGTTATTTGAATCAACTAAATTATTTTCCTATATACGGTACCATTATTTGTGTAGTTTCTATTTTATCAGTCTCTATTTGTCTTGTGTAGAGATTTGATTTCTATTAATAATAATATATTTGCCGTTAAAAAGAAAAAATTATTTTCCTGTAAACTTAGTTTATAAATTATTTGTTATAAAAATTTATCTAAAGTAAAAAATTTATTTATCAACTAGTATAATTTTTTTTACTTTTTTTTGGAAGTAACTTCAATAGTACAGTAAAAACTAAAAAGCGAAGGAAAAGCGTGTGATCTTTACAGCAAGGAATGAAAATGATTATGCTATAATTGCATTATTAGGGACAAACAATAATCTCAATCACAAAAAAGAGAGAGTAGTGAAGTCCGTGAGTACTCACTTGTTGAGGATGGACCCACAAAAAGACTGCCAGAATGAAAGAGAGAGAAAGATCAAAGGGACGAGATGAATAGTATTAAATGACGTGTCAATACAACAACCATTGATTAAATCTCTCTATGTCTCAGTGTCTCTTCTAACTACAGTGTTATGAGTAATGAGTCATATTAGTCAGTCTCCATCGTGTCCTTAATTCACATTTCTCAAGAAATTCGTTGTAAGGATCGATCTTTGTCATATCGTTAATTTTTCTTTAGTTAATTTTGTTGAAGCAAGCTGTAACTTACCTCTCATGCATACAAGGTTCAAAAGCTTTACAATAGTTTAATTTCATATGAAATTGTCCTACCATAATCATTCAAACGTTACTCTCAAAGAATAGATGGATAATGGTTCTGGGTTCGATCTCCGACCGATGCGTATGGAGAAGCATTTGTTGGGATATGTCAACCCTTTAAAGGGATCTCAGTTATCTTGAGGGGATTAGTATCTACAGCTGCGCGCGGAGGATATCTTTAGTTTAAAAAAAAAAAAGAATAGATGGATAAAAGGATGAATAAAGATCCCATTTTTTTTACGTAGTCTATTTAGTAATTACAATTTGTTTTAATGTGTGTGTGTGTTTTGAGTTTGAAATTTGAAAGTTTTGTTTTAACATATATAATGCAAAATCTGTAACTGTTGAACTAAATTCAAATGACATAATGTTCTTAATACACTTACATTCTTTAAAGCAAATATTTATACTAAATCAAATATAAACTTGAAGAGGTACTTACTGATGCATCTAAAAACAAATAACATATGTCCAATATATAGCATTAGTCTCTCCTTACTTCACCACACTAAGCAATGCGTGACTTCTTCAATAGCTAATATTTTAACCTCTTTTATTTAAAAAATGAGACAATGTAAGACTTGACAATCAACTCCAATAATATTGTGATTGGAATTTGAACTTTTATTTTTACATATAGATAATACAAAAGCTCTAACAACTCAAGTAAGTTCAATGGAACATAAAAATTCCACTTTTAACTCGTTGTTGTGATAGTTGGGTTAAAAATGTGACACCCTTGCAATTTTTAAGTCATGCTAACGACATATGTTAAAATTCTATAATTAGTAATTGTTTCTTGTAACAAACAAGTTTTGATTTTTAAGAAAATAAAATACACATACTCCCTCTGGTCTTGAATATTAGGAAAAAAAACACCCTTTAAGAAAGTGGATAAAGTATAAGCAAAATATATCATTTACTATTTTATTCTTTGTTTTATTTTTAAATAAATTAAAAGTTTGCTTACATGTACACACTTACTTGATTGTTATAGTAAAGCTGAAAATAGAAGCAACCTTAAAACTAACATTTGGTATTCTTCTCCCACATCCGGCGTGAGACTAAGGGTAAATCTTGATATTTCTTTTTTCTACAGTTTCCAAGGGTGTAGGCTTGTAGTAGTATGAAAAAATAAAACTAAGGGTAAAATTGGAATATTCAAAATAAATATAATGATTGTAGTAGTTTTTGCTTATATTTGTAATTATTTTTGTTGTTGTTTATATATGAGAGCGGAAGAGTATTTCAATACAATTTTTTCATCTTTGATAGATTAACATATACCTTTAGACTATGAGTTAGCTTTTGCCATATTTTCATAACTAGATTCATGTGAAACATTATAAACATTATAACACCTAGGATGCCATGTCATTTTTACAATTAAGATGAAAATATGTAATATTGTGCCACTTTTAAGATGTTTGTTTGTATAATTGGCTTAAAAAGTACTCCCATCAACTTAATAAGTTTGATACTTGGTGGACTGTGGACTAATATAGGTCGGTCCAATGAAGACAAACGCCTACGCCACAACAGGTTTGACGTTTGGTGGACTGTGGACTGGTATGAAGGACCATATCATGTGAACTCTATTATACTTAGCCCATCCATGTCACTATATGATTAACTCAGCTCGAGCAAGAACTCCTACTTCTTCATACTAAGCTCAACCTAACCTTCACCATGTCTAGCTTAACTCGACCATTGAGCTCAACCTTCAACATTCTCAAATCAGCTCGACCTTGAGCTTCACCTTCAGCAATCTCCACTAGTGGAAAAAACACTTTTTAAATCGATTCTGGAAGACTATTTAAATCGGTTCGGCGTCCGATTTAATATCAGCCAATCTAGTAAGTTTTTTGCTTTTAAATTAGGTTTTGATCCGATTTAAAATATGTTTTTAAATCGGGTAGTCCGATTTAAAAGCTAGTAATTAAATTGGTTAGCCTGATTTAAAAACGTTCAAATTGTTCTAACATTTGAGCTCTATCTTCAACATACTCAAATCAGCTCGACCTTGAGCTTCACCTTTAGCAATCCCATCGCAGCTCGACCATGAGCTCCACCTTCAGCATACTCAGCTCAGCCCAACCTTCAGCATTCCAAGCTCATCTCGACTATGAGTTCCACATTCAACATATTCAGCTCAACTCGACCTTGAGTTTCACCTTCAACATTCCCAGTTAAGCTTAACTATGAGCTCCTCCTTAAGCATACTCAACTCAGCATGTTCAGCTCGACCTTGAGCTCCACGTTCAGCATACTCAGCTCAGCTTGACCTTAAGCTCCACCTTCAACATACTCAAATTAACTCGAGTTTGAACTCCTCCTTCAACATGTCCAGCTCAACTCGACCATGAGCTCATCCTTTAGCATGTCTAGCTCAACTCGACATAAGCTTTACCTTCAATACGTCTAGTTCAGTTTGACCATCCAGGTCATGGTGAGCCCAACCTGCTTCACCGCGACAAGCTTAGTGTATGGTCATGCAAGTCATGTTGAGTTCCACCCTTAGTTCAAGTATGCAATTCATTTGGACTTCGACTTGACCTTCCACGCATCCTGTACGAACATAGTGACGAGAGCAGGGCATACTATAGATCCACGCGATCTGCACAGACGAGTGACGTGGGTCACACATGCTTCATCTTCAGGTGTCTGCATAAAGATATCAATGACATAGCTTATTGGCCTGGACACCCAAATCTTAGGAAAGGTGCATTAGGACAATGAATGATGAACTATAAAAGGAGGCACTTATGAGGGGAAAGGGGGGCAAAATCCATTCTATTGTAAATTGTGTATTTCAACCTTCATATTATATCATCGTTTTAATCCACCAATAAATTTCTATTTTTTTTTCATACACTTTATCTTCCAATAAATTTAATATACTATGTACAAAAAAAAACAAAAAATTAATATGTTATGTACCAAAAAATTATATAAAAAAAAAAAAACAAACTTTTGGTTTTCCAAATATATAGCATTAATTATTTTGATTGAAAAAAAATAAGAGTGATTGACAAATAGTATCCTTAAAATACCAAAACGACAGTTAATTAGAAACACTACATCCGACTTCAAAGACACTTATAAAGAAACAGAGGAGTATTACTTTATTTTTATTATAAGTATATCTTATCTTATAAATCTATTAAAATTTAATACTATGATAACCAAAAAAAAATTGAACACTATGATGTACCAAAAAAAATCCAACTCATGTACCTTTTCAAAAGTTTTGAGATTTTGCAGGGACTAAAATCAATTTTTTTTTTCTTTGTCAAAAAAAAATCAAACTTTTATTTACAGGGATCAAAATCAAAACAAAACATACTTGCAGAGACCAAAAATATATTTAAGCCTATAAAAAAAGCTTATGACATTTTTCATAAGCTTTTTGCAGCTCATTTTCATAAGTTTTCAGAGACAACGTACAAAAATGGCTTACAACATTTACAAAAACAATTATATTTTATTTTTTACAATTATAATTTACTTTTTACAGCATATACTCCGTTCGTTGTTTTTAAGAATATTTTGACAGTTAAACATTTAAATTAAACGCACAATTTGTTAATTATATATTTTGTCAATTACTCTTATCTATTCCAATAAAAACTAATTAATTCTATATATTTGAAAAATTAAAGTTTATTTTTTAAATTTTTTTTTTGTACTTAACGTATTAAATTTTTGTTTTTTTACATAATATATTAATTTATTAAATTTATTGGAAAGAGAAAGTGCATGCAAAAAAAACAAAAAAGTTATTGGTAAATTGAAATGGGTTTAATAGAAAGATAAGATGCAAAAATACAATTCCTTAGTTTGATATTACTATTATAAAAAGACTTTTAAAAAAATGGAGGAGTAAAAATTTAATTTTTACTACCAAAAAACTTTGGGACAAAAGAAATATTTTTCTTGACGTTTTGTCAAAATATCTATAGTCATGAATTTATCGATTCCTGAATCTGAAACTCTCGTCATCGAATCTGTCAGTTAGGGATCGAGTAATTCTTTAACAATATTTTTTGACCACACAACATTAATTGGGACAAGATGAAACAAACAATTATGTCATAATAGGGCCGGTTTGTTTAAGCTTTAAAAATAATAGATTTTTTTGAAAAAAATCTAGAGATTTTTTTGTAGAGATTTTGAAAAAAATCTAAAGCTATTTTCCGTTTGTTTACAATCATAAAAATCTATTTTTTTAAAAATGGTTTTCAAAAAAATGGATTTTGAAAATAGCTTTTCATTTTGAAGAAAAAATAGATTTTTTTACTAAAATGATTTTTGAAAAAATCTTAAACAAACACCACTAAAATAAAAAAAAGTGATTTTTTTGAAAAACAAATCTCAAACAAACGGGCCCTTAATCTATTCTGTCTCAATTAAGCGATGGAATGAAATATTTCGTCTCAATATAACTTTTATCGTTGATAAAAAAATATAACTATTATCATAGGAATATTTTGTAGTAAATTTCATCCTAAATATATTGTGGAAAGGAAAGGAAATTTCAGCTTATGTGTAGTGAAATTTTCCGTCTGAAATGAAATTGATTTTCTTTCTTTCTTGTGGTGGATGATTATTTTAGTCCTAATGAATATTTACAAATATGAGTTAAATTACCAAATTAGTTTTATAAACACAAATATTACATCACATAATTAATTAGTTCTCTTTCATTTCTTGTGTAAGATTACGCAACACTTACTCAACTCATACAATTTTCAAATTTGATATGTATTAACATTGATGTAAAATTTTGCATAAAAAAACCTACGGTACTTTTGATTTATATATATATATATATATAGGGGTTTGCTAACTTAGATCCACCTACAAATATGAAGGTCTAAGTTAGCAAGGTGCACCTTTTTAATTTGGACAAAAAAATCAATTACCACTACTAAAACATGTTATAAATAGAAGGGTAGTTATGTCAATGTCATTTAATTAATTAAAGAAAATAATTAATTGAAGTGGGAAAGTCATGTGCGTTTCAAGCAATTTCTCCGTCCGATAAATCAAGTGTTCCATGTTAAGTCATGTGTCCCTTTTTAAAATAAAGTTGGTGTAAATTAGCAAAATGAGTGCAAATTAAGAAACATTTTAAATGAAAGTTACAAAATTATCCCTCAAGTTACTAGTTTTAAATAATAAATATGAATGATTTTTTTTGTCGAAAGTAAAAAGGTACATCTTGCTAACTTTAGACCTTCATGTTTTTAGGTGGGTCTAAGTTAGCAAACCTCATATATATATATATATGATGTCATCTTTTTATGCGTAGTTTATACTACTTTTATTCATCATTTATTACTATTTTTTGTCTTTTGAGACTTTCCCCTATAAATTACAAAAGGCTAAACTATAAAATTTATATATATAATGAAGTTTAATAAAAAAAATAAACTTTGATGATCATGAATATTTATATGCGAGATCTTTACCAAGATTAAGTAATCAATTGAGTGAGCTAAAAGGATACAAATAGCTAATTTATAAATGGCTTCTTGAAATTTCTAAGTGTTAAAAACTACATAATTTAAGTTAACCATGAAATTTTTACCTATAAAGCGATAAAAAATTATAGTTATTGCATGCAAAGGAGAAAAAATATGACTCAAATTATCATGTTTCTATATGCTTTGATCATCTTTCTTTCTCTACCTTTTGTTCTAACTATTAAAAGTATGTCATTATTTTCACACCATATTAAAATTTCTACTTTATGTTATACAAAATATTATATCACCTTTTACTAACATTTCTTTTTTATTATTTGACAATGCAGCTAGCATTCCTTGCATTGCTGACATTGATTGTCCGGTGCCTCCAAATAATTTACCTCTAGTTTTGAAGTGTGTTGAAAATTATTGTTTTTTCTCGTTCGTGTAACAATTAAGTTTAAAATAATTATCATGTTAACCATAATTTTCTTTTGTACTTCATAATGATTGTACTTATGTAATTTACATCAAAATAATTTGATGTATATTTCTCATGCCATTCAATTTTATGACAAGCTCAAAATAATTATATTATAATATACAAGTATTCTTACTTTTGTTTTCTCAAAGAAGGTATAGAAAACAACATTAATGTCACTAAGGGTTAAATATGTTTTTGCTCCCCATAGTTTCGCAGAATATGTTTTCTTAAATATGTTTTCTCCGGTCATGTTTAGTACATTATATGAATCTCTCTTACAAAAGTTTAATTTTTTTTAACAAGAGATGAATTAAATATGAATTTTTTAGTTTTTTGCACATAAAAATTCATAAATAATTCATCTTATGTTAAAAATTCTAAATTTTTATCGGAGATGTTCTTATAAATATTATAAATATGAATACAAAGAACCGTTAAAAAATGTGAAATTATACAAAAGTTTGATTAAAAGTAGAGATTAAAAACACTAACTGAAAAAACTTCAGGGACTAAAAAGTGTGAAAAAAATCTTTAGGGACTAAACACGAAATTCTGCGAAACTATAGGGACTAAAAACATATTTAATCCAAATTATAATAAGCTATACTTTAATAAACAAATGTAATATATGATTATGTATATTATACCATAAGGTCCAATCCAACTAGCAATGCCGATATTAATAGGTTAAATATTTTTCCGAATTTAAACTCTAGACTTCTCAGTTGTGTCTGTAAATTTAAATCGTGTTTTTCATTTCTTCCAGAGAAAAAAAAATATTATGTAGATTAATTATTTTTATTTATTTCACTTCTATATAGTATGAAAACAAATTCCATACATTATGTTAAATTTAATGTATTTATGGCACCTCAAAAAAAAATTAATTTATTTTTCAAAAGTAAGTCAATACACTATTGATTCTTTTGTCAACAATTTTTTCCACGTAGCCGAGTAGCATTTCACCTTTTTAAGGTGAATAAATTGGAGTACCAGAATTTGAAGTTCGGTCTCTGAATATATATTGCATGTAATGTCTTACAAACTGAATTATGCTCACGGGGACTCTTAATTCCACATTAATTGCGAGATGGGCTTACTGTGTGTTTATAAGAGAGGGCAATCGTCACCTTACAAAGCCGTTTTTGTAAGGTTGAGGTAGGCCCAATTCTCGATTATAAGAACTAGACTTTTTATAGGCATATTATTTTATTTTTTTTGCAAAAAAAAATAGAGAACATTTGCTTATTTTAAAATCTTAATATATAATATGTCAAATAAGATAAACAATTTTTTTTGAATCAAACAAACTTACTGCATTTCATTAAAAATTAAATGTTCAATACAAAAGGGAATACTCTCAAATCTATGGAAGCTAGCCCAAGAATTGGCCGCCCTAGCAAGAGTATGAGCAACCAAATTCGCTTGCCTCCTAACAAACTTAACCTCAAAGTTTATAAAAGACGACATAAGACTAAGAATATCATGAACAATTGACAGAAACTCAGAGTTGCCTCTACACTTCATATGAATGGCCTCTATCAAAACTTTCGAATCACTTTCAAATTGAACTCGATCCAGTCCTCTATGTCTAGCTTCTTCCATTGCTAAAAGTAAAGCCCATGCTTCTCCTTCTACAGATGAAATCACAGTTTGCTGTCATTGTGTCATACCAGCCATGAACTGACCACTATTATCGCGAAAACACAATCCCACCGAGGTCCTTCCAGATCCAGACACAAAGGCAACATCAACGTTACATTTTACCCAGTCTAGAGCTGGTTTCTCCCACCTTACCAAATCTGCTTCTGTAGATCCGCTCACATTATTACTCTGTAACTTATGTACTGAGTACCAATCATTCCAAGCATCAAAATCATGTCTTCCAATTTGACATGGCAACTGGACATTATCATTCCAAAGCTTATCATTACGGTTGTGCCAAATGCACCAGAGTAACATAGCCACTCTACCAACAGTATCACTACTTTCATTGCTGCAAACAGCGAAAATACGATCCATGGCATTAGTTTGTTGGTACTAAGTAAATATATATATATATCAAAATATTACACCATTACTAAGTAAATATAAAGCACTAGTATATCATTACAGTTGTTATACTTATTCATAAAACATGCAAGTCTTCAATATGTTCTACCACACTAGCTTTGTTTAATCTTGAATGAGTTTTATGTCCAAATTGCTGGAAATATATTATATATAACAAGATAATGTAAATAAGTCTTTTTTTCTTCAAATTTGAAAAATGTAACAAATTTGTATATTATAAGTTCATATCATCAAATCAAGTTCAATTTGTGTCTTCTTAAGATACTATCTGATGACTCAAACTCCATAAAGAACTTTAAACCACAACAAACAATGAAAAGACACAACATATAGGTAGAATATAAAATAACCAATAGGCTAGTCATACACATAAACTTCTGTTTAAAATACCCGGTATATAATTTGAGTTGTGTATATGGTTTCAATACCTTTTAAAGTTAGTGAAAACTTGAGCATTTTGCATTCTATCTAGAGTTCCAATGGGTACAATTTCAAATATATCACTTCTGCATTTATTTCACCAGGAATTACCATATTGATGAGTTAATTGATCATGGCATCTTATTTCTAAAATCAGAAGATCGTGAAGACAAAGTTGATTGGTTTTTGTGACTCTGACTGGTGTGGTGATCAAGTAGAGAGGAGAAGCATCTATTGGGATGTTCAAGTAGCAAATATCCTAACCAAGCCACTCAAGATATAAAGGTTCAATGATTTGAAGAGAATGATGAATGTAACTAGTCTTGGAGATTTAAATTAAGAGGGATGTTAGTGTATAATTCAAATAAGACTAGTAGAATGTGTCATTACTTGTGGAATAAGTTAGTTAAAAGTAGTTACAACTTGTTATGAGATTATAGTTACTTGGTATTTAAGTAACTGACTAGGTGTGTTTGTTAGAATGGTTAAGACTATATGGATTGTATTTTGAAAGCCCAATAGAAGTAGTATATAAGAGAGATACATGTATGCTAAGATGTAACTTGATCATTTAATAAACTTTCACACAAGTCCTAAAAGCACGTAGATCAGATTCTAGAGTTTGTTGTGGTGATTGTTGTTCCTCCTTCAATAACTCTTGACATGATGATTCGTTCAATATATCCTCCCACAAAAATTAAGGGGTGTCGCAATAATAGTGATGAACGACATCTAGAAGGATCTGTTATCAGTGAATCGTTGTTCGGAGGTTTGTGCGGTGGTGTAAGAACTAAGAACCACTAAGCATGATGTTATAGGAATGCTACCATCCGCTGTGCACAAATTGGAGTCCAAGGGTTCTAGTTCTATAATTGAATCGCCTAATTTGTGTGACAACAAAACATGAGAAACTTTCATTACCTCATTTTCTTATTGTAGCCAGATGGAGAGTTTGTTCGTGCATCTTCTTAGATTGCTTCATCTTCATATCACGAGAAAAGATCTCGACAGTTACGATCTTTAACACATTTTTTGGATTTTGTACATTATACTTCATCTCACAATGGACTTGTAAGTTGGTATTGTCTTCCTCTATTGCTACATTACCTTCGTCGCTCTCTAAATCTTCTGATTAGAGCCATAAAGAATGAGTCCCAATCTACATCAAGGCCCTCTTGACAGGTGACACCAAGATTGAAACCATAGCATCGCTTAACCTTCCATCGTCATGAATGGATTTTCTCCTCTCTCAATCATTGGTTCACTATCGAGGATTCAGCACGTCAAGCCAATTGATAGGACGAATCAAATTGAGAGAAGAGAAAATGTATTATTGATTGTAAAAGAAACTATTACAAAAGATGACCACCTGTAATCTCTGAGTCAAGCTCCTCAAAGAAGAGGCATTTCTCTCTCTGCCCAAACCTCAAAGTTTCTAACAAATAATCAATGAATACTTCTCTTTCTTTTCACACTTCTCTCACAACAAAATTGATAAAAAAGAATACTTCTCTCATTTTCACTGTCTGTTTCTTTTTTTAGTATTAACTCTTCTTTGATTCTAAGAGAATGGAGCTCTAGTAATGCAGAATTCAATGGCGAAGTAAGTAAAATAATTATTTAACTATTCCTTTTGCAGGTGTTCCTAGCCGATTCAAATTCAAATACATTGCAGCAGAATCAACAACAAAATAAATGCAATCAAGTTACATTGATAACAGAAAAAATGGCTAAAATTTATTTAAGCAATAAAGTAAAACAACTTAATGATCAAAATAAATATAAATTAAACAATTAAATGAACGAATTGCATAGATCTATTTTCACATAAAAAAATGCCAAAATTGACTTCCATTAACATCAAAATGATCCGATCAATTCAGAGATAGAAAAACATAAATCCTAATTAAGCAAAAGAAAATTTACAAACAAATAAATTAACCTTATAAATTTTAAATAGAAACAAAAAAAAAGAACGCATTCAGATCCAAAAATCATTAGATCAAATTCAAAATTGAGGAATCAAATCAAGCACCAGCACCAGCGGCAGATCGATAACGGTAGAGTTTACCAAAAACATGAAGAGCGGTGACGAATCCAATGAAACAGAGACTCATTACAAGAACAACCGTTGGTGAAATCTTCAAGCCAGGTGCATCGTCGGTGTAGAATCGGAGCATGTTGTTTCCGCCGCTTGATCCTCCTCCGGCAGAGCTTGAGCTTGTGGTGTTTCCACCTCCAAGACGACGACGGCGCATTCCAGCTGTAGCGGCAGCGGAGCCGCGAGGTGCCATTACACCTGGTCGTGTTGTGGCGGCGGATGATGCTGATTGGGATGATTGAGAGGCGCTTCTCGCCATTGTATGGAGTTGCGAAGGAAACAAAGGAAAAAAGAAAAAGAAGAGATTTAGAATTAGAAATGGTAACTTGAAATGAAAGGGGATTAATCAATAAAACAAATAGTTAGATCAGAAAAAATAGGAGAAAATATTTATGTAAAATATAAATATGTCTGCATCTCTTTTGAGGATTCATGCCAGATATACTTGCATGTTCATCTCATATTACTCACGACTTGTTGTTTATCCATTGGAACTTAATTCTTGGGATCTCCAGTCTTTTAGGTTGGGTTACCATCATAAGCAATTCATAGGCTTTAGTCCCATCTTGACAGATGTATTCTGGACTTTCTCTCTAGTCAGTCCTTTCGTCAAAGGATCTGCTAGGTTATCATTAGTGCGTACATGATTCACTCTCACGGCACCTGTAGTGATGAGCTCTCTCACTGTGATGTGCTTTCTTCTAATTTGACGTCTTTTACCGTTATAAAAACGATTCTCAATTTTAGCGATAGCTGCAGTACTATCACAATGGATCAAGACAGCAGGCATAGGTTTTTCCCATAAGGGAATCTCAGATAACAAGCATCTCAACCAGCTTGCTTCTTCACTAACAGTTGCTAGTGCTATCATTTCAGATTCCATAGTGGACTGGGCCAAAATGGTCTGTTTCTTAGACTTCCATGATACAGCTCCACCGGCTATACTAAATATAAAGCCACTAGTTGCTTTGGAATCATCTGACAAGGTGTTCCAATCAACATCACTGTACCCTTCAAGTACAGCTGGAAATCTCTGATAGTGTAATCCGAGATTCATGGTCCTTTTCAGGTATCTCATGACTCTCTCAATAGCGTGCCAATGCTCATTACTGGGTCTGCTAGTAAACCTGCACAAGAGTCCCACGACATAGGCGATGTCGGGTCTAGTACAATCAGTGGCATACCTAAGACTACCAATGATGCTCGCATATTCTGTTTGTCTTACGCTATCACCAGTGTTCTTAAACAGTTTTACACTGGGATCATAAGGTGTGCAGGCAGGTTTACAGTCATAATAACCGTATTTCTTTAGGATCTTTTCCACATAGTGTGATTGATCTAGGGATATCCCCTTCTCAGACCTAGTGATTTTTATTCCAAGAATCACACTTGCTTCTCCGAGGTCTTTCATATCAAAGTTGTTACCCAACAGTGATTTCACATTATTTACGGCAGAAAGGTTTGAACCAAATATCAGCATGTCATCTACGTAGAGACATATTATAGTGCAAATGTTGCCATCACATTTATAGTAAATGCATTTGTCACTCTCATTGAGTCTAAACCCATTCGATACCATTAAGTTATCAAACTTTTCATGCCACTGTTTTGGAGCTTGTTTAAGACCATACAGAGATTTATCTAACTTGCAGACCTTAGTTTCTTGCCCATGTATAACAAACCCTTCAGGTTGTTCCATATAGATTTCTTCTTCTAAGTCACCATTTAAAAAAGCGGTTTTAACGTCCATTTGGTGTACAATTAAGTTATAAAGAGCTGCTATTGAAATAAGTACTCGAATGGACGTTATTCTAGTGACAGGTGAAAACGTGTCGAAGAAATCAATATTTTCTCTTTGTCTAAAACCTTTGGCTACAAGGCGAGCCTTGTATTTTTCAACCGTGCCATCGGGTTTTAGTTTCTTTTTCAAAATCCATTTGCAACCGATTGGTTTGCAGCCGGGAGGCAAGTCTACTAAGTGCCATGTTTTGTTAGATTCTAGAGAATCCATCTCATCATTAATAGCTTCTTGCCAAAGATCTGCATCCATCGATGACAAGGCTTCTTGAAGATTTGCTGGATCTTCATTCAATGTATAGGCCGCGTAATCCGGACCATAGTCTTTAGCAACTCTTACTCGTTTGCTTCTACGAAGTTCAGTTTCTACTTCGTCATTGCTATCCGCATTTGGTATCACAGGAACGTGACTCGACTCAGGAATATTATCCTGTTCAGTGCCCCCACTATTTCTTGATTTAAAGGGAAATTTATTTTCATAGAAATCTGCATCATTAGATTCTATGATCACTTTTTCATTTAGGTCGTAAAACCTATATGCTTTACTGTTTGCTGCGTAACCAATGAATACACATTCATAGGCTCTACTAGCGAGTTTAACTCGCTTCGGGTCCGGTTTACGGACATATGCTAGACATCCCCAAGTTCTTAAATAAGACAAGTTTGGTTGTCTTTTCTTTAATATTTCACAAGCAGATTCGCTTCTTTTAGATTTGGGAACTCTATTCAAAACAAAGCAGACAGTCAATATTATTTTCCCCCACCAATGTTTAGCGGCACCAGAGTTTAACATAATAGCAACAACTAATTCAGTAAGAGTTCTATTCTTTCTTTCTGCTTTACCATTCATTTCAGGGGAATATGGCGCAGTCGTTTCATGTATAATTCCGTGTTGTTTATAAAATTCATTAAATAAACTAGAATTATATTCGGTTCCCCTATCACTATGAAGTCTCTTGATTTTCGTATTAAATTGATTTTCTATTTCATTCACAAAAACTTTGAACATATCAAATGCATCACTTTTATTTTTCATTAAATAAACAAAAGTATAATCTGAGCAATCATCAATAAAAGTGATAAAATAACGTTTGTTGTTTCTAGTCATGGTTCCATCTAGTTCACATATATCAGAATGTATAAGTTCCATTGGTTCAGATTCTCTTATAATAACTTATTTATGTTTGCTCTTTGTTATTTTAGCTTGACTACAAAATTCACATTTTTCTTTGTCATTAAAACTAAGTTTAGGAATTAAACCTAAGTTACTTAAGTTAGAAATTGAGCGCATATTAACATGACAAAGTCTAGAATGCCAAATATTAAAATCACACAAAGAGTAAACAGAAGTAGAAATTTTATTCATAACATCAAATTCAACATTAAGCTTAAACATGCCATCAGAGGCGTACCCCTTCCCAATAAAGATACCATTCTTAGTGATGGTGTACATATCAGCCCCAATAGTTTGATTAAACCCAGCCTTATTTAAAAGAAAACTAGAAACAAGATTCTTTTTCATCTCAGGAACATGAAGGACTTCTTTCAAGATAAGAGTCTTCCCAGAGGTGAACTTCAAAACAACATCTCCAATACCAGCAACATCAGAAGTGTGAGCGTTACCCATCTGCACCTTCTTATTTTCAGCATTCGTGTATGTTTTAAACATAGCACGATCATAACAGACATGGCGGGTAGCGCCAGTATCTATCCACCATCCATCAGTACCACCGACCATATTAATTTCGGTGATCATACAAGTATATGGCTCATCAGCCACATTCACATTAATATGTGCAAGGTTAGCCGGTTTAGGCCTCTTTGGATTTCTGCACTTCTTGGACATATGACCTATTTTCCAGCAATTGAAGCAATAAAATGGATCAACAGCGTCATTTCTAGGAGGTGGTTGCTGATGCTGCCTAGCATTATGGCCCCTAACCGGGTTACCATTCTTAACTCGGTTTTGGTTGCGGCTCTGATTCTGATATTTCAAAGGTTTGCCCGTAGGCTTCAGAGCTGCATCGAATTTCTTTTTATTGTTGTTAGAAACAATCAATATCTTTTCTTCTTCTCTCATATCTTGTTTCCGAGATTCTTCTTCTATACGAAGACGGGTAATCAGACCTTCAATGGAAAACTCCTTTGTCTTATGACGGAGCTGATTCTTAAACTCTTTCCAACTAGGGGGCAGCTTATCAATAATCACAGAAATTTGAAACTGCTCATGTAAAGGCATACCTTCGGTTATTATCTCATGAGCAATCTTCTGTAGTTCATGTGACTGTGCTTCCACCGACCTCTCATCCACCATCTGATATTTCAGATACCTGCTAACTGCATACTTCTTCACACCAGCTTCTCCAGTATCATATTTCTTACTCAGAGCCTCCCAAACATCACTAGCCGTGTCATAAGTTCTGTAATAATCATACAGATCATCTTCTAATCCATTAATGATATAGTTTTTGCAAACATAATCATTATCGATCCATAGCTGCCTTTCTTTTTCAACTTGCAGCGCCTTTTCTTTTAACTGTTCTGCCGTAGCCTTACCTTTGTCAGGTTCAGCAGCAGGACCAGTTTGACCGTTGGTGTTAACGGGCTGTTCTTTTGTTCCTGAAGCCGAAGCATCAGTCGGTACATCAGGAACAATCGGAATAGGATCTTTCAAAACGTAGGCACATTTTTTCAGGGTCAGGAAGAAAAACATCTTCTGTTGCCAACGTTTGAAATGATTACCTTCAAACTTAAACGGCCTTTCTGTAGCACCGACAGAAGAACTACCAATAATCTCTTCGTTTGCCATGATATTTTTCGAAACGTCTTAAAATTGTTATAAAACGATTTACTGAATTTATAAAAACAGAAAACGAATTTTTCAAAACAGAAGGCAACGAATAAATTATTGGCTGAGTCGCGGACTAGGTCGCTTTCTTTAAGACGTTTCGCGGAACTACTCGAAAAGGTGCAGTGTAGTATATCGACCGCGAAGTCCCCAGGATAAAACAGCCGTTTTCAAAGAAAAATACCGAAGCACTACTGCACTGCAGTGATCGGACAGAATTACACCAATATGGTTCGTAGTTTCGAACCACTCTAATTGATATACAAATATCAATTCTGTACGGCAACAACCGTTCGATAATTGAAACAACAAAGATATATCGAAGAAGAAAAAGAGAGAAAGAAAAAGCAGAGTATTCTCAGTACGCAGAGAAAAAAGAAGCAAAAAATAACTGAAGAAATAAAGCAGGATTTATAGGGCAAGTGGGAGCTGGAATCAGAGCGGTTACTGGAGCCGATTTTTCACAGTCAAAGGGAAAACGTGGGTGAGATTTTAGGCCACGTATTTGATCCGTTGTGACACCCGTTACAGACTTGGTCTACTGCACATTTGAAATGTGCGAAAAATAAGGGACACGCGTGTAAAGAAAATTAATTAAAATTTTCTTTTTCTTTACATTAAAAAATTAATATATCACATGACCCAAGCCCAAGCCCGGTCCGATCCGAGCCGACCGGACGGACGACGGCGGCGGCGCGCGCGCGTGGGTGTGATATTCGATATGGTGTGCGGTCTCCCTTTTTTACAAAAGTGGGTACCCCAAGGGCACACCCTTAGTTGCCACTTTGTAGTATATAAACACTACCATGAAGTGTGTTCTTAGCAATGTGGGACTCAAAAGAGTCTTTTTTCAATTCACACTACACATGGTTCCAACACTTTGTGTTTACTTCAATACCAAGTTTCCTTCAAAACCTCATCATGTTCCAACAATTTGTTCCGTGGGACATTGCATTATATATATGTAGGGGTTGAAGTTCAAACTCAGTCGTCCACTCATCCATCCGCCTTACGGGTGAAATTTATAGTCACTATGCTATTTTTTGTTTTTCACACTGATATTCGACACACTGAACGGTCTAATTTGGTTTAAAAGTCAGGTTTGACATCAAGTGATGATCATTTCGATCACAGTTGTGCAAGATCGAGTTGTGGTTCTCCCTACCAAGTCTAACGTTTATCACCCCCAAACCAACTAACGATTAATATGATTGTATTTTTTCGATCAAAATAAATAAAATACAAATATTTAAGAAGTTAAATATATTTTTGTATTTTTAAGAGATTTTTTTTTTAAAAAAAAGGGTGGCATAAGCCACCTCAAATCATATATAATAAAAGAGAAAATAGTATAGAAGAGGAGACAAATGCCTAATTCTTCAAGGCTTAGTTGAATTTAAATTTAGGGGTAACAGAGAGGTCAAGATTTGCAAAGCTACCGGCACATTAATTTTCTTCCCTATAAGAGTGAGATGAGTTTATGAGTTATGCTCTTATAGCGTGAAGTTTTGTGTGCGGAAGCGAGGTAAGAGAATTGCTAATAATCACACAATACTACCTTATTGGGGTCCTGTTAACCTATGCACCAAAGGCATATGTTAAGAAATAATAAATGATAGTTGGTCCCACAGTATCATAAAGTGTGTCTCTTAAAAATCTTAAAAGACAAAATTACACTCGGTTAGATGACACACCCTCAGTAGTGTCACATAGTTGGTCCCATGCGCCTGATGTTTCGTTTCTTTTATATTTATGTGTTTTTTTTTATTTCTTTACTATGCATACAACCTGTCACTATGAGTATTTTTCTTTTAAATAGTCACTATGAGTAATGTATCAAAGCATCGGCTGTAAAAAATAGTACCATATCTATTGTAAAAAATACAATACGTGTTTCAATTACGGAGGAATAGGCGGTGAGTGGAAGAGGATGACTTCCATGAGTGATGGAGGTAGAAGATAAAAATATTACGTGTTTCAATTTCTTTTCTTTTCTTTTTTTTTTTTTTTTTTTAATAAACAAATACTTAATTCTACCTTTTAATTCCCAGCCATTAGATATAATTTTGCCACATGTCTTCGATCTATGAAAAGAAAAGGAAGAAAATGAGCATTAAGAAAAGGAGCAAAGCTGCAGTCACTTTTTTATATTTGTTTGAATGAAGTTAATTTTCTCTTTTAAAATATGTGGACCAACCATCATTTATTACTCCTTAACATGTGTATTTGGTGCACATGTTAACATTTCTCTTATTGTATGTGTTTTGTTTGCTAAGAATATGTGGACCAACCATCATTTATTACTCCTTAACATATGTATTTGGTGCACATGTTAACATTTCTCTTATCGTAACCATCTATTTTACCCATGGACCGGTTTGGGCAACCCACGTCGTTTTTAGATTTTGAGTTGCGCATACATGTGTTGCGACGACTTCGGAGTCGTAGCAGGAAGGCTACTTGTTCGGCATTGAAAAGCTATGAAGCTTGATGGCGTCTGTGGGTCTTCGTTATCCTGTCATCTTCAGTTAGAGTTTCATATCATCTTAGGGAGGTTGTCCATTCTTCATTGTTATTATTAAGAGTAACTACTCCTCCTTACTTCTAGGAGGCTTAAATATTCGGTTGGTCGTGGGGTACTCTAGGTCTTTGATTCTTTGATTGATTCCATATCTGTAGTTCTGCAGGTTTCATTGATTTAAGTTCACCTCCACCGCATCGGTGTCACTTTATTATCTGTATCAGTTTTAGAAATGATTTCAGTCTGTCTAACTGGCTCAAAAGAGTCGATTTGTTTGTTGTTCGCAGGGAGATGATGGTACGTGAACTTATTTCTGTGTTGGCAGATGGTTCATTAGCTAACGACCTTAGTTGATGATTAGATGTTCACTAATCATTTGTGATTGGTGGTAGTTTGTTAGGTTTGATTAGGGTTGGTTCAACTTGTGCTAGTTTGTCTGTCTTTATTACCTATTTGGGTCGATTTGTACTTATACTGGGTAGGTTATATGTCCCCAACTCTTGTACTTAATTATTTTCCTTTTTTATAGTCTACTTCTTTGACTTATAAAAAAATACAATTGTCTATTTGCATTTCAAGTCAATAAAATATTAAAATAGTAATTCTTATTTTTAGTTTTTTATCTACGTGGACCTATATTACTAATACGTGTTTGTATAAAGATAAAAATAAATAATAATATACTTCCCCCGTATCAAATTATATATCACTTTGAAGAAAAAATTTGTACAAAATTATATGTCGTGTTACAATACCAATGAAGCATTGAATGCTATTTTTCCTATTATACCCTTAATTATTTATTACTCTCTATTCTTTCAATTCTTCAATTTATCTTTCTCATACAATTAATTAAGAACAATTTTGTAAACTAACTCATAATTTATCTTTTTCATACAACATTAATTACATTTCTTAATATGCATAAAAGTGTCAAAGTGACATATATATTGTGGTATGGAGGAAATATGTGTCTACTTTGTTTTATAATTTCTACACGAATCTGATATATTCTATCAATTAGTCGAATGACTGAATACTTTTTTTAGTAAAAAAAAACACTCCAACCCCACAAGAATGATTAAAGCCAATGGAGAAAACCATACATTTAGAACCCAATAGGCTTAGCAAATTAACATAGCGATTATGAGGCGAAAGCTACTCATTTGCCCCCTTGTATTTCCTTTTTTGCACTTTAATAAAAAAATTGGAATGTGTTTTTTTTTAAAAATTGCTTTGAAAAAAAAATTTGGATTTGTTTTCCAAATTTTTCCTAAATTTGAATTAGAAAAACTTCAGAAAATGCATTCCAATTTTTTTTTAAAAGCAAAATTGGATTTTTAAAAGAAAAATAGAGCGTCATAGAAGGCCGAAATAGTAGCTTTCTTCTTAGGCATTGGCTAGTATAGCACTGACAACAAAATAACGTGTTGCAACAATCACTATGACCCATCAAAATAATAACACCAACAACCAACCATCATAAGTTTTAACCGAGGAGAATGTTAACATGCTTTAAGGGTACATGTTAAGGAAGTAAATGTAAAAATTATGTTTTGAAACTTGTGCATTTTTAGTTGTTAGCATTAAATTTTTTACATTATTAAATATTTTCTCCAACTTTATTTATAAGCAAAAATTACTTTTTAGATTCATTGAACAATTCATGTATCTACTATATATTTAAGCTAGATACATCAATTATTCAATGAATCTAAAAAGTAATTTTTGCTTATAAATAAAGTCGGAGAGAGTACAAAATTTCTATATTTAGATATCTTATCATGTGTCCTTAAAGCATTTTTTTTTTGTCAATATGTTAACATAACCCTTTAACCAAAACTAACCTCAAGATAGTTTTGATAGAATTAATATTTAATGGAACAATGGTATATTGCATTTATTAAAATACTCCCTCCGTCCCATATTATAAGGGAAAAACTTCATTTCTTTTGTCCCAAATTATAAGGGAAAAAAACCATTTTTAAGAATGTTTTTTTCTTATTTTCATAAAATTAAATGCAAATTGCATTTAATTTTCTCTCTCTCCCCTTTTTTCAATAAACAACAACCAATAAAAAATTGTTTTTGCATCTCCCATGCACCTTATTCCAAGAAAAACCCACAAAAACATATTTCAAATTTACATGTTTTACTTTTTTTTAATAAGTGTGTTTTTTGTTTTTTCCCTTATAATTTGGGACAGAGGGAGTAGTTTGTTATAATTATGTAGTGACATTGTTGTGTGAGACATATTCTATGAGAAAATCAATGTGTACTTGCATAATGAAATAATTCACTTTTGAGCTTGTCATAAAAACCGAAAGGCCAGAGAAAGTATAAATCAAATTCTAAAGTAAATTATAAAAGAACAAGTATTATGACATAAAAATAAAATCATACACTCAGAAATAACATAATTATTTTTAAACTTAATGGATCCAGACCTCACAAAAACTGTCAACACACTTCATAAATATAGGCGCAATCGTTTCTGGACAATCATCATCACAGTCGCAACGAATGGGAGCTGCATTATTATCAAATAAGAACAAAAAAAGAATAATGTTACTCAACATTGATATAATATTGTGTATAAAATAAGTTATAAAACTTCAAAATTGTGTAAAAAACTACATACTTCTACTGCTTTCAACAAGGAATAGAGAAAGAAAGAAGATCAAAGCATAAACAACCATAAGAATTTTAATCATATTTTTTCTACTGTGCATGGAATAAATATAACCTTTTTTAGTTATAAATAAAAACTTCATGCTTTTAAACTTTAAATTAAATAGATCTTGGCACTTCGTAATTGCAAGAAGCAAGTTATTAAATTGGAATTAATGTAAAATGTCTCAAATCAATGTCTTTTGTACCCCTTCAGCTCACTCAAATGTTCACCTAATCTTTGTATAGATTTCGCATAAAAATATTATTTTTATTTTCATCACCAGTATCTGGTCTACCGGACAGTTTAATCTAGTTCGTGAGTCAATTCTGACATCAAGTGGTTACAGCCTCCTTCCGATCGCAGCTCCGGAGGATCAAATCGTGACTCTTCCTATCAAGTCAAATGTCAATTACCAATGGGTCAACTAACGATTTGGTCACATAAAAATTGACCATCAAAATTCATTATTTCATTTCTATTATATTAAACTTCATTATATATATTTTTCATTGTTAAATCAGTTTTTTATAAATATTTTCATTTTTATAAATATTCCTATAAAAAATTCAGCATGGTTTGATCTCTGTAATATCTTTCGTCACGACTTTTATTTCTTGTTATTAAGTCAGCATGGATATCTCTTGCAAAAGTTTTTCTTTTTAACTAGGAATGAAATTTAATTCATCTTTTGTTAAAAAGTTCTGAATTTATGTCAGAGAGATTCATATAATATTATAAACATAAATATAAAACTAATTTAAAAATATAAAGAGAACACATGAGTCACTACTAGAAATTTGCCTATTTCTTGCGGATTTTCCTGCGGATTTGGGCAAAAAAATCCGCAGGAAACACGTTTCATGCGGAATTTCCTGCGGATTGTGGTTCCCAGCTAATACCTTCGTGGGTAATTGTTTCCTGCGGTTTATGGAATCCTCAGGAAACTTTCCTACGGAATTTTCTGTTGAAAATAAACAAATAATCCGCCGGTAATTCCTCTATAAATATCACAGGGAATTCCGCAGGAAACAACTTTCCGCAGATAATTCCTCAGGAAATTCCGCAGGAAACTTGATTCCGTAGAAAAGTCTGCAGGAACTTCTTAGTAATAATTTTTTTTTAAATGATTTTTTTTGTGCAAAATCAAAATGAATATTACAAAATCATTTAATTTAATTACTATAACAATATTAAATCATCAAATCCAGAGTCAAAAAACATAAATCCCAAATTATCCTAATCATTAACATCCCAATATGATGTTACAAATAAAAAAGCATTCATCAAAATATCCTAATCATCAAAATGTCTAGATCATTAACATCTTTAACGCCAAGTTACAAATAAAAAAGTCTTCGTTAAAATCCTAATCATATTAAAGTCTTAATCAACATGTCTTGATCATTGATTAAGGTCTTCAAATTCATTGTTGTCTTCTCCATTAAGGTTTTCAAATTCATTGTTGTCATCTTCCATAAGGTCTTCTTCAAATTCATTATCTCCATCTTCATTATTAGCTTGTGGTGGATGAGAACAAGATCCCACAAATCCAAGATGTTGCATCAAAAAAAAGAGCGTCTTGTTGGTTTTCTTCATCTCGTGCTCTTGTTGTTGCAATTGTTGCCTCATCTGCAACTTCTCTTATTCTTGTCTTTGTAACGACTCATTTAAAGCATGAACTTGGCTTCTCAAATAATCAACCTCTTCTGAGTTTGCACCAACACTTGTTGGTTGATTTGAAGATGAAATCAAAATTTTGGATAGGGATCCAAGACCAAATATCCTTCCTTTTTTGTTCTTACCAACTGAGTCTACCCATATATCGATATCAGGCGGCATGTCGACGGTAGGTTGACTATTAACTTCATCTTCTCCCGAAACAAATGTTGAATTTTGAGAAGATATCTCAAGTTTTTTCTGTTCAAATCTCTCCTACAACAAAATAAAAATTATAGTTAACACTCATTTAGAGCTTATCAATTCAATTCTAAGTTGTGCAGATCAAATTGAAATAACTCAAATGTAGCATATAATTCAATCCATAATGGCTGTATATATGAACCTGTAATTTGTTTAAATATTTGTATCATCCTATTTTAAATTCAGAAACGAAATATGAAGATAAGTGTGTTATTCTACTGACATGTACCAAGAAAAACAATTACAACCAAAACAATACTCAGTGAAGATCCCTGTTCAGCTCACAAATGGAAAACACTTAAAATGGTAAAATCTAACTACAAAATAATTCAATTCTGTTACAAATATTGTTGACAGTAACATATAATTCAATTCAGCATATGTCACTATTGATTCAGCATATGTAGTTATTCAATTCAATTCAGGATATGTAGCTATCCAATTCAGCATATGGTAAAAAGACTTACATATGCAGATTCAGCATGAATGCCCACCCAACTTTGATCCCTTTTCCGATGAGTACGAAAATAAAACTCAGAGAAGGATGGATCTTCACCTTTTTCCTTTTTCTACAAATTATAAATTATAAAAAAGATTCATTGTCATTAATTGTAAACACTAAATTATGAAATATTATAAAATCAAATAATACCATTCTATTCCAATGCGAACGATGAGGAATTGATCCGCCGGTGTGAAGAGATGCACCAGCCATAGAATTGCGATTTCTTTTATTTGTTTCCGACGATTTTTTGAACTTGGACGACTTCCAATATTTTGTCAAGTCATCCCACACTCTCTCTCCCATCCAACTTGGTTTATTTTCTAAATCTTTCCGAACTTCTTGCATTATCTGCGACATCTTAGCTGCACCCCTTTTATTAAAATTGCGTCGCACTCTGTCCGTGTATCCCGGAGGCCAACTAAATTTTTTCTGTAAAACAAATAATACCATTCAACTTTCAGAATTTAACTCAACTAGTTGAGTTAAAAAACAATACGACACAATTCTACTAATACATATACATAGTTTCCAAAGAGTGCTTCTGAGAAGAGACATCAAGAAGAGTGCTTCGGATAAGGGGAAAAATTGGAAGAGAAAAAGAAGAAGAAAAAAAGTCTCTTTGAGAATATAGAGTGAGAATTGAAAAAATTTCCTATTTTTCTCTATAAATTTGACTAACAATTTGTTCCCATGGGCCAGCAACCAGGGCCCAATAGTCAATTTTCTCTTCATTTTTCAAAATGTTCTTTTGTAGTCCTACATGCTTTTTGTGCGTTTTATGCATTTTCATTTTTACTCTTCCGCTACTTAAACAGTAGATGTTATAAAACTGGGAAATTTTTTGAAAAATATCGTCCGGTACTTAAGTAGCGGACGTTATAAAAAATAAATTTTATAGGGTGTTTTTGAGGATTATCCGCTACCTAAGTAACAAACAGTCAGAGGTATTTTTGTAAAATTGTAAGGCGTGAAAGAAAATGAGTATGATGATAAAAGAAAATCTCTTATTTTTCCCCCCTATTATAATTTATAACAACCAAAAATTATAATTTACAAAACCAACAAGTGAGAACCTCTTCCCGCTTGTACGTTCCACAGTGTAACGGTTACAACTTCTAAGTCTCGTAATTGTCCACTCTTCCTACAATGTCACAAGAATCATAAAATTCTTTTGATATTTTTTTCATGGATTCTCTTCCTACTCTACTTCCAGGTAATATAAATCACATTTTTTTTCTTCATCCTCTTATTATTTTTCTGTTATAAAATCAAATTAATCTTCCTTTTTCATTACTAAGAATTTAATTAATTATTATACGGTAATAGAAAAAACCAACAATTCCAAACCAAAAATGAAACAAAAGCGCAACCAAGCATCCAGAATGGACACCGGCGGTAGTAAACCACAGTCTCAATTCGGGTAACTAGTTTTTATAATTCATCATTTTCACTATGTTTTTAAATAAAGATCCGCGATTACAATCTAGACCACCACATAATAGTGTTTTATGTGGCTCAATTGATTTGTCACCGAAATTAAAGTTGCATTTTAAAGAATGGTTTCTTTATGATTCCCACAATATTAATCATAACTTTTCGGCAGTAACCCTGCATCACGTGGTTGGCACCGTTGAATCAAAATCAAATGGTTTCAATTTTAAGTCAATAGCTGAATTGGAATTTAAATAGTTCGATTTTGGTGCAACAACAACTACTATGTGCAATGCGTAAATGTGGAGGATTGTTAACCGCAGACAATCCGAAGTCTATATAAAATCATGACTTCCATTTATTTGTATTTGATTCAATTTCGATTCTCTATTTTGTTTTCAAACAAAAAAGAGCTTTTGGTACCGCTTGGAACACAAACGTGAATATTCCAAAAAACCCGGTTTCAGACAACATTACAACCAAACCAAAAACTACCATTCCACAAAAACAAGCCAAACAACCTATTCAAGCAACACAAGGCCCCACTCAAACAACAACATTAACACAAAAATCACTACAAATTTTAGGTCTTGATTTGCAATTTTTTTTTTTTTGGTCAAGTAGCCTAGTGGCTAGAAAATCCACCTTAAAGGTGAATATGTGAAGTGTCCTGGGTTCGAACCCGGGCTCCTGCACATATAGTGCGATATCCCTACCAACTGAGCTAAGCTCACGGGGATGTTTTGTTTTCTACCGCGCAGAAATGTTTTGTTTTATTCCTATGGCTAATAATTTGGTATGTGATATTTATTTGATTTGTTATTTGTAGCCAATTAGGAACCTTCGGATTGAACTTAAAAGGTATTTGTCAAGGCACGGGCACTTGTCGGAGCAGAAGGACTGGAAAAAAGTTGCTGCTAGGTATGGACTTTTAAAGGGTGAAAGCAACACAAACATGAATCATGATGCATATATATGAGGAAAAAATATGAAAGTAATGAGTTTAATATGTGCGTAAGATAATTTTGTATTATAAACAAAATTGTTTTTTATATTCTGATCATTAAGTGTCATCGTGTTTCATTTCATTCACTAGTAGAATTATTGGTTCAATAGTCACAATGACAGGAGGTCCAATGCGCCTAAGGTGGTATAGTATTAATATGTAGGAGGAAAATTTTCTAAAATCTGATAACATGCATGTATTTCGATTGATATGCTTGCAAGTACACGAGTATATCGTCGTAATAAATGAGTATTGAATCTACAAGGACTAATGAAAGATAGGGGTGTCTCCGACTTTTTGGAGGTCCTGTGAAATTATTAAAAATATGCCTTAATAAAAGAAAAAATTAGAAAAAATTGTTATCAATTTAAATATAATAACATCAATAACATTAAAAATATAGTATAATAATTTACTAAAAAGTGTCTAAAAAATTTATTCACAATAGAACAATATCTTTTAGGACATTTTATAATTAATAAATATTAGGACATTTTAGAATAACTAGAATTTCAAATACATTGGACTCCACAATCCCTCATTCTAAAGTCCACAATTTCTCGTTTTATACCTTTTATTTATTAATTAATATTACTAGCTACCATATAATTTTTATACGAGGTCCCAATTTTCAAGAGACCCTATGCGACGACGCATGTCCTCTGATGAGAGACAGTGTAGAATTTTATTCAACAGAAATACTATGATTATATGATGAGATGATTAGAGAAATGATTATAGAGATTATTTTGAATTTTATGGATTATTTTCAGCGGTTTCAAAACCGCTGCTAAATTTTAGGCGCCATTTTTTTTTTTTGAAAAAGCCACCGGTAGTGTTTTGCCTCTAATTTTTTTGAAAATATTCAAACTACAATTTCTCCACCATATTTCTTCTCATTTTTCCTACTTTATATATGTCCTTCATTTTCCACCAAATTTTATCTCATTTCTTCAATTTTTCTTCTCTCTACACTCATTATCGCTCTCAATTCTCTCTATAATTTCTCTACTAATTATTTCTCTCCTCTATACTCATTCTCTATCCCTTCTCTGTACAATTTCTCTACTCATTCTCTATTCCTCCTCTCTATAATTTCTCTAGTCATTCTTTCTCTATAATATTTGGTAATATAATTTTAAAAAGTCTCATTTCCTAACATTTGTAATATTTAAACTTAATTGAATCATCATTTAATTTAATATATATTAAAGTGTTTTGAAAAGATATAATTTTTTTATTTTATTAAAATATTATTTGTGGAAATAAAACATTTTATATAAACATTTACATTTAAAAATGAATCAAAAAAATAAAAAACTATGATATATGATTCCAAAAAAAATCATTTCCGACGGTTTTTAGACCACCTCTAAAATCCGACACAAATTTTCGGGGGTTTGGAACCGCCGCTAATTCCAAACAGTTCAAAAAAACAAAATCCATTTCCGGGGAATTTTGGCCGCCGCTAATTTTCCAACTCAAATTTACGGCAGTTTTTGCCGCCGTTACGATTTGCAATAGCTAATTATCTGGTGGACTAAAAGCCGCCATAAATATTGCTTTTAAGTTGTTTTTAGGCATTTTTTGGCCGCCAGAAATCCTTAAAATTCTTGTAGTGATAGTATGTTTATTGTTTATCTTAGGACAAGAAGATGAAGCACCAAATAGAAAATTCAATGTATGCCATGATCCTCTATACCATGACCAGCGTATTGCACTTACCGTGCGTCTAGGGATATGCATGGATCTCCATCTTGTTTTCACGAGATCTCCCGTTAATTGTCAGCCAGGGGACAATTGCAATATCCCATTATCTATAGCTTGTTTTAAATATGTTTTCACATGATAAATGTATGATTAGATTGGGTTAAGAATCTTTGTTGTGATGAAATCTATGATCCTAGGGTGATTTTATTAGAAATATATATATTTTGCTTATCTTGCTTGCTTCATCAATCTCTCATAAAACCAAATCAGTTCTTCCAACAAACTCTTAATATTTGTTTTATTTATATTTCTCTAACATTTCTAATCTCTATAAAACAAGTTAAGTTTATCTTGTTTCTTCTTAGTCCTTAAGGATCGATACTCTTTTGATTATAACGATATACTCGTACACTTGCGAGCGTATCAGTGTTCCTTGTACTCCTTGTATTAGGTCCATCTGTTTTTCTAATAAAATTTTGATTAATTGCTTAAAAAAGACACGTATATCATCTCTTTTATTTATTTATTTAGAGATACTACTTTATTTGTTGTTTCTCATCACAATATAATAGTGAGATTTTAATAAAGAGAAAAAGCAACTTTTACACAATAATAACGTTTTATTTGATAATTAATATATATATATATATATATATATATATGGAATATTTGACTATATATATCATTTATATGCTATGAATTTAAATTTTTTCCTTATTTTAATAATCAATTATAATATATTCTGACCTAGGGCAATTAATATATATATTCTCAGTCAAAATATATTATTATACTCTACTGTAGAAATTCAAATAACTTGGAAAATTTCCCTTGGCAGCTAGGCGGGATTTCAAAATTCAAATGTCAATGGAAAAGACCATAGGTAATGGGGTTAAGATCCTCTCCATTTATAAAAATAAATGGAAGATGCAATTTGGAGAGAGATAGACACAAAAAATAGGTGGTGGGTCATATCATTAAGTGGGTCCCACTATCATTAATTATTTTTTACTTTTTATGTGTCTATCTCTCTCCTAAATGGAGGAAATGGAGAGAAAAATAAATGGAGAGGATCTTGACTCTAGGTAATGCATATGCATCGCATTTCTAGAAATTTCTTACATAGGAAAAAGACACTAGTATTGCAACGCTTTTGATAAATTTCCTTATCTAGGGAATACATCTTAATAATGTTGTGACGTCTAGGTCTAGGGATATAGTTTTTTAAAGATTAAGTTTTGCTATTCAAAAAGAATTAGCGGCGCAGCTGGTTGCCCGTCTATCTTTTGTTAATGTGTAATTATTATATATAAATAGATGTGTCCACAAAGTATATTCATTTGCAACATTCATTCTCTCTCTTCTTTCTCTCTTAAACATGTCTTTCTCTCACTAACATTTTTCTCTCACTATCTCACACCACCATCCTATCACTGACACCATTCTCACGCCTTGTCACCACCTTTGCCTCCACCATTCCCAGTCACCGCTGCTATGACAACTCACCACTACCACTGTGATTCTGTTGTCACTGGTTAGTTTCTCTAATTAATTTATTTTAATAAATTAATATCATATTGTTTAATTTTTATAGATCTACTTTTTTTTTTTTACGATTCTAGATCTGATAGTTGGTTTAGAATTTGGATATTTTTATCTCCCCCCTAGAAACAAAAAACTCTCTCCTCTCTAGTTTCAAATTCGTCGCCAGCATCACCTCAACCATTCTCATTCATTGCTGCTACAACAACTCATTGTTGCCACCGTGATTTTGTTCTCACCGATTAGTTTCTCTAATTAAATTATTTATCCTTGCATTAATTAATATCATATTGTTTAATTTATCTAAATGTGTTTTTTTCTTTACGATTCTAGATCTGATAGTTGGTTTGGAATTTGGATATTTTTCTCTCCCCCTAGAAACAAAAAACTCTCCTCTCTCCAGTTTCAAATTCGTCGCCACCATCACCTCAACCATTCTCAGTCACTGCTGCTACAACAACTCATTGTTGCCACTATGGTTCTGTTTTCACCGGTTAGTTTCTCTAATTAAATTATTTTTCCTTGCATTAATTAATATCATATTGTTTAATTTATATAGATGTGTTTTTTCTCTTTACGATTCTAGATCTGATTGTTGGTTTGGAATTTGGATATTCTTCTCTCCCATCAAGAAACAAAAAACTCTCAATTATTGATAATATTATTGTGACCATTGATTTATTTTTTATATAAATAGATGTTTCCCAAAAAAATTATTCTCATTTGCAACTCTCTCTCTCTCTCTTTCTCTCTCTCTCTCAAACATGTCTTCATCTTACTAACATTTTCCTCCCACTACCTCACACCACCGACAACATTTGCATGCCTTGTCACCAGTGTCGCCTCCACTGCTACAACAACTCACCACTGCCACCGTGATTCTGTTCTCGCCGGTTAGTTTCGCTAATTAAATTTTTTTTTCTTGAATTAATTAATTTCATATTGTTTCATTTTAATAGACCTGCTTTTTTTTTTCTCTTTACAATTCTAGATGTGACCGTTAGTGTCGAATAACCGATTATCCCAAAAGCTTAAACTATTAGGAAATGCTACATCAATGGTTTTATATTATTTCTAACATGTCCTATCACGCAAGAGCCCACTTGGGCTTGAAGCGTGGATAATGCATAGGCCCACCTACCTTGTGCTTAAATTCCACTTTTTAATTAGAAAGTGAGGGGAGCGGGGATCGAACTCTAGACCACTTAGTCATAGAGGCTCTGATACCATGTCAAATAACCGATTATCCCAAAAACTTAAGCTATTAGGAAAGGCTATATCAATGGTTTTATATTATTTCTAACAGTTAGTTTGGAATTTGGATATTTTTGTCTCCCCTCTAGAAACAAAAAACTCTCTCCTCTCTGTAGTTTCAAATTTTTCGTCGTCTTTTTTTTCCTTTGAGATGGAGACATTTAGTGTTGGTAGTGCACTTGCCCCACCATCTGCACCACGTTTTAACCCTAGTTGGCATCGTTTAACCTGTTAGGGGTCGTTTAATTGTCACTGCCACGGTGGTCGTTGTTTTCATCTCCTCCGCTTGCCGTCTTGGATAGTTGTAGTTCTTCATCTCAGATTTCAGATCTGGTCATTGGTGGTTATGTTATCATAGCTCCAGATTTTACTAGCTTCGGTTTGCTCTTGATTTATTTTGACACACATCTATTTCACCCTTCAACCTCTCTCATCGCTGCACATTACTTCTTATCGGCGTGAAAACAATAATTGTTGATTTTTTTCTCTAAAACCCCTTATGGATGTTGTATGGCGTCTTGATTTTTAACATGTTGGGAGGTTTAAAACCAATGGTATCTACAGATGCGGTGATTGTTAGAGTGTCAGAGCATTCCTCGATAAACACTATGTTTCTATATGCCAATAGCACACCTTGGCGTTGTTGGGTTCTTGTTTTGGTGCTGGTTTTCTATGATGGGTTGATGATTTTTTTCTTCATCATCCTCAAATTAAGTGTCTTAATTTGTTTGGCAAGAAATTGTTGTGATTGTTGTTTTTGCTCGTCGGTGAGTTATTGGTTGGTGAATTTGTTATTGTGTTAGATGTCAAGTTAATTCAACATTTTCAAAATTTGGATTTGGTGCTCATTAGTACACACATCACATTTGTTTGCAATTTAGTTTCGCGCCTATACGCGGGTTTGCTAGATTGTGCATGTGTTGTGTGTCATTTTGACTTGCTTCTAGGTTTTGATTTCTTTATCCGTCGTTGTTGTTTGTTTTGTCCGGGTCAGACTCTATATCCCCTAGTCTTTTCTAATGTTTCTTTTTATTCAATCTATTTAGAGTGTTGCAGGTCCATCTATACTCCATTTGCTATAAAAAATTAGGTTAAATTACTTGCATACTATTCTAATTTTTTTTCTTTTTACATATATATTTTCTTATTTTTTTTTATAATTATATATATTTTAAGTTTAAGTTAGATCTATTTTTTATTAGTATGGTTATATGTTTTTTAAAGTAGAACAAAATTTTTAGACTAACTTACTAACTCTGTTTTTTTTTAAATGTGGTCTTTTGTTTTTTATTTATTCCTTTTAAAATAACTAGTCTTTTATATCAAGTAAAAAAATAATTGAAGATCCATTATGGTCCTGAGAAAATTTGAGAGACCCAATATAGAGCCTAAGCAAAAAATAAGGGCTTGTTTAACACCCAAAAAGGGTTTGTTTAATATGTGTTAAAGTATCCAAAAAATAGTAATTTTTTATTGAAAAATAATAATAATAATTTATTAGTAAAAAATTATACATTTAATATAAAATGTACAAATTCTAATAAAAACTTACTATTTTGAACTTTTTAACCTGTGCAAATTTGCTTTGCACATAATAGAAAACCCCAAAAAAGAAATCAAGACAACTTAGTACTTATTCGAAACTACATAAAAAAATGGTTTTTTCATGGTGACTTCATGCAATGTGTCTTGTCATTTAAAATAGGGACAATTAGATCCCGACCAATAATTAAAAATAGACAATTTATGTACCTCACAGATTTTTCGACGGAGATTAGTCATCTCTAACAGCGGTGGAAACTTCGTACCAATATCATGGTAACAAAAAAAATACAAATGATTTCCTATCAACAATTCAAAAGGAACAATTAGTTCCAACCACATAGACAATTTTTCCAAATTCATTGTAGTATTTAGAACAAGACAACAATAATATCCAATTAAACCTCAATAGTCTCTTTTTAATTATTATCAAAGACTAAATTATATATTTTTAATTATTGCTAAAGACCTAATTGAACCTCTTTTAATTTAATTGACATGGCACATGGGACTCGATGAGTCGGCGTACATGTTAGCTTATGAAAACAATTTTTTCAGCCTGTTGTGTAGTTGTATGACGCACGATGATTGTCGCTACTTGGGATTGTAAAAAAACCACGAAATAGAAAATTTGTTGTCTCAACCAATCAAAATTCACCACCTCCGTCACCAGCGGGAGTTTAAACATCACACGACACAATTTTCTTTCTGGTGAAATCTCAACGTTAAAACTCGTCCTCCTAAAATCCTAACCATCGCTTCAACAATCCCAAATTCTCTTTCAATTTTCAAATGCAATGTATATGTGTCCACTTGGTGTTGGGTTCCTCCCCATTGAACGTATTCTCGTTGGCTACTACCTTGCCAACAAGAACAATGAAAAGGTTCAAGTTTCCAATGGATCTGACCTCATTAAAAAGCTAGATTTGTCTGCTTATGATCCCTTTAATTTGAGTTATATCTTGTTCTATTATACCATCGAAAACTGGTAGCAATTTTATTGCTTTACTAGAAAACTTTACGAGGAGGGGAGAAATTGCAAGAGTGGCTTCCAAGTGAAGAAGGAAAATTTTCAAGACATTAATTTGGGAAAAAAAAGACTGTTTGATTTCTACATCGGAAATTCTCCAAAGACTACTTCTAGAACTTCGATTTTGTATGAATCACGCAGGTCACAAATCAATTCTAGAAGTAGTTGTCGCGGTGATTTTTGGATATCGAGTTATTAATTAACTTCGAATCACAATTTAATATTCCACCACCGATCTTTAATTTATCCGAGGGAAAGGGAAAAAGTTCGAAAAAACCTATTTTTTAGAGAACAAGGTTCGGGGGTTGGTTATACGAAGGGAAGGTATTAGCATCCTAAGTATCTATAGTACTCTATAGGAACCTCTTGTTTTTATTCTATCTATGCGCTTTATTTTAAATGCTTGTAAAAAAAATGTATAAGTGGGAAATTAAAATAAATGATAAAAATGCTTAAAGAATGAAAAGAAGAAAAATGTTTTTTTTGTTGATTTTATTGATCGGAGAGACAAGTCTCATGCCTACGTACCCGAAGGATCAAACCACCGTAGTTCGGGATAAAAAGACGAGTAAATTTGTTTGTTTAATTTTAAAGTTTTTGAAAATGGTTTTAAAGACCAAAAGCCAAAAGTGGCAAAAATGTGAAGTTGATTGATGTTAATTTGTGAAGAAAGTCTAAATGGTTAAATTGATTGAGATTTGATTATGAAATAAGACGCGGACACTTGGTTTAAAATCCAAGGTTTGTTGAGAAAAATGTTTGAAGTGATAAAAGACACTTGGTTTGAATTCCAAGGTTTTAACGAGAAAAATAACACTTGGTTTGAATTCCAAGGTTTTTGCGATAAAAGAACACTTGGTTTGAATTCCAAGGTTTTTTGATAGAAATGTTTGATGAAAATTTTTGTGTTTTTGTGATATTTTGAAAATAAAATAATTAGGTATTTTTTGAAAGAGGTTTTGACCTCATTTTTTTGAGAAGAAAATGACTAACTATTTAAAAGGGGAATGTTGGGTCTAAAATTTAAAAGGTAGCGCTAAAAGAAAAAAAATAACGTCGCAATAAGCAAATTAAGCGCGAAGACGGTCCGTAATGATATTTTGATCAAAACGGTGTCTTTTCCCTCGGAATTTAACGTTACACATATTGGCGGAAAGCGATAAAAAATAAATATGCATGAGATGCAATTTTTCCATTTAGGGTACATTGGCCTAATCACACTCTAAAATCTTTGCGAGAAAATAAATATGAAATGATGCAAGAGACGGGGTATGCTATGCACTTTTATTTAGAATTTACATTTGGCCTATTTATATCCTAATTTCAAAAACAAAAGTAAATGGCAATTAATGAGCGATAAATACTCAATGTTACGATAATAAAATAAAGATAAAAAAAAATGATGAATAAATCGATGTAATGAAATAAATATGATATGTAATGGATGAATAGCATAAGTAAATAAATACGAAAATAAGACAATGAAAATAAACCTCGACATCATGCTTTACAAGGCTAAACAAAGCTAAAATAGCTTACGCCAAAAGCACTTATCTCATAAGCTTAAAAATTAATTAACAAAATAAAGCATGAAATAATATTACCAACATCTAAATATCAAATAAATAAATAAGCCTCGACATCATGCTTGATTGGCTAAAATAAAAGCTTAAAAAGCTTATGCCAAAAGCACTTATCTCATAAGCTTAAAAATTAATTAACAAAATAAAGCATGAAATAATATTACCAATATCTAAATATCAAATAAATAAATAAGCCTCGACATCATGCTTGATTGGCTAAAATAAAAGCTTAAAAAGCTTATGCCAAAAGCACTTATCTCATAAGCTAAAAAAAAATAAAATAAAATAAAGACAGGGGGGTGTGAATCATGAAAACGAAATAGCAGGGGGGTGCTGATAGCAGCCAAACTGTAAGGCCCAAACACACATAGGCCCATCTGTAAAAAACAAACAAAAAAAAAACCCAGGATCAACTCTGGCCGTCTGATGGATCAGACGGCCTTGATCTAAAATTAAAGAAGGAGAGATCTGAGCCATTTGATTAAAATCAATGGCTGTGAAGAGAGGGTTCACGGTGTGCTGCGATAGACACGCGCACACCGGATCGGGTTGGAGTATAAATACTCCTAACCCTAAAAAAATTTCATTTTTTCTATTCTTCCTCTCTCTCTCACCCGCCGCCAGCCTCCTACCTTCTCTCCCTCTCACCCGCCGGCCTCATTTCTCCCTCTCACCCATGGCCGCCGCGTTCATCCCTTCATCTCTCTCAACCCATTTTTCTCAAAACCTCATCTCTCAAAATTTTCAACATCAAAACAAAATCAAAACCCTAACCCAAATCTAAAACCGAAATACATACAAAACAAAAAAACGGCTCGATCGAAAGGAAAAGAAATGGAACCCACTGTTTGTTCGTTTGATTTTGACCTTCTCTCTTCTTCGTATTTCTCTGTTCTTCTTCCTCTGTTCTTCTTCTTTTTCGTTTTCTGGAAGCGGGTTTGATGGATTTGAGGATTGGTAAACGATTTGAATCGGTTTGGGTTTGGGGTTTATGATTTGGTTCTGATGAGTTTAAATGATGAATTTGGTTTCGTTTTGATTCGATTTGAAAACAGGCAAGAGGTTTTTGATTTAATTTGTGGTTTTGTGAATGGTTTATGGGCTTGTTTATAGATCCTCTCTTGGTTGTTGATGATTCTGGGTTGTTGATGATGAACAACGATGGTGATGGCTGTTTTCTTTTGATTTTTGTATTTGATTTTTTTGTAATTTTGGTGTTTGAATTTGGAAGAATGCTGCGGCTGTGTGATCTCCTATCCAGATCTGATTTTTTTGCTGTTCACTATATACACCAATTGGGTTCTAAGATGGGGAACCAGGATCTGAATTTGGACAATGAAGGACACTGTTTTAGACAGAAAAAATGTTCCTGTACTGTGTGTTCCCTGTACTGTGTGGGAGTTGACTTTTCAATTTTTCTGGTTTTTTTTTATCAGAAAAAAAAGGGACAAAAGGACAAAGTAAAAATAAAATAAAACAAAATAATTAAATTAAATTAACTAAAATACGAAAATTAATAAAAAACAGAAAATAAAATGAATAAATAAATTTTTAAAAGAAAGAAGATAATAATAATGGTAAAAAATAATAAATAATAATAGAAAAAGAACAAATATAAAAGAAACAACAAATGAGGTATTTTAAAATACCTCTCTGCCGAAATTTCGTCAGAAATGACAAAAAAGGCAGGAAGGTTTTAAATGCCGAACAAAAATCAATCGGTCAAAAAATGGGGTATGACAGATGCCCCTATTTAAGTTTTCTTCCGTCGGAGATAAAAAGAAAAAGATGATTTTTGATGATGTTTTTGTTTTGGTTCGACGGTGGAAGAGACTTAAATACAGAGTACACCGTTTTTTGACCGGATTAAATTATAAAATGCTATGATATGACGTCATGAGTGTTATGTTTATGAGTGTTTGAATAAAATGAAGATTTTTTGACAAAAGCAATGAAGACAGAAAGCGGTAAAGTCCTGTATGCGGACAGAAGTAAAGACTGAAAGCGATAAAGTCCTGTGTATGGACAGAAGTAAAGACGGAAAGCAATAAAGTCCTGTGTGCGGACAGAAGTAAAGACTGAAAGCGATAAAGTCCTGTGTGTGGACATAAGCAGATAAAGTCCTGTGTGCGGACAGAAGTAAAGACTGAAAGCGATAAAGTCCTGTGTATGGACATAAGCAGATAAAGTCCTGTGTGTGGACAGAAGTAAAGACTGAAAGCGATAAAGTCCTGTGTGTGGACATAAGCAGATAAAGTCCTGTGTACGGACAGAAGTAAAGACAGTGTCCACCAACATTGGGGGATGGTAAGGACAAGTAAAGGCAGTGTCTACCAACATTGTGGGATGGTAAGGACACATCGAGGAAATAAATTGTCTGCTGACATTGTGGGAGAGCGAGACATGACAAGAATGTGGATTTGTCTGGACCAGACACACTGGAAATGACTTCTTTTGGGGAAATCCACCATAAGTTTGCAGTTGATTGTTTGCAAAACCTGCTACTTGAAATATGCTTGATGGAGACATCTCTGGACCAGACCCACTGGGGATGACTCTTTTTGTGATGTATGATTGATGGAGACATCTCTGGACCAGATACACTGGGGATGACTCTCTTTGTGATGTATTGAAACAGGACACGTGATAGTCAATGCAGCATGTATGAATGATTTTGTTTGCACGTTGCGTAGGAATATGAATATATGTATGGACATGTGAATGATTGTAAGTATGTATGCATGTATGCATGTATGTATGTATGTATGAATGATTGTTATGAAGCTTGTATTTGTAGGATTGAATGATATTTGTACACGACTGAATGAGACAAAAGCTTGATCAGAAAAGATGAACATCGGGCCGACGTATCCGTACAACCACTCGGTAGTTCTCCGCTGGGGACACCATTGTTATAGGTGAAATAAATCATATCCTCGAGGTAAAACCCGGTGTGGTGTGTCAATCCATGTTAAGAGTGATTGCTTCTTGGGGTAAAGCCCATTGGTCAGAGGTCTGGCAGAAGTCGCCATTTTGTACACTGAAACCGAATATTCCCTCATGGTCTTTGCTTCTACAGTCATGCTTTTGCTTTTTTTGCTTTTTTCCTTTTGAAATCCCTAACTTTTGCCTGGATCGCCCTTTCAGGTTTTCAATCCACCGGGAATATACTTCTTTTTTGTTTTGCCCCTAATTTTTGCCTGGACCGCCCTCTCGGGTTTTCAATCCACCGGGGCGCTCATTTTTGCCTAAGCCGCCTTTTCAGGTTTTCGACTTATCGAGCTTTGTTTTTTTCATTTTAGCAATGACTGTATTTGCCTTGTTGAAACTGTCTGCTTTCGGAACAATGTTGATATATGCTTGTATTGACTCATGAATCTAAGAAATATGTTTGTCATTTGTATATATTTTTTTTTTAAAAAAAGGAACTACTAAAACTTTAAATTATTTTTTTTGAGTTTTTGCTTCAAGTACTTTAAATTGAAAGAGGGAGAAACAAAATTGCAAATAAATTTGAATTCTAAATAGAGGGCACAGGCTCGAATTTGATTAAAAGAGTGGCGATTGGCGAAAAGCACAACCCCACAGATCGTTACAAAGATGAAAAATGGTAATTGGGTGGGAAAGGTACGTTAAACACAATGATCGCTATTCTCCCTAACAACTTTGAATTTGCAGTCTAAAATGTTGTAAGCCAAAGATATTCTGTCAATCGAGGTACTCTGAGCAAGTGATGCCTGGTCCGATGCAGTTACTCGTCTTATTCCTTAACTTTTGCATAGATCGCCTTTTCAGGTTTTCGACCTATCAGGATATTATTTTTGTTTATGTCTCTAATTTTTGCCTGGACCGCCCTTTCGGGTTTTCAGCCCACCGAGACGCTCATTTTTGCCTAAGCCGCCCTTTCAGGTTTTCAACTTAGCGAGCTGTTTTTTTTTTATTTTTTAGACAAAGTATTTCTTGACTGCATCGGCATTTACAGGACGAGGGAGTTCATCACCATCCATAGTTGCAAGAGTCATAGCACCACCAGAAAAAGCTCTTTTGACAACATACGGGCCTTCATAATTCGGCGTCCACTTGCCCCTAGAATCCGGCTGAAAGGACAAAATCCTTTTGAGCACAAGGTCACCTTCACGGAACTCACGAGGCCGAACCTTCCTATCAAAAGCCTGTTTCATTCTTCTCTGATATAACTGTCCATGACATAAAGCCGCCATGCGTTTCTCCTCAATTAAATTCAATTGGTCATATCTATTTTGGCACCATTCGGCCTCGGCCAACTCAGTTTCCATTAAGACTCTCATTGATGGGATTTCAACCTCCACGGGGAGTACTGCTTCCATGCCGTATACTAAAGAGAAAGGGGTTGCCCCTGTCGAAGTACGAACTGAAGTACGGTATCCATGTAAAGCAAAAGGTAACATTTCATGCCAATCTTTGTAAGTGACCACCATTTTCTGCACGATCTTCTTGATGTTCTTATTTGCAGCTTCAACTGCGCCATTCATCTGAGGCCGGTAAGGAGATGAATTATGATGCTCAATCTTGAACTCGTCACACAGATCTTTCATCATTTTGTTATTCAGGTTTGTCCCATTATCCGTAATAATCTTGTTAGGAACACCATAACGGCAGATAAGATGGTTCTTGATAAAACGTACGACCACCTGCTTGGTCACATTGGCATAAGACGCCGCCTCAACCCACTTGGTGAAGTAATCAATAGCCACTAAGATGAAACGATGTCCGTTGGAAGCCTTTGGTTCAATCCGACCAATCATGTCGATACCCCACATGGAGAACGGCCAAGGAGAAGAGAGAACATTCAGAGAAGTTGGCGGTAGATGTATCTTATCCGCATAAATCTGACATTTATGGCATTTCTTGGCATGTTTGTAACAATCAGACTCCATTGTCATCCAATAGTAGCCGGCTCTTAGCATTTTCTTGGCCATTGTGTGTCCATTAGGATGGGTTCCGAATGAACCTTCATGTACTTCATGCATCAATAGATCAGCCTCATGTTTGTCTACACACCGCAGCAGGACCATATCAAAATTCCTTTTGTATAACACCTCATCATTCAGGAAGAAACTACTGGACAGCCTTCTCAGAGTCTTTTTGTCTTTGCTAGATGCCCCAGGGGGATATTCTTGCTTCTGAAGGAACATCTTGATATCATGAAACCAAGGTTTGTCATCCACCACTTCCTCGGTTGCAAACACATATGCTGGTCTCTCAAGGCACCGAATACTGATGGTTGGTATCTCGTTCCGGCGATTAACCCGGTACATTGAAGATAGAGTGGCCAAAGCATCGGCCATTTGATTCTCGTCACGAGGAATGTGATGTAGCTCCACTTTATTGAAGAAAGTTAACAATCGTCTTGCATAATCTCTGTAAGGAATCAAACCAGCATGGCGAGTCTCCCATTCCCCTTTGATCTGATTAATCACAAGAGCTGAGTCCCCATAAATGTCGATGTTTTTGATCCTTAAGTCAATAGCTTCTTCAATGCCCATGATGCAAGCTTCATATTCTGCAATATTGTTAGTACATTCAAACTGTAATCTCGCAGTGAAAGGAATGTGAGCACCTTTAGGGGTAACAATGATTGCCCCAATTCCACTACCGTAAAGGTTGACGGCCCCATCAAATATCAAACCCCACTGGGATTCAGGATCTGGTCCCTCGCCAAACATCGGTTCGTCGCAATCCTTCATCTTCAAATACATGATCTCTTCATCTGGAAAATCAAACTTGATCGGCTGGTAATCTTCAACTGGTTGGTGAGCCAAATGGTCAGCAAGAATACTACCCTTGATTGCCTTTTGGGTACGGTACTCAATATCGTATTCGGATAACAACATCTGCCAACGGGCAATTCTTCCGGTTAGAGCTGCCTTCTCAAAAATGTACTTAATTGGATCCATTTTGGATATCAACCAAGTAGTATGATTAATCAAATAATGTCGGAGACGTTTGGCAGCCCAAGCCAAAGCACAACAAGTCTTCTCAAGCATGGAGTATCGAGACTCACAATCTGTGAATTTCTTACTCAAATAATAGATTGCATGCTCTTTTCTACCGGTTTCATCCTGTTGCCCCAGCACACAACCCATAGATTCCTCTAGCACGGTTAAATACATGATGAGCGGTCTTCCTTCAACTGGAGGGATAAGGATCGGAGGTTCCATTAAATACTCTTTGATACTGTCAAAAGCCTTCTGACAGTCCTCTGTCCAAACAATCCCTTGATTTTTGCGAAGCAATTTGAAAATCGGCCCACATGTGGCAGTCATATGGGAGATGAATCTAGAGATGTAATTTAGTCGACCCAGGAAACCTCTAACTTGCTTTTCTGTTTGTGGAGCTGGCATTTCTCTGATGGCCCTGACTTTGTCTGGATCTACCTCGATACCCTTTTGACTAACGATGAATCCCAGGAGCTTTCCGGATCTAACACCGAAAGTGCATTTGTTGGGATTTAAACGGAGACGATATTTCCTCAATCTTTGAAACATTTTCGCTAAATACTCCACGTGTTCTTCTTCGGTGCCCGACTTGACAATCATATCATCTACGTATACCTCGATTTCTTTGTGCATCATGTCATGGAAAAGGGTGGTCATGCCCCTTTGATAGGTAGCACCCGCATTCGTTAGACCGAAAGGCATTACTTTGTAACAGAAAGTGCCCCAAGGTGTAATGAAAGCGGTCTTCTCTCTATCTTCAACTGCCATCTTGATCTGATTGTACCCGGAGAAACCATCCATGAAGGAGAAAACTTTGGATTTAGCTGTGTTATCGACCAATACATCAATGTGAGGCAAAGGAAAATCATCTTTCGGACTGGCTTTGTTCAAATCCCTGTAATCAACACACATCCTGACTTTGCCGTCCTTCTTCGGAACCGGTACTATGTTAGCCAACCACTGAGGGTATTCTGATGTAATAAGAAAACCAGCGTCAATTTGTTTTTGTACCTCTTCTTTGATCTTGAGGGCCATATCTGGATGAGTTCTTCTTAACTTTTGCTTTACCGGAGGACATTCTGGCTTCAGAGGCAAATGATGTTCCACAATTTCGGGATCTAAACCGGGCATATCCTGATATGACCAGGCGAAGATGTCAACATATTCTCTGAGTAGAACGATCACCCTTTCCTTGACAGATGCTTCTAAGGATGCCCCAATCTTGATTTCTTTCTTTCCTTCGCCGGAACTTAAATCAATTAACTCCACATCTTCTTCATGAGGCTGAATGACTTCCTTTTCTTGATCTAATAGTCGTTTGATCTCATCAGGGATCCCTTCATCCTCTTCCTCTTCAGCCTCGTAAACAGGGAACTCAAAGTTGGGAGAGGGCCTAGGAACATTGTGTTCAACGGGTTCATTGATGCTTAATCTGCATATGATTTATGATTGATTTTATTAAATAAAAGAATGCAAACCTTTTGGAAAATGATTAAAGGCTAGGAAATAGAAGGAAAATAAAATATGTACTTTGGTTTTTTGTGTTACCATTTTCCAGAAATAAAAAGAAAACAAAAACAAAAGTCATGATAAAAACGACAATTTCATTAAAATACTTGAAGCTCAAAACAAAGCCCCACATGCGTTCGCTTTTGCCTTGGGCAGGACAAAAGAATTTTTTTTTTGGAAAACAAGAATAGACAAACATATTACTTAGATAGAGGAGTGACAGAGGGGACATCAACAACGACCCAATTGCGGCAAATTCCTCCTGGAATCACGAAAGAAGGCTGCTCTTCTTCAACTTTGTCTTCAATGATAGCATTAGTTTCTGGTGGAGTGTAAATTGGTTCAGCACTGACGAAAGTACTCTTATTTGGATTGACCTTTGTTGTAGACGTAGTAGAACCCAGACCCTCCATGTGTCTTCTTTTCGGCATTTGTAATAACTTCCCCCATTTCAGATGTGACCTTTGTTGTACTTCTCTTTGCCCATCTTTTGCAGAAGACATAAATGTTTTCCCCTTTTTCGACCTTTTCTCTTCAATAGAAAGCCCCTGGAAAGACGTACCGTCCCTAACATCAGCACCGATATGAGAAAAAGCTGACAAATGGCTCACCAATAAAGCTTCCTCTCCATTCACAATCACCAATTTTCCTTCCCGCACAAATTTCAGCTTTTGGTGAAGTGTGGAAGTCACCGCCCCCGCTTCGTGAATCCATGGTCGCCCCAACAAACAACTATAAGAAGCTTGAATATCCATGACTTGAAAGGTAATTTGGAACTCATAGGGACCAACTGAAATGGGTAGGTCTATTTCACCGATTACTGATTTTCTTGACCCATCGAAGGCTTTCACGATTAACGCACTCGGCTTCAAAGGCGCACCACAGTATGCGAGCTTGTCGAGAGTAAACTTGGACATTACATTCAAAGATGACCCGGTATCCACCAACACATTTGATAAGGCATCAGATTTACAAATTACCGAGATATGTAATGCTAAGTTATGATCCTTTCCTTTTTCAGGGAGTTCCTCGTCGCTGAAACTCAAGTTATTGCAGGCTGTGACATTCCCCACTATGCTACCAAATTGGCCCAAGGTTACGTCATGGTCGACATATGCCTGGTCCAAGACCTTCATTAGTGCATCTCTGTGCGCATCAGAATTCAACAAGAGTGATAAAATTGAAATCTTGGAAGGGGTTTGTAGTAATTGATCCACGATCTTATACTCACTTCTCTTGATCATTTTCAAAATTTCATCTGAGTCTTCATACACCCTTTCACCAGTCCCACTAGAGTCAGGAATTTGTGTTTTTTCAACAGGACTACCGGTCTTTTCTTGAACAACTCCTGGAAGAACACGCCCACTCCTCAGTATTTTGCTATTATCTGCAATATTGTCCACGGATGTCAAAAGAGGAATAGGTATCTCCACCCCATCCTGCAACATGGTGGCATCATATCTATACGGCACAGCTTTCAGGGACGTATATGGCATAGGCCCTGGCACGCAGATCACCAGCGGGGTAACTGTGGGCTCTCCACTATTATATATCATCTCGAGACGGTCAGAGATATTGAATTCTGGTACTATGACGCAAACATCCTCGCTCTTCTTTGTGACTACCAACTCTCCTTTATCCATCAACCTTTGTATGTCCTCTTGAACTCGGGAACAACCTCGAGGATTCTTCAAACATTCCTCACAAGTTGCATGATCATGGCTAAACAACTTTGCTTCACACATTTTACTATGAATGGGCACCAACGGGGTTTTGATATCCTTTATACTGAGAATGGTGCTTGTTTCTTGGCAACTTTGGATAAAATGGACAGAGGACCCGTGATTGGGCAGCGGATTGTTTCGGACGTTGGGATTTTAATCTTTGAAGGACAGCACCTTATTATGGATTAATTCTTGAACAGCTTTTTTGAAGGCGTAGCAACGTTCTACATCATGGCCAGGGGCCCCTTGATGGAAGGCACAAGTTAGGTCACTACGGTACCAAGTAGGTAGTACTGCTGGCGCAGGTGGAGGTGGTCTCGTCTGGACAAGGTTTTTGGCGAGTAAGGCGGGGAGTAAGTCAGCGTATTTCATGGGTATGGGGTCAAATGATGGATTTCTCTGGGTGCGATTGGGATAATTGTAGGGTTGTTGGGGAGTTTGTGGTCGAATTTGTGGTTGCTGTGGGTATGGTTGTTGAGGATATGTTTGTTGATAAAGTGGTGGATAGTGCGAAGGTGGTCTTTGGGTCATTTGTGGCTGGTAGGGCGGGTTTTGAGGCACTGGTGAGACAGCTGCAACGTGTTGGTAGCCCATATACGGTCGTTGATGCTGTCCATGAGCCACCATACTTACTTCTGACTCCTTTCTCCTTGCAAAGTTACTTCCAAACCTCTTCGTACTGTTGACCGGAACACTTTCTCTGACCAAACGTCCTTGTCGGACCCCTTCTTCAAGTCGCATTCCCATGTTTACCATCTCAGTGAAATCACTGGGTGCACTAGCGATCATTCGTTCATAGTAAAATGAATCAAGAGTATTTAGGAAAATCTTGGTCATTTCTTTTTCTTCTAGTGGTGGACAAATCTGAGCGGCAATCTCTCTCCATCGCTGAGCATATTCTTTGAAACTCTCTTTATCTTTTTGAGACATACCTCGAAGTTGGTCTCTATCTGGAGCCATGTCTAGATTGTATTTGTATTGACGGACAAAAGCTTCGCCCAAATCATTGAATGTTTGGATCTTGGCACTATCTAAGCCCATGTACCACTTCAAAGCGGCACCTGTCAAGCTATCCTGAAAGTAGTGGACTAGTAACTGATGGTTGTCTGTTTGAGTAGACATCTTTCGGGCGTACATTACCAGATGGCTCTGAGGGCAAGAATTTCCTTTGTACTTCTCAAACTCGGGGACCTTAAACTTAGGTGGGATCCTAACGTTTGGTACCAAGCAAAGGTCATGGGCGTTTTTGCCGAACAAATCCTTCCCACGAAGGGCCTTAATCTCGAGCTGCATCTTATCAAATTGATCTTGAAGGTTATCCATACGGCCATAAGTCTCTGGATCCTCCGCATGATAGACTGGTTCGCTCACATAAGGAACGGTGTGAGCTACGGAAGCCGGAATGGTCATTGTTGACTGAGGGACACACATAGTGACTTGAGGAAGAATCATCCCAGGTTGGGGAACAACAGTAGCATGCGGCAAAGTAGGAGTGGGGACCTCGGGAACTTGGGGTCGAAGCCCTTCATTAAAATTCATAGGCATGCCCCAAGGATAACCTTCGGGCATGACGTGCTGATGTGCGTTGACGGGTACCACTGGAACCGGGGCAGTGACAATTTCAGAGATGACTGTAGCTTGAGGAGGAGGGGTTAGTGGCCGATTCTGCGCAGCCACCAACGATGTCACCATGGCGGTTAGCTTCTCCACTTCAGCCCGGAGCGTTGTTACTTCCCCATGGAGCTCAACATTCTCTTGTTCAACTTGGTCCATTCTCTTTTTCCTGTTTGCTCGAGTGTTGTACGTGCGAGATGGCTGTGGTCGTGGTCGTCGGGCCACTTTAACTGGGACAGAGAGGAGAGAAAGAATATGTGACTCGATTTTTTTGAAACTTATGAATGTGATATGATGCATGAATATGTTATGTTAAAATATGCGAGATTTTTTTGAAGGACTTTAAGACAATAATTTTGTAAACATTTTATAAGAAAAGGAAAAGTAAATAAAAATTGCATTAATAATTCAAAGGTTACAACCATTTTTTTCAAAAAATAAAAACATAAAACAAAACTAAATCCAATTTCCATGAAGCCAACTAGCCATTGAAGCCAGAGGAAAATAAATCCCCTTGCCTCTTCTTCCTCTTGCTATCTTGTCTCAATAAGGCATCCTTGACCCTAATCATATCTTCCTTCTCGGCCAACAGACCACTTTGTAGAGAGAGCATCTTCTCTTGTTCTTTCAACTTCTCTTTCAACTCATTGTTCTCAAGCTCAGACTCTCGGAATTTTCTCTCCCATGCACCCTTCTCAAGTCTCAACTTTGCCAAAAGTTCCTGGAATTCATCTACAGTCTTGAATGGGATAACTGAAGGAGGTGCGGTAGAAGAAGACGCATTAACAGAAGAGGACTTCTCGAAACTATAAGGCATCCCGCGCTCTATAGCTCTACTTATTACCCATTTAGTGTAGTCTTCGGAGACAATTCCAAGCTTCTTCCCTAACTGATCCTTTCCTTTTCTATGGACATTATGCCAAGCCCGAGCAAAACTTTCTCTCATGTGTTGACTTCCTTCTTCGTTGGGATAGAATATGCCGGTTAATAAAATGCTTTTAGGCCTATCCCTCATGGGGTATCCGAACTGCCGTCTAGCAAGAGTAGGGTTGTAACTGATTCCTCCTCGTGTGCCAAGAAGAGGTACATTGGGGAACTCCCCACAACCATCAATAATCACCCCAACATCATAAGCCGCATCGTACCAAACTATATCGGATGAGGTGAGAGGCATAATCCTTTGGGCCCAACGGAGCTTTTCTGGATTCTCCTTGAAGTGTCTAGTCCGAGGTAGGTGTGAAATAAACCACCTATATAGCAATGGTGCGCAACAAAGGATAAGTCCCTCCCCCTTGTGGGTCCTATGATGAATAGAATGGTAAGCATCCGCAAGTAGGGTCGGAACGGGATTCCCTCCCAAAAAGATTTGAATGGCACTATTATCAACAAAACTGTCAATATTGGGGAATAACACTAACCCATAGATGAGTAGAGCGAGGATAGCTTCAAAAGCGGCCACATCTCCGTTTTTGGCGAACGCAAACGCCCTTCCGAATAAGAAATTAGAAGTCAACCCTTGAAAACCCCCCTTTTTAGTGCGACTGGAGACTACGTCTGAAGTCTTCAAATGAAGAGCATTTGCAATAACTGAAGGTGCAGGAAATTCTTCTAAACCGGTATAAGGTACCTTCTCGGAGATCGGCAAACCAACCCAATAAGAATATTCCTCTAGAGTAGGAACCAACTGATAATCGACAAAAGTAAAGCAGTGGTAAATTGGATCATAGAACTGGACGAGTGTATTAAGAATTCCCTCTTCAACATTTGTATTGAGGATACTCAAAAGCTTCCCATATCGTTTTTGGAAATCTTCGGGGAATGGAACTAGAGCTCCTAGCTCTCTTAGCCGGGAAAGATCCGGTTCCTTGAAACTGTACTTCTTAGTGTTCCTTTTCTTTAGGTCCATAATCTGTAATGTTTACAAAATAACTCTCTTAGGTCCTTCGAGGAAAAAAAAATTTTTATGATGAAATGAATGCATGGATGCATGATTATGTTACAATGATTCATAACACAACTGGAAGGTTGGGATATATAATGATGGAGTTAAGGGTAAAAGCCCTCCCATATGGTAAGTACTAGGGTTTACTTGTACCTGCATCACGTGTTCTACAAAGTTCCCAAAGTCATTAACCGTCTCATGGACATTACCGGTTTACGGGACTACTCTCGTTCCGACAACATCCACGGGATAATCTCGTTTGAGTGTAGTTTCGCGTGACGACTAATCTCAAGACTACTCTTGATTTAGCCACCGCACTACGTCCTAAGAAAGGCCAAGATGGGTTAAAGGTGATTCTAAAGGTTCTCGGCTTCGCCGGACACTCACATTGAAAATAATACCATCATCATGACTTTTCATGACAACGAGTACTACCGTCGCGAGGCCTCCACCGAGTAGGATCATATCACATGTGCTTCATAATCCAGACTACTCTGGACATGTCACTATGATTTCACCCCATCCTATCTTATTGTGTCACTCAAGCCCGGGTTAGGACTTATCTCACCACTCAAGACAAACCCAAATAAATATATACAAATATTTACAATTAAAAGAATAAAAGCGCGAAGATAGTAATTTAAACAAGTTAGGTTCAACCCGCTTGGTTGTCCCCAGTGAAGTCGCCATTTCTGTCGCGGTGATTTTTGGATATCGAGTTATTAATTAACTTCGAATCACAATTTAATATTCCACCACCGATCTTTAATTTATCCGAGGGAAAGGGAAAAAGTTCGAAAAAACCTATTTTTTAGAGAACAAGGTTCGGGGGTTGGTTATACGAAGGGAAGGTATTAGCATCCTAAGTATCTATAGTACTCTATAGGAACCTCTTGTTTTTATTCTATCTATGCGCTTTATTTTAAATGCTTGTAAAAAAAATGTATAAGTGGGAAATTAAAATAAATGATAAAAATGCTTAAAGAATGAAAAGAAGAAAAATGTTTTTTTTGTTGATTTTATTGATCGGAGAGACAAGTCTCATGCCTACGTACCCGAAGGATCAAACCACCGTAGTTCGGGATAAAAAGACGAGTAAATTTGTTTGTTTAATTTTAAAGTTTTTGAAAATGGTTTTAAAGACCAAAAGCCAAAAGTGGCAAAAATGTGAAGTTGATTGATGTTAATTTGTGAAGAAAGTCTAAATGGTTAAATTGATTGAGATTTGATTATGAAATAAGACGCGGACACTTGGTTTAAAATCCAAGGTTTGTTGAGAAAAATGTTTGAAGTGATAAAAGACACTTGGTTTGAATTCCAAGGTTTTAACGAGAAAAATAACACTTGGTTTGAATTCCAAGGTTTTTGCGATAAAAGAACACTTGGTTTGAATTCCAAGGTTTTTTGATAGAAATGTTTGATGAAAATTTTTGTGTTTTTGTGATATTTTGAAAATAAAATAATTAGGTATTTTTTGAAAGAGGTTTTGACCTCATTTTTTTGAGAAGAAAATGACTAACTATTTAAAAGGGGAATGTTGGGTCTAAAATTTAAAAGGTAGCGCTAAAAGAAAAAAAATAACGTCGCAATAAGCAAATTAAGCGCGAAGACGGTCCGTAATGATATTTTGATCAAAACGGTGTCTTTTCCCTCGGAATTTAACGTTACACATATTGGCGGAAAGCGATAAAAAATAAATATGCATGAGATGCAATTTTTCCATTTAGGGTACATTGGCCTAATCACACTCTAAAATCTTTGCGAGAAAATAAATATGAAATGATGCAAGAGACGGGGTATGCTATGCACTTTTATTTAGAATTTACATTTGGCCTATTTATATCCTAATTTCAAAAACAAAAGTAAATGGCAATTAATGAGCGATAAATACTCAATGTTACGATAATAAAATAAAGATAAAAAAAAATGATGAATAAATCGATGTAATGAAATAAATATGATATGTAATGGATGAATAGCATAAGTAAATAAATACGAAAATAAGACAATGAAAATAAACCTCGACATCATGCTTTACAAGGCTAAACAAAGCTAAAATAGCTTACGCCAAAAGCACTTATCTCATAAGCTTAAAAATTAATTAACAAAATAAAGCATGAAATAATATTACCAACATCTAAATATCAAATAAATAAATAAGCCTCGACATCATGCTTGATTGGCTAAAATAAAAGCTTAAAAAGCTTATGCCAAAAGCACTTATCTCATAAGCTTAAAAATTAATTAACAAAATAAAGCATGAAATAATATTACCAATATCTAAATATCAAATAAATAAATAAGCCTCGACATCATGCTTGATTGGCTAAAATAAAAGCTTAAAAAGCTTATGCCAAAAGCACTTATCTCATAAGCTAAAAAAAAATAAAATAAAATAAAGACAGGGGGGTGTGAATCATGAAAACGAAATAGCAGGGGGGTGCTGATAGCAGCCAAACTGTAAGGCCCAAACACACATAGGCCCATCTGTAAAAAACAAACAAAAAAAAAAACCCAGGATCAACTCTGGCCGTCTGATGGATCAGACGGCCTTGATCTAAAATTAAAGAAGGAGAGATCTGAGCCATTTGATTAAAATCAATGGCTGTGAAGAGAGGGTTCACGGTGTGCTGCGATAGACACGCGCACACCGGATCGGGTTGGAGTATAAATACTCCTAACCCTAAAAAAATTTCATTTTTTCTATTCTTCCTCTCTCTCTCACCCGCCGCCAGCCTCCTACCTTCTCTCCCTCTCACCCGCCGGCCTCATTTCTCCCTCTCACCCATGGCCGCCGCGTTCATCCCTTCATCTCTCTCAACCCATTTTTCTCAAAACCTCATCTCTCAAAATTTTCAACATCAAAACAAAATCAAAACCCTAACCCAAATCTAAAACCGAAATACATACAAAACAAAAAAACGGCTCGATCGAAAGGAAAAGAAATGGAACCCACTGTTTGTTCGTTTGATTTTGACCTTCTCTCTTCTTCGTATTTCTCTGTTCTTCTTCCTCTGTTCTTCTTCTTTTTCGTTTTCTGGAAGCGGGTTTGATGGATTTGAGGATTGGTAAACGATTTGAATCGGTTTGGGTTTGGGGTTTATGATTTGGTTCTGATGAGTTTAAATGATGAATTTGGTTTCGTTTTGATTCGATTTGAAAACAGGCAAGAGGTTTTTGATTTAATTTGTGGTTTTGTGAATGGTTTATGGGCTTGTTTATAGATCCTCTCTTGGTTGTTGATGATTCTGGGTTGTTGATGATGAACAACGATGGTGATGGCTGTTTTCTTTTGATTTTTGTATTTGATTTTTTTGTAATTTTGGTGTTTGAATTTGGAAGAATGCTGCGGCTGTGTGATCTCCTATCCAGATCTGATTTTTTTGCTGTTCACTATATACACCAATTGGGTTCTAAGATGGGGAACCAGGATCTGAATTTGGACAATGAAGGACACTGTTTTAGACAGAAAAAATGTTCCTGTACTGTGTGTTCCCTGTACTGTGTGGGAGTTGACTTTTCAATTTTTCTGGTTTTTTTTTATCAGAAAAAAAAGGGACAAAAGGACAAAGTAAAAATAAAATAAAACAAAATAATTAAATTAAATTAACTAAAATACGAAAATTAATAAAAAACAGAAAATAAAATGAATAAATAAATTTTTAAAAGAAAGAAGATAATAATAATGGTAAAAAATAATAAATAATAATAGAAAAAGAACAAATATAAAAGAAACAACAAATGAGGTATTTTAAAATACCTCTCTGCCGAAATTTCGTCAGAAATGACAAAAAAGGCAGGAAGGTTTTAAATGCCGAACAAAAATCAATCGGTCAAAAAATGGGGTATGACAGTAGTCTTTTAGGAATTTCCAATGTAGAAATTAAACAAAGTCTTCTTTCATCACTAGAAAATCACAATCGTTGGAGATTTATGTTAGACAATAACATATCGAACGATATAACAAACCATAACAGATAATTAGGTGTACATATGTTACACGATATTAATTAATAGTTCTTATTTGATGAAGCCTGAAACGACATTCTATGAACTGAGTTTTGTTGTTTCTCACGTGGATCCGGTGGAGACAAAACAACAAAAGATTAAATAGGAGAAAATATGCCAACAACAAAATATATGAAATTGATATTAAAATTAGATAAATAACATGATATTTTCCAAGTATATAGTATTGACTTGAGTGTAATGAAGTAGCAAGAGATGTCCCCCTTCCAAACTTATAATCAATTTAATTGACATGTTTGAGTGTATGTATATGTGAATCAATCCTATATGGTAAAAGACCTTATTTACAATATATCAAGAGAAGAAAAGTTTTGTGGAAGCGCCGTCAATGTATTGTCAAAGGGAACTCGAGTACATATTTATAAGGAGCTACTAGAGTAGGGTTTGTGGTTAAATTAATTTTTGACTTAATTACACTTTTAAAAGATAGGGGACCAACTTGAAATCTAAATAAAGATATGGGACCAAAAATATAATTAAGCCAAAATTAATTTAACCACGAACCCTACTCTAGTATAGCTCCTTATAAATATGTACTCAAGTTCACTTTGACAATACATCGACGGCGCTTCCCCAAAACTTTTCTTCTTTTGATATATTGTAAATAAGGTCTTTCACCATATAGTATTTATTCATATATAAATACATACAAAATGTCAATTAAATTGATTATATGTATGCGAGGGGGACATCTCTTGCTACTTCATTCCACTCAAGTCAATTCTATATGAATAATGCTAAAAACACACTTTTCAACACACACTCTTTTTTATTGGTTAAAATTTACATGGATCCCATAAATTTTATATGGGGTCCACAATTGTTTATGGGACCCATATGAATATTTCAACCAATAAAAGAGAGTGTATTGATATATGTGTATTAGAGAGTGTGTTGCTAGCACTCCTCATTCCATATACTTGGAAAATACCATGTTATTTATCTAATTTTACCATCAATTTCATATATTTTGTTGTTGGCATATTTTCTCCTATTTAATCTTTTGTTGTTTTGTCTCCATCGGATCCACCTGAGAAACAACAAAACCCAGTTCATAGAATGTCATTTCAGGCTTCATCAAATATATAAGAACTATTAATATCGTGTAACATATGTACACCTAGCTAATCATCTATTATGGTTTGGTATATCATTTGATTTGTTATTGTCCAACATAAATATCCAACGATTGTGATTTTCCAATGTACCAATGATATCTCGAACATTTCTCTTCTTCATCCGGAAGCCACTCTTGCCCTCGTCAACTTTACCAGTAAAGTAGTAGAATTGCCACCAACTTGGGATGGTATAATAGAACAAGGTATAAGGAAATTCAAAGGGGTCATAAGCACACATATCCAGCTCTTTAATAAAGTTGCCTTTTCGTTGTTCTTATTGTTGGAATTGAATATCAATTCTAATCAATTCTTCACACAAGGATTGATTCACAAACCAATTAGACACACTGATTTTGAAGCACTCAACAATGGAGATTCAAAGATGAATCTCTCTCACACACACACACACTTTACTTGAAGAAGAAGAAAGATAGAGAAAGGAGAGCAAATTTTATTCATCCACTTTTGGGCCAAAATTAAGAGTACAATCACTAATGAAGCATACATGTGCTTATATACACTAACAAACTCTCCTAGGAATCTCTAACTAACTAACTAACTAACACAATAACTGCAAGCAACTAACTCTAACCACCTTATAACTGCCAAACTATCAACAATTTGCAGTCCCGTGTTTTTCGCTGAGCCAGCCATTGCTCGCTGAGCCAGAAACACCAGATTTTGAATTATTCAAAATTTGTCTTGCTTAATCACTTTGTTACTTTGAATTATCACTTTAACACACCACCTAATTCATAGTTGCCAATGGATTAAGACCCATCATGCTCCTTATCCTCTTGAATATCTCAGTCTGAACTGCTTTGGTCATGATATCTGCAAGTTGATTTTCACTTTTGCAATGTTCTACACATATCCTTCCATTGCTCACTTGCTCTCTGAGATAATGAAATCTCATCTCTATATGCTTGCTTTTACCATGTGCCACAGGGGTCTTAGCCAAATTTATTTCCGAGATATTGTCTATCCTCATCTTCACTACACCATGATCTTCACCCATTATTTCTTCAATTAAATTTGCCAACCATATAGCTTGACAAGCACACAATGAAGCTGAAATGTATTCAGCTTCACATGAGGATAGAGCAACCACTAATTCCTTCTTTGAACTTCAAGCTATAGGAGCACCACCTAAGAGAAATACATACCCTGCAGTGAATTAGTGTATGCAACCAATTTGCATTGTTTTCCCTTGTCTGTACTTGGAAACAAAATGCCATAGTTCATAGTACCTCTGATATATCTCAGAATTTTCTTCACTGCAGCTAAGTGGGAGAGTTTAGGCTTTTGCATAAACCTACTCACAATGCCAACACTATATGCAAGATCAGACCTGGTATTGCACATATACCTTAGTGAACCAATGAGTCTTTTGTATTGTGTTGGATCCACTTCAGCCTCTTCTTCACCCTTTGACAATTGTAGTCTAGGTTCTGATGGAGTTATTGCATGATTGCAATTTTCCATTTCAAACCTCTTCAATACTTCACTTGCATATCTTCTTTGATGCACAAGCAATCCTCTACTATTCTTGTAGAATTCAATTCCTAGAAAATATGAAATGTGACCTAAGTCTGTCATCTCAAATTCTCTCATGAGCTCAAGTTTGAAATCACTTATCTCTTTCTCATTTCCACCAGTGATCAGTAGATCATCTACATAGAGACACAAAATTATCAAGTTATTACGACTTGATCTTCTCACATATACTCCATGTTCAGTAGTGCACTTCACAAACTTAATGTCACATAAGAAACTGTCAATTTTCTTATTCCAAGCTCTGGGAGCTTGCTTGAGCCCATATAATGCTTTATGTAATCTATACACCTTGTCTTTATGATTATCAACTTTAAATTCTGCTAGTTGTGTCACATACACTTCTTCAGTTAAAGGACCATTCAGAAAGGCACACTTCACATCCATTTGATACATAGGTCAATTGTTTGAATTTGTCAAACCAACAACTAACCTTATAGTTTCAATCCTAGCTACTGGTGCAAACACTTCATCAAAATCAATTCCTTCTTTCTGAAGAAACCCTCTAGCCACCAGTCTTGCCTTATACCTTGTTACTTCACCTTGTGTGTTCACTTTCACTTTAAACACCCATTTCACATCAATTGCTTTCTTTCCATGTGGTAAGTTAACAAGGGACCATGTGTCATTTTTCTCAATAGAAGCCAGCTCTTCAGTCATAGCATCAATCCATTTTGGATTGTTCAATGATTCAATCACACTAACTGGTTCAGTATCAACAAGGAAGGCATAGTGCACTATATCACCTTCATCATTTACTATATTATCTGATGTTACTTCACATTATTGTAACCTTGCTGGTATAACTCTTGTTCTCTGTGGTCTGTTTGCTTGAGGCGTGGTTTGAACTTCACTTTCACTGCTTGAATCTTCAAGCCATACTCTATGTGAACTCTTCTTGACACTATCAGTCCAATCCCATTCCTTAAACTCATCCACTATCACATCTCTACTGATTACAATTTGCTTTGTCACAGGATCAAGCAACTTGTAACCTCCAGTTGAATGATAGCCAATCAACACCATTTGACTTGACTTGTCATCCAGTTTTCTTCTTAACTGATCTGGCACATGTCTATGTACAATAGATCCAAACACCTTCAAATGACTCAAGCTAGGCTTGATTCCTGACCAGCACTCTTCTTGTGTGATTCCTTCTAATTTCTTAGTTGGACATCTATTTAGGATGTATGTTGTAGTAGACACAACTTCACCCCATAACTCCTTAGGAAAATGTTTTCCATTCAACATACTCCTTACCATATTCACAATAGTTTTGTTCTTTCTTTCTGCAGTTCCATTTTGCTGAGGTGTATATGGTGGTGTCACTTCATGTACAATCCCTTTCCTTCTCACACAAGGCATCAAATTCATTTGACACATACTCACCACCACCATCTGTTCTTAGTGTCTTTAGCTTGTGACCACTTTGTCTTTCAACCATGGACTTATATTTGATAAACACATCAAGCACTTCACTTTTCTTCTTAATCAAGTAAGTCCATAATTTTCTGCTGAAGTCATCTATGAATGTGACAAAATACTTGTTTCCACCAATGGATTCAACTTGTATAGGGCCACACACATCAGAATATACCACCTCAAGAATATCTTTGGTTTTACTCTTAACTTCTTTACTAAAGTTATTTCTATGTTGTTTTGACTGGACACATTCTTCACACACTTCCTTTGGAATTTCAATTTCTAGCAAACCAGACACTAATTTCTTCTTCTGCAAGTCACACATGTCATTGAAATTCAAGTGACCTAACCTGTAGTGCCATAGCCATTCATCCTTGCTAGCTGAAGTAGCCAAGCATCTATGCTCTAACACATCTAGTTCAATTTTAAAAGTCCTCTTCTGTGACATTGGAGCCTTTAAAATTAATCTACCATTTGCATCAGTCAACTTCATCAATCTATCTTCAATTACCACTTTGTAGTTCTTCTCAATTAACTGACCAATACTAAGTAGATTACTCTTCATACCAGGAATATATAGTACATTTGAGATTAAAGATTGCTTACCATATTTCCTCATGATCAAGACATCTCCAACTCCTTCAGCTGCTAATGTACTATCATTTCCAAATTTCACTTTGCTCTCATTGATTTGTTGATGCTTACAAACCAATCCCATCTGCCAGTCATATGTAATGAGCACCGTGAGTCCAAATACCACTGATCTTTGAACTTAGCCTCTTCATTTGTAGTCACCATTAACAGCACATCTTCACTTTCTTGCTTAGCAAGTCTGGCATTGTTTTCTGGTTCTTTCTTCTCTCCATAGCATTCATCAGCAAAGTGACCATATTTTTGACAACATTGTATGTTACTCTTATCAAACCCTTTATATCCACATCTACCTCTATTGTTGTAACCTCTAGAATTTCCATGATTATTATTGGATTTCTGAGTATTTGAACTTTCACCTTGAGAATTCTTTGCACCATTGTTGTTGTAGCTACCTCTGCCCTTATTTTCATTCCACTTTCCCTTGTTCTTTTTCTCTTTATTTGGTTGAGCTTGCAGTGTTACTTCTGCCTTAGCCTTGTCTGCAACTCTTTCATTCATTCTTTGTTCATTTGACTCTAATGTGCCCAGTAATTCCTCTTTGGAAATTTCACTTATCCTCTTAGATGTTTCAATGGCAGCTACCACATGATCAAATCTTGGTGTCAAAGATCTCAAAATCTTTGAAATAACAAACTTTGCTTCAATCACTTCACCACAATTCTTGATTTGATTCACTAGTTTTATTACTTTTGTAAAGTAATCATTGACAGTTTCACTTTCTTCCATTTGAATCAAATCAAATTGTCTCTTGTAAGTTTGAAGTTTTACCTCTTTCACTTGTTTAGCACCACCAAAGGATTGAGCCAAGATATCCCAAGCTTCCTTTGAACTTTCACAATCACCAACCTTTTTCAAAGTTGTCAGGATCTACACATTGATGTATGATGAATAATGCTTTATAATCTATTTTCTTTAACTCTTTGTTTGATTCTTTATCCTCCTCAGAAGCACGAGCACCAAGAGCAGGTACTCCTTCAGTCACAATACCCCACATGTCTTGATAAAGAAACACTACCTTCATTTGTTTTACCAAGTTATCATAATTCTTGTTTCCAGTCAAGATTGGAAGATTCATGGGGAAATGGTCATTTGGATGAGTGGTAGACACGTTTGATTCACGTGCACTTCAAAATCTTCTTCAAGAAACTACTCCAAGATCACAACGAGGAGCTCTGGATACCAAATGTTGGAATTGATATTCAATTCCAACACTTATTAGCAAGGTAGTAGCCAAGGAGAATCTCATAAGTGGGGAGAAAACCAACACCAAGTGGACGCATATACATCGCAGTTGAACGGAAAGAGAAATTGAAAGAGAATTTGGGATTGTTGAAGAGAAGGTTAGGGTTTTATAGGAGGATGAGTTTTAACATTGAGAATTCACCAGGAAAAAAGTTGTGTCATGTGAGCTTCATACTCCTAATGGTGAAGGAGTTGAAGAATTTTAATTGATTGCTTCTTTTTTTTTTAATAGCAAATACTCCTTCCGGTCCTTTTTATAAGAAATTAAACAATTCACTTTTTAGATTCATTGCAAAATTAATGTATTTGGTCTATATTATGAACTAGAGGGAGTATATATATATATATTTACAAAATGAGAGAAATGATACACTAAAGTTCACAAAAGGGTACAAGAAGTACAAAGTCCTCAAAAAAAGAAAATACAATGAAAACAAATACAGAAAACTCTTAAGATGCCCCCGGATTAGCCCAAGAGCCACCGGCCGCAAAAAACGAGCTCATCGCTCACCAAGACCACCAGGCCCCCAAAACACCCCCACACAAAGAAGAATTTTGATTGCTTGTGACAGCAAAAAATTTATTTCGTGTTTTTTTACAATCGCAAGAAGCAACAATCATCGTGCGTCAAGTGGCTAGGTACAAATGATATTCAGTTTGCAGGTGTTATCAATTATTTCTCACAGTTTGGGAAATTAGTGAAAGGTAGTAATTGCAAAAGGAAGCGTCATATTATTTTGTTGGCAACAACTTGGAGCATTTGGCGAATGCGCAATAACATTCTTTTTAGAGGAGTAAGATTAGATGTTCAATCTTTATCGGAGCAGATTATTTATTTTTCGTGGTTTTAGTTTATCAGCCGTATAGGGAATGAAGCAAACTTGATATTTTCTAATTGGTGTATTAGTCCTTTAGCCTGTTTACAGTGTACTTAAGGCGTTGTTATTCTGAATTGTATGAGTACCCCTTGTACTTTTTATAATTCAATATTTACTTATAAAAAAAATCGTGCGTCATAAGACTGCCCAACATATTGAAATCTTTCTATTTCTTGTAGTGTTGTAAAGCCCAAAATTTACAAATTTATGTATGCAAATAATTAAGGGTTACTTTGCTATGAGTGGATAAAAATATTTCTGCCCTTATTTTTCTTAAAAAGTTCATGATAGCGATCACTAAAGAATAAGAATAGTTTTCTTCTACCACCATTATAACCAAATAACAGTGCTGAATAGATAACTACTTCAAATCATGACAGATGACAAATAAATGAAGTATTTAGATTTTATAATTTACATTAAATTCTTGTTGCTGGCAATGGTCCCATGTTTTGATTTATCCGTAAAATTATTAAAAATTATAGCTAAAACAAGAACATAATATAAATTCAATGGATGTGTATAAATACATAATTTTAAGTTGGATTGCATACATATTTTAGTTATATTTTCTTTGTTCCTTCCAAAATATTGACTCTAATGAATAAATATTTCGATAAAGAGTATGTATTTTATTGAAAGATAGATTTTTTTTTTTTTTTGTCAAGTAGCCTAGTGGCTAAAAACTCCACCCTTAAGGTGAATAAGTGGGATGACCAGGGTTCGAACTCCGGTCCCCTGCATATAAAATGCAATGTCCTACCAATTGAGCTAAGCTCACGGGACAAAGATAGATTTTTTTACTTAATAGAAAATGAATCATGTAGACACGCGTTAAATACTTTTATGTAAGATATATTCATACTTTGCCTGTTATATATATATATATATATATATATATATATATATATATATATATATATATATATATATATATACAGGGGTTTGCTAACTTAGACCTAATTAAAAACATGAAGGTCTAAGTAAGTAAGGTGCACCTTTTCTATGGTCATGCAGGATTTAGTCCCACTACTTCAAGATCATCAAGTAATAAGCACTTGATGGGTTTTTAGAAACAAATTTGATGAAAACATTTCGTAGCTAAGGGATATAATCAAGAGGATGGTATTGATTATACAAGGAGACATGTGCTTCTGTAGCCCCGCCTTGAGGCTATACGCCTTTGGTCAACAAATTTTAAACTTTATTAAATGGATGTTAAGTGTGCTTTTCTAAATGGATTTATTAATGAAGTTTATGTATCTCAACCACCCAGATTTGAAAGCCATGAGTATCCTAATCATGTCTAATCATGTGTACAAATTAAAACGTACATTATATGGTCTAAAATAAGCTCCTAAAGTTTGGTAGAAATACTAAGTAAATTTTTAATAAATCAAGGCTAGAGGAAAGATTGACAGAACCTTATTCATTAAAAGAAAAGGAAAGCATATTTATTGGTACAAATTTATGAAGATGATATTATCTTTGGTTCTATTAATGCATCACTTGTGAAGGAATTTTCTAAGCTTATGCAGCGGGAGTTTGAGATGAGCTTGATGGGTGAGCTCAATTGTTTTCTTGGTTTACAAATCAAGCAAATGAAAGAAGGAACCTTCATTTTTTGATCGAAATATTTAAAAGAGCTAGTAAAGCTATTTGGAATGCTTGATGCAAAACCCATAGATACCCCCATGACAACCATATGTACTATATACAAAGATGAAAAGTGTAAGGAGGGTAAAAATTACAAAGTATCGAGGTATGATTAGGTCCCTTATATATCTTACCGCATCTAGGCCGGATATTATGTTTAGTGTTTGCATGTGAGCAAAGTATCAATCATCTCTCAAGGAGTCACATCTAAAAGCTGTAAAACGTATTGTGAGGTACCTTCATGGTACATCTCAATATGGATTATGGTACTCTAAAGGCCATGAATGATCATTGATTGGTTATTCTGATTTTGATTTTGCGGGATGCAAATTAGATAGGAAAAACACTAGTAAGAAGCTGAATATATTGATGTTGAAAGTTGTTGTGCAAAAAAATTTGTGGCTCAAATAACAACTTTTGGACTATGATATTAAGTTGCAACATATTCCTAGTGTGATAACACTAGTGTAATCAATCGCACCAAAAACTCCGTATTACATTCAAGAACTAAACATATTGAGACTCGCCCCATCACTTATTTTGTGACTATATTGAGCTGACAATGAACTGAACCAGTTTGAAAATAGTTTAAGATTCGATTCGATAATATTAATTCGTTAAATTTGGTTCATGAGTTAAAAATTAAACTTGTTAAATAAATGAATTGAACTTAAGCTATGTATAGTTCGACTCGTTTGATTCATGAGTTAGCTCAATACATATATTGAAGTTTAGTATAATCATGATGCACACTTAAATACAGTAGTCACAAATATGAGTGAGGGTGAAGATATTAGAAAAAGTAGCGTGTATATTAGTCCCACATCGAATGTCTTGTGAACCATTGAGAGGAAATTTGTCTATAAATAAGCAGCCTAAAACATAGCTTAACATGTACTAATAATGTGGGAATATATGCGAATGATTCAATAGTGCTGTCACAAATTGTTACCCATTTAAGTGGTAATCTCGGTTTTAAGCCGAACCAATTCTTTTTGAATCAAGTCAATCTTAGACGAATTCGGTTTGATTCGATTCATTTATAGTCCTATGAAAAAGGCAATGTAATTTTTTATACGAATTTCAAGTTACAAATTTATATTTTTCTTTCTTTCTTCCATAAATATATTTTATGCCGTAAAAGAAAATCATAGATTTCAAAACTTGAAAAATAATTTACAAACATGGATGAATACCAAAAATGACAAACTGACCTACAAAAATTGAGGACTAAATCGTTACATGAAATTAAGTTTTTTTTTTGACGAAAAATAAACGATTCATTCAAATTGATAGAGTACATCGATGGAAATTCAAAGTCGCTGAAAACAAAAAGAATAAATTTGTGAACAAACTTACCGTATCTATGTTAATAACATAAAACATCAAATTGCATAAGCCTACAAATATGACTATATTGAGGTGCTTGGAATATTCATGTCTCCGGATCTGTAGTGTTGATGACATCAAAGTCGACATGGATTGAATCTGCACTAGATCATAACTAATCCTTCAACCTGAAACAAATGAACACCACACAAGACGGTAAAACAAAATACACCGCACAAAGACGGGACAACAAAATACACCGTATGAAGATGAAAAATCAAAACAAACAAATATGTGAAAATCACTTATTTATTGTAACGACTAACGAGCAAGAAAAAATGATTTGGAGAGTTGATTTGAGGCCAAAATTGACCTTAAATCACCTCTCTTTGATAGACTATAAAGAAGATAAAAAGTTATGATGGCTAGAGTTAGAAGAGAAGAAAAAAAATAGAAAAGTTTAAATCTTCTATTATCTAGACATTAATCTCTCCCGTATGAAATTAAGGGAGTAAAAATGTAATTTTGCCAAAAACGTATATCCAAATACAAATAATTTATTAAAAAATAATTGTGATACAAACGAAGTTAATCTCTCACAACATGGCAAACTAACGTTTAAATTATATAGGAGAAAAATATCTTTATTTAATGTTTGACACGACACAATTAGAATTACCGTAAAAACTTCAAAAATAAAATGTAATCCACCCTCTTAAGCTTTAAGCTTAAAAAATAACCGCATGGGCCAATTAAGGGTGGTTTCATTAAGTATCCTTAATTAACACGATTTAGTGATAATGAAAGATCTTATCTTGATACAAATCTAATCTAATATAATGTCTCAACTCTCAACCCATGAGAATCAATTTCATCCATAATTATGCTTCCTAAAACACAAGTCTATATTGATATCCACATGATGTTTTGTCCAAACACAACTTTGTTAAAGCAACTAGTATTTGTAAGCTGTGATGCCCCAATCGCAGGTCATTGATCATGGGATACCCTTTGTCTCCTCTAAGGACCCACTACCTTTGTTTTGTTTTGGAACTAAGCAAACCATAGTGTAAACCTTTTCAATGGAATACAATGATATGATACAAATCCTTAATATTTGACTAATTAATTATTCAGCCAGCCAATTATATATCGAAAGGTCATATTGCATGCACATTTAATATGAAAAAGATACATATCAATCGAGTAAACTACGACTTCAACACAATGTTTTTTTAAAGGGTGGTGCTAACTGATATCTCTGTAGTACTGATTAAAAAAGTCAAAAAAAGATAAATTTTGTATATTAAAAAGAACATTTTTTATATTATAAAAAAGATGAAATATACAAATTTCAAGACTATTTTTTTTTTGTCTTAGAAGGAGTGGTAATCCACTGAAATTAAACTCACAAATAATTGTGAGATCCCGAGTTCGAACCCGGATCACGTCGTCCGACTTAACAATTTCGACATTTTTACCAGTTGAACTAGGACCTATGAGACAATTTCAATATTATTTTATTATGTTAAACTTTTAACTATATATGTTGAGAGATATTAGTTAGCTAGCATTTCCCTTTTCCAAAACATATTAAAACAACTTAGACTTTGGAATTATGGTTTAGGTGGTTGAATTATATTAGTACTTGATATTAGGCACAACTCTTGGTCAGAATTAATTTGTAACCATTATTTTTGGATTCAATTTTAGGAGACAGACAATTTTTGCTAAATGCATTTGTGTCATATTTTTAGAAAATGAAATTTTGGGCTTCTATTTTAAAAATCGGATTTTGGTTCCCTTATTTAATATATATTTTAGAATTTTGGTCTCTTATCTTATTTTTGAGTCTTTTTTATGATGTGATCTATTTATTATAATGTGTCGATATTTATTAAACAACATTGAATATCTATATATCAGCAAATATATGTTTGATTAGCATTGTCACGACATAAATAAATATGTCACATCATCAAAAATTAACCCAAAAATTATATGTGGGACCAAAATTTCAAAGAAAAAAAAAAGGTAGAATTAAGGGACAAAAAACTGAATTTCAAAATAAGAGAACTAAAACATTTTCTTTTAAATAGGAGAACCGAAAGTTCAGAAATAAGAAGCATGGCTATTGAGAAATTACAATGGTTGGCATGCCTCTTGTGTGGGATATTTGGCGGTCTAGGAATGATAGAATTTTTTTTGGAGAAAATTGTAGAGGAAGACGATCGAGATTGTTGAGAGAATTAAACTAGTTTCATAGAAATGGTTGTAGCTAAAAAGAATAGCTCACCTTATTTATTTTATCAATGGTGTATTAACCCTTTTGATTGTATAGTTCGTTAGGGTGTTCTATCGGTTGGTTTTTTGTTTGGGTGAAGTTCTTATGTACTTTATCTTTATTGTTAAAAAAAAAAAAAAAGTAGACTTAAGCCATTATTTTTATTTGTGTTCCGACCGTACTTCTACTATACAGTTTTCTAAAGGTATTGCTTGTTTTAGGTATGGTATATAAGGCTTGTGATTTTTCCCTAGTTAAAATGTGCATCTATGGGTTGAAGAGTGTTAGTATTTAAAAATTACTCATAACATCGATTCCCAAAAAATGTAATAGTACTTAGCTTATTTGAACTGAAACAATATCCCCTACTTAATTTGGAAAAGGCTTTAATTAGTTTGTCAATCCACATATACATGACTTAGGTCCTCCTTCTCACTTGTAGTGTCAATGTTTCAAGACGGATCTCAAGAGTACTACGCCAATAGGAGATCTTGATAGGAATAGTGTATCTACAAACAATTCAACACTCAATTTAGTAAGTTGTTGGTGTTAGTGAGAGGTAAATAGTAGTGCATATATTCCTCCCTGTGGAAAAAAAAAAACCTTATAATTTTTAATGGAGGCACACAGGTAATTCGGCGAGAAAGTTCTTTAGGACATGGGCGAAGTTACATTAGGGAAAGCCTAGGCAAGTGCCCAGGCTCTCGCAAAAAATTTTGGTATTTTTAAGGGTTAGTTTAGGGTAAAATTAAGATTTTAGGAGTTAGTTTAGGGCAAAAGTGAAATATTTTATTCAAAATTGAGATCCATTCCCCCACAGGTAATTCGGCAAGAAAGTTCTTTAGGACATGGGCGAAGTTACATTAGGGCAAGCCTAGGCAAGTACTCAGGCTCTCGCAAAATTTTTTGGTATTTTTAAGGGTTAGTTTAGGGTAAAATTAAGATTTTAGGAGTTAGTTTAGGGCAAAAGTGAGATATTTTATTCAAAATTGAGATAAACTGGAAAATTTAGGGGTTAATTTAGAGCAAAACTTGTTAGACTAAAATTTTTTCTAGATCCCATAAAATTTCTGACTCTGCCACTGCTTTAGGATGTTACGAGATGTGTAAATGTCTGATCGATATCATGCATGGTACATGAATTCTTAGTTTGTGATTATTTCTCAACGGAGACTGTAACACCATAGTTATTCTTTAAAAGAGAAGTATACATGTACACTTGGTACATTAAAGACTGTATTTTGTATATACAAAATAAAGTGATGATCGGTTAGAATTCCCGTTATTGTGAAACAAACCATTACTCACATTATTCTCTCACATTTGAGTTCAAATCAATTGATTAATTATTTAATTAGAATTATAATAAATTTTATTAATTAATTATGAATTAATAATTAAGGCTCATATCATACTAAAAGCTGCATTAGTGAGTTTAAATATCAACATCTAACTTATTTTACATCATATTAGCATCATATTTGATAGCGAGGAATACGGTTTGATCTCTCACAACTGCGATTGGAAATATGTTAGAACTACGTACTTGATGTCAGAACCGACCTTCAAATTAAATTAGATGGTCCAGTTGGCCGTATACTAGTAGTGAAAACAAAAATATCAATATACGTACGAATGGCAACAATGTGGTAATTAAGGAGACAAAGACGTATGATTGTCACAAACAAAAAAAAAAAGACAAAGACGTATGATTAGGGGTACGATGAATGCGGGCGATTAATAAGACTAAAGTAAATAGAGAAAAGCTGCACATAATTAGTACCACCAAGCAAAGACAAAATCAACTCAGCAAAGTATGTATTGATTAAAGTTGAGAGAAAAAGAAAGATAAAGGAAATTTGTGTTGTGTCTGCCTAGCAAACAAACAAGGCCACCAAAGGATGAAGGAAAGTGACCAGATGGTAAGGAGTCTCGATTATGGTGTGCTAGCTAGCTCATTTTTACACTCTTGATCATGACTACTAATTAGTGATTCAGTGTCCTTTCATCCAACATCACTATTATTTTTTCTAGGAAAATGTTAAACAGCGCTTCCGGACACTCCTTAATCATCTTAAATACCGATTAGTAAGTTTTTATGAAACTTTTATGAAAATGTATGAAATCAATGCATTAAAATATATGTTTCACTTTTTGAATAAATTATTTCTTTAAAAAAAACACTTAAAAGAGTGTTTTGAGACACTCGGTAGCAAAAACCTTATTTTTATCATCTACTACTTGGTGCCACTTTCGTCCATAAGTATAATAGTTTTTTAGAAAATTATGAAGATTAAAAAAATTAATTGTGTTATTAATTTTTTTGATTGGTATTGTTATTGTAATTTTCTCTTTTAAGAAAAGAACGAGTTAATTTTTATAAGTATTTATTATAGATTGTACAAAAAGATGCACTACAGTTAGGAATGTTGGCGAATAAATAGTTAATTTCCTCGAATATTTAAAATGGGTCTTATAAAAAATGACAAATGTTTTTTGAGAATCTTATATTTAGTAACGGGTGTTTTTTTTTTTATAAGCAAAATATTATTATTATAAAAGAGTACAAGGGGTACTCAATCCCTTATAACACAAAGCAAATTATAATGTGCTTTGAATACATATTAGAGGTTCCAAACACCAAGCCGTAAAAGATACATTAGACTGATGTCCGTACCTACTATTATACCAAACCCAAGAGCTAAATTGAATCACGTCCACAAGAGAAGAAACATTTGGTATAGCACCGTTGAAAATAACACTATTTCGATGTTTCCAAATATTCCAAGTAGTGGCCAGCCAAATCAATTGTCGGACACGCCCACCTTTTTTCGTTTTAACCATATCACCAAACATCAAAAAATGAATAATCTCTGCTGAACCTGTAGGTAAACTCATTCATATCCACTTATACACATCTTTCCATACTCTTTTGTTGAATACGCAAAGAAAAAAGAGATGGGTACTATCCTCAAAATGATGTAAACAAAAGATACACGACAGGTCGTGTAAATTGTGCAAAATACCTCTATGATTGAGTGCCTCTTTCGTCGGTAATCTGGCTAACAGGAACCACCATCCAAATACCAAAACTTTGGACGGTACATCATTCTTCCAAAGTTGTTTAATGGCAGACCGAACATTAAAATTCAGTTCGTCATGTTGCTTATGATCTATTAACCAGACTTAACAGAAAAAATACCAATTTTTCCTAAAACTCATCGCCAACTATCAGGGTTATTCGGGGATAAAGAAAAACCCACCAACAACTCCTAATATTAAAACCTATCAAAATCTGATGTCCAACTCACTTGTAGAGTTGTTCTTAAACCCAATGTGGATGATCCCCTGGCTGCCCCTCGTGGTGGCCCAACAAATTTAATGATCACATAAAAAATTAGAGGTTAAATATGATGTTTTTTATTTTTATGTATTTGAATCGCAAGTAAGTTGTAAAATATATTAAGATAAAGATCAAATATATATACTCTGTATTATATAGTATTTGTAATTTAATGTTAAAATATCATAGTTTAATTGGTAGTGACCTTACATAATATGCAAGGTTAAGATTCGAGCGTAGAACATTTCACTTATCGGCTTAAGGCTAGAGTTTTTAGCCCGCAAAAATCAATTTTTTACTAACCTTTGGATTTTTAACCCTTTAATGTTCAATAAATAAATTAACACCTTTTCAAAAAAAGAAAAGTATGAACGAACATAGAGACAAATTAAAACGGTATCTGGTTATTTGACAGTCTCTTTGTTCAGAATTGAACAGTTATATTATAGTTATTATAGGCAGACACTTTGTACTATATATGACTTTAATAAAGTGATTATACATATGTCATTGTCTTTACAATAATGGTTACAAGCTTTTTTCATGTTTGTAACCTGAAAAAGAGTTCAGAAAAAACCACGGGAGATGTGGGGGGAAAATATAAAGGAATTTTACTGCCCACGTGCACTCCCAAGAGGAATGAAGAAGGAAAAACATCCTTAATTTTCGTGAAAAATGAAAAAGTCAACAAATCATGAATCAACTTTGTAATTATGGATGTTTGTTGAATGTGGCTCTTCAAAAGATTAGTTTTATCACATTATTAATATTAGGGTCTTGCTAAACAGTGTCTCTGTTGTATTCTTTAAGCATTCTATTTTAAGAAATAATTTATTCAAAAAGTGAACTATTTTAATTTTCAATGCGTTGACTTTATACATTTTCATAAAAATTATATAAAAAACTTACTATTTAAAAGTTTAAAGAGTGTCTGGGGTACTATTTAACATTTTCCTTAATATTAAAGTAATTATACTTTCTTGGTCATGCACACTAAAAATTCGGTGAATGGGAAAATGGTTCGGTTATGCGGTCAATAGATATTAGGAGTTCGATCATAATTCGACAGTTCAAATGTTATCTTAAAACTTTGCATTAAACAAAAATTAAAAAATTGTCATAAAATTTAAATCTTTTAATTTTGATCGGGGAATTTTGAGTTATTGACTGCATGCAGTTTTGCGTGCACTTAATTTCCTCCTAAATATATCCTTAAAAGAATTAATAAGAATAGTTTAACTAACAAATCGTGCAATGAAAACCGTAGAAATTTAAACATAATGGAAACTTTCAAAATAACACTGATGGTCTTTGCTAATGAAAATACATTAAGAACTTATGAAATTGGAAGTTAAAATGAGTTAGAAAATATATAGTTAATTAAGAATGTACAAATTAAACTGAATTTTGTTTAAATAATGATAAAGTGTTTTTCAATAAAAAAAAAAAGAAGGTAAAAGAATGTAATTTTCAGCACTCGAGAAAAAGTGCTTAACACATTCACATGCATGGTGAGACATCAGATTCCTTAAACATACATTATTCATACTGCTTTATTATTGACAATGATGATGATGATTAAATAAAAGTGGAAGTTTGACTTACAATAAAATCTCTTATTGACCCATTACAACAACAAAAAAATGTGTAACAAGTATGAGTATAATGTAGAGTAATCAATTAGAAATGAAAGAATATTTAGTTTGAGAGTTTGGTCTAGTTTAAAATATAAAAAACATTGAATTCAGAGGTTTTGAGTTCGAACTACGCTAATATTTTTGGAAGAAGAAATATAATTACATTTGTAAGTGTTTTAAAAGCCCTAAATTTCATTTAATATAGTTACGTTTTCATATATATAAAATTACTAAATATACTTTAAGCAACACATCATCCATCGGTTACAAAATATATCTAAAGCAAATCACAAAAGCAAAATAGATCTTTTTGTTTTACCATATTTGTATTCGCAGACCAAGCAAAATCAAGCCCACCCTAAATTTTCATTCAACCTAGCTATCCCTACTTTTGATGTGGACTAAACCAACTTTTTATGAAACTTGCATGATTTTTTTTATGTGTAATGATAACTTGCATGACTTTAGCCTTTAATTAGGTGATGTCCATATCCAATTGTTTTTTATACATTCTTAAGGATGTGAAAGAATAATTAATTCAGATAAACTTTTCGTGTCTAGGACACAAATCAATCTCGATGGAGGTCGATGACGATAAAGGATATCTCGAGCGATAGTGGTAGATGTCTTATGCGGTGGTGGTTATTTACAGAGGATGCATTTACAAAAGACGTTTTGATATCAAAGTCAGTCTGTGTATAGTATTGTAAATGAATGAATTGAAAATATGAAATACCTTAATTAGGACAAGCTATGTTCATATATAGAAAGTGTGGGGCTATGTTTACTGTTCACTCGATCGGTTCATCATGCCAATAATCAACCCTTTGCTCGACCCATTAATTTGCAAAGCATATTTATAGTTGACCCCTCCTATTATATTCACTCGATTATCCCTTATCCCTACGTTACATAGCATATATAAGCTCGGTTATGAGCTTGATATATACCAAACAAAGCCCATAGCGCATTGATCCAAAAGGCGTTGAATTATTGAATGGCCAAATAGATTAGAATCAAACACACAATCCCGAGTGTCGAGTCCAAAAAGTGAAGGCGCTCTCAATGATCAAACAACCAAACAAAACTTGGTGCCATGAGCTAATCATTAACAATTAATACACTATCTAATACGATCTTATTGATTTCAATGACAAAAAATCTAGTATATTGAAAATGGATAAATGCCATTAAATTAATATTTCATTCGTTTCAAAATGATTAAATACCACTAAATTAATAAACATAGATTGTATTGGTTATGATAATGAATTTACTGCCATAAATACTGCACTTTATAACTTTTGCAAAATTACAACGGCTCATCATATTTCTGGTAAATCGAGCGTGATAATAAAATATACACAAAATCCATGTCCAAAACTCATCAAGACATGATGTTGCAACTTGCGAGCATCTACAGAAGCACTTGTGTGAGGAAAAAAAATGAAAAATAAAAATAAAAGAAGCACTTGAGAAACAGGAACAGCGATTCAAAGAAATAAATAGTGACAAGTCATCAGTATTTGTATTTGAGATGTGTTATAAATGGGTGCACTGCTGAGTGGTGAGGGCCTTGTCAGAGAATCTTTTCAATAACAAATCTTTTGTTTGGTAAAAAATATACAGTATCTCTTTTGTAATATTAAATTTGCAATAGTGTTTTAAAATTATAAAAGAAAGAAACAAATATATATTTTATCAGCCTTATAATTCTTTTTATTAAATCTCTCTTATAATCTTTCTTGGGGAGGGGAATGAGGGGGAGTGAAGATGTGAGGAAGATAAATTGGATAAAATGAAATAAAGTTTGTTTCGATAGGGATGTCAGAGGGTTGGAATTCGAAGGATTTGGATCCTTTTCTTTATTTTCCTCTCTATCTCTCTCCTTCCTCTCTATTTCTCTCTTGATTTCATTCTCTCTCTTCAATAAAAAAATAAAAAATAATCATGAAAGAGTGAGATTAAGAGAGAGATAGAGAAGAAGGAGAGAGATGGAGAGAAGAATGAATGAGAGGATCCAATTTCGAATTCGAAGGGTTAGAAATTTAATTTTTATTTTAAGAAAATGGAGTTTGAGATTGTTGGTTGATCGAGTGAGGACGTGGTACAAGGTGTTGACTGTTAAATATGATGTAGAGGATGGGCGTGTGAGGCGGAGGGATGGAGATGTCTAATTGGTGGAAGTATGTGTGTGATTTTAGAGATGCGGAATTGAATGTTGGGTGGTAGTTTGAAAATAACATTAATAGGAATGTAGGTCAGGGGCGGATCTATAGTCCGGCAAGCCCGGGAACTTGCTCGGACTCCGGTAAAATAAATTGGTATTTTAGGTATTAATTTTGGGCAAAAATGATATATTTTTTATTTCAAAATTGAGATTTTTTAATGCAAAATTGAGACTTTTGTTTAAAATTGAGATTTTGTTCGAGCTTTATAAATTTTCTGGCTCTACCACTCATGTAGGTAATGGTGCGCAAATGTCTTTTTGGAAAGACATGTGATTAAGTGAGGTACCTCTTAATATCAGATTTAGTGGATTGTTTGATTTAACTGCGATAAAAATATTTTGGTGGAGAATATGTACAGGAGAGTAGGGGTGCTCGCGGTTCGGTTCGGTTTTGAGCCAAAAAGTCATCCTAACCGCAAGATAAAAATACATGCGGTTCGGTTTGGTTCGGTTGGTTTTTAAAAAGTCATCCAAACCAAACCAACGCGGTTAGGATCGGTTCGGTTGGTGCGGTTTATCGCGATATAAAAAATATGACGATATTACCAACTTGTTACGAAATAAACATAGGAAATTTTAATTTATTTATTGTTTACGTGATATAATATGCATATACACAAATTGCATATTCATAAGAACTTGTTTTTAATACCAATAATATAGTTTTGAATCGCGTTAAATGATATGTTTTCACAGCGTACTGTTTTATGGACTCAATTTGGGTTGAACTTGCTAAGTTGGACTAGGTAATATGTTGATTGCTATTAATTGATATAGTTAAGTTTTAAGTATTGCGGTTTGGTTCAGTTTGGTTCGGTTTTCTAAAATGAAAACCGCAAACCTAACCAAACCGCGCGGTTTAGATGAAAAACTATTCGTGCGGTTTAAACTAAATGCGGTTTTTTTGCGGTTTCGGTTTGGATTGGTTCGGTTTGCGGTTTTACTTTTGGATTGGTTCGGATATGATCACCCCTACAGGAGAGGGTGTGACGCAAGGGGAGAGGTGTGGAGATGACATCGGCACCTTTTCGCATGGGAGGAGGAGTTATATTTAGAGTGTTGTGCTGCTTTACCGCAATTTTTCTTGCAGGATGATGTTCATGACCGTTGGAAATGGTATACAATTCTGATACAAGGTACTTAATTAGCGGTACTTATCATTTGCTAACTCACCTTGTTCCGCCATCGGTGGCTGCTTATAATGAAATTATCTTAAACAATATTGTTCTTTTAAAAGTGTCTCTTTTTGCTTGGAGGTTATTAAATAATAGACCACTATCAAAAGATAATTTGGTTCATCACAGAATAGTTCCTTTAAATATTTAAACAAGACGTCTAAATAGTCGAAACCGTAACTGCCAAAACCAACACCACAATGCATTTTACAAGTTGTCTCACATATTAAACGAGCAACTGTATATATTGCTATGCTTGTCGGGTATTCATATAACATGCCTCCAAATCATATCATATCAACAGAAAACTATTACTAACTTATTTATGGACAGTTTATTATGGCAGTATAAGCATTAATGTAGTGTGTGAGTGGTGCAATAAAAAAGTTAGACAGAATCTGGTTCTCTGCTTGTGCTTTAGAAAAAATAATTTTTCCATTAATTAATTTTAGCTAAAATTGTTTCTTCAGCAAAAAATTAGCTTTAGTAAAAAAATAAAATTAGCTAAAATATTGTTCAATGTAAAAGTCAATTGAACAATTAATATTTAAGGGTATAAATAATATTTGGAGTCTATAAATTTTAAATTCATATTAAAATCAAGGGTAAACAGGGTTTTACCCCAGCAAAGTTGGTGAATTTTGGATTACCTCCTGCAAAAAAATAAAATTATGATTACCCCCTATAATATATAGATTCTGTCAATTAGCCCCCTGACTGCACAAGTGGACATGTGACGTGGACATATTCATGACGTGGCGTGACACGTGAAAATTATTTTTATTTTTTAATGCCACCTGTAAAAAAATTTAGTTTTTTAATTACACGTTTTAAAATAAAATTTGTGATTTTTTTTTTTAAAAAGAAGTTTAAAGGTTTGCAGAATTTTAAATCTTTTAAAAAAAACATAATAGATAGAAGAAGAATCAAACGTTTGCAGGAGTTTAAACCCTATTTACCCTAAAATCAATTCTAAATCTTGAGATAATATTCGTTTTGATGTTGCTTTATACGTAAATGTGTGTTGATTTATAAACCATATATCGTAGTTTTTGCACTTTCACGGTAAAATGTCATTAATCGTTTGGTGGCGTAGTGAATCAAACTCACCTCAAACATATGCTACAGCTGACATCAACTGATCATATCAAAATTAATTTGAAGTGTTTGGAATCATCTAATTACATATAACTTTTTTCTAAAACATAATATTTCATTATAATATATACAAATTTTCAATTATATATTCTTATTATAAGTTGTCTCCACTTGAGATAATTTTGTATTTTGTAAATGCAATAGATTAAATGAAGAGCAAAAAAGAAAAAAGTACTACACCAAAACGATATATATATTATAATGTAGAATATTGAAAAGAAAAGAAAACCATACACAAAGTTTTGTGTTGAAAATTGAAGAAAAAAAATGTAGAATATAAGCACAAGTGATTTACTCTTTGGCATCTCCACTATTCATGCCTTAAACTTCACCAACCTACATTTATGGATTGAGTTACAGATTATGTTTCCTTTGAAAGTTGAAACCGTAATATTTCATGAAATGATTTGCAAATTCTCATAAGAGGGGAAAAAAAATAAAAAGACAAAGAATAACTTGTCAGTTTGTCACTGATTGTTTGTTTGTTTATTTAGCTTTATACATCAACTTATGTTGTCTAAAGTAGGACCATAATTACTCACTCCACAACCAGTGATTAAAGAATAAAGTTACACTAATTATTATTTTATAACTGATTTTTTTAGAAGATTTTAATTATTATTTTAATTAAAATTATAAAATTAAACTTTTACCACTTAATCTGATATTGCATTATATAGTACCTACAATTTAAATAGAAAGAGACAATGGTGGAGTTATAAAAAAAAATTAGTGAGCAAAAATAATATAATACAAAATTAAGTCGTAATAAGTATAAAATTGATTTTCAAAAAATTAAACTTGAGGGTTTTAAAATAATGCTTTGCGTATAATAATTAGAAATTGATATCATGATTGTTCCAAGAGTAATACCACCAAGGCAATAGCGTTAGACCGCTACTAATTTAAAATAAATTACTCAATAGATACTCATTTTTTTATAAATTAAAAAAAAACCTTCATATTTAATACTTTCAAATTAAAATTAACAAAATTTTATAAAAATTAATATTGTCTCGACATTTATTAGATCAAGTGATATTATTATTAATTAATATTTTAATAAATAATTCTAAAAGACAAATGGTATCCTAAAACGTATTTAAACCAAAATTTAATAATTTTTACTAAAATACTTTTATGGACTTCAAAAATGTTTCAACGCAAAATTCTCGTTAGGACTTCTAATATGTTGCTTCACCACATTTAATATCATCAGATTGAAACTTTTAATTGCAAAAAAAAAAAAAAAATCATATTGTACGTATCACTATTTTTATTATTTTTTAGACAAAAGATACGAACAACCGACCACAGTGGGAGTCGAACCCACGACCTTCTGATCCGAAGTCAGACGCGCTAATCCACTGCGCTATGCAGTCTTTGATATTACTATTTTTATTATAAATAAATTACTTACCAAATAAACAACGTACGATAATATGAGAAAAGAAAAATACACAAACAAAAAGAACAAAATATAAAAAATCAAAATAAAAACAAACAAAACTCCTGCCACTCCAGGGTCCGCCACCGGAACTAGACACCAACACATGTATTTTACATCCACGCATTATTGTATGTGTCGTGTCTTATGTCTGTATCGTTGTTTCATATCTGATGAACAAAAAAAACAAAGGAGAGTGTGTGTAGGGAAGGGTTTGTTCTGTACTGTCTTACCTCTGTCCCCTCCACCCAACACACCATACACTATTTCTCACTCTATCTCTAAGACTCTAACAGTTTTAAGTCCAAAAGTCACTACCACATTGGCTTTACTTGCCTTTTGTTTCTGTGCTTCCTATGCAATTGTCTCTGTCTTCTGCTCCCTCTTCTATGTACCTTCAAAAATGTTGATAATGGAATCATACTTTGAATTTCTTGTTATTATTTGATAAATAAATACTCTTTCTTTCTACCCTTTTTCCTTTTCTTTCTCATCTTTAATCCTTGTTTGGAATTTCATGATTAAAATTACCTCATTTTCATGATAATATATCTTAGCTTCCACTTTCTTAGTTTCACTTTTTAAAATCACCCTTTTTTTCTATCTTTAAATAAAGATTGAATTTTTTCAATTGGGGTGTTCTTATTCTTAATTCCATTTTTGAGACTCTTAAGAAAACAAAAACAGTGTTCATGGAAATTGATCTGAACCATGAAGTGACTGAAATTGATAAGAATGCATTGTGTATTAAGGAATGTGAAAAAGGTTGTTGTTTGTCTCATTCAAATTGTTCTTCAACTTCACCACTTGTTTCTTCTTCTTATCTTGAACTTTGGCATGCTTGTGCTGGTCCTCTTACTTCACTTCCTAAGAAAGGAAATGTTGTGGTTTATTTTCCACAAGGTCACTTAGAACAATTTGCTTCTTTTTCTCCTTTTAAACAATTAGAGATACCAACCTATGATCTTCAGCCTCAGATCTTTTGCAGGGTTGTCAATATTCAACTACTTGTGAGTACACTCAATTCTACTTTTTGTATTAACTAGTTGTTCTGAGTCTCGCGTTGAATGAGATATGATCTGAAGATATGTTTAATGAATTCATTTATTATGCTCTATATTAGTCTTTTGGTTTTGCTTAAATTCTTGTTTCTTCTGTGGTACTAGATGTTTCTCTGAAGTCTACTAGTCACTAATATGACGTCTTAATCTATGATGTCTACTAGTCACTATGACGTCTTAATCTCTCTGATGTCTACCGGTCACTTTGATGTCTTAATGCTCTTAATTTACCTAAAAAAATCTTGTTTCTTTTTATAGGCCAACAAGGAGAATGATGAGGTTTATACACAAGTTACTTTGCTTCCTCAGGCTGAGGTTGGTTTTTATTGAAATTCTTTATGTTTGGTGTGTGTTTGCAAACAAGTTTATTTATTTAGTATTGATAAAAGAATGACTCATTCAACATGTATCATGGTCTTATGTATCATGGTCTTATTCGTTTTTCGCCCAAAATGTTGAGTTGGGAAAGTTAAGGAGCAGAGTGATAAATGGAGAGAGAGAGTTTGATTCCAACCTCGCATAATACTAATTGTACTAATGTTTCTTGTTACGAAAAAAGTATGGTGTTTCTCCAATTTCATGTAGCACTAAGACAATAGATTGAAGGTCTTTCCGACATGTTTTGGTGTTGGACCAACACGACACTACACTGATAGATATAGTTACGTTTCATAATTTCAGTTTCTCATATTATTACTAGTGTTGACGTGTCAGTGTGGTATTCAGCAATGGTAATGCCTCATTTGAATATGGATTGTTTTCACTTTTTAGTTTGCTGAAATGCATATGGAGGGAAAAGAAGTTGAGGAATTAGAAGGCGACGAAGAGGGAGATGAAGGGTCACCTACAAAGTCAACCCCTCACATGTTCTGCAAGACACTAACTGTCTCTGATACCAGCACTCATGGTGGATTCTCTGTACCTCGTAGAGCTGCTGAAGACTGCTTTCCACCTTTGGTATGAAATCTTTCAATGAACTTTTTCAAGTTAGATTCGTCTACTTTGCTACGAGCCACTGAAGTTTGTTTCTTCTTGATTTATTTGAGTTTATATACTGACAAACATTTGTTAAACCATTTGAGACAGTTTATAGAAATATCTTATGACATCTCTCCAGGATAGCTTATGAAAGCAACTTATAGCTTATATGGAAGCAGTTTGACTTTATTTTATATTCTGCTATAGAAATAGCTTATACATAAGCACTTATATGATACGTTTATGCTATAAGCACTTAAATAAAATAAAAAAATGTGAATTGATCCTTCAATTTTTACTATAGGATTATAAGCTGCAGAGGCCCTCTCAAGAGCTTGTTGCCAAAGATCTGCATGGTATCGAGTGGAAATTTCGTCATATATATAGAGGTAATGTAATTATAAAAGAAAAAAGCTGTGGTTTTTATAAGTTGATTAATTGGTACACAAAATAATGTGGTAATTTGTCAGGTCAGCCAAGGCGGCATCTACTCACTACTGGATGGAGCATTTTTGTGAACCAAAAGAATCTTGTTTCTGGTGATGCAGTGCTCTTTCTAAGGTATATCTTTATTCTATATGTATCAAAAGAAAACATGGATTTTGAGGCATGTTACAATAATCTTTGAAGAGTTTGATTTAGATACACCTTTGGTATAAAAAGTTTTAAACCTTAAGCAAATCACAACTAAGAATATGTGTGACTTTAGAAGTAGTTTTGATTAAAGTCAAACATTTCTAATAATCTGATGATTATGATTGGCCGACATTGTAAAAATGTTTACACTGACAATGTATATGAAGAGTCTTTTTTGTATCATTCTAGTATCTTTCAAATCATTACTACATATTAATGTCTTTGTAGGAGTGAAAATGGAGAGCTGAGATTAGGAATCAGAAGAGCTATTAGACCAAGAAATGGTCTTCCTGAATCAATTGTTGGAAACCAAAACTGTTATCCTAATTTCCTTTCTTCTGTGGCAAATGCTATATCCACCAAAAGCATGTTTCATGTTTTCTATAGTCCAAGGTACTAGTACTAACTGCACACTGCAATTATGTATCCTTAAATTATGATTTTCTTGCGGCAATATAAATCGATAAAATCATTGGTTTTCCCATGATATAGGGCAAGTCATGCAGAATTTGTTGTTCCCTATCAAAAATATGTTAAAAGTATCAAGAATCCAATGACAATAGGGACAAGATTCAAAATGAGATTTGAAACGGATGAATCGCCAGAAAGAAGGTAATGTACAATATAATTATTTAAATCTTTACGCGATTTCGTCCTTCAAAAATAGTTTCTTGACATGATATTATCTTCCTATCTTGCAGAAGTAGTACTGGTATGTTGATCGGAATGAATGACTTGGATCCATATAGATGGCCTAAATCCAAATGGAGGTGCTTAATGGTACATTTGAAATTTTGCTTAATTACTACACAGTATATTTTGACCATATATATACATACATTGAAAACAATTTTGATGCACTGCCGGTGTAAAAAGTCTAAAATATTTTATATTGTTAATTAATCACAACTATCATTTGTATGACTTTTAAAGCAAATATGATTAAAGTCAAATATTTTTAATGATTTAACGGTTATAATATGTAAGCTTGTTTTGACATCCAACAGGTTAGATGGGATGAAGATATTGACACTAATCCTCAAGACCGAGTATCTCCGTGGGAGATTGATCCTTCGTCTCCTTTGCCTCCCCTAAGCATTCAGTCTTCTCCAAGACTGAAGAAACCGCGGACCGGTCTGCAGGTTGCCTCGCCCAATCACCTCATCACTGGTATGAATCCTAATGGTGAGATGAAAATCCTTAGACCGCAAAATTTCTAAATGCGGCTCAATCGTAGTAATGTTCTTACTTTGTTTCATTTATGACAGCAGGAAGCAGTGGAATGATGGGGTTTGAGGAATCTATAAGATCACCAAAGGTCTTGCAAGGTCAAGAAAATACAGGTTTTATGTCACTATACTATGGATGTGACAGTAAAACAAACCAGCCGGGTTTTGAGTTGAGCTCTTCAAGTCATCGTCAAAACCTTGCATCAACTGGAATAGGAAAAGTAGTTACCTCTTCTGAGCTTATGAGTGTTAATCCTTTCAGTTATGCAGGCTTTATGGAAAGTAACAATTTTCCGAGGGTCTTGCAAGGTCAAGAAATATGTAAACTGAAATCGCTTGCGGGAAAAGTTGATTTCAATATTGGTTCTTGGGGAACCAAACCAAATTTTCAATCTGCTTATTTTCCTTTTGGAGATATTCACAAAGATAATCAAGTTAACATGTTTAGCTCAAAACACGCCACTTTCCTAAGCGATAATGTCGTGTTTAACACACCGACAACATTGGCAGCGAACATGAGAAAAGAAGTTGGAAGATCTGAATTTAATCTCCCAAATGAGCATAAGCTGCAGGAAAATATAACTGATGCTGCTTCATTAGGGGCTACTAATATAAATATTGCAAATGATAACAATCTGAAGGGAAAGGTAAATTCGTGCAAATTATTCGGATTTCCTTTGTCTGGCGAAACTAGTAGCCAGAACACGGCAAAAAGAAGTTGCACAAAGGTGAGGGATGATAACAACAAAAAGATATTATGATATGCTGCTTCTTTTTTAATGTTTGATGTTTTACAAACCTATATAATATACACATGAAGGTTCACAAGCAAGGAAGCTTAGTCGGAAGAGCCATTGATCTGTCAAGGTTGAGCGGCTACATCGATCTTCTAAGTGAACTAGAGAAACTATTTGGAATGGAAGGCCTTCTTAGAGATTCTAATAAGGGATGGAGGATCCTCTACACTGACAGTGAGAATGACATAATGGTTGTGGGGGATGATCCATGGCAGTAAGTATTCTTTAGGACCTATTTGGATTGACTTATTTGAACTTATCTACTGTCATAATCACTTGTGAGACTATTTTGGGGAGCTTAAGGAAACAAATTAGGACATATCCTTAATTTTTTTTCATCTTATTTCCACAGGCTCTCCGAGATAGCTTATGAAATCAGCTTATATATAAACAGTTTGACTTTATTTTATCTTTTGTTGTAGAAATAGCTTATACATAAACACCTTATATGATAAGCGCGTATACTATAAGCACTTAATTAAGTTGCTTGCTCAAACAGTAAAGAACATAAACTGTTTCAATATGTACTGATAGGACAGAAGGACTTGATAATTGATATCAGTTGTTTTATTGCTTTGGTTGCAGTGAGTTTTGTGATGTGGTGTCCAAGATCCATATATATACTAATGAAGAAGTAGAGAAGATGACATTTGGGATGACAAATGATGATAATCATAGCTGTTTGGAACAGGCACCAGTGATTATGGAACCTTCTAAGTCATCCTCAGTTGGTCAGCCAGATTATTCTCCAAAAGTAGTTAGAGTCTAAAGTTTCAGGGTTGTCTAGAGTTTTGTGTTGGCCTTACTTCTGTACAAATTAATCTTCTATGATTCTGTATTACTTTAATGCTGCATGTTTGATTACTACCCTTTGAGCTTGTTAGCCCAGCAAAAATTGCATGGTCAGTGTTGGAAAATTGACAGAAGTAAGTTCACTAAATAAGGGCTAGTCTTGGCAGTTTGCAAAATGTAATATAAGCCATTATTACCTCTTGATTATGGTGTAATATTACTAACATTGTTATGAATGTGTTTGGGGTGCAATATGGTTTACAGTTTAGAAAAGATGACTGTAGAGGAACATTCAAAATATTTTTTTGTGAGAAATTGGTAATATTGCACTTTGGCTTTGAAAACTAAAAGTATATATACTGGTTACATTATTCCATTACTTTTATTTTGGTATTAACCTTCTGGTTTTTTGGGAGAAGTAAGTCCCGGTAATTTAGAGTTCGAACTCTGGTTCTCCCGAACTATTTGTCCTAGGAGGAGCTCATTACTTGGTTTACATTATTCCATTACTTTTGAAGCCAAAATATTGAATATCAGACCTGAATATTTTGTTCCATCATCATTTTCCAAGAGGAATGAATTGCTTCAAAGATTTTTCACAGCAAAAAATCACAAACAAAGATGATATGGAAGCTTTTATTCCTTGCATTATTGATCAATGATGGTGACCACAATTCTCATTTGATAAATGAAAATTACTTTTACAATGGAATTATTTCCAAGGGGCTCAGTTCCAGTCAAAATGCAAAGGGACTAGCATGTCATTGCTCCTTGAAGAGGTCGCGTCCAATAATCATTCTTCTGATCTCGCTTGTTCCTGCGCCGATCTCATAGAGTTTAGCATCTCTAAGGAGACGACCGGTTGGATACTCGTTGACATAGCCATTCCCACCTAAACATTGTATCGCCTGCAAAGCAACCTGTGTTGCTCTTTCAGCTGCGCAAAGTATAACTCCAGCACAATCCTGAAATTAGTAGCAAAAAAGTATGTTTTACAATGAATCGTTAAAATAAACAGAAAAAAGTATGTTTTAGTTTCATAGCTCTTCCTATAGTTTTCTTGGTGTTTGTCGGCCTCTAGTAATTAGGATACTCTCCGTTTGATCTACTCTCTTTAGTACATATCCAACCGGTCTTCTTCACACATGTTCAAACCACCTAATCCGAGATTCAACTATCTTTCTACAATTTGTGCTACTCCAACTCTCTCTTTACTGCTATCATTCCTAATCTTATCTCGTCTCATCTAGTATTATGGAACAAGTTTCACTAAGAGAAAACAATCTTTTTAAAAACGCCCAATAATGATATTTACATTTTCATGAAAAGATAAAATAATAATTTGATAACAAGATACAGATATGAGGAGGCACCTTTGGATCAACTTTTCCATTATCACAGTCTCGAGCTACAGAATACACATAAGACCTGAAATAAAGAATGTTATAGACCATCGTGCAAACTTATTTAGCAGGACAAAATAGCACCATGACAGTAGAACCTTCTACCTTGAGGACTGTAAAGAAGTATACATGTCAGCAACTTTCCCCTATAACAAAGGCACCAATTGATAGTGAGCTAAGATTCACATACAATACAGAGGGCACGATAACCGAAGAAAATAAATAATGTAGCCGATGAAATGAACCTGTATAAACTGAAACTCTCCAATAGGACGACCAAATTGCTCTCTTTGTCGGACATAAGGAAGGACAACATCAAGACATGACTGCATAATACCAACGGGACCAGCTGCTAAAACAAGTCTTTCCAGATCCAGCCCCGACATCATGACATAGACTCCTGAAAAAAATCAAAATATTGTTGATGCTTAGCATAACTAATGACTAGTTCATTTGAGACTTTCCCAATACCATAATTAATAATTAATAATAATTAAGACGATTTCCTTTTAATAATAATTAAGACTACAAAAGAAATTGCAAGACCTTTCCCTTCTTTCCCGAGAACATTTTCTTCTGGAACAAAGCAATTCTCAAAGACAAGCTCGCATCTGCCCACAAAATTACATCTTATCAGTAAAAACAAGTGGTTTGAAATGGATTAAATATAGAGAAGTTTCCATGGAACATGTATACATACGTATCACTTCCTCGCATCCCTAGTTTATCCAATTTCTGGGCAGTACTGAATCTGTAGACAAACATCAATGATTGTCAGGTTTTCATCTTTCACTTCTATTTTCTTTTTTCATTGTAATAAAATGATTTATCATATAAGTAATGCCTCATCCTTTCAACCATGTGAGAATTTTAATGCTCCGATATAAATTATGTTATTTATCGGTAATCATGACTTTCTTTTTTCTCCTCCTTCACTTTAAGAGAACGATATTTTCCCGCTATAAACTAAGGAATCAAATTTGAACTGCTTAATGCTAAAAGGTTTCACTACTTGATGCTCAATATTGGATAACGTTTTGTCAAGGTTCAGTAAATTACCCAGGCATTCCCTTCTCGATGATGAATGCAGTGATTCCTTTTGACCCTGCTGTTATGTCTGTTTTTGCATAGACAACCTGATTCAATTCAACACAATCAAATGTGTGCTATGCATTCTCGGTATATGCAATATGTCCAGACTATTACAGCCAGCTTAATCCTATCTATATGTAATATGTGGTCCGCACTGATTATCTCAACATATGGTTTACATGGAACCAGCAGTGTGATAACCATGCTTAGCATCTTTTCATGCATTTTTTATGCATGAATGAAAAAATAAAGCCTTATGACATATTGATCTTTTTCTGTCATTTTGCAATCAGGCCTATTCATGACAATGATATGTTGTTCCACGAATCCTTCGAAATTACAAATTGAGGCAACATTTCTCTTTTAACATTCTAAAATAAAATCAAACAAGAACACGGACAATGCAAATAGCATGGAAAATAGCAACAAAATTTAAGGAAACATACTAATGTTTGAGCAACTGGCCCATTAGTACACCACATCTTGTTCCCGTTAAGTACATATCCCCCGTCTACACGATCAGCCTTGCACTTCATGCTGACAACATCGGATCCAGCTGCAGAAAAGACAAATTCACTTAGCATCCTTGGAATATTTAAATATTTAAGATACTGCTACTCAAATTCACATTTCTTACAATTGGGCTCACTCATTGCCAAAGCTCCCACATGATCCCCGGAGATAAGCTTCAAAATTGAAGAGCAACAAAAACAAGTCAGACTTAACTATCATTGGATAGATGGACAAATGGAAACAGAAAAATTGAGAAAGGCTATTAATGAGCACAAAAAATAGTTGGAAAGCTATGACTAGTTTTTTTAATAGACAAATATTAGTATATATTAGTTATGTTCGTATTTTCTCCTTCACCAGGGTTTGAACTCTGGTCCTTTAACCCTTAGCTCAAACAAGTTGAGCTACACCCCAAAGGCTATAACTAGTTGTGAGCATTTTTGGCTGATAAGTCAAACATTACACATAATGGCAATAGGGCAGTGTAGAAAATATTGTATTGAAAAAGTATAATTAAATAAGATTAATCTAGGAAGAACTAGAGACTAGAACCTGTGGCAAGTATTTTTGTTTCTGAGCATGGCTTCCATTCCTCACCTAAACAAAACAAAAGGTAGCAATCCTGAGGACTCTTTTGAAAATCGTCAAGCATACAAACAATGAAAGAGACTTAAGTTCCCTTCAATTACCAGCTGATTGATACATAGGTTAGAATGAGCACCATAAGAAAGACCAACAGATCCTGAAGCACGGCTAATCTCTTCCATTGCTATACAATGATACAAGTAGCCTAGACCTAGCCCTCCATACTCCTCTGCAAATAAGCAGAGATAGAATTGGAAAATGTTTGTTGCAACAAAACACATGATCATATTGCAAAGATGTCAAGTAGAGTAACGACCAATTCAGTCCTTGAAATTGTAGAACTATATCAACCTATCCGTCCACATTATCAATATTCCAAAATGATTCCAGAAATCACAAAATGTTGATCAGGTTTGTCCCTCTATATGACATTACGTTGATAAAGCCTACTGTCCTACAATGGCATGACCAACATGGGTGGTTAAGTAAAATAAAAAGAGATTACCTGGTGCAGTAATCCCATGGAGATTAAATTCTCCCATACTTTTCCACAAGTTAACCTCCTAAAATCAGATCAAAACACAATCAGCATCAGCATGCTAAATTACACTATGAACTAAACAAGTGTTTTTTTGGTGAAATTATTACTAAACAAGTTAAACATAGATTTTTTTGAAGTGAAATCATTTCAAAATGTAGTACGTATACTATTTTTTCCTAGTCTAGTTAAAAATGCACCCCCGGAGGTGAATAAGTAGGGAATCCCGGGTTTGAACTCCGGCCCATAGTATATATAATCCGATATTCCTACCAACTATAAGCTGTGGTGTTTTTGGTTATTTTCTTAAACTTCTTGAATCACTAAAGAGGCAAATAAATGCATTTCTAATTAGGGTCATGAACTCTATCCTTACTCATTTACTAACCCATGATCAATATACTCCAAACTAACTACCATTTCCTAGTTATGCTACCAGCACCACTCACTTCCCACTTCAATTTTCATTATTTACAATAAAATTGCATTATTAGCATACCTTTGGAAAATAATTTGTGTGGTCAATTTTGGAAGCATGAGGGGCAATATTTTCAGCTGCAAATTGAGCAACACTCTCTTTAAACTGCAGTAGAAAATTGAAACCATTAAAAGCATGACATGAAATGAAACAAACAAAATTGAACAAGTAATAGAGAATTGAAGTAAACCCAAATGAAAAAAGTTCAATTTTTTATAAATACAGAAAAATGGGATCAATCATTTTTTACCAAGTTAAAAAACCCAGATGAAAAAAATTAAAATTTTTATGATGTAGAAAAATGGGGTCAATAATTTTGATCAAATTAAAAACCCCAGAAAAATGGGGTCAATGATTTTGACTATGAGTAAAACCTGTATCTGAGTGTCATCAAAGAGGAAGGAAGTGGAATAAGAAGCAGCATAGTGAGAGTTAGAAGAATTTATTCTGAAAATTGTTGAAAAAATGGAGCGTGTTGTGGTGATTCTTCTTCTAAGCATCTTTAGCAGCAATAATAAAACTGTCTATGTTTTGATTGGTTACTTTAACTAAGTTGTTGTTGTTAGCTATATTGGTATGGGGATTATATGATATGAATTGTGTCTATTGTTTCTGTTAGGAAAGAAAGATAGAGGATAATAAAAAATAGTAAATGAAAACATGAATGAATGAATTATTATAAAGTAGTAGATGATTTGGTGTAGTGTGTTTGGCAGTTTAGATAAGGATGGAGTGATCATCAGAGATGAATCAGACAGTTGTAGGATAGTTATCTTGTTCACGAAACCTGTTCAAAAATATACTTTTGTTTAATTTGGAGGGGTAATGTTGAAACTAGGGGTGTAAAGTGGGCGGGTATGGGCGGGTATGAGCGGGTTCGGGTCCAAAGTTGTCACCCGATCTAAATTGCAGAGTAAAAAAATAAGGCTCGATTCACCCGCAAAATGGAGAACGGTTTTCACTGGTTCGGTTTGCAGTTTAAGCGAGTTGTTGGGCGGTTTGAAGTGGTTAGTCATAAAAAAATTAAAATAAAATAAAAACAATAACAAATTCAAAATTTAGATCTTAGTTCCAAAAAATATGCAACCAGAGATGAGAGAATCATGAATTGTCCGTACCAATCCAGTCCAAACCAAAATTTTCAACCCGCTAACCCGCGGTCCATTATAAACCGCTCAAATCTCTAATTTTTGGACGGATTTTGTTGGGTTCGGACGGGCCTCGGTTTTTTGTCCACCCTTAGTTGAAACTTTAAATTATTTAACTATAAGTCTAATGTTTGTTTGAGTATAAAAAAGCAGTACACAGATCTCAGCTTTAAGTATCAAAAATTGATGAAATTGTTAGGTCGGATGTTATGATTAGGTGAAGTCTAAATTATGGTATTTTTCATCTGTGTGTGAGTTTTTAATGATTTATTATGTCGTCTATTTATCGAAAAGAAAAAAACAAATATAAGTTATATAGCTTCTTTTTTTTATAAATAAATAGGTTCTACAGCTAATAGCTTTGGAGAAGGGATTAAGGTCATTTATGTTAAAACTAGAGGGTTAAGGTGGGATTTTTGTATTTAAATAAAAATTTATGAATTTGTAAAATACATCGATCAAAATTATTATAAATTCAAGTTCGCTAAAAATTAAAATGAATGAGTCTGTCAACAATCTCATAGCATTCGAGTTAATAACATAAAATAACTTAATGACAAAGCCTACATTTCATTAAACCTCCAATGTTTTTTAAGTTTGGTAAATTTATAGTTCAATGAGAATTGGGATAAAGAATGTAATAAAAAAATAAAATAAAAAAAGAATTGGGATATAGAGATTAGAAAAAGATTGAAGCAAACAAAATATATAAATTCATACAATTTTGAGTTATATTTGAGTGTACTTTATTATAAATTAGTAAAAAAGATTATGAAGATGAACAAGATAAAAAAAAATTTATTAAAAATAACGATATTCATTCATTCCAATAATCGATAGAGTACATCAGTTGCAAATACAAATTCAACATCACCAAAAACAAAAAGGATGAATCTGCGAACATAACTCACAGAATTCGAGTTATTAGCATATAACGGGAAAATTACTACAAATAATATGATAAAATTAAAGTCATCGAAATGTTCATGCTTGTGGATATGCAACGTTAATGCCTAAATCGTTGATTAACTCTGCAATTGATTGAAGATGATATTTCAATATAAATTAAACGAACACCGCAACAAGACGGAAATCAAACAACGACGTATGAAGATGACGACCAACACAATGTCGCACTCGGACGACGAAATCACAAGTACAAAAGAAAGCAACGAAAAGACTCAATCTATGTGAAAATTACTTATTTAGATTAAAAACAAGAAGGAAAAAAAAAAAGATGCAAGTGAATGATTTTAGGCCAAAAATGACCTAAAATCACCCCCTTACCGGTAGAGGAGAAAGAGAACTCAAAAAGAAAAAAAGTAATTAGGATAGGCACATAGAGAGATCACTCAATTCCACAAATTTTGATGAACAAAATGCATGTTCATCATAATTTCATATATTATAAAATGTTTCAATACATTCACATGAGTCTTTTTCATATCATTTATTAATGTTATAAATAAATAAGGTAAAAGATTAACTCGTGTGAAAAAATAATAATAAGATAAATAATTAACTCAATAATAGATGGAGTGGTGATTGGAGAGCCTTCTGGGCAATTACGTGCCATAGTCTTTGGAGCTGGAGGAACATGGAGTTGCATGATGATGACTTTGTACGACCCCATAATTCGGTACAAGTCGTTTTAAGGAAGGTAGAAGACTATGTGAACTCGTCGAGGCTAGCTGGTGTCATGAATCAGAGGCCAGAAAAGCATGTTGCTATGATTGGATGGAATGTTCCCAAAGAAGGTTTCATCAAGCTCAATACGGATGGGGCATGTAAACTGGATAGACCGGCTGGGTGTGGAGGTGTGTTACGAGGAGGGCAAGGTGAGTGGTTGAGAGGGTATGCGAAGAATGTAGGAAGGTGCAACGCATTCGTGATGGAGTTGTGGGGAGTGCTTGAAGGTTGGGTTTTAGAAAGGTGGAATTATCCATTGATTCAGAAGCAGTAATGCAAGTGATTAAGCGAAGGAACTTGCATAGCTTGACAGAGGGACAATGGTGCAGCAAATTTGGAAGTTATTGGCCTTGGATTGGGATATTGAAATCTCTCACTCTTTCAGGGAAGCAAATAAATGTGCGGATGCTTTAGCTAATGTTGGATGCTCTCTTGGGTATAATATTTTATTTTATAATGTTTGTCCATCTTTTCTTAGTAGCATTTTTAGAAGACAAGTTAGAGATCACCACCCTAGACTCAGTACTGTGTAATTTTTTTCTCGGACTTTAAGCCGCCATGAATACCAACAAAAAAATACAAAAAAGAACAATTTAAAAAAGACAAATTTATTACAAATAAATCCATAAAAATGACTATTGTAATTTTGCTAAATTTTTTTTAAAAAAAGGGAATAGAACTGAACACTTACTTTACTACTACAGTGCACAGAAAAGAACTGAGCAAAAAACAAATGCTTTGAACTTCGAAATTATAAACCTCAATTCTAAAACCCTAGCTAACACAACTATGGCTTCTTCTTCTTCACCTCCACAATCCAAATCCAAATTCTCCGTTTATCAAAACCCTAATTTGTCCGCAGTTCTCACCTCCAACAGTCTTCAACCTTCCAATTACACTCTCATTTCAATCCTTTCCTTCTTCTCAGCTTCCACATTCGCCTTTCTCACCATCATCTTCAGGTACAACTTTTTTCCATCATTCATTACTCATATTCAACACTATTCAGTTAATTTCATTATGGTATGACTAACTTTTACATTGATTTTGTTATTGTAGGGAAAATGGATTCATTGATATCTTCAAACTCAATTTTGTTTCCCCTTTTAAAGCTTGTAAAGTTCTCAACTTTAAACTTGTTTTTTGATTTTTTTGATTTTTGAGAATTTGGGTTTGATTTATATTTTGTTGTTGATTTATTGAACTTCAGATTGGATTGTTAAGACACTGCAAATTTTGTTGGGTTTTGTCTTCATTGGAACTATGTTAGCATTGTTCAAAGTTGTGTTTTCGCGTAAAACTATGGTTGTGTCGAATTCTAATAAAGGTAATAAGAATCAAGTGAGTCTTACTAAACATCAGTTAGAGCTTTTAGGAGTTAAGCCAAAGGTTGATTTGGTACAGCCTGAGTCATTGAAAAAGCCGCCGAAGTCTAAACCGCAGTCGGGTTCGTCTGATTTGCTTGTTCCACTTCATCAGACAATTTCAAGCCCTAGTCGTCGTGGTGATGTTAATGGTTCAAATTCTAATAGGGGTGGTTCTGGTCGTCCAATTGGCAACCTCTCGAGGTCGCCTGGTTCAGCAACTCTTTATCTTTCTCCTGGAGTAGTTTCACCTGCACAGGGTGTGGTGGGTGTGGATTCGGTAGTCTCAAGCCCTTGGTCTAGTAGGAGGGCATCTTCTGCTAATAAGATAACATCAAAGGAAGAGCTGGAACAGTTTTTAGCTGAAGTAGATGAAAGAATGAACGAATCTGCAGGGAAGCTGTCTACTCCACCACCTTCAGTTCCTGGTTTTGGTATAGCGAGCCCGAGCCCTAATACAGTTACAGGGTCAGCAAGTAACTCTGGAGTTAAAAGACATACGCCATTGAGGCCTGTGAGGATGTCTCCGGGCTCCCAAAAGTTTAACACTCCCCCTAAGAAGGGAGAAAGTGGTGAACTTCCTCCACCGATGTCCATGGAAGAAGCAGTTGAAACTTTTGATCATTTGGGTGTATATCCTCAAATTGAGCAGTGGCGTGATGGACTCAGACAATGGTTCTCTTCAGTTTTGCTAAATCCTTTGCTTCACAAGATTGAGACAAGTCATATTCAGGTTCATTTACATCTTCATCATTTCTTGTTTTATGTTCAAAGTGATGTTGCTTGCATAGTATTTCTAAGATTCTTCCAGCCAAAAGAACTGTCAAACAAACCGAGAAAAATATTGACATACCACTGATGTGTGTGTGTAGATAACTGAAATATAATTGCTTTTGAAGGAACTGTTTTTAGATTAAATTATTTTCTAGAAAATGAGTTTTATATTTGGATGTGTTCATTCAAAAGTATTACAAGAATGAATCTTATTTGTTTAACTAGGAAAAAATACTTAATGTATGGTGTGCATACCACCAAAAAAAATGAGTATTGAACTATATTTGTTATTATTTGGTTATTATGATTTTTAATGGCAGTAGTTAATACTACCCCAGAAAGTATGTTTTACTTCTATTGAATCTTCAGCTCACAAAGTTTTGGATGACCACCTAAACTAAGAAAACCAGTAAATGCCTCATTTTGTTTGTTGCCAATCAAGCTCTTGTTTGTCTAACGATGCTGAGGCATGTGCTCTATTATTATGGTTGAAGTTCTATGGCATAGCTCAAGTTAGATACACAAACCATCGACTATGATTGAGCACCAACTAATAAGATTTTCATATTCATAGGTAATGAACGCAGCTGCCAAACTTGGTATTTCAATTACAGTCAATCAAGTGGGCAATGATATGCTGTCTACCGGAACCCCCTCTAAATTGCCATCAGGTGACAAGACTCAAGAATGGCAACCAGCAGTTACCCTCAATGAAGATGGATTGCTTCATCAGTTGCATTCTACTCTTGTGCAGGCCATAGAGGCTTCGAAATGTATGTTTATTCTTATATCAATTAAATGTGATATTACTATGTTTCCCAGTTTGGTTATATTTGCTGATAGCTTCTGGTTTCTGATATTCTCCTGCTGGTTCATGTTTGCATACAGCCAAGTCATTTGTACCTAATATGCAACAATCCCCACAGCAGGGTCCTTCGGTTCCTATCATGCAGGAATGTGTCGATGCTATCACTGAACACCAAAGACTTCAAGCCTTGGTTAAAGGGGAGTGGGTCAAAGGTTTGCTACCTCAAAGCAGTGTTCGAGCTGATTACACCGTGCAAAGGATCCGAGGTAGACAGAATTTTGTTCTTATTAGTTGTGACCTTCATCAGATTTTCTGCAGCGGGGCTTCATTTATCTGATATTGATTTTATTGCTTGCATTTAACTAGTCTAAATTTTCAGAGCTTGCAGAAGGAACTTGCTTGAAGAATTATGAGTATCTCGGTAGCGGGGAAGTTTATGATAAAAAGAATAAGAAGTGGACACTTGAGCTACCATCTGATTCTCACTTGCTCTTGTATCTGTTCTGTGCTTTCCTAGAACATCCAAAGTGGATGCTACATGTAGATTCTATGTCTTATACTGGAGCTCAGTCTAGCAAAAACCCCTTATTTGTTGGAGTCCTTCCTCCAAAGGAAAGTTTTCCGGAGAAATACATTGCTGTAGTGTCTTCGGTCCCTTCTGTGCTGCACCCAGGATCATGTGTACTAGTAGTTGGAAAGCAGGGTCCCCCAATCTTTGCCCTGTACTGGGATAAGAAGCTGCAGCTTTCACTTCAGGTGGGTAAAACCTGTGTAGCCTCATGTTATTATGAACCAACAACCTATTTTCTTTATGATACTACGTTTATTAAACCTTTAATATCTTTCTTTCGCAATATCTATATAATGTGCTTGTGAGATTTATTATCTTGGTTTGCTAACAGCTTAAATTTATTTCAGGGAAGAACAGCACTTTGGGATTCCATCTTGATTTTGTGCCATAAGATTAAAGTTGGGTATGGAGGTATTGTTAGGGGTATGCATCTAGGTGCTTCAGCTTTAAGCATTTTACCGGTTATGGAGACAGAATCTGAAGATTGAGAGATGTACAGACAACAAACTATGATGCTTTCGCCAATATTCTTCATAACGGCTTCAACTAATGTGGTAATGAGTCAGGCATTTCAGCAAAGAACTTGCTGGAGGAAAATTCAACAATGTTGATAGAATTGTTTGTGTCGGTTTAAGCTACCATGTAATGTTCCAGAGGCCGTCACATTGTCCGGCATGATAATCTGGGTTCTTGCACTTTGTAAAAAATCAAATTCAGATAGCTCATGACCTAATTTGTACTAAAAATCAAATTCAAATAGCTCACCGACACCCTCGTAATTTTCTCTTACAAAAGATTTTGTAACTGGTAACAATCAATGTTGTGCGTTATCATATTAACGAAACTACAAATAAACCCTTCGATGTTTATTCAGTTGGTCACTTTAGTCCTTGTTAATCAGATTTGTTAACTCTTTCTTTTATTGACATGTGATGTTTTCTGCCACCATGGATGCTGATGTGTGAAATTGAGTTGGATCAAGAATTTTTTTTGCATCAAACTAGTTAAGTTTCGAGCTTAAAACAAACTGAACCTAGCTAACTAAATTGTTCATGAACTTTAAACGGGTCAAACTCAAGCTAAAAAGAGTGTGTCCATTTCGAACCGAGCTTCAAGCTAAACTAATCCTTATCAAGTTGAGCTAACTCGACTCATTTTTTGCCCTAACTTGAACACAGAGATTTTTATGATGTGACAACAATGAGATTTTTGCGATGTGACTGAAGATCATAATGAAGTACTCTTGGCTTATTATGGTGGAGTTGAGCTTAATTTTAATGTTATGTCACTCCCAAATTCATATGTTGGACGTAATACCTTCATTGTATACATATGGAGACACTATATATATACCAAAGTTGCAGTACTAGGTACTTTCAACAAACAAAATTAGACAAAACGTTAATTTTGTTTGTAAAATTTTTAGAAACTTGTTAATATATTATTAATTATTATAATTACTAAGTTACACATCTGGTGTCAATTACCATTCCTTAATCAACCAGACAGAACATTGAAAATTATAGACGCCAAGAAAGAACAAAGCCAAGATCAGCTAAAACAAAATAGACAAACAAAAAGTATTAATCCTCAATGAAAGTACAATTCTAGACGCATTTTTTGTGACTAATCATGTACAAATAAATATTTAAATCCAAATGTAAAAACGGGCACAAGTCAGAAAAAGTTATGCCCTTGAACAAGAAAAACTTTATGAATTCACTATCGAATTCGAAGACTAAACATTTACAGGTTATTTGCTCTCAGGCGCAGAGCCAAAAATGCAGATAAAATATTCCTAATGGGAAACTTCCCCCCACCAAATTAGAAAGTTTAAACTACCAGATTGAATGACGAACTATACAGTAAACCAGCAATATACCCTCAATAGATGATTGAAAATTGAAAGAATGATAGCTCGACCACAACCCGTCAACTTCAATATCAAGCATAGAGAATTGAGAATCTGTGCAGCCAATATCATTGCCAAAGGGGGCAGATGCAGCGTTAGGGCCAATTAATAGCTGTTCCATCAGAGATGCCTCAACACCTAACTGCCACTTTACGAGGACCAAAAATGCCTCCAAATTCTAAATACAATATCTGGTGCTAAGAGTCCCTAAAGTACTTGAGACACAAGTTCTGGCACCTTTATTCCGAATCTGAATCAATAGAAAGGTACAAGCGGGGCCTTACAGAACGTTTTTGGCGAGGAAATGTGAAAGGACTACCTGGCCTTTGTTTACCTGCTTTGTCAGATCTCACATCATTGATACCAAGAAGCAAAGAAGCTGCACAAGGAAGGAGAAATGATTAATTAATCAAGAAATAATGCCAAACTCAGAAATCAAAATGTAAACAATTATCTGATAGAGAACAAAAAAGGTAACCATAAATAATGCAGAAGGTAAGAAGTTGCTGGATACAGATGTACATATAAAGGAAATGCTAACATCGTTGACATTCTATAAACGTGGTTAGCATCATCCACATTATTCAAGAAATTAAAATAGCCATTTATACTTTCTAACTAAGAAAACAAAATATTGGCATTTGGCTCACTTTGTTCATAGTAGAATGAAACACCTCTTCCTCAAACTAAGATTCATATGATGTGGAAGACTAACACAGCCACACGTAGTACTTTTGACAAATTCACAACAAACTCTGAGGTTTCTATGCATGGCAGTGCTTAATGCAAAAAAAAAAAAACGACCCAGTATCTTCCTTATACTCCTTAAAGTAAATTTGATTTGAAGCCCAAGAATTGTACCAGAATACAAAGAAATTAAGAACCCTGTCCTCTTAAAAATGCCTGATAATACCACAACAAAATGACCTAAACCAGAAACAGGTATTGGAATTGGATCAATTTTCAAATCCAAATTTGGAATCCCATCAAATCAAATGAAAAATAAACTGCAACTTTGTGCTATATGAATCCCACTATGAGATGAACTTGTGAAAGGTTGTATCCATTGCGAATGTAATGTATGCAGTCTTATCTCACATTTGAGACAGATTAATTCCAGAACTCACATAAGAAGAGGACAAGAGCAACAAGTACCAAATAAGTAATGAAAATTTGGGAAAAAATCATAGATAAATTAATAAAAGATTGTGTTAAGATTAATCAGAGGCTGATGGGAATGGTAGTTTTGATCTCCAAAATTGAATCACTATAGTTGAGTGCAGAAATACGTAGACGCAGGAAAAAAGTAACTAATCGCTCTGTTAAAAAAAATGGCTGGGACCATAAATGTAATATCCCCATCTAAGTATTGTTAATAATAATTACAAACTGAAACTCCTCTCAACCTTTGTCCATCAATTGAATCAAGAACTTGCATGCAACCCCATTTTCATCACACTTGAGTCATAAAGAGGTAAGATGGAACTGATATTTTCACTCTTCTTTCTCAACCCCTCATAACTTCTTTTTGCCCAAGCCCTATGTTCCTTCTAATGTTGAACTGAAGCTTGCATGTGGATTTTTAGTTATTAAGAGGTTGTGAATGTGAGTCTAGGGCTGGAATTGCAAGTAGAAGGGGGCAATGGAGGAACTGGAAGAAGTTGAAAAATTGGGAGGATTCAACTCACAAAGACTCTTGGTTATTCACCTCCAAAATTCCAAGGTGAGTTCCCCATAGGAATGACCTAGATTAGATACAATTATATGAACTTATGATTTTGGAGTTTGAATGCATTTGGGAAAATTTGTATGAAAATGGGTATTTGGTTTATAATTTGAAAAAGAATTAGATTAAGCAAGGGTTAGAATGAATTATTGGATGAAAACCTTTCCCCACTGTCCAATGTATTGATTGTAATCCTTGCATGTGATGTGTTGATGTTTATTCATGAGGAATTAAGCTGAAATTGGTGAAAAGGAGGTCAAAATCGTGTTTTTCTGAATTATTCTGCAAAACAGATCATGAACCGGTGCAAAAGGTTTATGCACCAGTGCAAAAAGGTCTCCAGATGCAAATTGTTTTAAAAACTGGATTTTTGCACCAGTGCATGTAAATATGAATCGGTGAAAAATTACCCTGGAACTGTCCTTTGTAAAACTGTCATGTTTTGAACCGGTGCAAAATTTCTTGAGCCAATGCAAGTTTGCTTCTGCCTTTAGAAAATTTCTTTTTATACCGTGCATTAATAAATGAACCAGTGCAACAGTCAGGGAAGTGAATTCCGAACCGATACAAGGGATAAATGACCCGGTGCATAATATACAATCTGAAACTTGTTTTTAACTTATTTATAAAGCATTCTGGACATGGGATTAGTCTTATAAATGCATGAAAAAGATTTCTAAACCTTTGATTAGGCTACGATTCTCATGAATAAGCTCCAAAACATCCCGATAAAATCAGAATACCCTACAATGGATATGTTAAGTAAGTGTTGATACTTAAAAATGAATAGGGCTTCCCCTTATTGTATGACTCATTTGATGAGTCTGACTACGATATTTGTTTACGAACCTCATTGATCATGTATAGTGGATGAGGTATTCCACTATGGAAAATAACTAACCTAGGGGATATTTTAGGGCGTTATTTTATGAATGTGAGCTAGGATCCGGGTTTAATTTCATATAAGCAGGTACAAAGAGGAAAGAAAGCAATGGAGTAGGATGTCGAAGAAATTTACTATTAGTTTATCTTCTGAGTTGCCATTTATTCTACCTTTGTATTTCATTCATGGAACTAATGTATTCGACCATGTATTTATGTTATGATGATGTGCTTGTTTGTATGTATTCTGAAACTCCGTTGTAACGGACATTTTAATGCATCCGGATCTAATTATGTATGTCCAATTTGATATTCTAGACAATTTTAATATGGGATGTTATAATAAACATGTGAAGAGACTGATGTCTTCTTTAAAAAAAGTTCAACTAAAAATGTAGATGATTGGACGGTTAAGACATTGCGGCAGATAGGATGAAACTTCTTTCTTGGAAGTGGTTTCTAGGTAACAGCCCTGGCTCCCCCTGTTCCTTTTACGAGTAGGGTATCCTCCCTACTTTATGCTGGAACCGATAGAGTCTGTTTGGGTGTCGTGTTGGGTCTAGATGGGTCAGGGAGGATTGAAGGCCCTCTTGATGTTTTGTCCTACATGTGGTTGTTCTCTGCCTCTCTCTTCCTAAAGGGTTTTTTTCTTCTTGTGGTGGTGTTTCGGAGGGGTTCTGTTTGTTGGCGGCGTGCTTCTTTGTTTTCTTGTAGTTCTTTTTCCTGTCTGGTGTCCTGTCTTTTCTTAGAGATTGTTAGGTTCTGCTCGAGTGTACTTCCGGTACCTCCTTGTTGTACTGAACTTTCTCTTGTTTTTTTTCATTTTTATAATATTTATATAATATATTTGCCATTAAAAAAAAAAAAAGACATTGTGGCAGATGCTGCGGTAGAAAATATTTCTACCAAGGATCCGTTTCCCAATTAATCATCTGGTGCCATAACAATTATTGTTCAAACTCGATGTTGACCAAGCTCCTAAATTGATGGCCCCATGAAAGACTAAAAATCTTAGGCCAATTTCTGACCATTGATTTCATATTGATCTAATGGTTTGAAATAAAATCATGCAATTTAATTGAGAGAAATTTTGTATTTGATTAAAAAAAAAACTTAAATCCACTCTTTTAACTTAAAGTGAATTACAAATATTGATTTCTGTACAAGATAAAAAAAAGTGTACTTTTTCCTTTTTTTTAAGTTTATTTTAGCAACAAAGGTTTTGTCGGCATAGAGACATGTTTAGAAATCATAATCCACTTCCAATTGAAGAACCAAACTCACACATAAGTGATAAAAATGCAAGTCGGTAGGTAAATAACATTTTATGAATTAGAAGGGTCAAAGTGCAACAAACCAGTATCAGCCAAATTATTTGTGCCATTGTCTCTGGCTGGGACTTGATGTCTAGAATCCAATCCATTTTGAGTGGAAGCATCACCATTACTGCCGCCAGCACCACCTCCAAGAGAAAGGGAAAACCAATCTTCAGTGCAGACACCATTGGATAGATTTGCTTGATCTCTCAATTCATTCTGCATAGATGACTCAGCTGGTCTTGTTGGGAGAAAAATCTTAAGTGAGGGATCATCTCCATTAAATGCCAATGGGTTATCAACCAAACCACCGTTTAAGTCAGCATCTGACCGACCAGCAGAGGAATCTTGTATGAGACTACTAGATCCCAGAGTAGTTTCGGGAGCCAATGCATAACCATTTAATGGTGAGGTACCATTACTAGGACCATGCTGCAAATGGACCAACGCATCAGATACATCTGCATCAGAGTCAAACAATTGAAATCCTGGAGCAGCCTGAGTTGCAGAAGACAACGACCACAGGGAAGACATCCCAAAATCATCATTATGAAAAAGCCCCAAGCATGGATTTCCACCAAGATTCGGATCTTCAGCAAATGGGTCAACCATTACAGGCGGCGGCATGGAGTAACCATCTGCAGTATCATTTTGGTTGCTGTTATTTGCAATAGCAGGAGACACCAATATATCGTTTTCTTCATCAGAGTCGCTAAGAACAATTACTTCTGCGCCACCCACCTGAGTAGATGTGTTAAGTGCAGTATATCCCCGAGCTAAATCAACATTATTGAGGGACAGAGAATCCATCTCAATTCCATTGGTAGTGGAATAATCAACATGCCCACCACCACCCTGGTTAACACTGGGATCATCACCATCCCGACCACTTCCGGTGCCACTGCTGCTCATTGGAATAACAACATGTTCAGGATTTCCAAAAACCTCTTTTAATCTATGACCAGAAGAGGTGTTTGTGTCCTCGGGCTTACTGACTTCCCAAATTCCATTGCGATTCTTCCTAATGCCAAGTTTTAAACCAGCAGGTCCGTCTGAAAAACCTTCCTGTTTTACTTGCTTCATTGTTTCTACTCTTTTGATATCTCCGTCAGTAGAAGCACAGAGGGATCCATCAGGAGAGTGCCATTGTCCAAGTGTTCCTAAATCGAAGCGTTCATTTTCACTTTTTGCCTTAACACGCCAAGAGCCATCAGGCTTCACCTCAACCTCTGTAACATCTTCACCGCAATTAATCATCTGTACCAGAAAACCAAATAAATGACATCTTGTATTCTTTTTAAGATTGAAATAACATAGAAATAAGGGTCCGTGTATTAAGAAACAATTCAATTCTTCAAAAACGTAGTTTTTTAATAATTAATACAACTTTTCAAATTTAAGATCTATGAACATAGAAATTGTTTATTAAGAAATTACCATAGAAGTGATGCGATTGAAATAAGGATCAATGATGATATTCTCCAATGCATAGTTTTTGAGACATATAGGACATTGCCACTGCAGAAACAATTCAATTCTTCATCAGACAAAAATCACAATGGAGGGGAACAGACAAATCATGTGTCTTCCGTTACAATCTTACCTTTCTTGACCGTTGATTCATTTCCACAAAAACTTCAAGATCAAAACAACCCATGTGAATGCAAGGTTTGAATCTTCCAGCAATCTTCATTCTTGAACCACTCATCTAAAAATGGTAATAGAAGACTTATTAGTAAGATTCCATGTATTACAAACTTGATCCAAGACACGGAAGCCTTACCGGACAACGAAGGTTAATGCTGAAAGTATCTGAAACCACTTCCAAATCACTGTCACTATCAGCATTGTCAGCTGCATTTCCACCCCCAACACAACGACAGACGCGTGCAAGAGCATCTTCAAAAGGCTCACCGTCAGGCTCCTTCGGAATTAAGTTTAGGATCTAGATAACAGACACTGAACTACTTAAACTGACAAATGTATGACAGTCATGCAAAGGAAGCAATTGTATGTAAAAATATTTACAACAGCTATTAGCTATTATGTGAAAAAAAACACAAGTTTAAATGTTATGTCTTATAATTTGGATTTTAGGCCCATCTCAAACCCAAAATCATGGGAGACAAGGATTGACCAAACCTTATGAGGACAACTTCAGCCATATCTTTAGTCAACGTGGTATCTTAGTACACCACCTCACACCCAAGACTGGACATTTAGAACTTGGACAAAGGCAGGTGGAATAACTAACCTAATAATAGATCTAGGATAGATTCCAATACAAACTTAGCCAATGGGCATTAGGCCGAACTCAACCCCAAAAGCTAGTTTCAGAGGCGAGAATTGTCCAGAGCTTTATAAGGACTTCTTAAACCCAAATGGTGACCAAAATACAACCACAAAAAAGTCTAAGTATTTTAATGTTGGAGTAGAAGCAACATTTGTGCTTTCCGATGGTCAGATGTTTTTCAAAATTGACAACAAAATAACCACATCCACAAAAGCATTGTAAGTTTTTCAATTTTATTTTAAATTCAAAGAAACCGACCAACATGGATCAATATAAGGAACTTTGGGGCTGACACTGTACAGGGAAATGCTTAACATCAAACTTGGTGTTTTAGTAACACAAGACGGGATTAAAGGAATCAAAAGTCAATCAAAATGGCTTGCTCAGAAATCAAGCTTAGAATACAATCTACCTGTTGTAAACTGCGCCTTCTAACAATGCGAACACCTAAACAAAAGATGCGAGGATCACATACTGTTAATGAAATCTTATTAATTCCATCTTTTGTATGCGGCGTGATCTGACAAAGGAAAAATAGAATAAGTTAAAATAAAATAGAACAACAAAAAAAACTTATAGTGAATGAATCTGTACTTAAGAATGGTTATATACTTATACAAGTAATAATAAATGACCACTCACAATTGGACCATCATCACGGCCATTAGCCCCAAGCAATTGTGAACCGGGTCTGTTAGTTGTTCGAACAGGAAGACCTATATAGTCAAAGTTATTAATGAGAACAGATTCCAACGCAATCACAAGAAAATATTTGGTCTTTTATTGCATCAAATGCAAGGAAAGTTAAAACTAAAACTACAACATGATACAGAAAATCAGCAAAGGAGATAATGACAAATATTAACATACTATTGATTGCTAGGTCTGTATACTGTGGCCACTGCATCCTGAATGGAACCTTATCGTTCAGAAGCATACACCAAGCCTACACATCATTTTTCAAAATAAGCAAACAAAACAAGAAAGATATGGATTGCCTACAAGCATGAAAATCCAAACCAACCTCAACATCAAATTCTTGCTTTGATACCATGTCCTTGTCTGCTCTTGTGAGTTGAAATGTTCTCTCCACACACTGCACTGGGTTGGTACTGAACAATTTAAACAGGAATATGGTTTAGGCCAACAGAGCAGAAAACTGCATGGAAAATTAGGTAGTAACAATAGACGCAGACAACTGTTCACACAGGATCATTTGATTGCGTCTTGGAAAGACAATTAAGTTTACTAGCCTACTCCCATTCAATAAATATAAGACAAGTAAATTTACTAGCCTACTCACATTGAATAAACATTTAAGAAAGCATGGAAATCTGAAAGAAAAAGAGAAAAAATTCACTTATTGAAAGTATACTGTCCAGAGGTAACTCCACCTCAATCACCATAGAATTACAATCAACAAAACATAAGTAGAAAATGGAAATACCATTACAGTCTCTGAAAATAGCATTAAATACCTTTTTGCACTACACCTATAGAAAGTAATCAAAAGTTTACAATCAAGCCTATTAGGAACTTGCACTCATGCTCAGTAATTATTAGCAATGCCCCAACCCCCAAAATCTGGTACCCAAGCCAGAATGAAGCGATATATTAAACAAGACATTTATTTTACTACAACACAAGTGAACACAATTGCACCAACTATGTCAGATTTTCAATAAATCCACACGATGTACTCACCCATCAGTTGGGATACTGGTTGTGATCAACTTTACAGGTAATAAAGGATGAGATACTGAAACCCAAAACCTATAAGAGAGAGAAAGAGAACAAAAGAAAACACAAAATTAGTGACAACAAAGTAAAGAATGCTAATTAATATAAGGGACAGAGAACCTTGATAAAATAACCACAGGAAATTGTTTTTATTGTTACCCACACACAGTTGAAAACAAGAAATACAGGTGAAAACAAGTGCAATTTTTGAAATAAAACATGAAAATTGAAAGCCGCAAACCAAATAGGCCCTAAGAATACAACAGAAGAAAAGAATTGAATTGTTAAACAAAAAAAAGCAATATATAATTCAAAAGCAACTTCATGAGTCAGAAATTTACCAAAATCAGTATCTCTAGACATAATTAGCAGATTAAGATTATAAGTGTTATTGTAGAAGAGTAAGCATAAAATATTCACCAACTCTACAGCTATTAATGGGTCACATAAGGGAAACAATATCATTGTATCAATAATAAAATTCTAACAATGCAACTTGGTAATTGGTATCATGTCACATGTCACAACGACAGAGACCGGTTCACTACACCAACTGAGATAACTACACTGACAACCTCACTAAAACGGTTTCAGTAAAATCCTTAATTCAAAATTTAAAAGTAAAAAATTAGCACTAATCCATGAAGAAAAAATAGTCAAACAAACCATTATCACTCGCTGCATGATATAGCTATTAGCTAAAATAAGAAGGGAACATGACTTACGGGTCTGCACGACTGAGCCGACATAGTTCACAATAAAATTTATCAGGAACTGGTGGGATGCCTTCCATAGGTTTCTCCGGAATAATAACGCAACTTATGTGTTGCCACACTTGACATCTTGCATCATCACACTGCAATAAGTTGAGAAAAATTGAAGTCCCAAAGTTATCAAATGTAAGCAATATGCAGGAAGTCTTAATGAAAATTGTGTGATCACAAAAAAATGGACACGAAGTTAGATTATTATCATTGTTAGTATTTAAATTAAACAGTGTTTCTGTGAATATATTATGTTCTAGCACATTCTATTGTAATTAATGCGTAGATTGTATATTGATTCCGTTGCTTGACCTATATAATGAAACCTCCATGGTGTAGTTGAAACACACGATTTATGCATATGCTTCTCATATCTTCTTACTTTCTTTTATTAATTATCAATAAAGAAATATATGCATGTACAGTTGCATAGAATTTTATGGACCAAAGAGAACGAAGAAACATATTGAATGTTTCACCTTGATCAAATCCTCTGTTTCCAATGTACTTCCACAGAGACAGCGAATCTTTGTAGCTGATTGAATTTGAAAGGACTCCTCAACTTCAGCTTTAACCTTCACATTACTACTATCTGACACAGCCGGACCCTTTGATGCTAGATCAGTGGCCCCTGATATCTGCATTTTCCTGGGTAAAAGCAAAATACAAAAACTCCATTAAAAGATAACAACGCCAAAAGCAGTATAATCAAAACCCAAACCAGACCTAATAGCGAACTACCACATCATTTCTGTTAATACTGGAAGCAAAAAAATATCACCAACAATTGCAGCTAGGTGCTAAAACTGACCTATATGTGTCGTCCACTAATTTTGCCACCTGTTCTTTCTCAACAGCATTCTTCTTAGCCCACATTTTGGATACTGGGACAAAAGCAACAGATTTCTTAGTTTACAGGACAAAGGATGAAGGAACACCAGGAAACCGATCCCACATAATAAAATCACAAAATCAACTAGATGCACAATACAATAAATGCTATATATTCGAATATAACCCATATTATGGACCAAATACAATAACTTTTGTTGACCCATATGTCTCTTATATAAAGGACTGGAGATGGAGGTAGTATTAGACTATGGCAATCAAGATTACAAATAAGAACGGCGAAATAAATGAAATTTGGGCATAAACAGATGCCCGAATGAAAGCAAACAGCTTGAATGTTCAACAAGGAGGGTTTACCGTTGGGGTGAGAGAAAAAATTAGTAAACAAGTACCACAATAACTGGCCGAAGATTCCATCAAAGTTGAACCGAAGACAATTACCACAATAACTATAACTGTAACTATAATAATTACTGATTTCAATGGGATGTTGGAAGAGATATATATAAAACATTGCAAATATAGCCAATTTGGTAAATTTTCCATAACATCTACATTTCCATATGCATTTATTGTTGAAACTTCCAATGCATAGTTATTATTATACAACCCAAACAAAGTATAGTAGATCAGCATAAAGATAGAATTAGACCCCGAAGGTTGAATCTGGGTATAATAAGTTTACCTTGTTCATCTGAGATAACGGACAATATCCTATCGACGAGGTCCTACAGAAGACAAAGCACTTGCATTACCATATCATCCAAAATCTCCAAGACATCATATTACATGAACTTCAAACTGAAGTTACTAGCATTCATGTTTTGTAGGAAAGGGCAAACAAATAACAGTGGCAGATTTAGTAGTAGTTTAATTGTCTCACCTGCTTCTTTCCCTGCTTTGAAAGTCCTAACTGAGTCAGCACATCTTTGAGCTCTTTTATACGGAAATATGTCAATTTTTCCTATAAGAGATGTCAGGCACACAATAGCATACCCAATTATTAATATATCAGTGCATAAAAACTCAACGCCAACATAAAAACTAACATTCACAAGATTAAGAGCAAGAAGTCCCATAAGCGACAATTTGCAGAAGTAATACAACTAAAACTCACGTGTAAATACAAACTACCTATTAATTTATATTTCATTTCGAGTCTATATTAATAGCATCATAATAAAACACACTTAAAAATCATCCAACTACAAAATCACATCATCCACCAAGTGTCCAATACTTAAACAAAAACTACAATTAATATAAAAACAGTGATTTATTTAAAACAATCAAAAGATAAATACACATGCCGAACACCTTAATACAATGCTTCCGCGTTAACTAAAAGTAAATCACACTTGTCCAACTCCAACCAATAATAAATGCATATATACTACATAGTTTTCTATACACACAAAAAAAAAATAATCCTCCACTCTCCATCTAAATTCAACTTCAAAAACAAATAATTCCAGTGCTAATTAACCTCTAGACATCACAAATCACTCATTTTCTAAATCAACATTGAGTAAACTAAAATTACAAAGCGGCATGCAAAATCAACCAAAATCAACAAATTCATAATCATAATCATAATCAAAAGTAAAAAGCAATAATATTAGATGATGATTGAAATTGAAGCATAAATATATATACATAAGCAAAAATCAAATCATATACCTTAACACCAGCTACCAAATCCATATCCTCAAACGTAATAATTGAGCAGAAACTGAATAATCAAATCTAGAGCAAAGCTAAACGCATAGTAGTGGCACCGTTCTGATGAAATTGAAATGAAAAAAATGAAAATGAATTGAATTAAGTAACAGAAAATTGAGAGATGAAAGTAGAATGAAACGAATTGATTGATGAAGGAGAATATCGAATTGAGAGATAGTAGTACCATAGAAGGTGGTGGCGATTAGGGTTTGGAATCACGGCAGAGGGAGGGGGTGGGTGGGGATTGCGTGTATTATGGTTGTTGTTGTTTTTGACCAAAGAGACCCAAAAAAACTCAGAACCAATCTCGCTCCACTTACAAAGTTCGGACCTATCTACGATTATGAATTGCGGTTAAGTTTACGGCAACACGTCCGGGTTGGGTTTCGGTGTGCTCAGCCTCACCCAGGTGCAGCAAAAACAAACACGCCTTTCTCAATTCCTTTTTTTTATTTTTTTATTAATTTTTATTAATAAAAATAAAAACAGACACCTACCAAAAAAAAAAAAAGACATTTCACTATTTTTTACTATTTATTTGGTCAAGACTATTTTGTATTTTATTTTGACTAGTAACTTTACTATTATTTTAGTCTAATATATGTAAATAAAATAAATGTACTGCGCAGACCAATAAATAAATTGTAACAAAAAATAGACCAATAAATAAATGTAATAGGCAGCCTATTTTTCTTAGTAATAATCGACTAGTCTCCAAAATAAAACAAGTTGGTCAATTATTAATTTTTTTTACAAAACAGTTGGTCAATTTTTTTAATTTTTTTTTTTATAACCCTCTGGTTCTTAGGGAAAGTGGCCCTAGTAATCCAGAGTTCGGCCGCGAGGTAAGTAAAATCTAGCCAAGAAATTGTTCCACTCAGGATTCAAACTCGGGTTCTCCCCAATTGGTCAATTTTTTGTCCATTAGCAATATGAATTTGGATTGCATGTAGTGAAAACTGCTTGCAGTCAGGAGAGATATGGTCGTCTGATTAAGATCGGACGGACGGTCTAAATTTAAAGTAGTTTTAATCAACTACATCACTACTTTAAATTTGGATCTTTCGATCTAAATCGAACGACCAAATTTCTCCTGACTGCATGCAATTCAAATTTGATTTACACAGTTATACATTATAAAGTGAAAAAATGAGAAATACAAGTTTGAATTTCGGTCGCTCTAATAATATCTTTAGTAGCTATTGTATTATCTAAGTTATTATCGCGTGACACGAAGTTGGTCAATTTAATAAGTAGTGCATTTTCCTTTTTTTTATATGGGAATGATGTTTGGATTCAAGGTCAATCTTAAAGTTCAAAAAACACTTTCTCTAAAGACATTAACAGAGTGTGAATTAAGACCTCTTAAATTTAAGACTTACATTTTTAATAAGGCATAAGTATGTTTGTGTAAACATAAATTTTATGTTCTTTATAATTTTAAATACAAAACTTATGTTATATTTTTAGATGATTTTTTTAATGATTCTTGACTTAGAGCACTTTTTTTTTATAATGATAGCACATATTTTATAGTTATAATAAACAATAAAAAAAATCATGACGTGAAGAAAGTAGGAATAGCTAGATTAAGAATAATGCGAAAAGCATTTAGGAGTTGTTTAATTAAATACATGTTTGGTTCAAAATATGAGAAGGAAGGGGAGGGGAGATATTTTAATAAGGATAATTTTGTCAGTATAAACTTTTAATATTCCAACAAGGATAATTTAGGATTTTAACAAATTAATTGAGGATAATTTTGTCGATATAAGAAATTAGATTTTAGTTCCCCTCCCCTCCAAATCCCCCCAAATTGGGGAGAAGCAAAAATTGAGCTATATTACCTCCCCTCCCCTCCCCTCCCCCTCACAAAAAATTGAACCAAACATAAAAATTTAAAATATCACCTCACCTCCCCTCCTCTCCAAAAACCCCAAACCAAACACACCCTTAAAAATATGTACATAAATTTTGTTCTATTATTATTTGTAACCAATGGCTTTTTTAAAGTGAGAATTAAAAGTCAATGATGATTATTTTTTTACCAAAATTTATAGGTCAATGATTCATAATTAGTGAGTTTGTTAAAATAATACTTTTTTGTTTTTATACTTTATGTTTTTTTTGTCAATTTATACTTAACTTTTTATTCACTTTAAATGTGTTAATATGTTTTTTATAAATAAATTCTTTCTAAATATATCAATTTAGGGGTGATTGTCACTTTGTTTATGGACCAAAATGAATGTGAAAAAAACATAAGAAAAGAGTAGCTTGAATTGTGTTATTGTTTTTCTAAAAACTTCTTTTAAAGATGGATAAGGGTAAAACAAAAGACAAGTTTAAAGGAAGAGAGAATAACACAAATGATTTTTATGTCGGTTCACCTGTTAACTAGGGTTACATTCAGTCCTCTCACTAAGAAAGCAAACAATAGAATCACACAAATTATAATGGCTTAGACACCAAGTCCAAGACTCCCTTGCTCAAGATATTACTGATCTAAGACTTTCTTGCTCAATGTATTACTGGCCAAGAGACCTCCCTTACTCAAGATACTACTGATCTTGAGACTTCCTTGCTCGAGGTACTACTGACTAAGAGACTCTATTCATGCCTTACGATTAAGGACTCTTTACAATCAGAGTTACATAGATGGTTTTTGCTTGCTTAGACTTGAGACTCCTACAAGTGGTAAGCTTATGCGCAATCACATATATTTTATATGATACTGAGTTTGTATGAAAATATCTAAGTGTTACAAGATTTACAGAGAGTGTGATCTTTCAGGTCTGAGAGTTTTGTCTGTAATCTTGCAAGTCTTCAAAGTTGATCAAGGTTGCATGTAAAATATAGGAGAAGTGATTAGAGTCGTTGATGAAGACTATTGACAGCTTGGATAGATACGTTGAAAAGCAAATAAGAACGTTGGAGTTCTTTCTTCATTTAATCAAATCAACTCCTTTGATAAAATAATCCTTTGCAGTACAAGGAAAGATATGTCGAAGCTTTCTTGAAAATCCACTCTAAATCGTTGACAGTGAGCATGCTTGGTAAGCGCATTTAATGCAACAGAGACAAGTGCTTGGAGCAGGTCAAGGATGTTGACATTCTAGAGCAATAAGACAAAAGTTGTTAGTCTTTAGTGCAGGCTCTTTGGAGAAGTACAATATGTGTCACCGTTCCTTCATGATCTTGTTGAAATTTGATCTTCTTCAGAGTCTCGCTTCAACTCAAACATCATCTCTTGCTTGGTTTATCTTCAAATTCAGTCTTCAGATGACTATCTTGAATCATCTTGAATGTCTTGTTCTAAGTGCTAACTTTGTTGACTCAAACTAGAGTAGCACAATTGTGTATTTTTTTTACAAAGGGGAATAAAAATGAAACAATAAAAAAAAACAAGAGACTCAAACTAGGGTTGACAAATTAAACGCCCATGGCATCTGTTAAGCTAACATAATTTGTATCTGGATGAAATTCATGCAAAATAACAACATTGTTATCACTAAGAGCATTTTTATCACTGGGTACTAAGAGCATTATACTCTGAAATACTTGTCTATTCATGCACTATGAATTCGCAATCTAAGCATGGGTGTGCTTCTCTCATTGATATTGTATTGTGTACTACTCCATCCGTACCTGAATATAGTCATTTTGGGAAAAAATTGTACCAAAATATAAGTCATTTTATAATATCAATGTATAATTATTGTTGATCATCCTAAATTACCCTTGTTTATTCTCTTTTTCCTTATTTTTTTTATTTAGCTTTCCCATGCCATTACTTTTTATTGTACAACATACAATACCAACTACCGACAAAAGTCATTCTTTGAATTTATTCCTACGAGAAAAATTACTACAAGTTTCATTGCAATGACTTTAATTATCAAGCTCTCTCTCTCTACAAACTTTCATTGTATATGCCTTCTTTATAAACTCCAAGCAACAACAATGAAATTTACTAGAAAGATTCAACCTTTAATTTATACAGTAATAACATGAAAAATTCCAAAGAATCAACAAAATTTTGAGAATTAGTTGAAAAATCTATGGAATACGAGTTTGTTGCTGATGGTGCGTTGAAGAACCAAAATTTCCAGAAATAGTTCAAGACTCTCTGGATTTAGAGATTGTGGAAGATTCCATGGATGAACAAGATGATGAAGATTTACATATAGTTGCAGATTTGATGGATGAACAAGATGATCAAGAGTATCTAGATAATGGATTGGACTTGAACATCCCTCCAGATAATGGGTTGAACTTGGACTTGAACATGCTTCCTGATTTTTAATATGACAGTTCGGAGGAAAAAAAAACACAAAGATGAAAGAGAACACAAAGATGATTTTGAACATGAGTTTACATACTTGTTACTTAACCTGCGAGGGGATAAAAATGGAAATACAGGAGGCGTACAAGAAGAAAGGACGGCGCGAGAAGAAATTCCCTCAGCAGTAACCCCCACAAACAGTGCGGGCTTCATTTCAGCCCATTATTTATTTATTTTGACTAAAATAAATAAATTATTCGTTCATTCAAATTGAGAAATACATAAATCATTACAAATTCAACATTGCTAAAAAGTGAAAAAGGTGAATCTACAAACAATCTTGCAACACCTAAGTTAATAACATACAACGGCATCATGAAAGTGACTACTAATATAACAAAATAAAAGTAACTGAAATGATCATACTCCCGGATCTGCAACGTTGACATCCAAGTCTTCATCAGATCTGTAATGGGTTGAAGTGAATATGTCAATTTGAATCAAATACCGAACTAAGACAAAAAAAACAACAATAGTAACCCCCACAAATAGTGCGGGCTTCATTTCAGCCCATTATTTATTTATTTTGACTAAAATAAATAAATTATTCGTTCATTCAAATTGAGAAATACATAAATCATTACAAATTTAAGATTGCTAAAAACTGAAAAAGGTGAATCTACAAACAATCTTGCAGCACCTAAGTTAATAACATACAACGACATCATGAAAGTGACTACTAATATAACAAAATAAAAGTAACCGAAATGATTATACTCCCGAATCTGCAACGTTGACATTCAAGTCTTCATCAGATCTGTAATGAGTTGAAGTGAATATGTTAATTTGAATTAAACACCGAACTAAGACAAAAAAAACAACAATCAAACGCCGCACTAAAACGACAAAAACTTAGAAAAAAAAAGAGTAAATCTATGTGGATAGAGAAATGTTATTTAAACATCAAAAGAGGACATCTCAACAACATCAAGGGGAGTCACGTGTATATAATCGGGGAGTTCTTCAACACATTTGGTTAACTGACATTAACCAAATTTGATCTTCAACTCCTCAACTATTTGTTTACGAGAAATTGTATATGGGACACATTTTGATTGTTTGCGGATGATAAAGTTAAAACAAAGTTAAAAGTAAATATTTTTTCAAGTTTGAAAGATTTTATGCCTGCAACATCAAGGGGAGTCCCGTGTATATAACCGGGGAGTGCTTCAACACATTTGGTTAATGGGGCATTAACCAAATGTGTTGAAGAACTCTCCGGTTATATATGTTGAGGCAAAATCCCTAATTGATGTTTTAAAGATAACAAACCTCTTAATTATTTTTTAGTGTAATTCTAATCTTTTTGGTATCTAACAAGTGCTCTTGAGTGTTTTTATTAAGCTAGGAACAATTGAGCTATTTAGATCAAATATCATGTTTTTACATTGATAAAAACAAAAGCTTGGAGAACGGTCTCTGATTGGTCTCTGAGACCTGCGCAAACATCATTTTCACACAATCAATGCAAAATGACTTATGGATAAGTCAACTATGTACAAGACAAATGATCACTTTTCTCTTGGGCCTCTCTCACGAATTATCTACACATCCAAGAGATCATTTAAGGCAAAGGTTTCTCTCATGAATACAAAACTTACTTATTTTACCAAGTTCTATGATTTAACTATGAGAAGATTGAGCATATGACATGAGGACATTTTTATACTCAATAAATGGAACTGATATTATATGGACCATGGAGAAGTAGACAGCACAACCTGGTCTTGAGAATGGACTTGTACTTTAAAGAATAAAGAAGGAACATTCTCCAAGGAAGCTTCTCTTTCCATATGACAATTGTACTTACAACAAGGACACTATGGAACATCAAGTACAACATCCAGCTGCTGTTCTTATCCATAACAGCTGGACTTTTCGTGCTTTAGCTTCATTGCTCCAAAAAGAAGAAAGTCATTCACGCCAGAATTGGGAGATTGATCTCAGACCAATGCTGGAAAGAGAAAATCATCACTTGGAGTGACACCAGCTTGCTACAGCTGTTTAAAGGTTATCCAAAAGCTGCACAACGGCTATACTTGTTTGTTAAGCAACGTACAGCAACATTACAGCTCAACAACAGCTAGCAATACGCTCCTCTCTTAAAAGTCAGAAAAAGAAACTTTGGAGATCAATCTCAGACTGATCTGTTTTCTTCAAATTACATGAGCTGTCATTTGCAGAGCAACTAGCCGTTATTTTCAAGCCTCCAACGGATATACTTCGTGGTCAAGACTCCCTGATCATCACTCATCTATATGTAGAGGTCTTTGGCAACTTTGAAGAGCAAGAGTCTCCACTACAACTTCAACACTTGTTTTTGCATTACAAGTTTTATCACGAGCTCTTCTTTTCTCTCTCACTCAAATCTGTAATTCATACATATCTAGGATTAGAATATCCAGTGAGTGTTTTGAGAGTTTATCCATCCATTTTCAAAGCTTCTCATAAGTGTATTGAGTGAATAGGCTTTGATTCCAAAATCCTTCATCATTGTAACCATTGGCTCAAGTTAGTACGTAACTACTAATTGAGTGACACCTTCATAGTCAGTGTGACTGAGGTAGATTAAGCTTGTAGGGCTTAGAAGATTATTTGATCTTAGATCTAGATCAAAGGGAGTGTAATTTGAGATCATTAGCATCTCCTAGTGGACAATCTCACAAGGAGTGTGGGGACTGGACTAGCCCAAGCATTTTGGGTGAACCAGGATAAAATATTGTGTGCATTCTCTTCCCTTACTCTGATTTAATTTGTGCAATCACTAATCACACACATCACAGTTTAATAGTTATATATATACTGTCAGAGAGTGATTGGGAGATCGATCTCCAGACTGCAACACTTTTGGTTATTTGGTTTAACTAACAATCTAATCATTTTCTTCAAGTATATTGTGATTGATAATTTTTATAGGGAATATTTTAAAGGTTCACAATTCAAACCCCCCATTGCTTGTGAAAAACTTTGCTACTTCAATATACACGTGACTACCCTTTGATGTTGTAGAGATGTCCCTTTTTTTTATGTTTAAATAACATTTCTCATGTGGATAACCACCTATTTAAATAAAAAAGAGAGACAAAAACGGTGTTGTGGGGTGATTTCAGGTCAAAAATAGCCAAAAACCACCTCCTATGATGAGAGTGAAAAGACAAGTTTTTCATTCAATAAAATTATAGAGATTCTCTCTTTCTAGTGGATTATAGGATTTGGTAGATTCCAAATTATTTACTCTTTCTGGTGAATTCTAGACACCTGGTGGATTCCAGAGTTTTATCTGACAGGTTTGTCGCTCGCAAACGCTAATCCTATAACAAGAACACGAGTTTGCAAGTGACAAACCTGGTAGATAAAACCTTGAAATCCACCAGTTTTCTAGAATTCCACCAGTTTTCTAGAATCCACCAGAAAGAGTAAATAATTTGGAATCCACCAAACCCTATAATCCACTAGAAAGAGAAAACATCTATAATTTTATTGAATGAAAATGTTGCCTTTAAGACTACAATAGTTTAACTTAAATGGTAGGGGAAAATAAAAATAACAAATTAGTAAAAGAAAATAACAAACCTAGCTAAATACAAGTAACCAATCTAGCTAAAAGGTAGTAAAAAAAAATAACAAATATAGCTAAATAAAAATAACAAATCTAGCTAAAATATAGTAAAATCAAATCCAGCTAAAATAATAAAATACTAAAGAAACCCTCATACATCACATTCCTTACTAAAATAATAGTTACAAGATAATATATAGAAAACCCTAATGGACTAGACTACATTAAGTTAGAAATAAAAAAGCCCAACATCTTAAGTTCAATATATTATTATTATTATTATTATTATTATGTAATTAACACCTCCTATCAAACTCACGATGCATTACCAGAGAAACATCGAGAGTTTGTCAAACAAAAAACGAAACACATACTTAATAATATAAATTCAAAACATCTTATTCTAATACTTCCTCTCAAGCTAAAACTTATTAGGCTTTAAGCTTGTTACAAAATTAACCCTGAAAATAAACTAAACCAACTAATATCATTGCCCACGAAGAGGAGCAATCAAAGATGAAGCAACGGCCAATATAAAAAAAGGGTAAATGTTCATTTATCCCCCTGCAAAATAAGTGAATTGTCGTTTACCCCCTGTGCAGATTTTTTTTCTGTTTACCCCCTGCAAAAAATAGATTCCCCATTTTGCCCCCTAGATTTATAGTAGGACATTTGACTAGGCAAATCTGCTGACATGGCTTTTATACGTGGAAAAAAACATTTTTATTTATTTTTTAAATTCCACATCAAATAATAATACTCTTTTTATTTTTATTTTTTTGAGAAAGATTTATTTTCAAATATTTTTGGATTAAAAAAAAACATAATCTTTATTTTTTAAAAACAAACCTTTTTTACGGTAAAAAAAAAACAAACTATTTTTTTATTCTAAAACTTTATTAAAAAGGTATTGTAAAAAAAAACAGTTTTTTTTTTTTTTTACAATACCTTTTTAAAACAGTTTGTTTTAGAATAAAAATAACTGTTTTTTATAATACCTTTTTAATAAAGTTTTAGAATAAAAAAACAGTTTGTTTTTTTTTTACCGTAAAAAAGGTTTGTTTTTAAAAAATAAAGATTATGTTTTTTTTTAATCCAAAAAAATTTGAAAATAAATCTTTCTCAAAAAAAAATAAAAATAAAAAGAGTATTATTATCTGATGTGGAATTTAAAAATATATATATAAATGTTTTTTTCCGCGTGTAAAAGCCACGTCAGCAAATTTGCCCAGTCAGATGTTCTACTATACACCTAGGGGGCAAAACGATGGAATCTATTTTTTGCAGGGGGGTAAACAAAAAAAAAATCAGCACAGGGGGTAAACGACAATTCACTTATTTTGCAGGGGGGTAAATGAACATTTACCCTAAAAAAAAAGATGAAGCAGCAGCCGAAGTGAAGAACCATCGAGAGGAATCACCAAAAGGAAGAACCAAAACAAATGAATCATATCCAGTCAAACTTAACCGAGCCAAACAAATTGTGAGCATTACTTGACTCACCAAACAAAATGAATGCATTCGCTCACTAGACAAACAGATTGTGAGCATTCGCTCACCAGACAAACAGATAGATTGTGAGTACTATCTAGACTCACCAAACATATTGCGAATTAGACTCGCAACTTGTCTGTCTGGTGAGCGAATGCTTGCAATCCTGTTTGTTTGGTGAGCGAATGTTCACAATCTGTTTATCTAGTGAGCGAATGCTTGCAATCTGTTTGGTGAATCCAAATAATGCTTACACTTTGTTTGGTTCGGTTGAGTTGAATTAAATATGATTGGTTTGTTTTGGTTCTTCCTTTTAATGGTTCATATCGATGGTTCTTCGCTTCGGCTGCTGCCTCATCTATGGTTGCTCCTCTTCATTGGCACCGCTATTAGTTGCTTTAGTTTATTTTTAGGATTAATTTTAATTTTGTAACAAGATTAAAGCCCAGTAAGGTTTAGCTTGAGTAGAAGTATTAGAATAAGATATTTGGAATTTATATTAAGTATGTTTTGAACTTTTTTGTTTGACAAACTCTTGATACTTCAAAGTTAATGCATCTTGAGTTTGAGGGGAGGTGTTAGATAATAATATCTAGACTTAAGATATTGGGCTTTTAGTATATAGGGTCTGTTTGTATTAGCTTATTTTTGAGCTTATGCAACCAACTTATACAATTTTTATGTATTATTATAAGTTTGCCAAGGTAGTTTATGATAAAATAGCTTATAAAAATACAATTTTCTCACTAGTGTGAACTTATAAAATAACATAAAACCTAATTTATATTGCATAAGCTGTTTGCATAAACTCAAAAATAAGCTAATCCGAACAGGCCCATAGTCTTAGGCTTTACTATATATTCTCTTTGTAATCCTTATTTTATTAGACAATGCTATTGTGATATTACTGGAACCCTAACCGCTTTCACTTTTTCTATTTTGTATCTCTATTGTTAACGGTTAAGCTCTCCATAGTAACTTATGAAAAAAGGTATAACTTATATGGAAACAATTTAACGCTTATGCTATAAAATATTTAGTTAAGCTATTTATCCAAACAGGGCCCAAACATGTCACTATACTAGCTCTTTTCATTTCCTACAAACTTTCCTGACTAATTGCTGAAAACAGTGTACACCTTAACCATTTCAGATCAACACCTTTAGTTGCCATCACACCATTAACATCCATGTATAATCTTTGCCTATATTCCGCCTATTGTACTTACACAACCATACCAGTACAATATTATACTCTTCCATATCACTGCACCATATTAACTAGTCATTTGTGAATCTTAGTTGTCTTAGCAATATGAAGTTCATTCCAATCTTCTTCTCCCGGGAAATAATGGGCTCACTATTTCTTATGTCATTGATGGATATACTGATAATAGGTTCTTATGGTTCCACCCTGCGGTACAAGAGTGTTGAGCGGTTGACGCCTGTTGGTAAGCATTCCCTTATTGGTGCCAGTGGAGAAATAAGTGATTTTCAAGAGATTCAACGTTACCTCGATGAGCTTATGTAAGCCTTTAGTTATTTCTCAATAAGATAAAGACATTAGAATTTGCTTAGTCAATTGCTTTGCACTTGCAACTTTTTACTTGTTTTCCATTTTATTTGTTTCATTTCAAAATTCACATAAATGAATTCATATATTTCAGATTTGATTACTTCATTATTACCATGTAAGTATTGATTTTGAACTTTGACTGTTGTAGCCTCAACGATAACATGTGGGATGACGGGAATTCTTTAGGGCCTAAGGAGGTGCACAACTATTTAACTCGGGTGATGTATAATAGGCGTAACAAGTTCAACTCTTTGTGGAATTCCCTTGTACTTGGGGGTGTGAAGAATGATCAAAAGTACCTCGGCACCGTAGGCCTTGGCATTTCTTTTTATTTTTTCAACAATGAGTAGTCTGCAAGTTTATTTGGTTATTGTATTGGGCTAGGAAATCATCTTGCAAGGCCGATTCTTCGTGATGAGTGGCATGAAAATTTGACCTTTGATGAAGGTGTCAAGTTACTGGAAAAATGTATGCGTGTGCTTTTATACCGTGATAGGTCTGCCGTCAACAGGATACAGGTTATACTGTTTTTCCCTTTTCTTCTTGCATCCATCTTACTTAAAATAAATGTGTAGCGAAGTCTTAAAAAAAAGAAGCAAGGGAGCATAATCCATATTTAGGTTGTCGAAATATCAAATCTCTTACCATGTCCGTGTCTGTGTCTGTACTTCATAGAGTGTTGGTTCCTACCATGTAAGACATGACACCTATAGCATGATGATTTTTCTTTCTTAATAAATAAATTTTTGGAGTGAAGTAAGTGGATTATTTCTTATTTATTGATTTTTCTTTCCCTCCATTCTCATTAAGAACATACTGGGAGTTCTCTGCTTTCAGGAATCCCACAGTTGGTGCTGAAGCTGGAATTTTAAATGATATATGAAATGACTTCAAATTCTTATAGCTTATTACTTCATTGTATGAAATGGATTCTGGATCAAATAGCTGATGTGAATTTGTATTTTTTTTAACTAAAAATTGACTATGTTTCTTGATATTTATTTATCAGTAATGGTAATTCAACTAAAGAAAAAAAAATCTACCATAACTTTGATTTCACTTTCTTTGTAGTCTTGAATGATATTCATCCTTGTCATTTTCCTTTTCTCATTTCTTAATTGCAATTACATAACTATAGGACATGTTTGGACTCATTGACAATGGTTATCAGCTATACTGTGTTTTTCTTCCCCAAACAAAGGCCAATGGGTTTAGGTAACTAGACATTAGTGATTTACGTTCGGATGTATTGATCTAAAAGCTAGTGTTTAGATGCATTAATGTAAAAGTGATTTCAACAATATATTTTTGAAAATCAATTTTAGAAGCAAAAGTTCCAAATTCTAGCTTCAAGTTATATTCATTTTTAGAGACCAAATTAATTCTCCTCGAGAACAACCAAACATATCAAAATCAATTTTTTACATCTCTAAAATTAAATTTGGTTTTTCAAAATTCGAACATACATATAATTGTACGATTTTCACCCTCTATATTTTCAATCTTGTGATTTTAGTCTCCTTAAATTTTTTTGAGCAATTTTTATCCCCACATCCTAATTTTGTGTCGAGTTGATACATCCTTGCCACTTGGCCATAGTGAATATTAGTTAATTAAAATATGACTAAATTACCATCGAATCAGATTAGACGGTTTAATAAACCGGATACCAGTGGTAAAATATAACTAAATTATTTTTTTGGAACCTTAAGTTAATTTTAAGTTTTACTTCGTTTCTTAAGTTTTTTTTTCTTCTTTTTTGCGTCAAATTAATATATTATTTTTTCATTTTAATCCAATAAATTACAAATGTTATATAATTTAGTCCATCAATCTTTTTTTTTTTTTTGTTTATAATAGAATGAAGATCGAACACAAGACCTTTAACAAATTATTCAAATTCTTTACCACTAGATCAAAATTAGTCATTTAAATTATGATTTTTTTTTTGACAAATTTAAATAATGAATATTTAACACTTTAGGTCTTAAATTATAAATATTAAGATATCTATTAGATTATCTAAAGTTTGTATCATAAATAAAATAAGGAGAATGTTAACATGTGAATCAATGACACATGTTAAGAAAGCAAAAATAGAAAGGATTAAATGTTGATGCATTAAATTTTAACTTTTTAATCATTAAATTTTTGTATCATTAAATATTAAATTTTTATATTAAGATACCTTAACATGTGTCCTATATGCACATGTTAACAGGACCCATAAAATAATACCATTGTCTCATTAACTTAACTCAATTGACCTGGGTTCGAACCGGGTCATCTACCTATCCAAAGTGAAATTTCTAGCCGGGTCCTCTCCTTCGTTCGTCGTGACATCCTCATTCTCGTTAGTTAGCCTGAAAAACTCCTTTCAAAAACCATAATACTGCGTGATTTGAGAGTTCAGAATCGACTAAGAACAACGAAACAAACCTAATCAATTCTCTGTGCCGTGGAAGCTACAATTATCAGCTTCAACATGAATCGCTTTTTAAGGGTTGAATTGATTTGAAATGTCACATTAACAGGTACAAGGTTTTCAATGTTAATTTACCCTTCTCACTTCTTATTGTTTTTTCCACCTTAAATTTCGATTTACATAGGTCGTGACCCAGAAGAACCATTTTCATTGTTCACCACACAAAAATGTTATCTTTTAGTAGAAATTGCTTCAAATATTGTAGAAGCCACTTCAAAATAAATACCTCAAATCAAAATATATGCTTTCACAAGAAATTTCCTAAGATTTTTGGGGAAAATTCCCAATTTTCTGTTTTGATTCCACTTATTTGCTTAAATTCTCATTCTCATTATTATTCAACTAAAGCTCCTTCAAGATCTTATAGAAGAAGAGCTCGAAATCGGTTTTTGAAAGCCAATAAACCTATTCTTGATCAAGCAAAGTTTCACTTTGCACAGTCTCAACTTCTCCCGAGGTTTACTCCCGAAGAATTATGCAATGTTATTGCTAATCAACGCGACCCGTTAGTTTGTTTAGAACTTTTTCACTGGGCGTCTCACCAGCCTAGGTTTCGACACAATGTGTCGACTTTTCATGTTACAGTAAAGAAGCTTGGTGATGCCAAAATGTACCAAGAAATGGATGATATTGTGAACCAATTGCTTGCGGTTCCGTCTATTGGTTCCGAGGTGTTGTTTAATATGATCATATATTATTTCACTGAGGCGCGGAAGTTGACCAGAGCTGTTGTTGTGTTTAAGCATATGAAGAGTAGTAGAAATCCGAATTTCAGTTTTAGGCCTTCGATTAAAACGTATAATATTCTTTTGGGCGCACTTTTGAGTAAAGGATACAACACCGATATAAACCTTGTGTATATGGAAACTATGAGAGGTCTATTTAGGCAAATGGTTAATGATGGGATAGAACCCGATGTTTTTTCATTAAATTCTATGATAAAAGGTTACATCCTTTCTCTTCATGTTAACGATGCGTTGAGGATATTTCATCAGATGGGTGTGGTTTATGAATGCAAACCGAATTCTTTAACTTATGATTACTTGATTCATGGGTTGTGTGCCAAAGGTAGAACAGAGAATGCCAAAGAATTGTATCATGAAATGAAGACCAAAGGTTTTGTCCCGAATAGCAAAACTTATAATTCGCTTGTCAGTTCTTTGGCACTCGTCGGAGAAGTTGAAGAGGCAGTAAATTTTCTATGGGAGATGACTGAAAAGCAAAGATCAGTTGATTTTATTACATATAGGACTGTATTGGATGAGATATGTAGACGAGGAAGAGTTGAAGAGGCCATGAAGTTTTTGCAGGAGTTGCAAGAAAAGGACCTTGTAGATGGGCATACTTACAGGAAGCTTCTGCACGTGCTTGAAGATGATTATGGGAATTCAGAAAACAGAATTGATTCAGGTGCTCTAATCATAAATATTTTATCATTATAACTAGTTTTTGCTATAGTTCTTGCATGTTATGTGTCATGATTCGACGTTTCGTAATGTTATTGTGTGGTCTGTCATTGGTTTATTTGAGCATATCTAAGCATTTGTGAGACTATTGGTGAACATATGGAAACAACTTATGACATGTCCATAAGTTGTTTTCCGCTTATTAAAATAAAGTCTCTAGGATAGCTTATGAAAATAGCTTATAGCTTAAAGGAAAACAGTTTGACTTCATTTCATCTTATGTTATAGAAGTAGTTTATCTATAAACACTTATATGATAAACACTTATGTTATAAGCTATTAAGTTGTTGATTCAAACAGGGTAGAAAATGCATGTCTTAAACAAGGGATCTGTGTGACTAACATGTGGTTTATAACCTGATATAGTATTTTCAAGTTTCAACATATTACGCCATCATACAGTCGTAAAACATTGATAGAGAAATTTGTTTTCCTTTCATTATTACTAATTTCTTTAAGTGAGATATGTTGTGTCTCTGATAAATTACGATTGTCGTATCGTATCTATGTATATTTCAGGTCCAGCTTGTAAAATTACAGTTGTTGTATCTATGTATATTTCAGGTCCAGCTTTAATTCCACCTGGAAAATCTTGGTAAACTCTTGGATCTGTTTGGCACAAAGTCCTCATAACTCATAAGGTGCAGAGTTTGTCAGATCTTAGAATCCAAAGAAAGGGCCCTTCTGAGAAACGTAGTTGACTTCATGGTTGAAACCATGAATTGAGTATGGATCCATTCTTTCATCTTCAAAGACACCCTCTCTTCTAAACCTGAACATAGTTGTGTGTGAGCTCATTGTAATGAACCTGGATGATCAGATTTGTTATGGCTTGAAAGTGGATCCTACTAAATTGTTGAAGAAGTTACTACTTCTTGATCAATATAGACAATTGACTTTGCAATATGCTTTTGGTGGTAGTGTAATTCCAGAATAATGGTTAGACAGGGTTGTATAAGATAAGATATCTCTGAATTGCATTATATGCCATGTCAAATTAGATTGGTTATCAACCTTGATAGAAATTCCTTGATTAATGCTTGAAAGTTGCATCCTTCTTGGCCAGGATATATTGCACCAACACTTCATATTGAAGACGTGTTTGGTGTCTATCGTGTATTGGTGTCCAATTCTGACACGACACCAATATATGTGGTTACATCATTTTTTTTTCTTTTTTCAAATTATTATGAATGTTGACGTGTCAGTGTCAATGCCGTATTTGGTGCCCATGTCTATGTTTGTGATTCATAGCCGGGATGGAGAATGGTCTTGCAATGAGCTTTTGATGGAAACTGCATGATGGTTCTTAATTTGCATTCTGTGCTACATCAGGAAAAAGTCTAACTCTTCCCTTGCAATGAATGATGATGTCTGCAATGTACAGATGGTGAAAGTTCAAGTTCATTTGTTGAGGATGGTGCCTCTAGACTGGCTGAACATTTAACTTGTGCTTTGACTCTTATCCCATCAATAAATAGATATTGAGGTCATTCAGTAGAAGGGTAAGTCTGAAACATTACTCTCAAGACATTATACTCCATGTTAGTCAGTTGTTACTACTTGTTTGTGTCTGTTCGTGGCGTTTTTAAGCTAAATTGCTGTGGTTCTTATATTAATTTTGTTTTTTGACAGAGTTCGAGTGGTAAACAGTTTGGGTGCCTTAATCATATGGTCACGAGTTCAATCATTGTCTCGTGTGTATGAATAATTGCCATTTAGTAAAGATAATTCTTAAATGTGTTTTAGATCATCAAAGAGATTAATATATGTAGTTGCATGCGAATGATACCTTGTGAAATAAAAATGTGGTGTTTGTACAAGTTTAATGAAAATTAGTAACAACCTACAGCATATATAAACTTTTCTATTAGTTGTTTACATGATTTAGTTTTTATTTTCCGCATCTATTAAGAAATTAGTTCTAGTGTGCAAGTGCAAGTTTGCACCCTTTACTTAAACATGAAACTAGTTTTAAAGTCATATTTAAATCTTAAAAAGGTACACAAATCATTCATGGGAAACCATTTTCTAAATTTCTAAAACCCTAGTTGACTTGAGTGTTGGAGTCTTTGCAGGTACACCGGTGTACCCCGCTCAAGATGAAAAAGATCTACAAAGTTACATAAATATTCATAGACATGCAAGCCCCGAAAATATTATCAAAAATTAAACTTGAGATCTCACTCGGAGACGTTTTCGTAACATAAATGTTAAAAGAATCCATAACATGCAAGCTTCTGGAAATTTTATACTATTATTGCTCCAACCTTTGGTGAAAAGTATGGAAGATTACCAATTGTTGCAATTTTTCATTTAAGTGATCACAACATTTCATATAATTTACACCCTTCATCATTTAATACTATTATTTTCTTTTCTCCAAACTTTGGGGGAAAGTGTGGAAGACTATTAATTGTTGCAATTTTTCATTTAAGTGATCATAACATTTCATATCATTTAACTAAATTTTGGGTTCAATCTTTGACTTGAACATACAACAAACATTAAACTTTTCAAGGAGAGTTTGCTGCCTATTTAAGTCCTATAAGACTCGATGAATTAGTTTATGTAGTTGCGCGCATTGTAAGAAATAAATGAAAGTATTCTAATGTTACATATTAGAATATATAGCATATCATGACAATAGCGGAAATTATAAACATAATACATCATGTCATGATCAAATAGCCCTGAATCTAATTGCATGAATTTAGGACACCGTGTATAATAATAAGAAGAAAAGGTGCGAAAACTTATCTCTTGAAGTATCATCTTTAGATTACTTTCTTGTTATGCAATGTCTATCGTCAATGATTATAAGATAGGATCTTCCTCCCCTTCTTTCTCAAGCCTCAACGGGTAGGCATACAATGACTTCTCTCATAAGAACAGTTACTAATATTATTAGGATCATTGTCCAGTCAATCAAATCATTACACTCAATTAAGTCATTATCCATATGTCCCAAGACATATTTATAGAGAAAGTGGGGAGGGGACCTATCCTTTCATGTGGGTTACAATGGTTCTACCAATTCTTTTATGAATAGTCATAAGGTATCAAACCATACTCTTTCATGAAGAGTTGAATGATTCCACCCATTATAGATTCATCCAACTATAGACTACACTACTATTCAAGTACACTCACCATGTGATGTCCAATATCCATTGGTCACATACAGATACTCCAGGACCCATCAAGATATTTATCATATTCAACTAATTAATATTTAATAAATCAATGGAAGACTAAAACAAAGAAATATAATTTCTTACTAGAATATGATACTCGATTTACAAAAAAAAAATCATCTCCACTAACATGAGAGTTCAGTTAATTTCTAACTCTTGATTTAGCAGGAGGGAGATAAAGAATCGAAATGTTGATTTAAAGGTGATGATTTCTTCACTTGAGAAGCACTAGAAGAAAAAAACGGGTGCAATCCATTATTCAATCTATCTCTATTTATAAGACATTTATTTTATTTTTTACACAAAATTAGTAATTTGTAATAAATACTAGTTTTTATACCCGTGTTTTTATTTTATTTTAATTTTTTCAATAATTGAAATTGATTGGAAACAAATACAGTAATAACTAAGAAAAAAATAAAAAAAATCATATTTAGTAGATGATAACAATGTTGAAGACAAAAAAAAACAATGTTGAAGACATAAATATAAGATTTATTTGAAAAAATTATTGATATTAAGAAAATTTATTGTAGTACTACATTTGTTGTCAAGAGAGATAATCAGTTAATTTGTTTTTAGAATATGTATTATAGATTGTAGAAAAATATGCACTATAATTAAGGGTATATCTAAAAAAAATAAATTAATGTCCTAACAAATTTAAAAGGAGTGTCATAAAAATGACAAAGAAAAATTTCAAAAGAGTAGTAAACAGGGACAAAATATATATAGAGGTCCAACCGAATTTTTCTGCAAGGGCAAAATTAAAATATTGGAGGATAAAAAAAAATGACGAGAAGTCGAGAAACTTTCCTAAAACAACAATAAACAGGGATAAAATATGATCCACATCCAAGAATTAATAAAAAAAAAACCACCCACCAAATGGAGGTGACGTGGCTCATGGAATGGATTCTACGGTAGCTATTTCCCCTTTCCTTTGTGTTAAGTGTATAGATATACATAGGTTTAACATATGATTTGAACATAAAAATGTCACAACTTTGACATTAAAATAATATAAATTGGTAATTATGACTAAAAATAAAATAGAACCGGTAGAATCAGGAACTGAACCTGTATCATGTTTGCGTAGCAACTAAAACTGAGCTAACAAGGAACCAATCATTAAACTGCTAAACCAACTTAGAACTGATAAAAATTGGGAGAACCGGCGATCTGGGCGGTTTAACCGATCTGAGCATTTTATTTTTATTACTATACTTGCATTAGAAAGCAGAAGCATTTATCTCATTAAGTAAATGAGAGTCCACTTGATCCCACAAACACTTTGCTGCACATTTCAACAACATCTTATCCAGTGGCGGAGCTAGCCAAAAATAGTGGGGGGGGCCGTAAAAAAATATTAATTTATAAATCCAAAATGCAAATTATATTATATACCAAAATATTAAGTTGTAATAAGGACAAAGTTGATCATCAACAAAATTAAACTAAATGATTTAAAATACCTAAAACGATGCATTACGCGACGCAAGAGCCTTGAAAGCATCAATAATAGTGTCTGAACTGATACTTGCAGCAATTTCCCTTTCAATATAAACCGACATGCTATCTGCTAGAAAATCGGAACTCATCTTGTTTCTCAACTTATTCTTGATAATTTTCATTGCTGAAAATGATCTCTCAGTTGTGGCTGTAGAAACCGGAAGAGTCAAGATAAGACGTAGTAGTCTATCAATCAAGAAGTAAATAGTGGCCTTTTCAGTTTCAACCAAACATGAGCATAATTCTTGAATTGTTGATAAGTTCTTCAAATGTGAGGATTGACGAGCATCGACAATGAAATGTCGAAGTTGATAGCGCAAAAGAAGCTGCTCTTGTTCACTGAAATCCTTGGGATAATATTTTTCAACTAAAGTGCAAATAGTTTCAACCTTAAAAGCTTTGTAATTGTTCTTAGGAGTCAAAGCACAATTTAGAGTTAATAATTCCATTGATTGTTCACTAAATCTACTATTCAACTCTTGCAATTGTTTGTCAATGGTAGTAAAAAATATTTCAACTCTAAAATAATGCTCTATTGTCACCTGATTTTCTTCAAGACGAGAGCGACCGAACCTTGTTGTTGAATGAACATCATTGAGATCAGGAATCTCAATATCATGTCTTTGACAAAAAGAAGTCACATTAGAAAGCAACTCATCCCACCCATCATCTCTTAAGTCTTGAATAAGATGCTTTGTTGAACGAACCAAATCCATGGCATTAACTACATCTTGATCTTGTTTTTGTAAGGCTTGACAAAGAACATCAGTTATCCCCATAATTGCTTTCATCATGAATAAGATCAATACAAAATCAAATTCTTTCAAGTAATTGTAAGAAGTATCAGCATCCCCAGATGCTGACCAACATTTACTCTCTTTTCGAATTTTTTTTAAAACATGACAAGTTGCTTCATACATATTTATCACACTACAAATAGACTTGAAATGTGATCCCCAACGAGTATCCCCAGCTCGGTTCAAAGTTCCAATTTGATTTACCCCTTTACCAGTCATAATCTCTTCAATCTCCAGCATATACCGAACTTCTGTTACTTGGGCAGCTTGTAACTCATCATGTCGCTTAGTAGAAGAACAAACAACATTGACAATCATAGCCAACTTATCAAAGAATCTATGAATTGGTTTGAGTTCTCTTGATGCAGAAACCAAGGCAAGTTGCAATCGATGGGCAAAACAATGGACATAGTATGCAAAAGGACATTCATTCATAAAGAGTGCTTGTAAGCCATTCCATTGTCCTCTCATATTGCTAGCACCATCATACCCTTGACCACGAATGTTACAAATATCAAGGTTATGCATAGAAAGTATTTCACATATCTTTTCCTTAAGAGTTAAAGATGCGGTGTCATTAACATGTGCAACATCAAAAAAACGTTCTTGTATTAAACCAACTCTATCAACAAATCTTAAAACAAGAGACATTTGTTCCTTTTTTGATTCATCGCGAGCTTCATCAACAATGATACAAAATTTGGAGTCACCAATTTCTTCACGAATATGTTTTCTCACCCCACTAGCAAGAATACTCAAGAGCTCTTTTTGAACTTGATGTGAATAGTATTTGGCAGTCTTTGGAGCATTTTCCAACACAACTTTTGCAACTTCAACATTGTATGATGCCAACAATTTTAACAACTCAAGAAAATTACCTCGATTTTTAGACTCACTAGTTTCGTCATGACCCCTAAAAGCACAAGCTTGAAATGTTAACCAACGAACTGCGTCAATTGAAGTCTTGAGACGTAAACGATTCTTGATAATTTCATCTGAGTTTTGCCCTTCAATAAGATGCCTAATATGTGCCTCTTGATTCAACAAGTCTTCGCAAGCTTTCATTGCATTGTTGTGTAGTGAGCAAGGATCCTTTCCTATATGCTTAAGAAAGGAACAACGCTTTCCTTCTCTAACTCTCTTCCAAGCATTAAAACCACCATCAACGAATACATCTGAGTTCGGATGTCCACTCGATCCTTTTGTAAAAAGATAACACGGTAAGCAATATGCAGCATCTTTTGAAGGTGAATATTCTAGCCATGAAGGAAATAAACTAAACCAAGAGTGTTGAAAACGTCTTGGATGACTCTCTTTACCAGATAATGGATAGTCTTCTAGACGAATTTGATACGGACCCCATTTTAGATAAGCTCTTCTTATTTCATCTTGTTGATTTGGTGGATATCGCCAAATTGGAGGACGCTTTCCAGGATCGCGTTCTAAAGAATGCAACATATCGATCGTGTCCGTCAATTCTTCAATTCTTGGAACATTAACGGGTTCGGATGCAACTGTTATAATTTCTTCAATTTCATTCCTTTGATTATTAACTGGTTCAGTTGTATGAGTTCTAATTTCTTCATCTCTTTCATCTTCACAATTTCTTCTCTTAAAAAAAGAGTCAATTTTTCTATATTTCATCTACAATAGAAACAAAGTAGCAGCAATAGAAACAAACTTAGAAACAAACTTCAATAACAAATTAACAATCTAAATAGAATTTAGAAACAATAGAAACAATAATGGATATAGAATTTAGAAACAAACTTCTAACTAAAAAACAGAGTACATAATTGACAAAAACAATAAAATAAAAAACAACCCTAGAATAGAAACAAACATAACAACAACAAAATAAGGAATAGAAGGAAGAGCATTGATCAATAACATTCAAGAAAAAACTGAAACACAATAAACCAACAAAAAATTCATATCAATTTAACAAAGTAAAATTTTGAGAGAGGAAGAGGTTAAGAGGGTTTTGCAATTTAGATTCATACCTTAACCTGAGAAGTGCAGTGGAGTGAATGACGTGATGATGCGGTTGGTGGCGGCGGTGGTACGGCTGTGATCGATGGTGCTTAGGGCGGTGGAGTGGAGGTTGTGCGATGTTTCTTTTCCTCGTACGCTGTTGTTCTGTTTCTTTGTTGCGTGTAGTTAGCAAAGTATGAGATGGGAGAGAAAACAAAAGTACTTAGGGGTATAATTGTAATTGCTCACCATAAAATTTTTTTTTTTTTTCTGGGGCGGGCCATGGCCCTGTTGAGCCCACATGGTGCTCCGCCCCTAATCTTATCCACTTATTTATAGTGAAGCTACCTTCCAATTTTTATGAAACTGCTTATGTGGGCAGTGACGGAGCCATAAATTCATTATAAATAATTTGGGAGGGAGGGTTGTTAGTGATAGATGGTATCATTGAGGGTGTTGTTATTCGAGGATGCTCGCTTGCTCCATGAGTTTGTCGCGCGTGACACTGTAATGAGAACGGTGGTAGTTTTTTACTATTGGAGAAGAATAAAATGTTACTCGAGTTCTTCTATTTTTCCCTTGGATTAATCACATGGAAGCGGCTTATGACCCATTGATTTCATGGATGATTTTAGAGAGAAACATCAAATATCACCGAAATTTTAAAATTTGTCAAATATTCTCGTGAAATTTGAAAATAGACAGATACTTTCGTGATCTGTGTGGAAGCCTTGAGGAAGTACGGGTACTTTTTAGCACTAAAATGTGAATTTGGTTATTTAATTATAAAACACCATAATTGACACATGAAATATGATTTTCAAACATATCCATATCCAACATCAAACACCAATTGCGGAGTTGCTACCATGTTTGTTGGTTTGTGTTTAGTTATCATTGCTCTTCACACATATTCCTATAGTGGTACACTGTACATGTTACCAAAAGAAGGCCTATGCATAAAAAAAATAAAATGGATTGATAATTACAAAATAAACAAAGGGATACAATTTAAATGATCAAATAAAATAAGCTAGAAAAATCCTTTTTACTTTTTCTTCAAAACTAGAAAAATCCTTTGGTGCCGGGAGTTTTTATTTTATTAAGAGTTTTGTTAGATGCCTTCTGATATTTGTAAACAAATTTAATCAATTCAAAATTTAATTTAATTTCAATAAATTTAAATATACGAAAAATTAATATAATAACATTATATAATTGGATCATGAATACATAACCGACAAAAAAAAACAAAAAATTGTATAGGAGTGTTCAAATAAGCAATTCAGAAAATGGATCAAAGAACAAAGGAAAGTTGATAATAATTTAAGAGATGTTTTTACATGTTACAACAACAACATAGTAATAATAAATAACATTTAAATAAAAATCTAGAAAATCTAATTAAGCAGCTTTTGCTGATAAACCTGTGAGATAAGTACAAGACAATTGATACAAGATTTCATCCAGATCTTCTTGATCATCACTACCACCACCTTTGATCTTAACCACAAAATTATCAATGTTTCTTTGAGTACCCTTTTCTTGATTTGCATGCACTAATCTTTGCTTTCTCATAGCTTTTCTTCTACGGTCATGATCTGCCATCCTACACCACACAAATTCACACATAATCAAAATTATAGAAGATATAATACTTGTTTAATTAATTAAACAAAGCTAGTAAGATCATAGATCAAAGGGTGTTTAAATTAAATTACTCTTTGGAAAGAGCAAGAGGGTTGGTGATTCCTGAGAGACAGAGAGGAACACCATGAGTAACACGAAGGTTTAACATGTTCTGCATTTTGGTTTGTTTTAGGTAAATGAAAAAAGGTATATGAATAAATAAATAAAGGATGAAAATAAGATGGGTAATGTTTTTTCTTTTATTCAGCATTTGCATGACGTATCTTTTGTCTTATCCACTCAGCATTTACGGCAAATGAGGGGATAAAGTCCGTAAATCTTAACCGTTTGATCTGTCTAGTCAATATTTTTTATTACACTGAACCCTGTTCGGTTGGATGTGATAAATTTAGAGTGAAGGGATGATGCCTCAGTTTAAGATAGAGAATACCTTATTGTTCCTTCAACATTGAATACAAGTAGTATACTGTCAATAAATTATTAGAGATTTTAATAATTGTCGATGATACTTCTAAGAAATAAAAACTCACGGTCCATACTTTTTACAACTTAAACGATGATCTAATTAAAGACGGTTCAATATTAAATGAGTATATAAATTTTATCAAATAATTTAGTGTTTAGAAGTTCACCTTTTAATTAAGATGAAGATGAACAAGTGTACCAGAGTTTAAATCTCATTATGTACTATTAAATGTAATGTATTTATCAATTAAAATTGTTTACGGTTTGGTTCAGAGAGAAAACTGAACTGAATTGTTGCAATAGTTCAAAAAAAAATTCAAATGATACTACTAGTAGTAGTAGTTTGTTCTGAATCGTTCGGTTCATTTTTGAACCGAACCAAAATCAGTCCAAATTTAAAATTTCAAACCAGTTAATTTATAGGTGATTTAGGATTTGTGTTTCTTGCCTTATGTAGATCATTGGGGATCCTGATAATTTTAATTGATGGTATGCTATGTTATTGTTTAGCTTTACTTATTTTTACGCATGATAATAATGTAGTAAAATTAGTAGGTGAATCATAAGTTTATTTAGTTCCGGTTAAAAAAAAAAGAAGTTTATTTAGTTTCGGTTAAAAAAAAAAGAAGTTTATTTAGTTGTGCGAGTTAACTAGTGGCCTTTTAGGAATTTTGGCCAATTTTCGAGAGAAAAAGTTTTTAAAGGTGAGAGAGTTGTAATTAGGGGTGGCAAAGTGGGCATGTCCCCGTTTAAGTCCGCCCAAAAGCGGGGTGGGGTGGGACGGGGCGGGATAACTTAAGTGTATGGGCTCAAACCTTAAGTCCACCCGTTTATTGGCGGAGTGGCGGATTAGCGGGCCGGCCCGCCTTCCTCTTTTCTTTTCTTTTCTTTCTATAGTTTGAATTACAATTATAAAACTAGGAATATTAATTATTATAAAAAATGCGGACAATTTTTTTTAAGAACGCATAATAGAACGTCAACGATAACAAAAACAAATACATATTAAATTAAATAGTGACGCTATATAGCACGACTCATTTCACGCACGACGCGTTGAACAAACATGCAATTTACTTCAATGTTTATTATTGATCCATCAAACATACTAGTAATTAAGTAGTAACAACATGCACTTTGCAATATATAAAAACTAAATAATATCAACACTTTAACTGCACAAAGATTGGACTTTTCTTATTTATTTATCCTCAATAAATATTAAAGTGCTAGTTACTTTAGTTACTTTGATTTTAAATATAACTAAAAGTTTTTATTTGATTAAAATTTGTTTATATTTTAGACCGAAGTAGTAATTAGTCGTTAACAAGACAAAACAAAATACATCTCAAACATTTCATCAATGCATGCTCAATTTTCATTTTAAGTAAAAAAAAAAGTTACAAAGCCCGCGGACAAACCCGCCCCCCGGTTTTTTAAGCGGGCTAGGCAGGACGGACCAACTTAAGATGGCGAATTAAAGACCTCTGTCCAACCATCCAAAAATGGGGTCAAACGGGCCGAGCTCGTTTTGCCACCCCTAGTTGTAAGTTTGTAACACCCCAAAATTTAAAAATAGTTACTTTATTAGAATATATTTGATTTTTAGTATGTTTATTTTATTTGATTTGTGGGGTAGGAGTAGCGAGGTAATAGAGGAATAACTAGATGACTTTTTTAGTTAACTAGACACCGACCCGTGCTATCGCACGAGTTTTGTAGATTTTCATATATTATATAAAAATAACTATAATAAATTTTTTAAAATAAATGACACAATCAAATCTGTCTTTTAAAATCAGTCCAAACTGACTCATCCCAGTGTATAATAAAATCACCCAAACACCATATTGAATATTATAAAAATCATGCAATGTAGACCATTCATATTTAAGTTATATGCTGCCATTAATTTTTTCAACTGAAATTTCAAATTGATTTCCGTTTGGATCAATAAGGGTGTGTTTGGTAGGAGAGAAACTGAGAAGAGAGAAATAGAAACACGAAAATCGATGCATGTATTTGGGTATTTCTATTTCTCTCTTCTCATTTTCTCTCCTACCAAACAAATGTTAAGTGTAGCATAACGATGTACGTTGTTGTCACCACATCAGATGCAAACATTTTTGGTAACATTTATAATATAAAAATCACGCAATGCATACCATCCATGTTTAAAATATATGCTGCCATTAATTTTTTCAACTAAAATTTCAAATTGATTTTCGCTTGGATCAATAAGGGTGTGTTTGGTAGGAGAGAAAATAAGAAGAGAGAAATAGAAACACGTAAACCAATGCATGTATTTTGGAAACATAGGCTTATTGTATCATAACGATGTACGTTGTTGTCACCAAAATCAGATGCAAACATTTTTGTAACATGACCGCGTCATAAAATAAAAATAATAACAATGTTAAATCTCTAACAATGTGAAATGGTCAAATACAATCAAATACATTCGGTTGAAATAAAAGGTATATTTACTTTGCCATGGTGAAACTCAACATAATAAGTTTGATATTTGATCCGACAATGATTGACGTATTTCTCTAAGTCAGTTATTGGATATGGATTCAATGGTGCTATGTGTAAAAAACAGTCAGTTATTAGATATGAATTCAATGGTGTTATGTGTAAAAAAGAAAGAAAGTAGTAAATATAAAACGCGTCGAAAATGAATAGTTAGAGTATATAAAATATAAAATTAAATTAAAAAAATATCTTAAACAATGTAGCGCAAGTTGAAATTCAATATTTTGATCAGTCATAGTAGCAATAGAAACACAAATTTGTGATAGCTAAATTTGAGATATATATAGAGGAAAATATAAAACGCGGCGAGAATGAATAGTTAGAGTAAAAATTTGTGAAAGCTAAACTTGAGATATAGAGAGAGGAAAAACAAAGCATATACGATAAATATTCATAACATATCTTTATAAAATAAAAATTGATTTCTATTTAGACAAATTACATATTTGCGTAGCAGCGAGAAATATTAAATTATATATTGTTGTGACACGTCATGGGTTCGATTTCTACTGATGTAGGTGTATAAAACTATTGGAGACTTAGAAAAAAATTGAACATGTATTACAGAAAAAATTGATTGGATTACATATTCAATACATGTTGGTTACAAAAATATTTCAAATTAATTGATATGTCATAGTGGCTAATGTATGAAGTCTTTACAAAAAGGTTATAAGTTCAACTCTAGCTGAGGACATTTTTTATCATTTTTAGTAGGGTTAAATTAGGGTTACTTAAAGACATAACTACTTTTATATATTACTAGTCTCCAACCCGTGCGTTGCACGGGTTTTGTGGATAGTCAGATATATATACAATTTATATTATTACAATTAAAATTGCAAGTAAAAAATAAAGTGAAATCAAATCATAAATATAGGAAAATTGAAATTAGTCGGTACAAATAGAACTACAAAAGATATTTAAATTCATTTAATCGATACTAAATAATATGAAAAAATGCAAAAATTAGGTAAATAGCTGATTATTATAAATCAAGGCAATTGATAAAGAAAAGTAATCATTCACGTCATTCAAAATAAATAGTAATAATATGATTACATAATAAATAAGAAAATTACAAAGAAATCACATAATTTTTGCAGGGGAAATATATTTATCTATAAATCAAGCCAATTTTTGCAAGGGACATATATTTATCTATAAATAATCAATATTTGAGATTTTCTTTTGTATTAGTTTTCATAATTAGTTTTAAAAAACTAAATTATAGCATTAAGTGTAACAAACTAAATTGTAGCAGTCATTTAGGTGCCCAAAGCAAATGGTCACGGTTATAGTTACTTTTTTATTTGCAGCAATCAATAGCTTCTTTTTTTTTTTTTTTTTCCTCGAAAAAAACTAACAAACATAAACAGAGCAAGGACTAATAATAAGGGATTTGTTGATATCCGTTTAGCACCTGAAAAATTGGATGTTGAGACCTAATAAAAATATGGCATGATCACACTCGTATTAGCTAAAAACTACAGGGGATCATGATAAACCTCCATAATTGTTATTTGATTAATTTCCCTCTCCCATACTGCAGATCAAACTTTTTGTGAAGAAAAAGTTTACAAAGGATTTTTTACAATTGGAAGTGTTCTATGCCGTTAATAGGCGTGTACAACTTGTTATTATAAAAGGCAATCATGTTTGTATTGTCTGCTGCAATGACATTTGGGAAGTCTTTGTATGAAAACTTCAAAACAGGGACATAAAAAGCAAAAAATAATACAATTAGTTGAAAACAATGAAATATAGGAAAAATCAATGAAACAGCTAATAATGTAAACACAAAGAGATATATGTAAAATCAATGAGAAATAGCTTTCGGTCACTATTTGTTTTATTAATAGAGTACACAAACTAAACATGCAGGTAGAAACAATGTACTTTCACGAAACCACTTTGCCTTTCACGAAATCACACAGACAATGAAACAACACAAATAACAAAAAAAGTACATAGTAAATAGAAAATAAAACTGAAGCAATCCAAACAAAAGTTCTAACAAACTTGTCTCAATCCCGATTATCAAACTAATTATATAAACTTCGAACCCAAAAAAACAGTAAAGAAACAAAAACCATAAACCAAATATAAAATTAAGAAGATTACAACTATATTAAACCATGAAATATCTAACTATATCAACCACTTTATCAATTGAAAGAGTAACTAATATTAATATATTAAGTAATATGAATAATACGAACAAAAGAAAAAAATTAAATAACATGTATTTTAAATAATATAATAGGATATTTACTTTATCATCAACCAAAAGCATTTGAATACTTCCATCCTCGGCGGGGTTTGCTTTATCGGGTATGGTCCACAAATGAACAATACGAACTTTCATTTCGAAATCAATCTTTCCAGCAGCAATGGCAGAAATTGCAGTGTAATTGAGTGAATTTACTGCATCATAAATATAAGTTAAAATAGTCTAATATTAACATAATAAAAATACGAATATATTAGTTTTTTTATTCAATAAATCACATAAAAAAGTATGCACACCGGGTGTATATTTTTTTACAATTTAAAAAAGCATACACACTGTGTGTATTTTTGTTACAACAAACAATAATGAAGAAATTTGAAAACTTCTATTAACCATAGACATAGCAATAGTTGAAATGAAGAGATTGTTTTATAAGTAAAAACGTAGTGAGTAGTGTGGAAATTAACATTTCGGTAATAATCTTTTTATAGTAAAATGTGGTTAAATGAAAATGGTATATTTTTGTTAAGACATTAAATGCATATTATTTTCATTAAAGGGTGGTAATTATCAAAAGTCAAACCTGTTTATAATTAAAGGTCATTTGAAAAAATTATTTAATAGGTAATTTAATAGGTAATTATTTAATATGTAATAATTTTAAATTACCTATATAAAAAAAACGTGATTATTTAATAGGTAGTTATATTAGGAATAGGTAATTATATAATTATATGTGATTATCAAAAAATATAAAAAAAAAACGTGATTGTCAAAATATATTAGGAATAGTTTTATTTTTTGACGAAATATATTAGGAATAGTTGAAAAAATAACTATAGGATTCGAAATTAACATTTCGGTAATGCTCTTTTTATAGTAAAATGTGGTTAAATGAAAATGGTATATTTTTGTTAAGACATTAAATGCATATTATTTTCATTAAAGGGTGGTAATTATCAAAAGTCAAACCCGTTTATAATTAAAGGTCATTTGAAAAAATTATTTAATAGGTAATTTAATAGATAATTATTTAATATGTAATCATTTTAAATTACCTATATAAAAAAAACGTGATTATTTAATAGGTAGTTATATTAGGAATAGGTAATTATATAATTATATGTGATTATAAAAAAATTATAAAAAAAAAATGTAATTATCAAAATATAGTAGGAATAATTTTTTTTTTTACGAAATATATTTGGATTAGTTTTTTTTTTTGGCGAAGGGTTACTAAAATATGTGATGATCAAAATATAGTAGGAATAGTTTTTTTCTTTTACGAAATATATTTGGAATAGTTTATTTTTTTGACGAAATATATTAAGAATAGTTGAAAAAATATGTATGGGATTTGTAAAATATGTTTAAAATCTTCAAGATATGTTGTTAATATCAAACAAATTAAAATTTCAATCCAATACACCCCCCTAAGTTAATTCCAAATATTATATCATGTCAAAATATGTTGTTAGAGGAATACCGTTAAAAAAATATTTCACTAAAATTATAATTAGGAACATAAAGACATAGTGATATATTGGTGTATGCAAAATATATCAAACAAATTAAAATGGTGTAGTGGCAATTAAAGTGAGCAAATATCTGAGAGGGCATGGGTTCAAATCTTGGTGAGAACATTTTTTAACATTTTTAATATATAAATTAGGGTTACTAAATTAGGGTTAACTGGAGACTTAGCTCCTTTTATATTTATAAACATTTTTTAACATTTTTAATATATAAATTAGGGTTGCTAAATTAGGGTTAACTGGAGACTTAGCTCCTTTTATATTTATAACTAGAACTTTGACCCGTGCGGTGCACGGGTCTAATTAGCCGTAATATGAAAAAAATAAGATATAAAATTTTTAACACTAAAAATATATAAAAATATGGAGTACCAATAAATATTAGTTCGACAATAAATTTTGATAAATGTTCATACAAAGGAAATTATGGTATATTACGAAATAATTCTTTATAGACTAAATTGGAAGTTTTATTCGTATTTTCACCGTCTTCATTGATAATCAGTATTTTTAATCATTCTCTTTAAATAACTCTTGAAGTTGCAACTTACAATTGACCATGTAAAAATACCGTCGACAAAAGATATATCCAACATGCTTAAGAGATTATCCCTGATTCTTATTAATATAGTCATCACAAACGAAAAAAATTAAAGGGATGCGGGTTCGATTTCCATGCTAGACAAATTTTTTTTTTTTTTTTTTAATATAATGACCACATGAAAAAGATAGGAAAAATGAGAGGAAAAATAAAAAAGGTTTAAAGTTAGCATTTCGGAGCAAGTTTAGAATATATAAGAGATAAGAGATACAATAATAATAATAATAATAATAATAATAATAATAATAATAATAATAATAATAGTAGGAAGCTAATAATAATAAATATTTAACATGGTGAGTTAAAATATTTTTTTTTTGAGGAACAGTGAGTTAAAGATTGTGGGTTCGATTCTTGGTGATGTATTTTTTAAAATTTTATTTGAATTAGTAGTAATAATAACAACAATAATAATAATAATATGAAGCTAATAATAATAAATATTTAACATGGTGAGTTAAATGTTGTGGGTTCGATTCTTGGTGAGGTATTTTTTAACATTTTATTTGAATTAATGTTAGGGTAAAATGAAAGGAAAAAAGAGCGGGAAAAAAATTAGGGTTAAAATAGCAAAACGGAACAAACTTATAATATAAACTAGAACTTCAACCCGTGCGGTGCACGGGTCTAATTAGCCGTAGTATGAAAAAATAAAATATAAATCTTTTAACACTAATACGTATATAAAAAATTCGAGTACCATTAAATATTAGTTCGACAATAAATTTGGATAAATGTTCATACAACAGAAATTTAGGTATATTACGAAATACTTCTTTAAAAACTACATTGGAAGTTTTATTCGTATTTTCATCGTCTTCGTCGATAATCAATATTTTTAATCGTTCTCTTTAAATAACTCTTGAAGTTGCAACATACAACTGACCATGTAAAAACACTGTCGACAAAAGATATATCCCAACATGTTTAAGAGATTGTCTCTGACTTTTATTAATATAGTCATCGCAAAAGAAAAAATTAAAGGAATGCGGGTTCGATTCTCATGCTAGACAAGTTTGTATTTTTTTTAATATAATGGACCACATGAAAAGAGAGGAAAAAAAATTTAGGGTTAGCATTTCAGAGCAAGTTTAGAATATAAGAGTTATAATAATAATAATAATAATGTTAATTTAGTATATAAAAAAGAATAATAATGTTAATAATAGTAGAAAGCTAATAATAATAATAATAAATATTTAACATGGTGAATTAAAGGTTGTGGATTCCATTCTTGGTGAGTTATTTTTTAACATTTTATTTGAATTGATAATAATAATAGGAAGCTAATACTAATAAATATTTAACATAGTCCCATAAGTCCTAGCTCAACTGGCAAAAATGCCGAAATTGTTAGGCCGGACGTCGTGACCCGGGATCTCACAATTATTTGTGAGTTTAATTTCAGTGGATTACCACTTCTTCTAAGACCAAAAAAAAAAAAAATATTTAACATAATAAATATTTAATATGGTGAGTTAAAGTTTGTGGGTTCGATTCTTGGTGAGGTATGTTTTTAATATTTTATTTGAATTAATTAATGTTATGGTGAATGAGAGGAAAAATGAGCGGGAAAAAAATTAGGGTTAAGAATAGCAAAACGGAACAAGCTTATAATATAAGAGATAAATAGACTCCAAACCCGTGCGTTGTGAAGTGTCAGTTATATGATTTAAATTAGTCTAAGATTATAAAAAAAATCACATATAGAAATCACATAAAATAGTCTAAGATTATAAAATAAAATAACAATCGAAAAAATGGGATATATTTAAGGTAACTTTTATATTTTATTTGTTATGATTTATTTTTGCGAGACAGAATATTTGTTGTGACAAAGCGGGATATATTTAAAAACGAAAAGTAAATCGAAAAATAAAAAATGTTGCATAATTATCATATAAGCCATAACAACGGGTTCTATTTGTATTTGTAAGGCAAGATTTTTATTTTTGCCAAGGCAAGATTTTATATTTTTAGTTGGACGTAACTTTGTTGAATAAAAGTAAAATATCAGAATTCATAACCAATATGTTCAGTTTTTTTATAAGAATAACCAATGTTCTATTTGTTGATCGAATATATTAATTTATTTGAAATTTGTTATCCTAAATATAAGAAAGCATAAGAACAATAAATATATTCAAGTCAACATAAGAAGACAATGGATTTCAAATGGCTGGAAACTTTTGCATTTTTTCAAAATCATATTTTTCATTATAATAATCAGATTAATTGAAAAGTTAAAATACAAAAACTAAAAAAAAAATTTGATAAGGTTCCCAACTCAAAATAACAACATTAACCATAAAGTTTAAATATTAGGAATGAAGTATGGTTCCGTCATGTAAAAAGGAATATCTCTTTCATCTCTTCCATCTCCCAGGATTTACATCAGCACCTGAAAAACATTGATCAACTTCTGTATACAAAAAAAAAATTGGAACTTTTTACAAAAAAAAAAAACAAATAAAATTAAACATCAGTATACAAAAAACATCAATATACAAATGATACCAACATGCCAGAAGTAACATCAGCAGCTAAAAAGCATCAATCAACTTCTCTCGATCCGTTGTAGGATTATGATTTAAAAGACCTATTATTGTATGAATAAAAAAAAGTAAGAAAAATATAAAAATGTAATTATAAAGATAAACAACTAACACTTATAAAAATATTTTCAAACCTCTCAATAAATTTAGAGAAAGATTAGTAAAACGATTAAGATTAACCATTTTTATTGTAGCATTGAAGGAGAACCTGTCCAGGGATGAAGGAGATAATAGATGAAATTTGTGAGGAAACAACAAAGGAGCCGGTTAGACTGCAAACAACGACAATTGCAAACCTGTGAAATATTTTCAAACAAACATAGACACTTAAGAAACTTTATTTGTAAATAAACCAATTCATAGACACTTTCAAAGATAAAAAACTGAACTTTCTCTCAAACAAACATTGTTTGACTTCTAAAAAAAATCAACGTGTATGTATATCAAATAAGTGATCATAAATTTTTGAGAGTTTGTTATGGTGTATATATAATATAATAATATGGGATATATTTCAAAAGAGTTGGTTATGTTGTGTATGTATATCAAATAAGTGATCATAAATTTTTGAGAGTTTGTTACGTTGTATATATAATATAATAATATGGGATATATTTCAAAAGAGTTGGTTATGTTGCGTATGTATATCAAATAAGTGATCGTAAATTTTTGAGAATTTGTTAGGTTGTATATATATATATATAATATAATATATTAATAATAATATATGTGATATATTTTAAATTTTTTTTCCGGTAGACATTAGACATATTACCCGTATTCAAGTATTATATAATAATAATATATTATAATAATAATATATAATATAATATATAATAATAATAGTAGAAAGTTAATATAATAATAATAATAATAGATAAATATTTAACATGGTGAGAGATTCCATATTTATTAGATGTTGATTGCAAAATAATAACATAATAATAATAATAATAATAATAATAATATATAATATATAATATAATATATATAATAATATTAGTAGAAAGCTAATAATAATAATAATAATAATAATAATAATAAATATTTAACATGGTGAGAGATTCCATATTTATTAGATGTTGATTGCAAAATAATAATAACTTGATTGATGTAGTGTAGTGGCAAAAAATACAAAATTGATCTTAAATGTTGCAGGTTCGATTCTTGGTGAGGCCTTTTTTAAACATTTTATTTTAATATTTTAGGGTAAAATGAGAGGGAAAAAGAGCGGGAAAAAAATTAGGGTTAAAGATAGCAAAACGGAACAAGCTTATAATATAAGAGATGATAATGATATATAATATAATGATTTTAGAAATTAAAAAATAAGAAAAGTAATGAGAGAAAATGGTCTTGCGAGAAAATAGAGAATTAGGAGAAAATATGGTGGAGGGTGGAAAATAAGTAAGTGTAGGAAAAAAGGGTATAAGATAAAAATTCCCTAGCTATCTTTTATTTTCATAATATATTCCTATAAAATTTGTCATCATTAGTTCCCGTGAGCTTAACTCAGTTAGTAGGGACATTGCATAATATGTGTAGAAGTTCGGGACACTCCATTTATTCACCTTTAAGGTGTATTTTCTAACCATTAGACTACTTGACAAATTTTTTTTTTTGTCATCATTAGTTACTATTATTTTTCTCATGAAAACCTCTGCATGTGTACTAATGCATCCCACCTTTTTACTAACACCTACACAGTCCATTCCTACTATGCCAAACACCTATTTCTTTTTGCTCTCGAGTGTCTTTTGGGTTAAATTAGGGGTATATATGGGTTGGTCAAACCCAAAAAAGTGGGTTGGATCGGGTCATTGGGTGGGTATGAATTTTAAAATGAAAAATTCATTAAAAAATCGGGTTTTGGGCAAAACCGGACCCAATCCAAAAAATCCACCGACCCACTTAATTTGTAGTCTATGATTTTTAAAAATAATTTTTATATAAATAACAAAGATTTTTCTTTTGCAATTTGAGCATTAAAAGGAAAAATTCACAGGTTCAATACTCTAATTTCCAAAATAAGTTGTATGTGTGTTTATTCCAAACGCATTCCGTACATCACAATCTTAACGCATATTTTTATCATCTCCTTCGAGTCTTCACTCTTCGACTTATTTTTGTCATTTAAATGTAGCGGTGCTAAAAAATATCATTCTTTGAAAATAGTGAAAATAGGTTGTTCTTATGAAGAAAAAAAATATGATGATGATATTATCATATTATGATGCTAAAAATATACTGAAAATACGTTAGACTTTTTTTTAAGAAATAAAAAAGGTTGTGTTATTTTTATGGAAAAATATGATGATTTGTCATTTAGTCATTTAATATTAAAAAAATTGGTAACCCACAACCCACCCAACCCAACCCGAAAATAAGTGGGTTTACCCAACCCGACCCAATATTAAAGTGGGTGGTTATTTTCCTCGACCCAATCCGGAGTACTCGATGTGGTTCGAGTTTTGGTTTTGGCCAAACCCAACCCAATCCGGCCCATGTACACCCCTAGGTTAAATAATGTTTACCTCTTGTAATATGAGTGAGTTTTTGAATTACCTTAGATAATTTTTTTTATTCTCTCTCGTAATGTGAAAATTCCGTCATTTATCCTCTCAATAGACAATTTGGACTTCAATCTTCATTTTCTATGACATGATAAGCTTAGTTGGTATTTTTATTTTAATATTTTATAATTCTAGCTGGCAATTTATTATTTAAATTGATATTTAAAAAAACAAAAAACATTTTAAAATGATAATTTTCATTTTCAACTCCATAATAACCAATGATTTTCATCTTCAACCCTACTTGTTCCTTCTCCTTGATTTATGTTCTTCAATTTCAATGATCTTCATCTTCAAGCTTATCATTCAAGCTCAAAAATCAATACCAACACTCCTTCGCATCATTCAACTTCAACAACAACCCTTATGATCTCTCATACCCAAAAATCTTCACATTCAACCCAAAAATGCAAACCCACATAACAAAAAATTTGTAACATTCCTCTTCATTGTGAATTCATTAAACCCACAAATACACCAAAAAATCAAATCCACAAATTCAAAAATTTGTAACCTCCTCCTCCTCCTTCTTCTTCTTCAATTTTTTGACTAACACGTTGACCAAGTACGATTTATATGAAGTCTCAAGCACATGGAGTCTAATTTCCATTATACACTCAAGATTTATCTTCTCTAGTAACTCACTACTCTTACACTAAGACTCTCTTTGGTAAACATAAAAAACTAGTTTATAGCTTATAAGCTAAAAGTTCTGTTTGGTAACGGTCTTTTCGTTACGAGCTTATTGCTTATTTTGACTAGCTTATAGCTTATTTTCAAACGCTATTTCAATTAGCTTATAGCTTATTGTCTTTTCTTCCACTTTTACTCTTATTATTTTAACTAAAACCCAATTTTACCCTTTAATACTTATTTTGATTATTATTTTGGATTAATATAATTTAGTCAAAATTATCTTTTTTGAACAAGCGTAATTAACATTATTTTAATATTTATTATATTTTTATTGCAAAATTTATATAACGTGCTATATATGACGAGTAAACATCCTCACAATTTTTTTGAACTAACTTTTCACTCTCTACTTTAATAAAATTGACTTTTTAGCCCATTTAATTATAGGAGTTGTATATTTTTTTCGACTTGTTCATAAAATTGACTTTTTATTTGTAAAAGTAGTATATTTTTGCACCCACAGATCTATACAAACCAGTTAATTTACTCTATTAATTTTTTTTTAAAAAAAAAAAGTAATATACAACTCACATAATGTACCAAAAAAATACTCACATGCATTGTGAAATCTCGAATCAAATTAGTATATTATTATTATTATTATCTATTCATTGTATAAGTTGCAATTAAGTTTGACAATAATATAATTTATATATACATATTAAATATATTTTACTGTAATATTTACTTTTTTAATAAAAGGTAAAAATATTTAAAATCATTTTTTTAAATAAAAAATATTTTTTAATAATATCTTAAATATTAATTGATATAAATTTTATTATAAAGTGATAACGCCTTTTTATGCAATTTTACATTATCAGCTAGTTAAACCGCTAATTTTACCAAACACTTCAATTAGCTTATCAGCTATAAGTTATAAACCATCACCTATAAACTATAAGCTAACTTATCAGCTAACCGCTATTTTTATCAATTAAACCATAACCTAAATGGTCCCTATTATATTGCATGCTCTAAATGTTCCTAAGTGGTCCCTAAATGTTCCTAGTTCAATTTTACTTCATATTGCTCTTGATCATAATTATCTATAGAGAGGAAAATGTGGTTTTTTATATAATATTAGGGGAGATTGGTGTTTTGCCAAATTAGAAGGGATGTGAGTGATATTTTATTATATATCTATCAGAGGATGTTAATGCAATTTGCTCATATATTAAAGATATAAACTACCTACACCACTGATAATACAAATTTGTTACGTTATTTAATGAGTAAAATAAATAATTAATATATATTAATTAATGAGAATATGGTAGAGGATGAAAGATTTTGGAAGTGTCAATCTAGTTTGAATGTCTAAAATTTTTTATGCCATTTTTTCTCTTAGTTTATCTAAAAAAACTATTACATTTATTTATTTATTTATTGAACTTATTATAATTGTGTTATTTAGTTGTTGTTTTCGATATCTCAATAAGCAAACTAAGGTAAGAAGAATAGATGCATAAAATAATGAGCAATGTTATATCAACATTAAAAAGATAGATAAAACTATGGTTATCGAAACATATAAAATATTAAAAAAAGTTAAAAATGTACTTTTGTTAGAAAAATATTAAATAACATTAGTGTAATATAATACACTTTTGAGCTTGTTAACATTTGAAACATCGAAGAAATAAAAATTAATTTTTAAATTAAATTATAAAAGTACAAACATTTATATTTCAAATAGATTTATGCGCTTACATACTAATATCTTTCTCATACACACAATAACCATCAAAGCATGTCATAACTGGAGGTAAAAAATGCTCTGGACAATCATCATCATATTCACAAGGAATGCGAGCTGCATTATCAAATAAGAAAAATAGTTGTTACTAAAAGCTGATTTTTCATAATTATTATGTATTAGATAAAATAGAAAATTTTAAATTATTGAAAAGAACATACTTCTACCGATTCCAACTAGAAATAGAGAAAGAAAGATGATCAAAGTATAAACAAACATGATAATTTGAGCAATGTTTTTCTCCTTTGCATATAATAAATAGATTTTTTTTATCGCTTTATAATTATAAGTACAAATTTCAATTTTTGTATAACTTAAACTAATCAATTTTTAAAACTTAGGAGTTGCAAGAAGCCATTTTAAAATTAGAATTAATATTAAATATCTTTAATCAATGTTGCGTGTACCCCTTTAGTTCACTCAATTGACCACATATCCTTAGTCAAAACCTCACATAAAAATGTTGATTGTCATCACTGTTGTAAAATAAAAATATTTAGTTTCATATTTTATTATTTCTAGATTCTAGATATTTCTATTGTTTCCTTTTGTAACTATTTTTCTCTTAATTCAAGGAGAGAATTAATTGTACCCTCTCTGTTTAAACCAACTTTGAGGTGAGGAATAAAATATAACAACAATCACCTATTATTTTCTACACGGCATCAGTGCCCCCGATCTTGGGGGCATTATGATTTTCCTTGTTTAGATCCCCAACAAGCAAACAACATTGTTCATTGGAAAACACTGTTCACCGCGGGTACTACTCAACACTGTTCATTCTGTGTGGGTACTGTTCATACCACAAACACTATTCATTTTGCGCAATATTCATCGTGTCAATACTGTACACTTAATAAAAAAGGTCGATTTGAGGCTTTCTAGTTATGTTTTTTACCGGGAAGAGTTGAACCGATCAAAGTTCAAAAGAGAGGAGGCACAACAAGGAATCTTGGTGGGTCGTGCATTCCAAGCTAATAATTTTGATCAAGAGCAACAACTTTCTTCAAATCAATGTTACCTTCACAATAGAACAAGTAGACAAACTGTACAAAATTATTAATTTGACACTTTTTCTTTATAGCCCAAAAAGGTGATACTTCCCTTGATGTCCGTCTCAAAAAGGTAATACATGGCAAATGATTGTACTTTGTTTTCTTCATACAGTCCATTGTAGGTCGATAATCATAAAATAAAAGTCGCAGATGACTCTTTTTCAACCATTGCAGGAAAAGGTTCCGTTGTCTCCAAACCTAACCCTTAAAGATGTCATTCATGTCGCAAACTTATGTTGTAGTCTCATGTCTGTCAGTAAATTAGCCCAAGATAAAAACTGTCAAACTAAATTTTTTGTACACATTGTGGCTTTCAGGATTTAAACATGATTCATATACTACACTAGCGACTTTGCGATGCTTGGCTTCTGCACTGGACCGAGAGAGGGTGTGCTAGCGTTTGATAGACCATGAGATTAAATTGTCACCAAGATAGACACAGTAACCTGAGGTGGAATGCTTGATGTCTGGGCAACCAGCCCAATCTGCATCAGTGTAAGAAATCAATTTGCTGACATAGGAGGGATACAAGTGAAGGCCGAAATCAATAGTGCCACAAATATATCAAATTATACGCTTCAATGCTGACATATGTTATGTTTTAGGGTCATGCATGAATAGGCATACCTGTTGTACTGCAAAAGAGATATCAAGTCTTGTGAAAGTTAAATATTGTAATGTTCCTGCAAGACTCCGATATTGAGTTGGGTCATGATATGGATTCCCAGAAGAGCCACTGAGTTTTGCCTTGGTGTCGACGGCGGTGGGTGATGATATATGCAAAAGAGGACATGTCTGCTCGTTCGATAATTTCCTCTGAAAATTTCATTTAAGACAAGAAAAGACTACATGTATGTTTAGTGACACATATTCCTAGAAAATAACTTAGAGGACTTACATCCTCATGGAAAATTCAGAGCTAAGTTTAGATATAATAGAGTCACGAGGAGCATCAGAGGAAGCAATGAGAATTATGACATCCACATATAGAAGGATATAAGTAGTATCATTACCATGATGATAAATGAATAAAGAGTGGTCAGAGATGATGTGAGAGAAACTTAAAGTGGCAACATAATCAGTGAATCTTTGGTACCACAATCGACACCTGATTGTTGATTATCACAATTACCTAAAAGCAAAGCTTTTTATCGCTCAAAAGAACCATCATATTTCTTTTGTACCTGACAATCTACAAACATCAAATAACATTAGCATTAGAGGGACAAGGAACTAATTCCCACGTCTTATTTTCAATAATAACATCATATTCGTCTTTCATAGTCATTTTCCAATTATGATCATTTAATGCATCAATGAGATTTGTAGGTAAATGATAAATAGATTGATGAGTTGATGTACGTAGGTTAAAAAATTTATGGGGTTTGAAAATTTCATGTTGTGCTCGGTTGTCATTTGAGATGGAAGAGGTGCTGAAGGAATAAGTGTCTAAGTAGGTGGTAGGTGTTGTTTGTGTAGGGGAGGCCGTTGTTGGAGAGGGAGTAGGTGTTTGAAAAGGGCGAATGTGTTTGAGCCGTGGGAGTAGGCTGTTGGACTGATGGGGTTGTGGAGGGGGGAGGTTGTTTGGTTCGTGGTTTGAGGGGGAGTAGTTTGTTGAGATGTTGGTTGGGTGACGGTTGTGTTGGAAGAGGAGGTTGTTGGAACAAAATTGATTTGCTAAATCACTCTAAATATTTTGATGATATTGGTATTACTAATGTTTGCCTAAGTGTGCAGGTTTAGAAGATAAAAATCAATTTTGAGGAACTAGACTCTGAGAAGTTGGCCTCTGAAGAACAAGTCTCTGAAGCACTGCCTCTAATGACGCCAGCCTCTGAATGAGCAGTCTCTGAGAGTCGTGACCTTTTAGTAGACAAGAGGATCTCTAAAATGGTTTGATTTGTGGAAAGGATAAAGAAGAAAAATAGTTGTCCAGTCTATTGTACTTTCCGTTTTTAGCATAAACAATTTGTACAAGTCAGAAAGTAGAGCAATTATTAACCACAGAACAAAGATTCAAAGGGAACATTGCAGAAAAATGACAACAACTCTCTGCAAGCTACAAAGTTCTAGTCTAAGCTTCTCCAACGGATACAATCTTCAACGGTCATATTCTTACTGCCTATATAAAGTCGAAGCCAGTTGAAGATCATCATCAAGACTTACAACCTATGAAAGCGCCAAAACTCTTTCGAACTCAAAAGCTGTCTTAACACTTAGAATTCTTATGAACTTGTACATTTGAATTAGGTGTGATGGCAAGGAAGTCCTAAGCTAGTGAGTTTGAGCAAGAAGTCCTGAGTTGAGTACTAGGGCAAGGAAGTCCTAAGCAAGGTGCTTGTGCAATTGTAATCAGTTGCGATTGTAGTAAACTTCCTTGAAGAGTTAAAGGGACTGGATTACTTCCAGTTGTGGGAGGAATTAATATAAACCCTCTCTCTCTCTCTCTCTCTCTCTCTCTCTCTCTCTCTCTCTCTCTCTCTCTCTCTCTCTCTCTCTCTCTCTCTCTCTCTCTCTCTCTCTCTCTCTCTCTCTCTCTCTCTCTCTCTCTCTCTCTCTCTCTCTCTCTCTCTCTCTCTCTCTCTCTCTCTCTCTCTCTCTCTCTCTCTCTCTCTCTCTCTCTCTCTCTCTCTCTCTCTCTCTCTCTCTCATATACTTTGTTTTGTTACATCTGCTTAAACACTTGAGTATCGAAAGAAATTAAAAGAAAAAGAAAATACAATTCAACTCCTCTTGTGTTTTTCTCACTTAATAGGGTGAGACAAGAAAAGATCCTAAAAGTTTTCAAAATTTATATGTTTAATCAAGGATTCGCGCACTAAAGCAAGAGAATCTGCCTCCGTCTACGAATAACACTTCATCACTACCATATTTTTAATTTTCAAAAATTATATTTTTAATTAATTAAATATATTTTTACATAATTAAATAATTTTCGCGGCCACTTTGATTTGAATTTTATTTTATTTTATTTTATTCTCATCACTTTCTTCTATCTATTTTCAGTTTCTTTTATCCATTTTCAATTTCAGAACAGAATTGACAATTGAGGAAGACAGAGGAGGAGTGTGAAAAATGGAGCATATGTCAACTGGAGCTGATCTGAACTCATTCTAACGAACGAAGAACATGAAGACAAAGACGCCATTGAAGCAGCTCAAGCTTTCTGTTCCTGCTCAACAAACACCCATCACTTCTTTCCTGTAAGTTCATCAATTTTCATCTTCCTTTTACCAACCCATTTGAATTTTTTGGGTTCATAAGTCTAATTCATGTATAAAGTTTACATTTTTATTCACATTTATAATACTATAGTCTAATTCATCCCTTAAAGGTTGTTTTTTGGAGATGCCCAGATAAAGATTTGGCCTTCATTGTGAGTTCTAGAAAATTGGGTGCTAGTTTTAGGACTGAATTTGTTAGTTTATTGAAGCTCAAATTGTTAGAGAATTAATGGGGTTTGGGAGAAACCCAGATAGGGAGGGATTTGTGTGAAACTTTGTTGTCCAACTATGGCTGTGCATTATGTGAGGAGAATGGTTGAAGATTATATGTCATTTTCTCAAATTATTATCCAATGTTGTGTCAGTGTCGTGTATGGTGTCCGTGTTAGTTTTTGATAGGGATGATCCAAATAAGTTGTTGTAGGACAGGTCTAGTGTGACGAATTGGGTGAGTTGAGAGATGAGTGGGGTGAGTGAAGCTGAGTAGTTTGCAAGGTCAAGGGTGATTTGGTTGATGTGTGTGGAATCAAGGGTTCAGGTGAACCCACAGATGAAGTAAATGCGACGAGGGACTGAAAAATGATCAATGGTGAAGTTCCATGATGCTATGCATGACCAGGGAGTGATGATGGAAGAGGGTTTGATTGAGGCTTTGAATGCTTTGGTGGACTCAATATATGAAGGATTCAACTTCCCTTTAATCTGAAATAGCTTAGAATTTTAGCTTTAGTATTATAATCATCATGATTATAAAACCGATCTATTTCAGTTAAAATACAAGTTGAAGACTTCACATTTTGGTTTTTTCAACAAAAAATGAACTAATTTTTTTCCTTTATGAATTTGATTGATTATGTTGAAATTGTTATTAGGACTGCAAGTGGTACATTCCGTGATGGAGATTTGCTCTTGAACCAGAAAGGGATGCGTCTCATTTCTGAAGAAAAGGAATCAAGGGTATATATTAATTCTATTACTTCACTTCTCCACTAGTTTTTTGTTTTGTTAGTTTCAGTTATAGAGGTAGACTATTTCAGATTGCAATTTCTAATATATTTTTTTAATAGAATCTAGAATTTGCATGCGATTTTTTTTTTTTTTTTTTACGGTAACAAAGTTATTGCAAGATATGAGCAACAAAATTTGCTTGCCTCTTGATAAAACTAACCCTATAGTTTTTGTAAACAATGAATTATATTTTTGCATTTCTGCAAAATTGAGCCTTACAATCTCCCTCGATATTGACCCTTTGGACACCCAACTCCTGCAACCGAACCAGTGATTATGACAACCTGCTGCTTTTGCCTTTGAATTTGACAAAACTGCTGCGAAACACTGTTTTTGCACATATGAAGCTACCATATTCGTCTCTTATACTGATGCCGACCATATTGCAGCATCTCTATTGCATTTAAGTTTCCCACTACCAGCTTTCTCCCATGTCTGTATAATATACTCCTGCCTGCTAGAAAAATTGCTTCCTTCTTGCCATTTTCTATTCATGTAAATACTCACGGTTCACTTAGACTGATACCCAAATTGGCCTAACAATATTGCTCCACATTGTCATTTCTTCGACCCCAAATTCGTCAAAGCTGCATGATAAACTCGTTGACAAGTAGCGCTGGAATAGAGGCCAAGAGATTAAAGAGACTCCTTAAAGCCTCATGCGAATCTGTTTCATCCTCACTTTTACAGCTTCTTGCTGTCTGCCAAAGAATTGAGTTTGGGCCTAACTCAACCTTACAAAATTGGCTTGTAAGGTGAGGATTGCCCTCACTTATAAACACACATTCAGGCCATCTCGCAAGCGATGTGGGCCTTCGTTAACAGAAACATCTTGACTTTATTTGAGATTTTTAATTTCCAAATGCGCATCCAATACCCTTCTATGCGGAGATGAGTATTGTCTATTAATTCCACCATGACTTATGCGTAATTAACTTTGAACATCCCATTCCTACTTTTGAACCAGCCTTGATTTATTTAATAATGGTGTTAAATGTTTATTATTTTTCACTTTAAAAGCTTACTCTAAGCTTACTTTTTTTTTTGACAAAATACTCAGTTTCCATAGTCCTACTTGCCATACTGCTTCAGCCTGTGCACAGGTAGAAAACAGATGCGAATCTGTTTCATCCCCACTGTTACAGCTTCTTGCAGTCTGCCAAAGAAACAATTTGACTTTATTTGAGACTTTTAAGTTTACTTTATCACCAACTATTTGCAATTGTATAATTTAGGGTTTGGTTTGTCTATTGTTTTTGGCTTCAAGTATGTAATCTGAAGACTTGCAATTTGTCTCTTTGAGCAGCCTTCAGATGCTAAGGATCTCGACTTTGACTTCACATTGGACGACCTTGAGACCGTCAAAGTAATCGGAAAAGGCAGCGGTGGTGCTGTGCAGCTTGTTCGCCATAAGTGGCTCGGAAAGTTGTTTGCCTTAAAGGTTGTCATTCATAACTATTGTCAATTGTTTCTTATCACTAGATTTTCCTGTATGATTATTCTTTTGACACATTATTGTTAAGTGTATGTATGTACTGTAGTCTCCATCTCATCGCTAGTTTTAAGTTTGACATAGTTTTCTTTCTATAATAACATGTGATCATGCATATTGTTTTAGGATATGTAAATAATATCTATAAAACCATGTTTCAATAAACATTACGATCTTGTGTCAATGTTAAGTATTACCGTTTGAAATTAAAGCATATTGTTTTGAATATAATTTTCAACCTTGTTATTTGAACTTGTGTATGATAGGTGAACATCTTGTTGAACTTTTTATTGTAGGCCATTCAGATGAATGTACAAGAAAATATTCGTAAACAGATCGTTCAGGAACTGAAAATAAACAACCAAGCATCACAGTGTCCACATGTTGTAGTTTGCTACCACTCATTCTATAATAATGGAGTTATATCTCTTGTATTAGAATACATGGACCGTGGTTCTCTCGTAGATGTAATCAGACAAGTTAATACAATTCTGGAACCATATCTTGCTGTGGTTTGTAAGCAGGTATCACCCTAATACAACAGTCGAGTCGAGGCAGTGTTCTTTTTGTCAAATGTTAATCCTTTGTGTCTATATTACAGGTTTTACAGGGTCTTGTTTACTTGCACAATGAAAGACATGTGATACATAGGGATATCAAACCATCCAATCTTTTAGTAAATCACAAAGGGGAAGTGAAGATTACTGATTTTGGCGTTAGTGCTATGCTGGCAAGCACAATGGGCCAAAGAGATACATTTGTTGGAACTTATAATTACATGTCGGTACGTAACTTTTCTTCATTAAGCTTGTTCTATATTACCGGAAGAACTCTATGAATGATTTCTACAAGAAAGAGGAGAATGCATGAAAATATGATATTTGACCAATCAAATTCTGGCTAACCATACATGAGAAAGCATGTATTATTCTTGCATTAACAGCCACACGGAGAATGATATGATATATATATATAAATTGGTTTGTTGATTTCCTTGTGTAGCCAGAAAGAATCAGTGGGAGTACTTATGATTATAGCTGCGACATCTGGAGTTTAGGGATGGTAGTACTCGAGTGTGCCATAGGACAGTTTCCTTATATACAATCTGAAGATCAGCAAGCATGTCCTAGTTTCTATGAGCTTTTGCAAGCAATTGTCGAAAGTCCTCCACCTTCTGCTCCACCTGATCAATTCTCCCCTGAGTTCTGTTCATTTGTGTCATCCTGGTAATTTTTTATTCCTTTTTACTACTTTCTTACTGTGTGCTTGGAACCGCGCGTCTCAATACACATCAATGCCTCTATAAGAAATTCACCGCGCTTACAAACAGATGCTTGATTTCCTCACCTAAAAAGCTGATATGATACTCAAATGTTTCAAACATGCCACTGCATTATAAGCTGTTTTGTTACTTGTTTAGTTGCTTTTTGCGGTAATTAAAATTTAAACGCGTCTAAATAACATAAGCAGATAACATGATTATTTTTCACCTCGTTTCTACAGTTTCCAAACCTTGTGCGTCTAGCGTATGAACTACCTTTTCCACCTAATCACTCTGTCGACTTGTCTTATCATGCTATATAAGTTACATGTAACACGATATCAGCAAGATCGTTGTAGATACTAAACATATTTATGTTATACTGTTCTTTGCATAATTTCAGCATAAAAAAGGATCCTCGCGAAAGATCAACGTCATTGGAGCTTTTGGTTAGTATGATAAGTTGTTCTTTTTATTTAGAAAAACAAACTAATTCCCTATGTTTTGTATAAAATTCATCAATTTCTAATTCTTCTTCTCTCATTGTATTTTCAGGATCATCCTTTCATAAAAAAGTTTGAAGATAAAGATCTAGATCTTGGAATTTTAGTAGCTGGTTTAGAACCTCCTGTAAATTTTCCTAGATAATTTTCATAAGAAATATATGGTGTAAAATTTGTACTTGACTGTGATAACCTTTATAAGCAAAATTTCTAAACAGAATCAATGGAAAAAAAAGTGATTACTTTTCCTGAACTACATTTCACCTAATATCTCAGGAATGATGAAATTAGGCTCTTTCAGAACATCATGGAGAGTTATCCTTTCATTTACTTTGATTCATTTTGGGCAGCCCGATGAATATAGAAAATCATGTCATATGCAAGTTTTCACATATCATTGCGGGTTAATGTTGAATCTATGTAGCACTGACGCTTCAGATTGAAAGTGTGTCTGACACGTGTTTACACTCGATTACTTTTGTTTTCTCAAATTATTACCAATGTCAGTATCGTGCACAACATCCATGTATGTATCAGTGCGTCAAAGTGTTGCGTTAAAAGCAGCACCTCTTGAACTTGTCAAAAAAAGCCTCTAAACAAATGCAAGGTTGAAGGGTGTACTGTCGGTGAGGAGATAACGGGCCCGTTTGTTTTGGATTATTTTGAAAATAGATTTTGTAGTGTTAGAAAATTTTGTACAAAAAAAATTTACAAAGAATTTTTTAATAAAAACTTCAAATGAAAATTTTGTTTGAATAGTTATTCTTAAAATGTTATTTTAGGTATTTCATCATTTTATTGAAAAAAAATTGGATATCAAAATTTCAAAAAATCACTTAATTTTGAAGCTATTTCAAATAGATTTTCACAAAAATCATTTTTGAAATACAACTTTTTAAAAAAATTGAGATTTTGACTATGTTTTGAACTTCAATAATGTACATTTATGTTATATGATGTCAAAATTAGTGTTTCAATTTAGAAAAAACGAATAAATAAAAACTTGTAATATTTTGAAAAACAGTTTTACAAAATCTATTTTAAAAAATACAAAGAAAAAATCTATTTTTTTAAAACTGAAACAAACGGGCCCAAATTATAAAAAAAAAAAGAAGAGGCCAATATCAAAGACTACATGCAATGAGATAGTTGAAAAAAGAATTCAACGGTTGAAGTAATGCAATGGGTACTTGAAAAATGAGTTGAAACGCAAATGGATTAATTGAGGTTGAATTTTTTCAACAGTTGAAGATCCAAGTGGGTGTGGCTTTTAGATTTTTATTTCATCATAATCCTTTGGGTCAATTATTTGATAGTAAATTTTTTTTTAAATTTTCTCACCAAAATTTATTATTTATTTTTGTCTATAAATAGAAAATTGGTTCATTTGATTTGAACACCGAGAAAAAAACGACATTTTTCCTTTTAATTTTTCTATTTAGCCTCAATAAACTCTTATTTATCAATTCTTATAAGAATCGGTGATTATTAGGTACTACCATTGGAGCAATACATATTTGAATATCTTATATGTATTGTTTCTTAAATAAGCACCCTCTCTCTCATTTGGTACATATATGATTTTTGTGTGACCCATTTAAATTGATGTAGAGTTATTGGTGAAATGTGTTATTGGTAGGACCCATTTATAACTTTTGAAGAGGTGCTGAGTTGGAGGAATTGAGTGTTTATTAGATAATATTATTAAAAAATAATAAATGAGTGATTTGTACACGTGAGGTCCATTTAAGCACAAAAAAATAGAGAGCTTCATTGTAGATGCTCTAAACATATTTTTAGTGAAATGGATCCCAACAACCCTTTTAACACCCAAAATTCTATTAATTACCCATTCAACTACCTAAATCCCAACAACTATAAATTTCAAAATGAATCTTCAACCAACAAGGTCCCCAAAATATACCAAATTATGGATTTCTTCCAAATTTCATCATGCCGTCATCTAATCCAAATTATCGTCCATATTATGGATCAATGATGCCTTATTCATCTCAAGCAGATCTGGTCAAACACATATTGGCAAAGTTCGTCCGTATTATATTGCATTTTAAGTTTTGTACTTTTATTTGTTTTAATAATGACTATCCCTATATCTCGTCTTTATTACTTGCAAGTTTTATACACTTCGTTGTAATTTCAGTAAAAAACATATTAAAAAAATATAAGATAAATACAATAAAAAAGATGATATGTTTGCAATATTTTCTATAAGCAAATGAAAGTAAAAATACTTGCAAAATATAATACTAGTAATACAATTTTGACGCTGTCTTATAAATACAAAGGACAAAGAAACATAAATTAAATTTGAAAGTAAATTACAAAAGTATGAACATTATGACATGCAAATAAAATTAATTATACACTAGTAGATAACATGATTATTTTAGAACTAAATTATTTCCATAGCCAGAATTCACAAAGTTTATCAACACACTTAAAAACTGGAGGTAAAAATACCTCTAAACAATCATCGTCAGTCTTGCAGGAAGTGCGAGCTGCAATGACAAATTAACAAAAAAAGAAAAAAAAAAAAATTGTTACTAAATTGCGATATAATATTGTATATACCATAAATTAGAAAAATTTAAAAATGGCGTGAAAAATGGCATACTTCTACTAGTTACAACAAGAAATAGAGAATGAAAGATTATAAAAGCACAAACAAATATGAGACTTTGAGCCATTTTATCCTCTTTTGCATGAAATAATAAATAGAACTTTTTTATCCCTTTATAAGTAAAAATTTCATGTTTGGTTAACTTTAATTAATTAAATACAGTAGTTATTAGCACGCTAATAAAAAACAAATATTTATTAGTAGCACTTAGGAGTTGTAAGAAGTCATTTATAAAATTGGAATTAATATTAAATGTCTTTAATCAATATGTTGTGTATATTCTTTAGAACTCTTAATTGATCGTTTGATCTTAGTAAAAAGTTCACACAAATTCATGATGATCATCAAAGCTTATTATTTTTTTAATTAAATCATTTATTTATATATAAAATATATTTTATCCTTTTATAATAGGTAGGAGACAAAAATATTTTTATAAATGTCGCATCGTAGATGTGATAAAACATTTGTTTATTATAAACTGAAATTTAATGGATTATAATCAGAGCCCAACTAAATCCGACCAGAATCAAAAAAACAGTTGAAAAACCTAAAATCGTCTATAAACCTTAAAATCAACCGAAAACCGTTAAGATATCTAAAATGAGCCGAAAAACATAAAATCGGCTAAAAACCATAAAATTGGCTGAGAACCCAAAAATTGACCCTAAATCCGACCAGAACCCAAAAATCGGCCAAAAAATCTAAAATCGGCTATAAACCCCAAAATCAACCGAAAATCGTCAAAATACCTAAAATCGGCAAAAAAAACCTAAAATCGGTTGAAAACCCTAAAATCGACCCTAAACCCGACCAGAACCCAAAAATCGGCTGAAAAACCTAACATCGGCTATAAACCCAAAAATCAACCGAAAACCTAAAATTGGCCGATTTTATGGTTTAGGACGGGTTTAGGGCCGATTTTAGGTTTTCGCCCGATTTTTTGTTTTTGGCCAATTTTAGGTTTTATAGTCGATTTTAGGGTTTTATGTTGAATTCGGGGTTTATAGCTGTTTTTAGGGTCCAGGTAGGGTTTACAGTTGATTTTAGGTTTTTTGTCTGTTTTTTTTTTGTTTTTGGCTGATTTTAGGTTTTAGGTCTGTTTTTAGGGTTTTACGCCGATTTTAGGGTCCAGGTCGAGGTTACGGTCAATTATTCGTTTTGACCGATTTTAGTGTTCATGTTGGGTTTAGGGTCGATTTTAGGGTTAGGGTTAGGGTCAGTTTAGGGTCAATTTTAGGTTTTTCATTCGATTTTATGGTTTTTCATCCCCTGGTATTTAAAATCCCCTGAATTTCTAGAATCCTCCATCCATAGTATGTTTGGATGTGGGGATATTTTGATGGAATTTAAATGATTTGAGGTGAATTCCATTGATGATAATTTGAAGAATTTTCAAAATGATGGAAATTTATGAAGTGTTTTGTTATGTTAAACTTAGAGAATTTCAAATGTCACATAAAACCTAAGAATTTTAAATTTCTTCAAAGTTATAATTTTTCAAATTTTGCATTTTGGTCCTCAAATTTTCAAATTGACCCAAATAAATTTCCAAAAATTGAAAATTGACCCAAAATTATAATTTGTCCCCTCAAATTTTTGAAATTTACAAATTGACCCCTAATTTCAATTTTCAAATTTGACCCAAAAAATTAAAAATTATAAAAGTTGCTAAAAAATGATTGTCATCATTTTCATCATTTTTTTATTACTCCATTCAAACAAAAGAATTGAGAATTAAAAGTAATTTAATTGAATAATTTGAATTACCTAAAATTCTAAATTCTTTAAAATTTCTCAATTACCTCATCCAAACACATTCTTAGTTTATCTTGAAAAAAGAAAACTTTTCTAAAATTTCATACCTATATACTTCACAAAAATAATACCATGTAAAGAATAAATATAGCCAACACTTTCTCAAGAGAGAGTACATGTTTTTTTTTATAAGCAAATATGAATGAATTATAAGGAGTACAAATGTATACTAAATCCTTACAATTTAAAGGCAAAAACATCTTAGATAGCAAGAAAATAATCTAAAGGCTTATTACACCCATCAGAGAATTTATTACTCCCTATGTGTCTATAAACCAAAATCAAGAGAGAGTACATGTAGTTTTCTGACGTAAAAATACAACCAATAAAAAATATTATCTACCATAAAGTTCTTACATAAACAAACAAAGTTGGTATCTTTATAATTATTGATTTCTTTGTTTATGTTGTTTATTTTGTTATTAATAGTTTTTTTAACCTCCTTTTTGTTGGCAATTTGATCTTGCTTTTGTTGGCGTGAATTTACATCTTGTAGTTCGCTTCCTTTTTGTTGGCATTTAATTTTCCCTTGCTGATTTGCCTTTAAAAAAAAAATTGAATGAATAATACAAACTCTATAACAAAATCACTACAACGGCAAAATTTCATGAACAATAACTTCAAGAAGATGATTAACAAAAAAAATCTAGAATGTGTTGAGAATAATGCCTAAATATCTTTTATATTTAAAATAAGGTGATATTAAAATTTAAGAGTTATATTTTTGTTTAGAATATTAAGATATTTTTAGAATTTTTAGGATTAATTTTTTATTTAAAAGATATGATTTGTTTTTATATAGCTCTATATAGAATCATATAGTTATGAATAATATATAGTTAACAATCTATTTTCTTCTCCGTATAAACACAAAAATATATCCCATTATATTAAATATTATTTGTCGATCTACAAAAATTATTAATTCAGCTTAACATATTGTCCCGTGTGTTTAACTCAGTTGGTAGGACATTGCATTAATTATATATGTAGGGAGCCGGGGTTCGAACCCCGGTTATTCCACTTAATCTTAAGGGTGAAATTTCTAGCCGCCAGACTATTTCACCAATAAAAAAAATACCCCGGTACATATTGAAATAAGATATACAATGGAATATTCACCATTTTAAATGGTGACCTTAAAGCTGATCATGAAGGAAGAAATAATTATGCTTTTTTGTCTTAATATATATTTGAATCAATTTACCTTGTCTAAAATTTATCATTTTTAATATTAGACGTAAAATGATCTCTTTATTTAATAAAAAATATAATAGATAGATAAAAAGAAAGTTTTGCATGATCACAAAGAGAAAATAATTAAATAATATATTTTTACGTAAGTATGACGAAATAGTTGTTAGTTGTAACTAGGGACGGAGCCAGAAATTCAATTTACGGAACCCAATTTTAAAGCACAATTCACTAAAGAAAAATTTCAAATTTAAAAGCATAACATATATAAGAAATTGTAAAATAAATCAAAAGTTAATATAGTGAATCTTCATTTTATAGACAATTTTTTTTAAGTCAAACTTTTAAACCCTTCCATTTTCACATTTATTATAATTTTAGTCTCAATTCATGTGTTTTGTCATAAAAATTGCGATTTTTTGTGTAAAACAAATGTGAATTGTAGTCTCAAAAGAAATATTTTGTCATTAAATTCGATAAAACAAATGGCAATAAGACACTTTTTTTAGTTAAAAAAAATAATGTTTAGGGGAAAACTTTCGATAAGATTAAATTTATAACAAATTTATAATAGTACTTAAAATATTAGATTAATAAAGAAGGACAATTTATATAAGTTTAATAAAATAAGAAAAACTAAACATTAAATTAAACCAATAGTATAACAAAATACTAGCTCCGTCCCCGGTTGTAACCATGTAAGTATTTTTCATTCTGCAAACACCAACTTAACTTCCCATTTCCTATTCATCTTACGATGCCATCATTATATTATTATGAAAAGTAGGAAGAAGTTTCATCCCATTATTGATAATCCCTTGCATGCAATCACTTTCAATCTCATTTCTCTTGCGAAATCCTTCATTAACTCCTCAACCAGTGAGTTATTTAATTAGACTAAAGTGTCGCAGTTAGGGATTAAGGTTGGGTGTGAGCTCATTGGTTGGCCATGCAAGAGGGGAATTTAATTAAGGGAAATTAATGAAATGCAAGATTCTATTTGGATGGGAAAATGTTTGGATGGAGGAATTTATTAAGGCATATGATGGGAAAAATGGATGGACGAAAATTTAAGGATAATGTTTTTTTTTTTTTTAGATATATTAAGGAATAATGATTTAAGATGTTATTACATTTGTTTAGATTTTATTTAGGCTTAAATGCAGTTTTACCCTCTTGTTTTCAAAAATTGGAATTTTGCCCCCTATTTCACTAAAACAGTAATTAATCTCTCTCTGTAGCTCCAAATTTAGTGGAGTTTGATTATGTAGAAAGCTAACCCGATTACGGTCATTTTGGTACCCATTTGGTGAATTATTGATCAAAATTGAGTTTTGTGCGAAACTTTGAAGTTGAGGCTCATAAGCAAATTTCAAAGTTTCACACAAAACTCAATTTTGATCAATAATTCACAAAGTTGGTACCAAAATGACCGTAATCGAGTTAACTTTCCACATAATCAAACTCCACTAAATTTGGAGTTACAGAGAGAGATTAATTACCATTTTAGTGAAATAGGGGGGCAAAATTTCGATTTTTTGAAAACAGGGGAGTAAAACTGCATTTAAGCCTTTTATTTATTTTATTCATTTAGTGGTGACTCCAGATTTGTGTGTTGAAATGCAAGATTATCAATGTTTTGGGATTAGGAAATTAGGATGAGCCCGAGCTAGTAGTATTAGGGTCCGTTGACCCGGTTTTTTTACGTCTCAGAAAAGCTAAAAGTGAAAATAAGAACTTTAAAAAAAATAGCAAAAATTGTTTGGTACTCCCTCCGGTCCATATTATAAGGAACAATTTGAAAAAATTACACATACTAAGGAAACACATTCTACATAGTTATTTTCATTTGATACTCTTATAATTTTAAATTTATTCCATATATACCCTTATTTAATTACTCTCAATTCAACTAACTTACTTAGACTCCGTTTGGCCCAGCTTATTTTCTACTTTTCTACTTCTTTTTAAAAAAATTAAGGAAGTAAAAAATTGTTTTTGACCCTATCTTTACGTAAAATAAATAGAGAAATAAAGTAAAGAAGTCAAAAGCAAGGAGAAATAAGGTCAAACATAATTTTTTACTGATCTACTTCATTAAAAGTGAAATAGAAAAGTAGAAAATAAGCGGGCCAAATGGGACCTTATTTTTAATATTCTCACTCATAATAAATAAGGGCATAAGTGAAATTAAACATTTAAAACATTTGAAAATTGGTCAAAGTTTCTTATAAAAAGGACCAATTTTTTCTCTCCAAATTGTTCCTTATAATATGGACCGAAGGGAGTAATTGTTATTTTTTTAGCTTCAAAGTTGTTTTTAATCTAAAATTTGTTTGGTAAAATATATTTAAAAAAAAGATTTTGTTCAAAAAAAAAAAACAAGTTTAAAAAAAGATAATAACAACTAACAAATATTTAAATGAAAACAAACTAAAAAATGAAAAAAAATAATAAAAAGAGCCTTCGGTAGGATTCGAAGCGTGATCATTGCAAAAAAGCTCCAGATTTTTTTTCAAAAGTAGGTTTCAACCTCTTTTCCTAGAAATTCAATTTTGCACATTGAAAAAAATATATTTTTTACGGTTAAGAGTTTTATTAAAAATGTGTTTGACCCAACTTTTGATTAAAAAGCTAAAAAAAGCCGGGTCAAACGAAGTCTTATTTTACTATAATAATGCAAATGAATGATATGACATTTGTTTATTAACAAAATTTATTATTTTAGTAATTTAGTGAGGGTTTAAGCCTTCAATAACATTGTTTAACATTAACAAATAAATGGGGAAGAACATTTTGGACCGTCAAGATGTGATATATTTTTTTTGGTTGGTGTCAAGATGTGATATTAGTTCAAAAAAATTAACGTGTTACATATTGGTGGATCACGCCGTGACCGCCAATAAGTTTGATTCGGTTGAAAATAATTTGCGGGAGAAAAATCGAAGGTTTTGGCTGCTAAGATCTGTGTAGGTTTTTTAAAAAATTGACAAATTGCTTATTGGCGGCTTATTTGTAAGATAAATTAGAATTAGAAATAAACATGGAGACTATCATAGTTTAGAATGCACTTATGCGGATTGTCTATTAATTACCTAGAGAGAGGATATTTATTACTTTAGTTACCGCATGTTGAAATTTGCTTTTAAAATGATTTTCCATAACCAAGGTAAAAGATTGAATTTTTTAATTATATTTTTGTGATGCAAATCTATTAATCTTAGAATATTATATAATATCATATTCTTCATAAAACCAAATCAAACCACTTTCCAACGAATTACTACTTTTTCTAACCAAACATATCAATATATAGAAAAACCTATATTTCATATATTCACAAGTCCTTGTAGCCTACTAGATCCCTTCTCGTGGGAACTCGATGGTTAACACAAAAAAATAGCTATAATTATGCAATGATATTATTGATTTTGTACATTCTATGACTAAACTAAGGTAAGAATACTTGTCAAGTATGAAAAAAAAAAAAGGTAAGAATACTTGCATAATAATAATAATAATAATAGTTTTTTGAGCTTATCATAAAAATTGATAGGCCAAAGAAATATAAATTAAATTTTGAGCTAAATTATAAAACACAAAAATAAAATTATTATATGCTTAGTTGAAAAATAACTTACAAAAATTATCGATGCACCTGTAATATAGAGGGTAAGGCAAATTTGGACAATCATAGTCATAAATACAGGGAATTTTTTCTGCAATGTTAAATATGAAAAACGAATGTTACTAAAAGGTAAAAGGTGATACAATATCATGTATATGATAAATTACAAAAGGGTGTAAAAAAATGATATACCACCGTCAGTTACAACAAGAAATAGAGAAAGGAAGATAATGAAAGCAGAAATAAGCATGTGAGTTTGAGCCATATTTCTCCTTTTTTGGCTGTAATAAATAAAAGCTTGATCCATTTATATGTAATTTTTATTAAGCTTATTAACTTCAATTAAATTTATTTTAGCACTTAGAATGTACAAGAAGCCATTTATAAAAATGGAATTAATGAACCCCAAGGGTTGGCCAGAAAGTGTAGGCTTGGGACATAGAGTATATTCTTTTCAAGGTGTTTGGTTTGAATCTTCCTTATACCAATATGTTTGTTGAGCCGGTCCATATAGAGTTTTCCGACAACTTCAACTGGGATCCCTGCTAGTGAAAGATGAGGCCGATCTCTCAGATTAGTCGATCTTTAATTCAGATACCGAATTTCCAAAAAATTAAATAAATTGGAAATAGCGTTATATATCTCTAAGCAATGCGTTTTTTTTTTATCTCTTTAGCTCGGTGAATATTTTATTTTTTATTGAACTTAATTAAAAAAATTTATTTCTCTTGAGCCTTTCGTAAAAGATACTGTAAAAAAAAGCCTTTTGTACATAGGAAAATTCTCAAAAGAGAACCAGAATGTTGAAAAACAAATAGTTGTAGAAATAACCCATTGAAGAGGTGTGTTGTAGTTGATTTTTATATTATTATTATTATTATTATTATTATTATTATTATTATTATTATTATGATGATGATAGGATTGGATTGGATTATCCATCAACAATGATAAACAAATAGAATATTTGATGTGAGGTAAGATGAAAATTAAGCTTATAATTTCGTTCAATTTAAATGCAATATGAAATTTGAATTCAGTAGGAAAGTTTGAACGGAAAATTTTATAAATTTGGAATTGTCTCAAAAAGAAATAATTGTGGACTAATTAAAATTAAAAAAAAACTATGATCGGAGTGTAAAGAAAATGTGCTAAAAAGTGTAAATTACAGAAATTAAATAAGGTTTTCTTAGCCTAAGTGAGTACACATAAGTAATTATCAGTGGCAATAAAATGAAGGAAACAAAAGTTTTGTACTTCCTCCTCCGATCCTTTTTATAAGAAACAATGTGGAAAAATAATTTGGTTTTTTTATGAGAAACATTGACCAATTTTCAAATGTTTTAATTGTTTAATTTCACTTATGACCTTATTTATTATGAGAGAAAATATTAAAAATAAGTAAGTTAGTTGAATTGAGAGTAATTAAATAAGGGTATAAATGGAATAAATTTAATATTAGAAGAGTATTAAATGAAAATAACTATGTAGAATATGTTTTCTTGGTATGCGTAATTTTTTCAAATTGTTCCTTATAAAAAGGATATGAGTGAGTAACTGATTTTCTCATCAGGGTTGTCTGTCACGGCTGTGTGGACTTTGACACGGTCTGACACTCCTTCAGGTGCTAGGATTCTTCAAATTGGGCTCTGTCACGGCTGTGGGGCTTTGCCATGGCAGTGACGGGTCTTCTGATGCTTGATCTAGGCTCTGGTCCCATCAAGTCTTACGATTATAGCTATAAAATTATATTACTCTCGTATGTTCTTAGTATAAGAAAACATTCACTTTTTAAATACATTGAAACAGTGATGTATCTAGACTATATCATAGACTTGATATATTAATATTTTAATAAATCTAAAAAGTGAATGTTTTCTTATATGATGGATTAGAGGAAGTATTGAATATCAATACATTTTAGAAATGTTTATTTAAAATTTAAATTTTTTAATATAAATTATATAGTATAAAAATATGACATAACTTTAAATTTTGTTTAAAGAGTAATGATATCTAAAAATATATGTTAGGTACCACAATGTTCACTTCGATCGTAAATAAATAACACATGCTCTTTCATAACATTTATGTATCATATGACTTCTAATTACACATATCATATGAGTATTGTCACATTATTTGTAAAAACTTATGATAGAATTTATTTTTTGAAAAAACTAACTAATGATAGAATGTTAGGTTTATTATTATTATTATTATCTTATTTTCTTGGGTAGCTATAAGCTATGAAGTTTATACCACTATTAAAGATAATTAATATATGTCGAAGAATTTGTGGGATCACACAAGTTGGATTCTCCATTTCCAATATAATTATTTCCATACGCAAAAGTCAGGAATCAAATTCCTGGCCATCTATTAAAGAGGTCCAAAACCCTTACCAGTTGGGGAATGTCATTATTGGTGACAAAAAGTTACCATTGGAACAAGTGTGTAACTCGGAGGGAAATTTGAATAGATTCTAGGTAACAAATAAACACACGTGTTGAACTAATGTATACAGTATGAAATTTGAAAAAGTTCAATAAGTGTTTTGAGGGACAACACACTTTAATAGTGTCTATAAGTATGAGGCACACAAATCTTGACCATCATGCATGTGCGCCGCAGTCTGTCCGATCAATCGACCGACTCGGGTCAGACTTGGGTTTGAATGAGGTATTAATATATATTTTAGTACTCAGAAATGAAAATAATAATTATTAATTTTTTCATTAAACAAAATGTGTGCATGTCTATCCGTTTCAATCAGGCACATGTTTTGCGTTGGATCAAGTCACAAATGGATGTGCATCATCTGGTTCATTTCAAACATTCTCAAGTTAGTTCTCGCTCCACCTAAAATTCTGATGGGATATTGCTTGCTCCTATCCGTCAATATGTGGCTGATCATTTTCAAGGCTCCCCATGTTGCTCGTTTTCAATTATTTCAGACTTCCTCTATAAAAAATAGAGGAGATTGCCTCACTTGCAAATAACTCTATATTTCATCAAATTTGAAATCTCTCTCTTCTCATTTCATCTAATTTTTCTTTTCCGGTATTTCAAGTGTGGCATCTACGCCATATACGATTGGTCATAGTACCATATTCGGTATTTGTTTGAACTGAGTTGTTTCGTCTTGGAAACTTCGTGGTTGATGACTCCCAGTCATATCATATATTTAGAGTTTTTAGTGTCTTTTAGTATCATTTTTGAGTTAATTTAATTAGGATTGTTTCAATTGAGTCTACAAGAAATTGAAGAAATGTTTACAATACTCAGACAACCTTCAATTCATATCAAAATCACCCTAGTCAGACAACTCTGTAGTTGTGCCGTTTCGTTACAGGATAGAAGTTTCAGTGATTAGAAATGAAGTGAATATTGAAGAATTTCAGGTTTCAGGCCATTACTATGAAGAATTATGAAGAATTCACATGTTGTTGCATGCGCCTCACGAAGAGCAAGTTGCACCGTGCACAACTCTGATTCAATCAGAAGGAATTCATTCCTGGTTCCTGCGCCTCGCACAGGTTGTTGACACATATCATATTTTTGCGAATTCTATACAAGGGAGCAGCCAGTTTCCACCTAAGAGTCGATTTTTACACATTGGAGAGCTTTTGAGAAGGCTAGGACTGAAGATTCGCCCTGGAAACAAGAATCAACACCCCCTATTCATCATTAATTCATGTATTCATTCTCAAACTTATTTGCTATGTCTAGATTAGGTTAATAGATGATCTTCCTTGGATCAATTTGAAACATATAAATTGTTGAGGATCGATTTTATGATGCAATTTAATTCCGAATAATTTTCAGTTATCTCCATGTGCATTGCTTTTTATGAATTATCAAATTTATAAATGTATCTTAGGTAACAAATGATTATTAATCCTAACTTTTAAAACTATAGAATCTAAGATAATTAATTGTTCGGACAATAATTACTTTAGAAATATCGAATTATTGAACTATAATACTTAGAATTATAATTATTGATGATAAAAGTTTCTATGATTTTGAATTTCACCTAAGACGTTAGAGAATTATTATGGTCTGAATTATTTTGTTATTTCATCGTGATATTATGAGGGATATTGTAGTCTAAGACTGCATTTACCAAGTTGTGAAAAGGAAGGGATTTGAATGACCTAATCTTCTTTAATCCATTCAAGTAACCGATTTTAGTTTATCATCTAATAATCCAAATATATATGCTCAGCACATATACCCCATGTTTTTACATCTTTAATTCGATATAGTATTGTTTAGTTAAAATTAAAACAATCAAATATGTGAATATGAATTTAATTTATTACGTACTTAGTGATAATTTGTTGCACTTGTCAAATTGTTCACCGGTGGTTTCTATCTTGCACAATTTTAAACAGTGGCCGTAAAACGTCTCAAAGAAGACAATATAGTTTGTAAATCGACCAATAATTTCTCAGTAGCATAGTTTTCAAAATCGGATTTTTCAAAAACAAGACTTACATTTAATTTAACTATACGTTCAAACTTGACCCAATAATTTCTCAATAGCATAGTTTTCAAAATCGGATTTTTCAAAAACAACCGTTACATTTAAGTTTAACTATACGTTCAACAGTTTTATAAATGAATGTTTCAGTAGGAAAACCGTAGAAATAGAATGAGTAATTAATCCATCGGTAGTGATCATATATTGTAATCAAACGAAGGTAAGAATGTATAATATACCTAACCCAAAAATAATGGATATGTTTTGTCAGTGTAAATTAATTTTACACTGACATTTAATAGGAATAAAAAATATGTTTCTATGTCATATACAATTGTAGTGGGGTATAGTAGAGCGATTTGACGGAATCCACAGTTGGTATTGATTGATATTGTAAAATTAGTTTAAATTGTCTATGTATATACATTTTTTTTATGTATAATAATACTATCTTTAGTAAAAAAAAAAAAAATATAATACTATGTTACCTCAAAAAATGTTTTTTTTAATAATATTATAATACTATGTTTTTGAGTGAAATTATAAAAATACAAACATTATCACGTACAAATAAAATTATATACTCTTTTTTTTTTGGTCAAGAAATTATATATTCTATTCCAAAAAAAAATGATATACTTAACGGAAGAACAACTCACAAGAATAATTAATGCACTTCATATACATAGGAAAAAATACAATTGGACAATCACGGTGAAAAGTGCAAGGAATGCGATCTGCAATGTCAAATAAGAAAAAAACAATGTTACTAAAAAGTGATAAATATTGTATATAAAAACAAGAAAACTAGAAAATTGGTTGAAAAATAGACATACCACCATTGGTTACATTAAGAGATAGAGAAAAAAAAATTATCAAGGTATAAACAAATAGGGAAATTTTAGGCATATTTTTTTTTCTCCTTTGCGTGTAATGAATAAATAAATGTTTGATCCCTTTATAATTATAAGTAAATCTTTATGTTTTATTAACTTCAATTAAATTTACTTTAGCACTTAGGAGTTGCAAGAAGTCATTTATAAAATTAGAATTAAAGGTCTCTGATGATCATGAAAGTTCATTATTTTTTTTAATTATTTATACTCAAATGTACTTTTTTATATTAAACTTCAATATATATTTTATTTATCTTTTAACCTTTCGTAATTGAAAGGGGGAAAATAATCCAAAAAAAAAAAATTAGTGATGAATGATGAAAAATAAAATAGTTGTAAAAATAACACATAAAAAAAGTGACAAGTAATAATTACACACCTCATGTCCTTTGACATTTTTCTTACAAATATGTTTTTGGTCCAACATTTAGAGAGACTTTTAAAAATAATTCTTACATTTCACACTAGTTTTTAAAATTCCTACATTTTGTTGTCCTTATTGAAATCGGTCCTATACCGTTAGTTTAAGCAAACAGAATGTGTATGTGGCAATTTTTACCTTCTTTTTTAACAATAAAACTGCAATGGGTCTTGTATAAAAAAAAATGCAAAGGGTCAATGAATTGGTATCGTCTTCCTTCCTGTGTTGTTGAAGAACTCCGCTCGCCGGTTCGTCGGTCGCAAAAGTAAAAGTCAATAATCAATCGTTAGTTGGTCAAATAGTGATTGACATTTGATTTAGCAGGGAGAACTACGGTTCGATCCCTCACTTTGCAATCGGGGGAGTTGGAACAACTTGATGCCAAAATTGACTTCCAGACCAGATTATGCTGTCTAGTGAGCCGAATACATGTGATGAAAAATAAAAGTCAATAACTAGAATGATATATAGTGTGTCAAAAAAAAAACTAGAATGATATATGATAATTAGTATTTTACTGAGAAAACATGGATGCCACAATAATATTAAGGTTCTGTTTCAGTCTTATGTGATAACTCACTTTATGTGTTGTTAGGTTTTTGATACATGGATTCTAATCTGCTAATACGGTGATAATTAAATGTTTTGATTCAAGCACAATTAGTCTTATGTAATTTGAACTTCGTATCATTTTGATGTAAAGAGTTTAGCTTAAGTGATATCTAGTGTCAAGAGAGACCAGTAGAGCCACAGATGAAAAGGACTCGAAGCTTGAATATTATAACTAGTGTCAAAACACTTGATTTTGTACAATTGAGAATTGCGGTCCGGTTAGTTAGAGAGCAAGTCAAAGCTCCGCGCTGGCAAGACAATGAAAATATTCTATCATTGAATGACCTGACAGCTGACGACTTCCATGTGCGGACGTTGTACTATATATATCCTAATAGTGACCAAAAAGGGAGAATATGCCTTATTCCTTGGTCTGTCATATTCCAAATACGGGTTGGCCTGTGATTCTGACTATCGGAGGCTCGACATTCCAAACCTTAGGTGGTTGAAAGATTTACCATCTGGTTGTTGTGCTTCTTAGGTTTACGTCTCTATACTATGATTCTTGTTGTATGTACCGGCTTACTATGAGCTAAAACTCTTGTTAGTGAAATTTTGTGAAGTTCAATGAAAGTCTAATATTATTCATGTGATATGATTGTATGGTTTTATGCTTCTTTAGTTCTTATGATTTCTTGATATATGTTTAAATCTAGGAATAATAAATTTAGAAGGAAATGAAGGATGTCGACTTTCTCAAAAAAGACTAGGATTCTATCATCATGGATAAGTCAAATACATCCATGAATCCTTTAAGTTTCATGTTCGTAACAATCGGATATTTTTAGTTGTTTTAGATAACCGTTAGACCCTTTTTAAGTTTTTTAGGTAACAAATATAAGTTCAAGTAAAACTTAACGAATTTTGCCTCATGAATAAAGAAAAGAAAACATAGAGAGGCAAAAACTACACAATAAAGAATTAAGAACATTCAAGGAAATCTATTTCATGAATTCGGATCCCCTCGGCATCGTCCAACAATTAGTAACAACGTAAGTGTTGCCAATAAAAGGAAATGGAGTGGACATTACAAGACAGAAAGTTGGATATTGTCTTATATGGGAAAAGATGAGAAAACCTGTACAAGCCTTTATAAGAAAGGGTTGATCATGTATGGAAGATATCTTGATAAATCTATGTAAATGAGTTGGTAAAGATGACACATCTAATTAATGGATTTTAATATACATGAACATAACCTTTCATACGATGAAAGCTTAATAGGAAAAAGACATTCTTATTTGTAGTAGTAGTAGTTGTAAGACTATCATCCTGTGAAACTGATTGGTTTATTTAGTGATTATTACAAACAAACAACCATTATCATTAATTATTAATTACCACATTGCACAGTAAGGAACTTCTAAGGGCTATTGATGTGCAACTGAGTGCAGCAGTTAGGCAGGACTTAACCACAGAAAATTTGATGGTGGGACTTGTTAGTCCAAATTTCTATATTAAACAAAACAAAAAGACCTCACTACGATTATTCAATTCAAATTATAGAGAAGAACAGAACTTATAACTCAGCTCATGATACCAGAAAAATCAAATTTGTAAAACAAAAGAATCAATTCACAGGAAAAATAAGGCAATAATATGTCAAATCATGACTATACCAAACTGACAAAGCTGCATGACTTTGATTTGATTTCCTTGAGCTTATCAATCTGCAAACTGAGTTGCCTAATGGCCTCCATCTGTTCCTGTCTCATGCCTTCGGTTTTAACAACTCCATCAGTTCGTCAACTTGGTGATCCAAATCAGCTACAATCCTATTTTTTGACCCAATGCGTTCATGAAACTCTTTTGCCATTTGTTCCATCTTTCTCTTTGCATCTTCAAGGTTGACCTTGCATTCTTCATTCAACTTCTGATATGCATCTTCCTGTTCTTTCAATGTTCTCTGAAGATCCATTATTTCAGTCTTCTTCTCTGATTCCTCCTTTCTTTCCTTTGCCTCAAGCTTCTCAACCTTCTCCCCCAGAGTTAATACCTCTTCCTTTTGCAACCTGAAGCTCGTGTGAGATGTTTGCGATGGAGTTCTCATAGTTATTGCAGTCTTCAACTTGGTGTTCCAAATCAGTTACAATCTGATCTTTTGACCCAATGTTTTCACGAAACTCTTCTGCCATTTCATCAGTCTTCAACTTGGGCTGTGAAGGCAGTTATTTATCCTGAAGCCTCTTCCTCTGCCTTATAAATTTGCTCTTCATCTTTGCTCATTAGGGTACTCATCTCCAGTTCCAGATTCCTTAGCTCCCTGGTTAAATTTTCTTTCTTGTTCCTGGGTTTTTCTACCAACCTCCTCGTTCAGACTTTTGAATTTGAATCAAACACTCGGAATTTTTTATTAAAAACATCCTAGACTTATCTGATTGGATAATTTTTTTTATTGAAAAAGATAAATTCAATCTCAAAATTTATAAACCATTAACATTTGAATAATGTTGAATCCTTCAATAATATCTAAATTCATAAATAATCATGTAAAATTTTAAGGAAATCTAAAATAGTTTTAGATGTTATTGTGCTTATTAAGGTTAACCGTGTTAATAATTTTTTTTTATTATTATAGTGAAAGAGGGTGTGATGGTTGTTTGGTATAGTGGTAATTAATGTCGATGGAGATTTGTACCCCAAAAAAAATAAGGGTCTTATTTTAAATAAATAATATACATCTTTAAATAGTGGTTACAAAATTAATAGTGAAAAGTAGAAGGAAATGGGGCAAAATTAATATCGGATAATCATAGCACCTACTTTGTTAAAAGAGTCACACATTATTCATAATTATTATATTATGTCTACCCAACACTATTAGACTCGGTGTGCAGATATAAATACTAGTTGGTCCGATCAGAAACCTAATAGCAGGTGGTGATAGTAGATCAACACTTAACACTATTAGACTTGATGTGTGAATATAAATAGTAGTTGGTCCGATCAGAAACCTAATATCGGGTGGTCAAAGTTATGTTGGCAAAGTTGTGTTCATATAACATAACTCAAAATTATTTGAAGGTAAATAAGCAATATCACAGAATTCCATGGACAAAGAAATTACATTTTGTTCACAACTAATTAATTAAATAACATAAAGCACATATGAACCAAGAAAAACAACAAATTACAAACACTTCCAAACAACTCTATCAACTGTTCAACAACAATTAAACAACCTATTCAAAAACATCCATAACAACATCATTAACAACATTTTCAACATGCAAAACATCTTCCTCTTTTTTCCCCCCACCACCACCAGGAGCAGCCCATGTTGAAGAAAGTATAACAGCATCATGTTGAGCATCAACAACATGTCTCATAGTGTCTACACTCACACCAAATGAAGCTGCAAGTTCAGGTCCTAAAAGAGTCTTAAGAAGTGATGCAGCACCTGCTAGAAACTGTGGATTACTCTTTTCTGATGAGGTTGTGAATCCAATGAACTCTAATGGTCCATTTCTTGATGCTATTTGACAGAAAGGAAAGTATCTTGGTATGTAGAATATGTCTCCTACTTTGATTTCTGTTTCCATTGCATTTCTTCCGTTTGGAAATAGTATCTGAATTTTTCCATAGCCTCTCAATACTATGGTATACTCTGTTGCCTTTTGATTCACATGTGGTGCCATCATAGATCCCTACCATAAAAAAATGCATAAAAATAAACACCAACAGTAAGAACTAGCTTTTAAAAGTGATTGCGCGACTGCAATCTGAATCTGAGTCGCAACATCGAAGCTTTTTTAATGGTCTAAAGCCTAAACTTCAAGGTTTTCCATAGCCACTAGCCACATTTGGCCACTAGCCACATTTATCCGTGATTATCGAAAGTCACAAATAGAGAACATAGATTTGGATTTACTGCAGTCACAAATACCGTGCAGTCAACACATCAATGACTCGTTGGATAGATATCGGACTGTGCATAAAGCACGGCCGGATTTGAAATCCCGACATTCAATGGCCACCAATATATTGGTGGCTATTGGTGGCCATATATTGGTGGCCATTGAATGTCGGGATATCCAATATGCTATAGCGGCACTGGTATCAAGAATTGCGACAACAATTGAATGTTGGCAAAAATGGAAACTAATTTGAATTAATTAATTTTAACAAGTGAAATAGACAAGGGCTTATTTGGTTGCATACCGCGGTGAGATTGACATGAAAAACGCCAATGTCGGGTATTTTAAGCGGAGAATAATCGCCACCATCCAATGCAGTGCTCCAACCATAAGCATTTCTGAAATCGGGTTTTCTGTCATAGAGGTTATAAGAGTCAGGGGAATCTGCTCTGTCTTTATTATCTACGATCTTGTTCACTTTTCCTAATACACTTTCCATGAGCTTCCTCCATGACCAACTTGTTTGCTTTTCCTCTTCATCTTCTTCTTGACTTTGTACCAATGTCTTAAGTTTTTGTACTTTTTCCTGCTTCTTCAGTTGAAGGAATTTGGTCCATAGGCTAGGAGAATGAGAATCATCTATGAACACAATTGGACCATCTTGTTTCTTCTTGAAGATTCTCTGTATCTTTGCTCTCGATTCCTATGATTAACAACAATAATTATAAGAAATTTGTTAATTGTTTCTGCAGTGTCTATATATGCGATACAATGAAGTTTATAATAGTTCTAAGTTACAGTCTGCAGCGGAATTTGAAGACGCATTATAAAGGTTTAAAAGTATCTACAAGATATCGCAACCATGATCGTGGCTGAATCAGCCATATTTACCTACATTTTCTACAATATCAAAATTTGCAGCGTAAATTGTATTTTGTAATATTACTAGTCCATGAGGTGTGTTCCCTCAGCGGTAAAAATTTGACATTGTAATTTCACGGGACATAGTTCAAATCCATGCTCAGAGAACGTTATAAAATGATCATTAGTGCAACTTTAATTAATAATAATTGTAATATTACTATGTTAGGCATTAGCTTACATTAAAGGCGGTTTCAAGAATAGCCGGTTCGAATCCAGCAAGGATTGATTGTTGATTATCTCCTCCAATATAGAAAGGCTGCATAAAATTGAAGAATGACATTAAAACTTGGTTACAAAAGTAACATAAAATGGATAAAGTGAGTTCAAGATGTATGCATGTACCTGAAAAGTGTCACCTAAGCTTGTAGAGGGGTCAATGCTGGAAATAACATGAAGTCTCTGACCTTCATCTATATTCACTAAATAGAATACAGAACCTGCTGGAATTACATACAAGTCCCCTGTCTTTATTCTCCTTTCCTCTAGCTCATCTCCATATATGAATCCCAACTTTGCTACCCCTGCATCCAAGTTCAAAATTTCACACTCAATTTCTCTAATGACTTCAAATTTCATGGATAAATCATAGCACCTACTTTGTTAAAAGAGTCACACATTATTATTATTATTATTATGTCTAATAAAAATCTTATACAATCTAAATATCTACCTCTTATGTCATCATGTCATACCGTATTGGTTCTTCTTAGAATTGAAAGTTGAGTCTAACTCAACCCTACAAAATCGGCTAAGGTAAATATTGTCATCACTTATGAACATATATGATGGTCACACCCCTGCACACCAAGTATATTAGACTTGGTGTGCAGATATAAATACTAGTTGGTCCGATCAGAAGCCTAATAGCAGGTGGTCTAGCTGATAGACTATCAACACTAACACTATTAGACTTGGTGTGCGGATATAAATAGTAGTTGGTCCGATCAGAAACCTTAATATCAGGTGGTCTAGCGGATAGCAGATCAAATTAAAAATTTGCCCCAACTCACCTACAAAACAGACTTATAAGGTACAAAACAGACTTATTATAGGTGATGATTGCCCTAACTTATAAATATTTAAGTGAGACATCACAACCGATGTGGAACTAGTTCGGTTAGAATAATCTAAAGATACATTATTGGATGATGATACTTTATCTAATAGATTAGATCAAATTTGAAATTTAAATTCTTCTCAAACTACTCTACATTTGAGGGCTTTTTTTTTTTAAAGGAATTTGAGGGCTTGTTGTATCTTTGGTATTTTACATGCAATTTTTTTGTTATTCACATTCAAAGAAAGGACAAACATGAGTGCTACCCCTTATATCTCATTGCTTTAAAATAGGGATGTTTTCTTTCATTCCTTAAATAAGTAGACATTTTAAAATCGGTCAATTTAGTCCTCAAATTACAAAATAATTAGGTCCCTTCAATTAAAGAAAATCAAAGAATATAGTCCTCTATAAAAGTACATCTTTAGTAAAATATCAATAAAAAACACTTAAAAACTTAATAATTGACTTTAGTAGTCTCTTGATGCATCAATAAGAGCTAAATTGTAATTTCGTAAATTTGAGAGACTAAATTGACCGATTGACTGCTACAAAATCAAGGACTAAAATATCAAATTGGAAAAGTATAGGAAGAAAAGATAGTAATATAATACCTCTACGGACAAATATGATCAAATTGGAGTCAAGATATTGAGGAATAAACAATGATCTTGGTTCCATATTAATCAAACCAATATGCAACCTTCTATCCAAAAACTTATCATCATTATTTTCAAACAACTTCATTTCTCCTGCATCAGTCTTCACAACACTCTTAAAATTTTCCAACAAAAACAACTTGCTTGATGATGATGATGACCCTTCTGATTTTTCTTCATCTTCACACATTGTTATGGTTACTCCAACAAGGAGTAACAAGAACAAAAGGGTAGTTATTTTTGTCATCATAATTGTGTTTGATGAAAGTATGTTACAATTTGGAATTTGAGCGGTGATGATGATGAAGGTTGTTTATGAAGGGAATGTGAAGAGAATAGAGAGTGACACGTGTCATGCATGTAGAACTTCGAGAGTTTTGCTGGCAATGTAATTTGTAGACAAGTTGGTTAGTGAGAAATGAAAAAACATGTCTCAATGACACACACACTCACACACGTTGTCCTATTTATCCATGCAAACAATGTAATGTAGTTGTTGGAAGGATAATGAAATTGAAATTTGAGTGTGGATAAATTTAAATTATTTATTAATTGAATGAATGCAGTGTCTCGAAATTGATTGTATGGGTAGTCGATATTCAATAAAAAAATTATGAAAAAGGATTTTTTTTTTTAATAAATTAAAAGCATCTGGATATCCGAGTAGAAATAGACATTCAAAATATGTTACTTCCAATCCTCTATCTATATTTCATATTATTAAATAAAAAAGAGAACATAAATAATTACAATAGGAGAATTAGACCTTACCCAAAAAAAGAAATCCTAAAAAAGGTTTTTTTTAATCAAATAACACTTTCATATTTGAAAAAATGATTGTTGTCGAAGTTAAACAACTTAATTTATAAATATCGACTTATCACCAATTAAATAGTGACATCTTTTGAAAATATCCATCTAAACATATGTTTAAGTCTCTTAATTGTTATTTTTGTTTCAAAAAAAAAGTCTCTTAACTTTTTGGTCACATATTCGACTCATGGTTAATGTGAAAACTAATAAGCAAACTCAATTGCTTGCAGAACAAGTCAACTGAGTTTCCACATTGTAACTACTTAGTTCCATTTATAACAGAATTAGTTAGTGATCTTTAATAAGTTAGTTAGTTTTAATTTAACCTTATATTGATGCTAAACATTGTATAAGTATCATGGACTATGCATTGTATTGCTAGTTAATGTGAAATAAAATTTCTGCTTTTCTCTTAGGCTCACTTTGAGCTCTCTTTTCTCTACACTTAATTTTTCATACAAAGCTCTCAAAACTCGTTAATGGAGTTTCAGCGTTACTTTTCACATGGTATCAGGCCTCTGTGTGTGTGGTAGTAATAGTAGTAAAGTTGAAAACATCCTTGTGTGAAACAAGGTTGAAAAATGTTAGAATATATATAATAAATCCTAAGATATACTCTAAAAATATCCTTATTTGATCAAACAATGTTAATGATATTTTATTGAACCCTATTTGTCTTTCTGTGCTTCTGTTTTATATTTCTATTATTATCAAAGAAATCTTTATTCTTTCCATTTAGTGATAAGGCTCAATGAATTGTTTTTTACATTAATTGGTGTCTTTTGTACTATACCATAAACTTAATTTTGGTGCTTGCAAGAGCAACATCAATGAAGTTCTTTAAAAGTATTTTAAGTAGATTTTAAGAATTCTAAGTCTCACTCTTGGAGTGTTCTGTGGGGTTGAGAATTACTTTTTATAAAAGTAGTATGGTATTAACATTATTCTTAAATGTCCTTTTGATTATCTTATTTTGGTAAAATTGCAATTTTAGTTCTTTGATTTCTACCTGCACAATTTTGACCCTAGTTAAGAAATTTTGATCAATATGTGATTTTGACTCTTCAAGTTGATCATGTGACAATAAATTAATTTCACTCTCTTAGCCCCTTGTATAATTTCAATCGATCTCTTTGTTTGGTCACGACCCAATTTAACACTCTATTTTTACGAAATCGAAGGTGTCACCCTATGATGATCACAAAAAAAGAATGAAGATGATATTCCTTTGCCTGATTTATTTAAAAGGTCGGACAAATCAACTGATAATTGTTTTTCCTTGCTAAAGAATCACCTTACATTGGTAGAAAACTCATATGAGGAATGCAAAATGATGGGAGAAGGCGAAGAGAATAGATTGCAGTCCATAAAGAGAGATGTTGATGAGGAGTGTTGCAAAGAGATTGAAAATAAGAAAAAAAGGTTCTTCTATTAGAAGAATTAATGAAGCTCACGACAAAATGCTGGGAAAAATTGAGGAATGAATGAAGGATTTTGTAGTGAAGAAAGAACAACTCTATTTGATGGTGGACTTGATTCAAGAGCGCAAGCAATAGTTTAAGACAAAAGAGATAGAACTTATTCAAGTCAAGGTTAACATATTTCAAAAGAAATAGAACTTTGTCAAGTCATTGATAAGGACCATGGAAGGAAGGAAGAGGAACTCAAGGCTCTTTCCCAAAAAATTGTTGAATTTACTTTGGAACTTAAGACCAAGAACTTGATGCAATGAACAAATTAATTGGCCAGGTGAAGGACTTTGAGTAAAAAAAACAAGAATTTGAATGTCAAATGAAGGAGTTGACATCAAAATAGAAGAATTTCGAAAGCCGAATGGAGGAGATTGAGTCAAAGGAGAAACACTTTTAAGGACGATTAAAGGAATTTGAATCATGGGAGAAGAATCTTGAAGGACAAATGGAGGAGTTTGAATCAAAGGAGAAACTCGAAGTTCGGAAGAAGGAGCTTGAATCAAAAGAGAAGCAAGTTGAAGGGAGGGAAATGGAAATTGAGTCAAAAGAGAGTCACTTTGTTGGTTGAGTAGAAGAATTTGAATAAAAAAAGAAGTTTGAAGACTGATTAAACGAGCTGGTGAAGGAACATGTATCAAAAGTGAGAGAATTTGAAAGTCAAGTGAAGGAGCATGAATCAAAAGCGAGAGAATTTGATAGGAAAGTGAATGTGCTTGAATGTGAAAAGTTGCATTTTGAAATCCAAGTGGAGGAGCTTAAGTCAAAAGAGAGGCAATGGAGGAGCTTGAGTCTAAAGAGAATGAGGTTGACAGAAATAAAAGATCCTAAGTCAAAGCTTAATAAGTTTGATGGACAAGTGAAGGAGTCGAAGTCAAAGCTTAAAGCTTATTGAAAGAATTTTATTACAACTGGTCATCTTAATGATGATGCATTTTAGTGTTTCTATCTTTCTCATTGGTATGCGTCTAAGTTCCGTGCGCTCTAATGGTCACTTCTTTATTTTTCTATTTTAATCTAACTAAGTTTATGGGTTTAATTCTTATTGTTGGGTTAATTTTTTTTTCTTTTTTTTGCAGAAGGGTTAGATGCATTTTATTTACGGGGATTTGAGTTTCATTAATATAGGCTTTTATTTTTTCATAAAATCGATTATTGATTTTTTTTTCCCTTCTTTTCGTTGAGAATTGCAGAGTTGAAGACGAAGATCAGGGATACCAATCGCAGAGGAGGAGAAGAAGAAGATGATAGTGAAAGTAGATTTTTTTTATCAAATGGTACTTTGTAATAAGAGTTTTCACATTAGGGATTTCTAATTATTGTTTTCTGAAGTTATTTTTTTCATTGATAAACTTTGTAAATTTTGAAGAAATGAATCAGGATGGTTGGTTTAATGTTAGGATACATAATGATGGATTTTTTGTGATCTAGGAAAATATTATCGAGTATAAGGGAGGGATTGATTGCAAATTGCCGTGTGACCCTGATCGATGGTCATATCACGAGATTTTTCTCATTCTCGATAAAAAGGGCTAACCAAGAGTTCAATCAATGTATTATAAGGCTGGTAGGAAATTTAAAGGATTGATGAATGATGACGGTGCAATGGAAATTGTCATTGAATCTGTTGATAATGGAATAGTAGATTTGTATGTTGTTGATCTACATGTTAAAGTTACAATTAATGATGAAAGTACAATCATTGATGGTAATCACTTCCTTGTGAAGGTTGCATATTCGAGCAATCATTACTTCATGTTTTACTTCTTAGCCACATTCACAAGGATGTTGTTGCAACTGAGTTCTTGTTGGAACACAATCACGACAAATCTGCCAAAAGATATGTTTAGCTTTTGGAGGTGTGCGTATCTGACATAAAGAATTTCAATTTCCTATTGTTCCTCTCCGCATCTCTTCTTCCTTCTCATTCATCCACAATATATATCTGGACTATATTCTCCATCCTACTCTTCTTGCCACACTAATCTATCCTCTCTTACCTCTCTAAGCAATGGTGTAACAGTCCCCGAACCCCATCTCGGTGATCCTGAAGCCGCCACCTCACGATCTTCTCCAGCCCCTCTCTAGTGGAGCTACTAGCACAATTGGTAGTGAGAATGAATTGAACATGTATTTGAACCCCATGATACGTGGTTCAATTCTCACGGAAGGCAAAAACTCTACTAGAGAGGGGGGGTGGAGAAGATCGTAAGGTGGCAGCTCGCCAAGATAGGACCCGAAGGCTGTTATAAATGGTACCACAAGAATTTCAGTTGTTTCATCATGAGTAAATAAGTTAAATATTCTATGTGTATCCCTTAGCTTTATCCCCTCAAGCATCAAATCACTCACACAAAGATTATACACATCTTGGGGTTGCAGTGCACTCACACCCAACCACATCCCTTTCCTCTAAACCAAGGATTATCCACCACTTTAATATGTCACCAATATTCCACCTACAACCAAGTCTAAGTAGATGACATGATTTTCATAGGCTTCTCCACACATAACTAGGATTAGAACTAAGATTTGCTTCAAAAAAAGACGAGTGTGGAAAATACCTTGCTTCGAAAATCTTTAGGCTAAATTGCACTTTTGGCCCTTTAAGTTTTAGAAAGTTGCGATTTTGGTCCCTTATGTTTCAAAATAGCGCTTTTGACCCCCTAAGTTTCAGGAAGTTGCGATTTTGGCCCCCTATGTTTCAAAGTAGCACTTTTGGCCCCCTAAGTTTTAGAAAGTTGCAATTTTGGCCCCCTATGTTTCAAAATAGCACTTTTGGCCCCTTATGTTTACCCCCTTTTGCAAAAGACAAAATAAACTGCAGAGACAAAATACCATAATTACAATGATATAACAAGTCAAACTTATTACATATAAGAAATTACATTCAAAATGGAAGTTCAAGACACTTTTCTAAATCAAAATGACATAACAAATCAAGTCATTACATATAAGAAGTCATTACATAATCAAAATGACTTAAAAAAAATCACGAAGGGTTTTCAATATCCATTGTTTCCTATTTTTGGATTTGGGATTAAGTTTTTTTTTTTACGTATAGCGAGAGAAAAAAATGTTGACGTGGCAGCTGAGTCACTTAAGTGACTTGCCACATTAACTTTGACTCGATCAAAATTGACCTTTTGCAAAAGAGGTAAAGATGGGGGGCCAAAAGTGCTATTTTGAAACATAGGTGGCCAAAATTGCAACTTTCTGAAACTTAGGGGGCCAAAAGTGCTACTTTCAAACACAGGGGGCCAAAATCGCAACTTCCTGAAACTTAGGGGGCCAAAAGTGCTATTTTGAAACATAGGGGACCAAAATCGCAACTTTCTAAAACTTAAGGGGCCAAAAGTGCAATTTAGCCAAATCTTTACTACTAACATCTCTGGTTGTGTCATAAGTTTTCACTCTTACTTTGCCACCATAGCCATATTAAAAACTGTTAAATCACGAAAGTCTAATCATCCTTCGACTTTAGCACATGTTATTCTTTCCCACGAAAAGAATATGTTAAGAGTTTATTAATAACAAAATTCTTTTATGCATCTTTACTATTTTTTTCTGCACATCGAGCTGATGAAAATCTAACCCAACACTTATGACATTCTCTTTTTAAATGATATGGACTCATGTGACATTAAATCAAAATTTAAATTTTGTTAAATTTTTTCTTGCAAAAGTTATAGGAATCTTTTTTGCACATAAAAATTTATAAAAAATTCATCTTATATTTAAAAAACTAAATTTTTATGGAAGAGATTCTTATAATATTATAAATATGAATACTTATTTAAATATATAAAAATACACACAAATTTGATTAAAAGTTGTGACGGAAAATATTTGTGGCCGTGTAAAGAGATGGAGGAGGGAGAGAGAGAGTGTGTAGGAGAAGCTTGGTTGTGTTCTTTTTCTTCTTGTGTGTTTGTGTGTGTGGTAGTAATAGTAAAGTTAATAGCAGTGAGTCTTTGACGCAATCTGTGTTCTTTCCGTGGGGTGAAGTGAATGAGTAAGAAAAAAGCCACAAGCAATTTAAACCCCAAAAAAAAGACACACACAAACACCGTTTTCAACGGTCATTTTTTTAACGCTAAAGAGTGTGGTCAAAGCAAGGAACACCCCAAACATGGCCGAAACATCCTCATCAGACAATAACAATAACAACAATATTCCAATCGAAATTGTTACCGACGAAGAAATGGCTTTGATAGAAGCAGCTTATGCTTCAATTTCTTCTACTATTTTGTCTCGTTCTCTTTCTTCTTGTTGTTCTTCATCAACACCTTCTTCTTCTCCTCGTCTTCTTCATCAAAACAATGTTCTCTCCATTAATTCAATTACCCTTTTATCAAAACGAAAACTTTCATCATCATGTGATGCTTCTGGTGCTGCTGCTGGTGATATTGAAGATACTCTTAAATTTGTTAATTCACAAAAGAAACCCAATCTTTCTGATTCTTTTCTCCGTCGTTTTAGGAAGAAACGTGCTTTGTCCGTCACTGATCTTACTTCTACGGTACCATTCTTTTTTTCATTTCTTTATTTGTTATATGATTGATAGATCTAATGAGTTATTTGATTGAAAAATATGAAATTGAGATGAATGGAATATATAAAGTCACATTTTTTATTTGCTGGGTTGATTAAATTTGGATGAAATTACATTTTTTTTTTGTGTATTCATTACCACTCTTTCTTTCTTTTCTTCCAATTTGGGATTTTGGAATGGAACCAATTCATTGTTTATTTTCCTTACCATGTCATTCATTTTGCAAATAATTGGGTGGATATTTATTTATTTGTAAATTATCCAAATCTTTATTGCATTTGATTGAAGCATGTTCTTGAGCTAGTAGTCTATGAACATTCAATCTTTTTTTTATATATTTGCTCATGGATTTTGATTTTTGATATTTGTGTTGTTTTGATTAAACCCAGATAAGTAGAATAGATTAAGATACAAAGCTCTATTAGTACTATTTTTTCTATTTGGTTTAGGAAAAAACTTCTCTTTCCTCCATTTCCATTTCGCGAAATAGAGGAAAGAGAAGGAGCAAAGTCACTATTTACTACTAGTCAATTTTAGCTCCCCTTTTAAGAATGGGGGAATTTGGTGAAACTGATCATCTCCTGCCGTCTCTTTCATATTCCTCATATTGTGCTGATCTTAGCCATTTATTTGCCAATTAATATCATTGACCGTATGTGGTAGATTGAGATGAGTGGCTGTGATTGCTCATAACCATTCCATTCTGCCATTGGAGAGGATCTTGTGAAGAGAAGATTTGTAGTATAAAACCTTAGGGCAATACATGATGTTTAAGTGATTGTGGAGTATTTTTTTATTTTATCTTTTTGATAGATAAGTGAAGTCTTACTTGGTGTTAACTTGTGACATTCATGTAAAATAATTGGATTGTTATTTTGCTTCCATTTTGTGGAAATAAGAGATCACAGCCATCTTAACTCTACTGATCAAATGTTATGATAGGAATGGTGCCCTAAACAAATGGAATTTACACTCACTCTTGGAGGGCGAAAGGTCAATCAATTTATGAAAGCTGGCATTGCTCGACATGCAAAACTTGAAGCAGAGGTACTACTCAATTCCCGATCGCTTGAATTTCTTACTTTAAGTGTCTAACATGGCAACATGCCTAGCTGCAATAAATAGTCTGATGAAGAGAAAGTTCTTAACTACATAAGTTTCTCGTTATTGCTTAGATAGTTTCAGTTCGTTTTTTTTTTTTATCGCCTGATATGAGATTGTAAACTTTAATGATTATTTGAAAGTTTGTGTGTCCTATTTAGTCATGTTTTGTATCGTTTTAATCTGTTGGACATATGAGTGATAGTAGTGCTGATATGCAGGTTATAAAACGGGTGGAAGTAAAGATCCAATCACAAGAAGATCGCTGGGCCCTGAAGTTTCTTAATTTTATAAGTGGTGTGAATCAATTATTGTTTGAAGGATTAACTCGGGAACTGCCGATGTAAGTTAATGATGTCTGATTAGTCAATCCTTAACTTCTCATAAGTTAAATACGTTTTGATAACATTACACTAGAAATCAGGTTGTGAAATGTGTAGTTCTAATGTTGCATGAAAATAGAAAAATCTAGTTCAAGTTCTTATTGAAAAAATTTAGGTTTTTATTGATTTGTCGTAAAAGTCTAATATCGTGTATCGATTAAGTTTTTGATGTTACTGATAACATAAACATACTAGATTTTAGTGAATCGTAGAATTGACTTAAAACATACATGTCTTTGCCGGTGGGCTTTGGGGCAGTTTTAGATCATGATGAACTATTCTTCTGATACCAGAATAGGCTTTGCAGACGATATATGGATGGTGGGAGTGATTGACGAGGTTCGGATGCCATTAACCGAAAATGATCATAATCCAATACTAATTGACACAAAGACTCGTGCTCGAGATACACTTCCCGCTGAACCACAACGAAGAAACGGACGGTATGCTTATTCTTTTTCCATCTATTTAATTCTGTTGATGTGGAATTGCATGGCAATGCGTTTGATTGAATCCTTACGGTGCTCTTCCTTTTGGCAGGCTTCAATTGATGTGTTACAAGTACATGTGGGACAATTTAGTTTCTGATAACTTCCCTTCTAAAAACTTTTTTACTTATTTTGGCTTAAACCCTAAAAGTATTCTATGTGAAGATCTCAAAGTGTTAAGTGCTGACTCTGGATTTTGTGCTTCGGTAAGTAGACGAAACTGTGTTTCTTCCTTCCTCTTTGTTGTTGTCATTGAATTCTTTTATGTTTCCAGAATTATGATAATTTAGTTGGTTGAGTGATGTTGCATTACACAAAAATGGCGAAAATTCATTGATAAATTAAGTATTAAACAAACTATTGAATTATCCTATTGAAGAAAAGTAGAATGCTACTTGATTTTGATGGCTTTGGTTTAATATGGTGTTTCTGCTTAAATGCATTCACGAAGGATTTAATTTTATCTATGATCAGGGTAGAAATTTTAGGCTATCAAAATATTCTTCTGAAAATTTTTCAGTCGATTAATTATTTACTTAAGCATAGCTTCTAAATATTTTTCTTTTTCGTTATTTGCAAATGCAGACCCTTGATGATGTGGTGAGATATTACAGAAATACTTCTATGATGTTGTCGCCTGCTAATGATCAGCTTTTGTTGAGGTGAGCTCAGAATTTTCAGTGCAAAATTGAAAATTTTATGTTTAAATATGTTTTTTTGCTGCAAATATACCATGTTTTGCTTTTAGTCGCTGTAAAAAAATTGTTATTAGTCCTCGCAAATATATCATTTTTAACGAGTAGCAGTTTGATTGCACTACATAGTCTTCTTTACAAACACTGTTTTTGCATGAACTTAAATGTTTGAATTTGTAAGGAAAACATTGTTTTGTTTGCTTCATGACAGATACGAGTATCAGAAAGATCATTCACTGCTTTGCGAAGATAAATTTACATATGATTCTGAGTGGCTAAAGAATCAAATTCATTCTTGTCTTGAGTTTTGGCATGGAGAGCGAGAAGCCGCCTATGTTCACGAGGAGGAGCGTTGGAAATGTCGATTCTGCCAATATGCCACCGTCTGTCCTGCATATACCGATAGTAAGGGAATGAATGCCAATACAAGCAATGATTCAAAAGCCAAAGAAGTCTAGATATCTAATGCCGAATCTCTAAAGATGCTGTTAGCTTCCTCAATAACAGCTTGATATTTCAACCGAGTTGTCAATCTATCGTAATAAAAGCTTTCCCCTGATGACACCTCATTTCTTGTCCTGCTTTTATTCGGATCCGTGCAACAGCATGCAATTTGCTGATTATAACTTATAGGCCTATTAGGTTTACTGTAAGCATTGTCTCATTCATTTATCCAATGAATTGTTGTTGTAGTAGCATATGTCAATTATTTTTGTAACTGCAAATAATACATTGTCATCATGTGTATAAAGTCAGTTTATTTTGGGAGATTGGTGTAAAATTTGTATTGATATTAATATATTATCAAAGGCACCAGCAAAGATGGTTGTGAATTTTGAAGAGTGGCACTTTGAAGGAGAATATAATTAAAATACTTAAAGAGGTAACTGGAGAAAATATATCACTTGAACAAGTGCCACATCATAATTAAAATAATGCCTGCATAAAGACTTGTACATTTTGAAGCATAAAGCACAACGCACAAGAAAGAAAAAACAAGTAGAGAATCTTGAACTTCAATTGAGTTATGTTCACATGAATAACAAAAAAATTTATGTATTTTCCTATCTTTGCACTTTTACTGCCATGACTGTCAACAGCCATCAATCATCATACTCAAAGTTGTTAAGAATGCTTATGCATATAGCAACAAGCCAGTGTATTACCTCTTCTGATCTCAATCACAATCAATTTTTAACTATTTTTATTATAAATATTTTTGGCCAATGGTTGTATTACCTCTCTTCTGATCTCAATTACAATCAATTTTTAACTATTTTTATTATAAATATTTTTGGCTGTTTTTTGTAAATTAGTTCGGTGATAGAATTTCACCCTTAAGATGAATGGGTATTTGGGGATTGAACTCTATTCATGCATATTTTTAGGCAAGATAATATATTATTCCTACCAACCTGAGTTAAGTTCACAGACACAATTTTATTAAATTTATGGAGGTTGTTTTCATTCATATTTTTAGGCAAGATAATTCTCATTCATTTCTTTGGTCAAGTAGTCTAGTGGAACATTTTTTAAGGTGAAGAAATGGATGTGATAGGATTTAAACATTAGTTCTTACATATTAAATGTTAATGTCCCTACCAACTAAGTTATACTCACGGGACAAATAGTTGGAATGAGATGATCAGCGTGTAATACTATCTAAAAAAAGCATTCTAAGATTTTTAACACCAAGTAAAAGCTTATAAATAATTAAATAAAAGAATGTTATAATTTTCTTTATTAACCATTGATTATCAAGCATCGTCATGAATGAGTAATATAGCAACTTGAAAATAACATTGATAGTATTTATTTGTAATATAATTGAAGAAAATAATCATCACATTAAAAAAAAAAACTTCCATTATTATTTGAAACAGGAAAAGATAAAGAAAATAAAAGTTCAAATATTAAAACAATAATTAATCTGAGACGAAAAGTATCGTAAAAGGGACAATCCAATTTTGCTTACAATTGAGATATCCCACATTTTTCTAAATTTCGTTAAATATATTTCACCTATTCAATAGATTGAATATATATTTTGTGTGAATTAGTTTTGTTCAACTTTAAACTGAAATAAATTGATGATTTTCCAAAACAATCCCAACCAATTTAATTTATTTAATTAAATGGTTAGTCTTTCTGCTAGAAAACTAAAAGTGAAAGTGCTGTAGAAGGATTGCTTAAAATTTCTTAAATTATTTCGTATCACCTGTTGGCCAATAATAATAAAGAATTTGAATAGTTGAATTGAAAACTATAATATCTAATGATTTTATTTAATGGTTTGATAATAGACCTCATGGTAAAAACCAGGTCATGATACACCATAAATCATACTTGGCTTTCTAAACAGCTTATATACAATATTCCTCAGAAGAAAATGCTGGCTCCTACAAAAACTTTCGCCATTATCTTCTCGTTACCCGACTAACCTTTATGAGTAAAACATGTGATCTTGTAACTCTTTTAGAAAGATGAGCAGCAAAAATAACTCAAAAAAACTCAACCATGCCAGACACATTAATGGGAGGATTTAAGTCGATCCGATTTGCTTTCCCCTCTGCAAACAACTGTGGTAACATGTTGGCCTCCTTGGCTGAAACCCCTTGACTAGTCCACAAGGTAATATGGGGCCATGCATTTTTCGGAACTATCTTCTCTCCTTCCACTGAGCCAGGAAAAGCTTCAAAAGCAGCCATTTTATCTGAGTAGAGCAGTGCCGTCAACTCCACTGGTGCCTTTTTATGCAGCCACAGACCATAATCAGCAACAGCTTTGATGCCATGACTTCTCTTGTGGGCAAGTGTCAAGTGAGCTCGATTAAGATTATCTAGATGCTTATCTTTAAGGAATTCATCAATCTTCGGATTATTCTTGGCCAACTGAAAACATATTATTGCATTAGACACTGTTCATAAATCCTATGATATACATGAATAAGAAAACCCATTTTGATAAACAAGTAGGGAAAAAAGGATGATCGAGGGAATTGCAGACAAGGAAAATCACATGAACTGCCTATAGACTCCCCTGTGTGGCTGTGCATAGGGGTGGGCAAAAAAACCGAACCGCTGAACTAAACCGAACCGAACCAACAAAAACTGAACCATAACTAACAGTTTTAAAACTAAACTGAAATAGTTTGGTTCAGTTCAGTTCTCTTAAGGATTTGGTTCTTTTTAGTGAAAAGTTAGTTATGGGTTGGTTCAGAACCATAAAACAAAACCATTTTAACAGTTTGGTTCGGTTCAGTTCAAAAGACAAACAGTTCAGTTCGGTTCAGTTACTATAAATTTTGAGAACAGTTTGGTTCAGTTCGGTTCTCCTTCAAAACTGAACCATGGCCACCCCTAGCTGTGCATCATGTATAATTTCATGCCATCTTTCAAACAGAAGTACTGAACAGAGTAAACAAAGCCCTATTGTCAATAAAATAGTAAAAACAATATATATGCTGAAAGGTAAGGCTAATTAATAATCTCTTCCTAAAGATAGAAGTGAGGGATTCGAGCTTATGACCAAGCGCTGAAAAAGGCACATATCTACCATCAGGTCAGCTACTGGTGTTGAATAATAGTTGTCAACCTTTAAATATATACAGTACAAACATAACATTTAATTAATGTCCTTTCTTTTATGTATAATGTTGTTTACTAAAGGAAATTTACATTATGTTATCAATATTAACTTTCAATTAAGGAAAATATAATGTAATATCTTATTCTCTCTACATACATAAATTCAAAAAAAAGTTTTCATTCCATAAAAAAAAAGTTTTCACCATTTGTAATTTTAATATATGAAATTTATGTCATAATAATTTTACTTTGTTAATATTGACCGGGTCAATAATCATATGGTCCAACCATTGACCCAGTGGGCCAGTGCCTTAACCAGGTTTGTCTCTGTCACAAAAAACTAATCAACTATAGCTAGGCAATAATAAGTTTTGCAACAACTATAATGAGTATAGAGAAAAGAATGCAACTACAAGAGCAGAATTTTCCCTTACATTGTTTAGGACACTTTGAATTTCTATTACTGGCAGACTGAGAGCAGCAAAAACAATGGTACCAAACGTCCTCTTTACAGTATCTGGAGGCGTGTAATCTCCCTTAGCAATGTTTCTCAATTGTTCCAACACTTGGTTGACAGCAACCTCGAATGGAACCTGAAGATGTTTTGAGAGCAAAGAAAAGCAGTCAACAAAAGTATTGAGGATTTTAAAAATAATCATTAGCATTACCCGGTAAAAACCTATGTTATCAAATTGTTAAATGAACATAGTTGATAAAAGATGGAAAATATTAACCTGGACTGTATTAAGATAATCAGCATTTCCAAAAAGAATATCCCGTAATTGTTTCTCCCATTTCACCCATTCCTTTGCGTATGTACCCTTGGTAGATTCTAACCTATAACAATAATAGTCAATTTAAGATTGTCAACTTCTTAGTTTTCACTTTATACCAAAAACCCCAAAGACAAAGGAGTAAATTAGACAAGCCAGTTTACATGTGGTTGTCATCCATACAGCAGATATTATATGTCACTCATACAACAATTATGGATATTGTGACCACCACCGGATGGAAATATTTGAGTGGATTGTAGCACAGTGCTTTGGGGGAATTGTGGGTAAAGCTATACTTTAGAGCCTTGGAGATTTGGAGTTTGGATGTTCTCATAATCAACAGAGGAAATCTCAACACTTCACAATTCAAAACAAGACTTGACCAATAATTGAATTATAGAAGCCTTCAGTTCTGACTTACAAACACAAGGATATAACACTCTCTGGAGTTTGAAAAACAGTTGTCAGAACTTGTTTGAAATTTCTGAAGTACTGGTGGGTGATTGCAGATAGGTTCCAGCACATTGACTATCAGTATTATTTGGTGACATTTTGCTGTCTTGGAGTTCTAACTGTATGTTCAAGACTCTCGTTATCAGTAAAGGGAGTATATGGTGTGACAACATATGCCTTATATGTACATATTAGAGATAGAGATGAAAAATTCACAAATCCTATTGCTGCAGTTGTAGTTATTAGTTATAACAGTCAAAAGTTCACTACACTCTGAACAGTATATACAATAGGAAGCAAAAATTATAGCAAAACAATCTTCACCTTACGCAAATGAAATTTCATAAACTGACCTTCCATGTCTTCTAGTGTGAAGCTTATATAGATTGATTCCTTCCTCCAAAATGCACTGCACTGCCTCGGGAAGGGGATTCCTGCACAGTGAAAAAACCGCAACAGAATAAGTAATCTTATCCCAGAAGTTAGCTCAAGAGATGAGGATTGTCCAAACTTTATAAGAATTGTCCCAATTTTATAAGGAAATTTTGGATCTGGGAGCGATAAATTCCATTGGATACTTTTGGTCAATGTAAACAATACATTCTAAATATACATAAAATACGATGTGAATACTACCAAGATGTTATATTAAATATAACACGATATTAGAAAGAAGGAAAAAGAAATAACTGACGCTGGTGATGACATGAAATGATGAAAGTACCTATCGGATTTCAATAATGGGATCTTCACAAGTGACCCAAAACGGTCAATTAATTCACCCTCAAACTCTTTGCGGCTCTGAAAAGCATCGGCAAAGCTAGTTTAGAAAATAATACAATATAAACAAAAATGAAGTAGCAAAAAAACGAAGCATAATACCTTGCCATCATAAAGGTGATAGAACATTAGCAGCACATAGCCAGCATTTGGAGATGCCTTGTCAAGATTTCCCTTCAAAATTTTGAAGTTTGAATGAATTTAGTGAAATGTAATAAATGTGTAAATATTGGGGATCATAATTCACAAAAACAAAGCATATATACTGGATGATTGACTCGTTGAAGCACACGAAACATGAAGACAGCTAAAGCATCAAGGGAAAATGGATTTGAATCAGTTCCTGCACAGCAAAACACAGAGGAATACTCTGAGATGATAATAATGAAGCTATAATTAAGACAAGTTCTCATTGAAATAAGAGGGGTGAGTAGTGTGATTTAAGCATCTCAGAAAGGAGGAGAGAGTAATTTACTCAAATAAATATTCAATTTATGTGAGTGACTAAAGTATATCAAGCAAAAAGTGAAAAAAAATCCAGATTCTTCGAAATTGGTTTTTATGTTGTGAAGATAAAAATTTCTTAGATTGTATAACAACTAGAACTTCGACCCGTGCGGTGCACAAGTCTAATTAGCCTTAGTATGAAAAAATAAGATATAAATCTTTTAACACTAAAATGTATATAGAAAAGTCGAGTGCCATTAAATATTAGTTCGACAATAAATTTGGATAAATGTTCATACAACAGAAATTATGGTATATTACGAAATACTTCTTTATAGACTACATTGGAAGTTTTATTCGTATTTTCACCGTCTTCGTCGATAATCAATATTTTTAATCATTCTCCTTAAATAACTCTTGAAGTTGCAACATACAACTGACCATGTAAAAACACTGTCGACAAAATATATATCCCAACATGCTTTAGAGATTGTCCTTGACTTTTATTAATATAGTCATCGCAAAAGAAAAAATTAAAGGGATGCGGTTTAGAATATAATGGACCACATGAAAAGAGAGGGAAAAAAAAGGTTTAGGGTTAGCATTTCGGAGCAAGTTTAGAATATAAAAAATATAATAATAATAATAATAATAATAATAATAATAATAATAACAATAACAATAATAATAATAATAAGAATAATAATAATAGTAGGAATCTAATAAATATTTAACCTGGTGAGTTAAATGTTGTGGGTTCAATTGTTGGTGAAATATTTTTTAACATTTTATTTGAATTAATAATAATAATAATAAATATTTAACATAATAAATATTTAACATGGTGAGTTAAAGATTGTGTGTTCGATTCTTGATGAGGTATTTTTTTACATTTTATTTGAATTAATTAATGTTAGGGTGAATGAGGGGGAAAATGAGCGGGAAAAAAATTAGGGTTAAGAATAGCAAAACAGAACAAGCTTATAATATAAGAGATAACATCAACCGTAATTTTACGCAAACAATTTCAGGATTGGTAACAAGGATAACCTTCAGATTCAGGCACAACTGGGACAGCAGATGCCCTGGTTCTGTGACACATGTCTTCTATCTGCAAATATAAAAGAGTGATTCTACAGTAGATTCATAAACCAAATACAAAAAACAAGTGATTCCTCTTAAATCAAAGTATAGTTTAAATTTCATAAATACTAGCTGTTAGTTAGGTAGAGCCACATGCTGGATAAAGAATTTTTAGATGGAATATTGTAGAAAAAAGAGGAATGCAGAATGCTGCTGGGGTTGAAAACAGGCCCATGTTAGTTTTCTGTTAATAGTTACTTAGCAGCTTATAAATAGAGAGAATATTTTGTACAGTGGGTGGAGAAATCCTTGTATTGACTAGAGATTTAACTAGTATAGAAAGGAGTGTTTCTTTGGCATATCCCTTGCTTACTGGGTTACCATTGTTCTTTCCTACTGTTTTTTCCTTTGACAATAAAATAAATATTTCCAAATAACTCTTCTCATCTCTCTTTTTCCTGTTCTATCAGTATCTTTGTTAGCATCTTATTATTTCTAAACCAACATTCCTAATATCACCATAAGCCCAAACAGGGACATGATCTGGCTTTGGAATGGTACAATCTCCCTTTCCCCAATTACTTTTTTTTCACTCTACTATACTTGTGTGCGCACTCACACTAAAACTAATCAATTCATACTTGACACTTAAAATGAATTGGCGATTCTTTCTACAGCCAATGCATAACATACTTATTTGCTGATGAGGTCTCACAGCTTGAAACCACAGCTGTCCTCTATGCATAGTACAAAACCCAACTTCTTACAGCTGTGGTTTCAAGCTGTAAGAAATAAATACTAAACCAGATCAAGCAATAAATTACACCCAATGAGGGCTTTTCTTACAGTTTTATTCATCTAAATATAATAACTTCTAAGAAAATTTATTATAGATTATATTATTATTATTATTATTATTATTTTTATAATTATTTATTTTTATAGCATTTAATATATAATCTTATTTACCAGTCAAAAAAAATTATATTCTTATTTTATATTAGAAAGTTTAATTTAAAATGAATAAAGCAAAAAAATATACAATTGAAAACTAAGAGGGGAAAATAAAAAGGAAAACGGATAGGGGTGGGAGAAATAAGTTTCATAGGCCAAAAGAAAATTATAAAGAGCACTGACCTGTCTCCAAACTTCTTCATTTGGGGCATTCTTGTCAGCAAGCATTATAGACTTCGGTTTCTTTTTGCGCTCTTCAGCGACTTTCTGCCAATATTTTCCTGTTGATATTCCACACAACACATTAGTTATTGATAAACATATATATTCATTCAAGAATATCGGTATTATGAAACCCAATTTAAGGTTTCCCTGCTTAAAAAAAACCAACATATAATTCCAGCAATCTATACAACTTTCATAAATAAGAATGGAGAATGGGATGCATAATACTTGTTTTACTCATTTTAGGGAACCTTTTCAATTGAAGATATTCTGTTTTTAACTATGTTGGAAGAAATTTTACCTTTAATTAGATCACCCATGAGACTATGAACGGGTCGATCATCTCCTAGTAGTCCTCCTTGTGCATTTAGCAATTCTTTGCAAAGGGCAGACTTTGCACAGCCTGGTATTCCTGGAAGCAGGAAAAATCCCTTGAATGTGAGTTTTAGATACAAAAAAATGCTAAACAAAATATCAAAAGAGGAAAATCATCACATCAACAACACCAGAATCAACTATGCCTTAATCACACTACGACAATCATTCAGCAAAAGACTATGTATTAAAAGGTAACACCAGCAAGTCATATTTCAATTATCCTTGAAACTATTTCAACTCAACTTACAGCCCTTTGCTTATAATTATGTTCTTGCTTTTAATTAGATTGATGACAAACACGAACCTCTTCCTTTGAAAAACAAAGATAATAACCTAATAAGCTAGAAACTGCAAATTAACTGCAAAACTTTGTTCTCGAAAGGGCACTGGATGGGGGAATCATTAGACTCGTACAGTCAATTACTCTAATCCGACTCAATTAACACCATTAATGACTGGAACTTTTTTTCCATGCATTTCAACGGTTCACGAAATATAACAGTCAACCAATCAACTTGCAGGCATATTTCATAATACGTGGAAACCTATTCTTAACTATCACATTTTAAGTATAATTACACAATTGAAGTCTCTTGGTTATCAAGAAAATTTGAAGATGGTGACCAAGCAAATATAAATGTTCAGACTTGAGAATGTCAACAACAATATTGAAAGAATTACCGGGAAAGAATACAATCATCCCTTCATCTTTTGGAACTGTGTCTCTGACTGGGATATTAGACCCTGATGGTGTTATATCCCGCTCTGATACAAGATCACCTTCTTCATCATGGCCTCCCTCAACAATGGCCAAGAAATCTTCGGACCTAACTAAATTACCAGCAGAACCTATTAGAGCTTGGTTCTGTGGACTACGTTTTCCAAACTGTTCAAGGAAAGGTTCAGCTTCACTAAGATATATTGATGATGAAAGTTGCCTTTTTCCATACTTTCTTGTTATATACAGAGCCCTGAAAGCAGAGTAAAGAACTTAACCAGCTGCATCAACCACAGTAGGAAAAAGATAAAAAGGACAGAGCTAGAGAGAAAGAACAAGGACTCTAAGGAGAAACCAAACTATAGTTGGCGGTCATCCAGAACAATGATTCAAGAACTATACCATTCATCAAGCATTTTGATAAGTTCTCTCTGCTTTCCTGGAGAGGTTCCCCATTTTTTCATTTGTCTGTGACATTGAAATAAAAGCAAGAAAAAGAAAATTAGTTTGGATACAACCTTGGCTGACACCATGTGTCCGTGCGCAAGAAATGCAGCTTACCTCAGGTAATATGCCTTGTAAGCACCTGTACCTTCTTTAAACAGAACTGACAATCCATTTCGAATGAGAAAGGTTCGCAGCTGGGAAAACCAACCAAAATAAGAACAATAATAAGGATAATATACTAATAAGAATAAATGGCCGATATCAAATATTTGACATAGTTACTGAACGAAGAGTCGTTCGTAGTAACAAAAGAGAGAAATAAGATGACATATTAAAACTTAATTTAATGCAATATAAAACTTCACATTTGGTCCTCAAAATTGTAAAGAACGGGCAATTTAGTTCTCTAAAATTTTGAAATGTCAAAATCATCCCTTAAATTGAAAATCATTATTCTATTTAGTCTCTCTGTCATGAAAATCATTATTCAATTTAGTCTTTCCATCATGAAAATCATCACTCTCTGAACTATCATCTGTGTTGGAATCTATATCAAAGGATGATGTCTCTTTAGTTCTTGTTTGCAACCTAACCCCACTGCTAATCCTACTGACAAAGTTCAAGTTGTGGCTAAATTGACTGACTGACGATTTTTAATATAAAGGGTTATTTGCCATTTCGTACATTTAGGAAACCAAATTGTCAGATCAAAATTGTGATTTACTAGAAACAAAAGGCGTGGAAAAGTGATTCAAAATCAGGGCAGGTAGATACGTGTTAAAAAACAAGGAAGATGCTTCAAGAAAGATCATGGACACTTGATAGTTGATATTTATGCAGTTGCAACCATAGTGTAACATCCTACGTTAGTATAAAATAATACATAATATAAAGTGTAATAAATATTTTTTAATGGATTAGTATGAAAACTTTTCTTAAGCGGATGGTAAATCTCATTATCATAAAAAGTTAACTCGTGAAGTTGTCAACCCTAAAAACTTTGCCAATACATAAACTTTCAGGAAACAAAACTCTTTATTAAAAAATAGACATAGAACAATCTCAAGATATGACTCTGATCCGGTGTAGCCCACTGAACAATTTTCTTTATTAGGGACTACGGCGAAATCGTAAAGTATCCTGAAAATTCCAACTCCAAGTGCCAAGTATAATACCTAGATATGTCTTTATGCTACAAATGTTTTATATCAAATTTATTGTCACTTGTAACTCATCAATTTGTTTAAGAACCTTCTTGTGAATACTGGTGGTGAAAACCAAAAAGACCCTTCTTGTGAAACATTTTTCAGGCAGATAATTTGAGCATTAACGCATGGTTTCACCAACAGTTCCTACATAACACACATATTAGCACTGCTTTAGTTTCTCTCTGAGTCGTCCACCAAGGTCATCATATCCTTACGACATAATGTGCACTTAGCAAAAAGCACAACAGCTACATCGCTCTCAATTGATAAATTTGAACCGCAGAAACAAACAAAGACAGAATAATCTCAAAAGGTATTTATATACTGGAAAATACACAGGCAGCATATCACCATACAATTGCTGAAATGCATAACTAAAAAGATTTTAACAATGCAGTATCCTGATAATGCATTATCATGGCCTGAAGATATGTTTATAATTGGCAACAATCCTCACCTTACAAGCCGAATTTGTAGGGTTGAGTTAGTCTCAACCCAAATCTAAGATGGTATCAAAGCCACCTCCAAGATCCGCTGGGCCACTTGCTATCGGTTTTTGTTTTCGGGCCACACAACATTTATATTTACACACCAAGCCCAATAGTGTTGGGCGTGACGAGGCGTGTTAAGAGTCTCGCATTGGATGAGAAATTGCCTGAATACATGTTTATAAGTGATGGAAATCCTCACCTTACAAGCCAGTTTCGTAGGGTTGAGTTAGGCCCAACCGAATTTCTGATATGGGACTCTTAACATAGAGATCAAACGTGGATGTATACCTTATATGTAAGAAACTTCAATTTGACCATTAAATTTGCATCTTCGTCAGCAAAATCATCTTTTTCAGTACTGGTGCTACCACTTTCATTTATACTGTTGTTCTTAGAAATTTCGGCGACTTTCTCTTTGTCTGCCTTGAATAAATTGATATCAACAAAAAATCCTGGAAACACATTAATGTACCAGAAATTGTATAAATCAATAAGAATAATGAGCAGCATTTATATGTTTTGGATACATATATAAACATTCATATTGTATTTTAATTCACAAGATAACAAACCATGAGGATCCACTTCAGTAATAGTTGAGTAAAATATAAAATACTCCATGTCCCCAAAATTCCTCAGAATTTAAGTTTGAACCAAATTTTTTAAAAGTTCTTGCAAATCAAGCATTCAAAGATAATGAATGCTAATATGTTTATGAAAATTATCGACAGGATTAATAACTCAAATTACCACTTTTGTATTGGAACTTCAAAGAGCAAATTACTTAGGCTTTGTTTGCAAGTTTGGAGGAGAAGGGAGGGTTTTGGATAAAAGGAAGGAACAAGTGAAAAAAATAGAGAACTGTGGGAGGGGAGAGCTTTGGGGGATTTTTTTTTCCCCCATAATACAAAATCCTCCTAATTTGGAGGAAATCAAAAATTGCATTGGAGGAGGTTTTTGGAGGGTTTATATGAATTCTTCAATTTTAATCGATGTTATAATATTTTCAAAATTAAAAATATATAATCAAAAGCATTCGGTTATCATTCCCTATAAAAACACTTAAAAAAAATGTGGAAGATTTCTCGATTTTTCTCTCTACTTTCCTCCCACAAAATCCCTCACCTCCCTTCCCCTCCAAACAAAGCCTAATACATTCATTACATTTGAACAAGGTGAGCTCACAGCAACTTCCAATAAACTTCAAGACTAGCCAAAACCAATGACTCCAGTATCGAGCCATGTGGAGTAGTCCCACTAAATTTTAATCATGTTCAAAGTCATCCTTCCTTATCACTTCTCCACAAAAGGGTGAAATTGCAAAAGAAAAAAATAATGCTTCCAGCTTTGCATCAATTAACAAAACAAGTGTCTATCAAGAAAATGAACTACTACTTACTCTAAATTTTGAGTTTTTATATATATATACATAATTACACATGAACTAAAGGTAGACGGGCAACAAGTTCCGCCGCTAAACCTTTCTGTATAGCAAAACATAATCGAAGACTATTTGTACATGAATACCGCCATTCATTAAGTAGCCTCAATTTTGAAACACATGCACCATATTCTATGAAGAGGTTAAAACAATCTAATTCACATTTTGAATAAACTCATTTACATTTCTTAATGCAACTACTAAACCCTGAAAATATAGCAAGGAAGAACACTACATGTAGATAACAATATATCTAGGCATCTAGAAAAAAAACCAGCAACACTAGCTCACAGTTTTCAGGCAAAGGAACTGGATATTATATAAAAGAATGGAAAATATAATATTTACCTCGATAAAGTGGCCATAATCCTGGTTGTTTCCTGAAAGAGACAAACACTTCGTAACTTAGAATGGTATCCAAGAAATTATGATGCAAAATAATGAAAAGGTTCTAAATTATTTAGAAAATTAAACGAGAAAATGAGATTGAAAGTAAACCTCATCTCATTTTGGTATCTCCGAAAAGCAGAATCACTGTGCACATGAATGACCATTTTATAGAAAAGGTTGTTATTTGAAATGGCATCAACTTTGTGGAAGTTATGATAACATTTGAATGCAGCAGGGAGGCGTTTTTCCCTCATCAAACGAATTATTTCCTGATTCAAAACCAAATCAAAGCTATGACTATGAACTGAACAGAAGACAGTAAAGCATTTAGTCGAAAGAAATGCAATCTAAATTGCAAGTGAAAATTTAATTTAAATGTCAGTGCTTCTTAAGAATTGAGAGACCCTTTGAATCATTTGTTGAGGAAAATAATAATAACTCATGAACAGAATTCCTTCAAGAATTTAGTACACAAAATATGGTCAAATTAAAAAATTTCCATTTGTAAGGTTAACAATATGACAGTCTAGACTGACCTGCAATTTTTTTGTTGAATAGTCTGCCGGATGGGCTTGTAAAAACTTAGGAAGAACGGATTTGTCCGCATTTCTTGAATGAACATCAGCAGCATCGGTCCCAGACCAATCTAAGTAATCAGGACAAAATGAGCTACCAACACTCTCAAGAAGCGCTTTCACTTGCTGCAGAAGCATACCAAATCACAATATTAATTACTTCAAATTCATCTGGATTCAGATCCACCCAATTTTGTTCCTAAATGATCAATCCATTGTTCTGGAGAAACAGAACAGACAGAACACCATGGAACGAGGAAGTGGGCAACCCAAACTTCCTGTAGATAGGATTCTAGTCTCTCCTAGATTGACATGATGGCAATACAAGCTTAAATTGAGAGGGTCTGTATCCACATCAAGAATTGCAATATCACAACTCTGAATCATGGTAATATAAAGTTTACCCAGTACCTGTTTTTCATCAGATCTATTGGCAGCACAAATTTCCCTCAGACTTGGACCGAAATCGAGGGCAGCTGAAATAGAAAAGAAAAATTGAAATTATTTAAAATCGCAATATGTATAATGGGTGGGGGGCTATTTTAGCGTGTGAGGAAAGTATGCCAGTGAGGAGACTATTTTGTTTGCAATTATAATTATAATCAGATCTGATTTCAGGAACCTTTGACTAAATAATGGTTTAAACATCCCAAATGGGGCATATGTATGAAAATGCAAAAACTAAGAAAAGGAATATGTTGATAAATAAATAAACAAACAAATAAATAGTAATAAACATCATGGCATCAACTAAGAAAATCAGAGTAGCTAGCAGTCTAGCACATAATATTTTGAGAATCAATAAGCATACCTCCATCAGCAGGTGGAGGGGGAAATTCCTTCAAAATTTTCTCTATATGGTTTGAACTCTCATGGCTTACAAGACGAGCCACAAGACCCTCTAAAATTTCACCTTGGGATTTCACATGGTCTTTTGAAGCTGCAGTTATTACAAAAGTATATGTAAAAATGCAGTGAATTTCACAAAAAGCTCATGCAAAGATAATTGAGTGCATAAATGAGACGAGCAATAGACAAAATGAAATGAACATTAAGTGTGGGACAAAACTGAAACTAGAAGAAATCAACAACTACAAACCTACTTAATTTTGAAACACCCATTTGGATCAGCTTAGGTTGGGAGTTTTTTATTTTGGGGGAGGGGTCTTGATCATGTTCGAGTTTGTTCTAATCACATCATTGGCTTAAATTTTATTCAAAAACTTCAAATTAAAAAGGTGAGGAGTACTATGAACAATCTCTCAAACACTCTTTTATACACTCTCTCAATTATTGGGCCGCGTCACCTCTATTTTAAAATTCTCTACCTGATGACCGATTCAACCTGTTTAGAAACTTTTAAAACTTTATTTTTTAATTATTGGAATATCAAACGAGTGTCTTATTATTTTTCCTCTTTTTTCCTGTTGGAGAATACATGTCTTCTTTTTACCCAAACTCGGTCCACGAAATTCCCCAAACTCCACTGTCCCAACATACAGAACCTTTCCAATAGCTACAGTACCAAGAGGCTCAAATTAATAACATGACATAGATTGATCGATGGTGATAATAATAAGCCATTGTTTGTTCATAAAGTTTCTTGTTTATTATGCAGCAAACCCATAAACCAATACATCGAGTAGAATTGATATAGTCCATAAAGATTCTTCTTTATCACATAGTATAAACTACCAAAAATTAAATAGAATACCAGAGCTTGTAGTCTATGAATTCATACTCTTAAACAGCCACAAGACACAAATCAGGACATTAGTAGCGCTGTTGACGGAGAAGCGTTGAAGACGCAGTCGATGAATATCTCGTCAAAGTTGGTGAGAAAAGCTTCGTGAGTGGAGGAGAGAAAGGCTTAGCCGGTTACCAGTTAGCGGGTTTAAAAACGAGTGATGTGGACCAATGAATGAACAAGTGTATAAAAGAGAGTGTTTGAGTGGTTGTCCGTAGCATTCCTCTTAAAAAGATATATAAAGAGAATATAAAATATTTGATAGAAAATAAAGCTACATTGGGTCAAGTTGATCACATTTCAATTTTCCCAAGCCATACTGGACCCAACCTAGATCCATTTATTTTCCTTTCCATCAGAATCAACTACCCAAACCAAGTCCATTTCACTTCGGTTAAAGTTATGTTGATCAGGTTCATGAGAAGGCCTACGGAACGATTTGCAGGTAGGCATAAAATTACAAACAATGACATAAACTCATCATATCCCTTCATCTAATTTAAAGGTTTTCATAAAATATTCTTAGATTCATCATTTTTTATCATCCTATGAGTGCTAATGCAGATCTTTATCAATACACACCGAAGACATACATGGTCAAGTGCATGTGTCTCCCCACTCCCCCTAAATAAATAATAATAATAATAATAATAATAATAATAATAATAATAATAATAATAATAATAATAATAATAATAATAATAATAATAATAATAATAATAATAGTCTTCCTCCTCTATTTTCATTAAAAAAAAACATTTTCGATCAATTACCATTTCTTCATGTATGTGGGGAATGAGATGTTCCAGTCCCACATTGCTTGGGAATCGAACCCACACACCTTAACCCACCGAGGTGCCTTTTACAAGGGACAAAACCGTGAGGTCTCACATGCGGCCAAAAGCGGACAATACCTCGGAACGTGGTGTGGTGCACTTGAGGGTGGAACCGAACATTGGCGCTAGAAGGAGGGGACAGATGCCACATGCCCTTTAGCCTCGATTAGGGGAACTGTTTCGGTACACCTAAAAAGTCCCACATCGCTTGGGAATCGAGGCTAAGGGTAGTTTATATACAACACCCACACACCTTAACTCACTGAGGCGCCTTTTACAGGGGACAAAACCGTGAGGACTCACATGCGGTCTAAAGCGGACAATACCTCGGAACGTGGTGTGGCGCACTTGAGGGTGGAATGGAACATGAGACACAATATCAAATTAAATAAATAATGCTAACTTAACATTCATACCTGGTACAGATACGTCGGCAATTTCATCAAGAGCCCTGCATACAGAAGTTGCAGTACCTTCCTCACATAAGGCATCATAGGCAGCAAAGAAGGAAGAGGCTGATTTTCTACATTTACATAAAGGTTCTCAATCAAAAGTTTTACTATAATATTATATTATATTATATATTACTAATACTATATACAAAGAAAAGCTGATCTCACAGACCAGAAATCTCTAAGAACTTAATCAATAGAATACCAACCCATCAGATTTTATTCACATAATTACACATTTCATAAACAAAAGGTGCTTCTAAATCTAATGCAATACTAATTAATTTCAGTATATCAAATTCTTTGAAGAAACCAGATTTAAAAGAAATAATATCATACTTGAGTCATTTAAAAAGTTGCATAATAAAGAACGTATATTTAAATACTAAATGTTCACCTTGTTGAGAACAACCACACGTGATTTGTTGGTAATCGCCATTTTCTGCAAAAAGCGATTATCTCAGGGGTTGAATAGAATTTTGGCTTTCCATTGCCCAATTCAGTGACTGCTGTAACCACCACTGCTCAGAGCAAGAAATACAAATGAATATATGATAAGAAATAATACTACAACAGGACACAATTCCACTGCAGAATAACTCAGACAATTAGGTAATAACACATTCCCTTTTTAACTCATGATACTGGAGAAAACTACGAACCATGGGTCTTTCAATTACACTAACATCGAAGATTGTGCATCAGAAAGAATAAGATACAGCATTTACTGAAATATTTCAGGTGTAGACACTTTAACTAAGGTGCACTAAAAGAAAATTCCATACCATACACCTAAAACATACATCTGTATAATATTCCTTAAATTCAATACTGAAATCTAAAATAGCCAAAAGCATATAATTTGATATCCCTATGATATTTCTCATTTTTCGTTTTTAATCCTTCCAAAAAAAAATTTCAAACTTCTCCCTGTTATTATTTTATTTTCATTCATTTTACCCTTATCATTAGCACGATACTGTTAAGTGCTGAGGTGGCTCATGGGTAGGTTTTACTTCATTGTAGCTAGAAAGGGTGGGGCTGTAAAACAGGAAGGCAAGGGGGAAAGGAAATAGGAGATAGTGAGACAGGGACTAAAATATAAATTGTATAAAGTATGTCTTATGAAATGTCAGACATGGGCGTAATGTTAATAGCAACGATAAAAAAGAATAAAAACTATTATAGAGACCAAAAACATATTTAAGTCTATTTTATAAATAAAATTTGGGCTAATTTTGTAGACACAGTAAAATTCATCCTTTTGTAGATAACAAATATGAATTTTATTTTCCAATTTGGAATGTGTTTCTCAAATGAATCTAAAAACACTATACTATTCAAAATAACAAGAATTTTACCATAGTCTTCATGAGGACGCTGTCCATGGTCTCCAAGAACAGCAGTTACTAATTCCATTGATATGCACATATGGTTTCTCTGAAAGAGAAGATTATGTAAAGCTCATTTCTTCAGCTTGAACACAACTGATAATAAATTAAATGAAGGTAGCAATAGAATACTACAGTATATCAAATTATAGTTATACAGTGAATTCAATTAACAGCCACATGAACCGGAAAGTGTGTTGGGAACTGGGAAGGGGAGAAAGACTTCTGTCAAAATGATAAACAAAATGATCATAAACCATGTATTGAAAAGCTATTGTATTATTCATAAGCTAATCATTTACACACTTTAATCATCAACCCTGCAGGTGGTCGGAAAACACATCCCAAATAAATAAATGTGGGAGAAATTTCAGCAGATAGACATTAGCAATGAATAGCAAATATTCAAAATAAGTAATTCATATTGTAATTTTAAATGATTCTCCTCAATCAAACCTCTACGATTGAGCCAGGAAATGTATCCGAATTCTGCCGATAGATGTCTTATTAGTATATGTGAGCAAAATTTAGAAAATATTCAAAATCAGTAATTCAAATTGTAATTTTAAATGATTCTCCTCAATCAAACCTCTACGATAGAACCAGGAAATGTATCCGAATTCTGCCGATAGATGTCTTATTAGTATATGTGAGCAGAATTTAGAAAGAAAAAAAAAAATATACTCCGGCATTTCATTTCAAATTTCCAACATTTATTTCATGCTCTCGGTAATAGTATAGTAGCAATTGCCAAACATTTTTGCAGCTAAATCTGATCCTGTCTTTTGAGATGCATTTGCTAACACTACTACAGAATCCTATGGTGCTATTAAATTTCATCCATTACTAATTCCTTTTTTATAATTTCACCTCAAGAAAATTATTAAATTCAGCCTGCTTTTTTAAAGCTTCAGTTCCCCAAGCCTCACAAAACATCCGCCCAAGAACAAATACACCAACAGCAGTATATCTGCATAGAAAGAAAAGAAAGCATAATCAACAAAAACAAGAAATTACATAAAATGGAATTATGAAGTAAATACATTCAGAAATGGATCACTACAACAATCATATAACTTCATGCTATTTGCCATTAGCTCATGACCATCAATCACAACAAAAGAGAGAAAACATTAAGCGCAAGCTAAATAGATGGGGGGAACATAAAGAAAGACGTAATCTCTTATGAGCATACATATTTCCAAAACTGTTTTTTGCATAAGCTCCACCCTCATGACCCGCATACATAAAAAGAGAGCCGGAGTGTTTAAGTGAAACCTGCACACACAAGTCAATAAAATCAAGTCCACCACTAAAACAATTCAATCAAAGTTCAGCCAACTAGTATGCAGTTAACCGCAACAAAAAAAAACTAGTAAGTTACAAAATTGTATGCAAATACAACACTACAACCACCATACCTCTAATGTAGCTAAACCTTTTGATACCAACTCAATCATCCTTGACCTTGTCTGCAGGAATATAAAATGATGATAAGTAAAAGCCTCAATAATACAAACACATAGGTAAATGAATACAAACACATAGGTAAATGCAAGAAGTAGAAAATTATCTCATTATCCAGAAGAATGCAATCCTCAGTCAAAAATCTTACAAAGCAAATTCAGACACAAACAAGTAAAAACATTTTACACCAATATTGTTTCTAAGAAGTTAGGATCCTGCATAACAATAGACCATGCAGATGTTGGGATCGCTCTCTTAGAGTCTACCCTTGAAAACTCTGATTACTTCATTCATGGGAGAACTTTCGGTGCTAGCAAATGTGCAAAAGATTTGGAGGGATAATTTAGCTAACATCCTTGATAACAAAAAGAAATCCTTTCAACATGTAGCACCAACACTTCAGATTAAAGGTGTGTCCAGTGTTTGACACATATAGTTGTATTCAATTACTTCCATTTTCATAAATTATTACCAGTGTCTGCGTGTGAGTGTCAGTGTCATGTCTAGTGTTTGTGCTTCATAGCTTTCCTGAGATAGAGCTCCATTCTAGAATTGTTAATTCCATCCTACTATTACTGTGCCATAGTTAGTTAGTCATAACTGTTATGGTAGATAGTTAAACTTCAGTTAGTTGACCGTAACTGAAACTGGGCTAATTAACCGATAGCAAACTCTATAAATACTTGTAGTACTATGTTAGATATGGGCCCTTAATTAGGATAACAATAATAATGGGCCTTGTTAGTTATTATTAGTAGGCAGTTGTTATACAAAATAATTGACATATGGAACTACGGTTAGATGTTTATATAGAAAATAATTGTAATATAGAGGTGTTGCCTATAAATACAAGGGGTGATTGAGAAAAAAGGGTAATTGGGATTTGACTGGAAAGGGGCCATTTGTGCATACCCTAAAAGTTCTGCGATATCAAAGTGATTTTCCTTGTTTTCTTAGGTTTCTATCATAATACTAACTTTGAATGCAAGAGCAACTCATAATCATTTGTCTCAGTTTCCCTCAAACTCTCTCCAACATCAACGTCATAACACCGATCATCCTAAACTCCTACACTACATAAGCTTCCATAAATATTGTCTCTGATTGTCTAATCTAATATAATCTTCAAAAGTGTTGTCAATCGCGGATTGTTAAAATTCCGCTATGCAATAGTGCTATAGCGCTACTATAGCCGCTATTTAACAACATTTAGTACTAAATAGCATATCGCATAACCATAGAAGTTTGTCTAAATTTCACTACATTATAGCAGAATAGGGCCGATATAGCTGCTACTTAACAACCATGGTTCAAATATTTACATGACAAAATTTTAACAATATAACATCCAATCACAAAATCAAAAAACATAAAAAACTAAGACAGGAATCATATACCTCTTGATCAGACTTTTCATTTTCAAATTTGGGGTAAAAAGACGCCCTGATTTGCGCATGAGCATAAGTGGAATTATCCACAGTAAAATTCTCCAACAATTTACTGTTGGATGAGTTACTCAAACTAGCACTACCATTATTTCTCTGAGTTGAGCTTGAAGCCACATCAACACCAACACCTGAACCATCAACCTTCGCTTCACCAACCGGCTTACGTTCAACTTCAGTTACAGTTGCTCCTCCACTAACAGTTCCATAAGATTTCGGTTTCCAAATCGCCGTTGAAGTAACCTTATTATTACCATGCTGAACCACGTTAGATTTAGATTCACCAATATGAATTCCAGAAAGTTTGTTAGTAACCGTTTCCGCATTTCCAATAGCCGATACTTGCGGTTCAGTTTTTGGTTTCTCTTTCCATCTCTGTTCTCCGCGGCCTCCACTTCGCTGCAAAACAAAGAAACAAATTCCGAATTCACAAAATTGAACATTATCACCGATCATCGGAAAAAACGGTTATCGTAAACGGATTCTCAAATTTCAACTGGAACAATATTCATTCATAATGAACGATAATAATGAACGATAATCGAATTGAGGAATGAAAAACGGAATCGAAATTGAAAGGAAAGGGGAAAAGTGTACCTGATTGTTGCGAGGCATTGGTAGTGAGAGTGAGGAAGATGAGAATGGAAGAAAAAAGAAGGTTCTAGATTTGAAGGAAGAGAGAGGAGAAGAATGAGAGAGATTGGAGAGTAGTAGTAGTCTTTGTGGTGCCGACATTCAAGGGATGACTGACGATTATAAATAGAGACAGAGAACACGGCGCTTTTGCACACTCGGCAGCTGCCCAAGGGAGTTTGTTTGTTTAATGACATGCCTGCCATGCGAATCATATGATATCTCTTATTCTTGGAGGGTCACAATACCAAATTCTTTTAGGTATAGTCACACAAAAATGTTAATGTTACGTATTTCTTCTCTTAATTATGTTAACAATATGCAAAAGATTATTGGAAGAACGAAAAGAAAAATTAAATGGTCAATTGTTAGTTGTGATAATAATCTTAGGTTAGTTTTTCTCGTAGTTTTTTTTTTTCCATGACTTAAATTTTAGACTCTAATTCTTTAATTTTTTGTTCAATTAGTTTAACAAGTTAAACTATCTATTCCACCGACTGAATTTTGAATTTGGCAATTACAAACTTATATTATCAAAGTTTATTAGACTACTATACCAATAAATGTTAATTATGCACTTCACTTTTATGTGAATGTGCCCAAAATTTGTATTTATAGCATTGTTATTAGAGAATTACTTTTGTCATTTTACCGGTTACGAACGCATTTTTCATTTTACCCTTCTGCTACTTAAGTAACGAATGTTGTAAAATGAGAAATTTTTTGAGAAATTTCACCACCAACATCCGCTACTTAAGTAGCGGACTCGTCGGTGGTCAAATCCTCCTGCAGCAGTCAAAGGTCTGTCAAGTGACCAATTTTAATTAGCCACCTGTGAGACCAAATTGGCTATAAATAGGCACATATCAGAAGGTGATGTATCACACTCTCCCTTCTCTCCTTCTTTTTCTTTTTTTAGCAATATTAGTTGCATAGTTTATGTTATTTTGTGTGTAAATGGGCGCGAAGTTCGTTGTTTGTTAGGCATAATGATTGCTTCGGTTTCCTTTAAAGGGGATGTTTGCAATCGTTATACTTATCAACAACGTATGTTTTGTGTCTGACTTGGGTACGGTATGAGCAGTTGAAAAGTCACTGTCATTTGAAGCAGAAATTGGCACTGGATAACCTTATTTTGTTGCTCCCTAAGTTGAAGATGGTGCGGCTGCAATTGTCAAAGGGCCGATGGGTTGAGATGGACATCTGCAGTGCCATCTTGAACTAGGATCTCGGTCCGAAAGGGTTATTTAACACAATAGCAAGAAAAAACAATTCAATAAAAAAACTATAAAAAGAATGAAAAAGGAATATAATATATATATATATATAACAATCGTAGAAAATAATTGAATTATTGTTATACAGTAGTTGCTTGATCTTCTTTGCCTTCTTCTTAGAGGCAGTGCGCAACTTCAATGCCATAGAAGCTTTCAAGGCTTGTGCCTTTGGATCAGTCTTCTTTGAAACCTCACCATTAGGTGTGGAGCCATTAATCGGAGAAGATGAAGAAACCCTAGATGTTAAATTTGCGAGAAATCCTGGGTGCCGAAAGCGAACAGATTACATCGGAAAAGAATAACAGGATTGCATTTTATTTTTACAAAACAAGATCGCATTGTTGATATAAGCAATCATGAATCATAAACCGAAATGTTTTTCAAGAAAGTTGTAGGATTTGTTTAAAAAAATTGCAAAAAGCATATTTGATAACTCAGTGAAGTGAACAAAGAAAAGAAGAGGAAAAAACGTGGTACAATGATGAACGGTGAAAACAAAATAAAAAAGTCTTGGAGAGTTTGAAAAAGTCTCAAGGTTTTTGATGAGATTGTTAGAACAATCTATCAAGTGTATTTTTCACTAAAATGTCTCACAAAATCCATTACATGAAAGAATCCATCAAATTATGTAGAATTTTGAATACCAAAAGACATTTTATAAATCCTGAGAAATCTCAATCGAATAACAGCAGATTTTATTGCCCTGAAAAATAAATCTTGATTGTCATGATTGAATACCACAAGATTCATTTTGATTTTATAAATGTCTTAATTGAATACCACAAGATTTTTTGAACATAAAAAAGTCTTTTAAAATCCATCGAAATCTCAATCGAATACACCCCCATTTTATGTAACTTTTCTTTGAGCAAGTGTTTAAGACCAACCAACCACTATATGTAATTTTTTTGTCTAACAAATATACTGCAATGCATTTTATTGAAGATTAATAAATGATACATTTTTTTCATTCTTTCTGCATCTATATGTTTCTGTCATATACAGCTCTGCTACCTATGTGACGGACACCCTACTCAAAAAGGGTGAATTTCATTACTTACGCGGCGGACACCCTATAATTTGGGACCGCCACTTAAGTAGCGGAGTATACCAGAACAGAAGCAAAAGCAGGTCTGAAAACAGAATGCACCAGATTTTATAAAATCCGAATCTAATTTGGATTGTTACCTAAACTATATATCCAAACAGCTAATAATAACATATGAACTTCATTTTATATATAGGAATATAATATGTCAATTACATATTAGCCTAAATCTAACCAAATTACATAAAATAAATTAAATATCTAACTAAATTACAAAAAATATTGGAGCCAAAAAATTGGTTAGGCATAACGATCGTGCATGCCAATCATCGGCGAGATCAACAGTCAAAGGTACGATGTTATCATCTTCAGGATCAAGTTGTATAAGTACCTTTCGATGTGGCACATAATCTTCAACTATAATGTCATCATGTGCACCCTTGAGTGTATTAAAGGCAGACATTCGATGAATGTATTTGTCCGACCACTTTACTGCATTTTCTAAACAGTATTAATCCCACATCAGACTGGTAGGTGGCAACGGAAAATTTGGTTTCAAGAGAATTATCATGAAATGGTTATTGTTCACTCATCCTAAACACATCAATCTCTCTCTTGATGTCGGTGCACCGTCTAACGGGAAATAGGTTTCGAAGTACCCTTGGTTGTCGGCAATTAGAATGACAGCGTACTTGTACTTTTGAGCCAAAAGAAAACCCATGCCAAGCATCGTCATCCACTTGCCGTCATCTGCAATTCCGATTTCGTGAGGTGTCAGGGTGTTCTTGATGAAATTGAATCTTTGCTGACCACCAAATAATTTAACATATCGGGCCCTTTTTTGGTTCAACTCGATAGTGAGCTCAAAACGAATCAGATGGTGTAACAGCCCCCGGGCCCCATCTTGGCGATCCCGGAGCTGCCACCTCACGGTCTTCTCCACTCCCCTCTCTAGTGGAGTTTTTGCCTTCAATGGGAATCGAACCACGTACCCTGGGGTTCAAATACGTGTTCAATCCATTCTCACTACCAATTGCGCTACTATTGGTAGTGGGAATGGGTTGAACACGTATTTGAACTCCAGGGTACGTGGTTCGATTTCCATGGAAGGCAAAAACTACGAAATCTGTCAGGATTGCCTACTAAATACGTAGAAAAGGGGCCCAGACTGTTACAGATGGTGTTCCTCCTCCGATCTGCCAAGTAGTACATAGACAACACGAAATCTGCAGTGGTCGTCGCTTAAAACATTTATTACATCTGCATAATACTGGTGCATAAATGGAGGCAACTAATGGACCTCATCAGGCCATTTACGTACCGGTGGAGCAGGTGAAGGTCTGGGGGACTGGTTTGTTTTCCTTGCACTCTTGTTAGACGATGGTTGTGACCCAGGTGTGTCAGGATACAAAGAATCCACATGCTCACCATAGGAAGGATCACGCTTAGTAGATCGCTCTGATTGACTACAACGTTTCTTCTTTGGAGCACCTTTATTGTTGACCTTCTTTGGAGGCGGTTTCATGGACGTTTGCAATTGCATGCTATAATCAGCTTTATTAAAAATATCATGTTTCACGTAAATGAAGCCGCGTGTCGGTATAAAATAAAACTAGTTTATACTTGAATTAATTTTTTAAAAAATAAGTTAAATTATACCTAAATCACTTCCCACTCGGGCAGAAGTAATAAACTAGGACGGCCTTCCTTAGTTAAATCGGCATCCTCCATACTCAGGCGCTTCCAATGAGAGTGAATGATATCAAGAGAAATTGATTTGTTGTCCTTAAAAATATTCGACAATTCACACGGGCGGCAACCCAAATGCCATTCTGTTGATACAACCACACTTTGTTTTTCCAAACACACATCTTTAACCTGGCGAACCGCATCAAAAATTAGTTTCAACACCCTTCGGAAAATATTTCGGTGTAAGTGAGAAAACAAAACATTTTCATTGAGTTGTTTTAATGTTTCAATTTTGCTTTTCTCAAACAACTAATGTATCTCTATTATCTGGTTCTGCAACATTTGACTGATGGAGTCCCAATGTTTGCATATGTCCCCCATACAATTATGAATATACAATTTCAACCGGGCGTGAGTAGACTTGACCCTATTTGTCGTTGTGTTGCCCAAATTCATTACACGGTTAGTCCAAGCACTTACGACTTTCTCTTCACCGGCCCCAAAATAGTATTGTCCACTTAATCCACAAAAATGGGAAACTATGCACATAGTTGTCGGAAACTAACAACGAAATCCGCATACTCTTCCTCCATTTCTGAGTCAAGAATGCTCTCCCAAACCGCCATGATATCTATGTAAATCTGAGTTGCTTTCTCTTTGTCTTTGGCATCTTCCTTAAAATGGCATTTGACCTTCATATTAGATCTCACGTTGGTGGATACGTGATACCGACAAAGTAAAGCAGTGGTTATTGGAAACATTTTATCAACAACATTAATAAGTGCAACGTCCCTGTCAGTCACAATTACCTTGGGATATTCAGGACATTCAGAAGATCATGATACCTCTCTAAGCCCATACAAAGTTGTCTTACTTTTCTGCGGTCATATAAGCGTAGCCACTTGAGAACGTCGGCACGGTAGAAGTGTAGCCAACAAAACTCAAGCAAAGGAAGTCTGCACTTGTTCGTCTTGTAGGTTGAATCCATCACAACCACAATGGGAAAAAGGTTGAGCAACTTAATCGATTCTAGATGGGTAAAAATAACATCACTTATGGTTTTGTTATCGGAAAACAGTCTGGTGCTATAAGTGTACTTCTCGCCACTTAAACACTTAAAAAGTTGTTGCATCTTACTTCTATCTCTCGGACATCCTTTATCATTCTCTGTTGCACATTGTATATGTGTTTGATACCGCCTCCTCCGCCTTTAGCCGCTCAGCATACTTGTGACATTCAAGCCTATTTGCTATTACATGATTCTGTCTCCCGTCGATGACACTAACACTCCACTCACCACAGCTCGGGAAATAACTTCTAACCCTAAACAGACAATTGCATTTTTATGATGCCGTGAGTTCCCGTTTCTGGTTGACGTAGGGCATATGAGTGCCACCTCTTTGACATCCCATCAGAACATAAGGTCTCCTTTTGTTACCCCCATTGTCCGACTTTGCAACAACGACGGAAAATCCTAACTTTGACGCTTCCCCGCAAACCCAATTTTTCATTGGTTGTCGCGTCTTAAACATTCTAGTCGTGCTGAATTGTGGGCGAAAATCAACCACAAGTTCCACATCCATAGGGTTTTTTAACAACTGCCTGTTGTCCTTAGAATGGTTCAAAATTGGCTTAGAAGTGTTTGGTTGATCCATGACTAAAACTATTAAAACGTTTCACACAATCAGTTTTTTCAGTTAAGCAAAATATAGGCGTCCGTGACTTAGGTAGCGGACCCTTGAAAAGGCGGGAAAACAACCCTCCGCTACTTAAGTAGCGGATCGAACCATAGTGTGAACAGTACACTTACGTGATTCTAACGAAATTCAAAGGAAAATGAATGGGGGAAGTTTAAGATAGACATTATCTTTGCAATCAACTGACTTGGATGTCTTTAGAGTTCCTTCATGCTTTGGTTGTGTGTTAGTAACACAAATTTGGTAAAAACAATTTACTTATGGATGGATAATGGATAATTTTGACACTCATAATCATAATGCTATGCGTTTTGGGGCTTTAATAGCGGGTTTTTTACAAAGCACTATTTAGTGTTCGTTGCTTGAAGGCTTTTATAGCGCTTTTTAAATAAGCGCTATTAAAACTCAGTATAAGCAGCCGAGCAAAGAACAACAAACAAGAAAGAAAGATTTCTAAAATTGTGATCATAATGTGAAGTTTAAATGTGTGTGCGTGCATATGTACGTGTGAGTTTAAATATTATTATAATATAACATAAACTCTACGAATTTACGAGTTTACCAAAAAATTATATTGCATTTACCTAGAAGGGGGAGTGCAAGGCTATTGTTCTCAATATAATTACAGACCAAAATTCGTTTTGGAACCCTCATAGCCAAGCAAACTTTTGTGGACATCCTAAGTTCAAGCTTGATTGTCAACATGACAACTTGACTTTGAACATCAGTTCACAAAGTTTTATAATCATTGACATAAACCAAACATCACAGCTGTTGAGGATAGCAAGGTTGGACTTATTATATGCTGATAGTGCTCTGAAACCTGATCTCTCTTATCCCTCAAAATATACCGATGTAGACCTAGATATGAATTTCTTCAGCTACACTTCCAAGGATGTAAAGTATACTCTATTGTCCGAGTGTAGTCGTGATCCACGCTTTCCTTTGACTTCAGAAATTTCTAAATTGATTCATTGCCGCAAAGATGATTTATATCAGTTTTCATATTTAGTGTTAACTAGTAGGTTGGTCGATTTCAATGTGCTAGAGCGTAAGAAAAATACTTCTGTTCCTGCTTTAAATACTTCATTCACCATGTTTCGTATTCTAGAGGAAGGATTTGAGGTTGGATGGAGAGGCGTGGAAGAAGACACATGTGATGTTTGCAAAAGATCCGATGAGAGATGTGGATTCGATAAGTCAACAAATGCAGCCATATTTGTCTCTACCCGAATATGGTACCTTCAGCTCCAATGGCACCAACAACATCAAATGGTATTAATTCTTCTCTAGATATTTTATTATACTCAACTAAATTAACACATATGCATAAGTTATTTTTGGCTTTATTGGAGGAATGATACGTATAGTTTAATTCATCTCCAGATGTGAAAAAAAAATTATTTACTCTTTGTCCCGGTATAAGCAGCCGAGCAAAGAACAACAAACAAGAAAGAAAGATTTCTAAAATTGTGATCATAATGTGAAGTTTAAATGTGTGTGCGTGCATGCGTGCGTGCGTATGTATGTGTGAGTTTAAATATTATTATAATATAAAATAAACTCTACGAATTTACGAGTTGCGTCTACGAGTTTAGCAAAAAATTATAATGCATTTACCTAGAAGGTGGTGTGCGAGGCTATTGTTCTCGAGATAATTGTAGACCAAAATTCGGTGTTCACCTTGCACACAACAGACATTTAGTTCGACCAAATTTTCATACTTCATTTGGACATCACATTAATCTCGGTCAAGAATTATATTGCTTCGATTTTGGAATTGAAAGAACCTTTATAGCGGCTAAGTCCACATTTTAGCACTCCATGATCATCATCATAATTAATATTGTTAATGTTCAATCCAATTTCTAAAACAATATAGTTTCAAATAACTAAAAAAGGTTACCTCGATTCTCTGGTTTCTTCCTCCGATTCCAATATATGGAGACTCCAAGAATTATCATGATCACAATAAACAAACTTAAGCCTACTAGAGTTCCAGCAAGCTTCTTGTTCATGCCTTTATTATGGTCTGATATAGGTAAAGAACACTATTAGTCAGCACAACAGAAACAACACCTTTTCAAAAAGCGTGCGAAATTTCAATCAGTACATTATTCTAATAAAGTATCTACTTAAAAAAAACGACGAAAATTATTAAGGGAAATTGGATTTATTACCAAGAACGACTTTCCTCTTCCAGTTCGAAGCCGCAGATTTCTTCGGAGAGATGCATATAACTTTATTTTTTGTTGTATCATATTCACACCTCTCTCCAGATTTCACACAACCATGACAGATTTCTTCTCTAGCAACACTCCATTGTACCTCAAATCCATTCTCTAGTACACGAAACATGGTTGTGGATGAAGTATTTAGGCGAGGAACATAGACCTTTTTCTTACACTTGAGAACATCAAAATCCACAATCTTACTACTTAAAGCTAAGTATGCAACTTTATCTCCACCCTCTTTATAGTGACAACCTATCTACTCAAAGAGGTCTAAAATAAATGTAGAAGAGTTTGGTTATGGAAAAGGACCACACTCGAAAAGTAGAGTATAATTGGCATCACTGGAAGTGTATTGGAAGAAGGTCTGGTTAATTCTTCTCCAGATGTGAAAAAAAAAATATTATTTACTTTTTGTCCCAGTATAAGCAGCCGAGCAAAGAACAACAAACAAGAAAGAAAGATTTCTAAAATTGTGATCATAATGTGAAGTATAAATGTGTGTGCGCGCATATGTACATGTAAGTTTAAATATTATTATAACATAAAATAAACTCTACAAATTTACGAGTTGAGTTTACCAAAAAATTATAATGCATTTACCTAGAACTAGAAAGGGAGTGCAAGGTTATTGTTCTCAAGATAAATGTAGACCAAAATTCGGTGTTCACCTTTCACACAACAAACATTTTAGTTCAACCAAATTTTCATGCTTCATTTGGACATCACATTAATTTCGGTCAAGAATTCTATTGCTTCGAGTGTTGGAATTGAAAGAACTTTTATAGCGGCTAAGTTCCCACATTTTAGCAATCTATGATCATCATCAAAATCAATATTGTTAAGGTTCGATCCAATTTCTAAAACACTATTTTAATCAAAAAAATAGTTTTAAAAATTACTCAAATTTTAAATAATAATACAAAAGGTTTTAAAATAGTTTTAAAAATAAATAAATAAACATTAAATCATTATTAATTGGTTTAACAAAAATCGGTAATGATTAATCTCTAAAAACTATTAACAATTAGTTTAAGTTTTTATTTTTTAATTATTGAATTTGAAATTGTTCGTTTCTGTTATTTTTTTTTAAAAAAAAAAATGGTTATCTATTGGATTTAAAATTATTACTAATCAATGAACCATTGAATTTTAAAATTAAGGTGGATGGATCCGTCCATCCATTTAATTAAAGAGAATTATTTTTGTCACTCCACCAGTTACTCACGCGCCCTACGCATTTTCCATTTTATCCTTCCGCTACTTAAGTAGTGGACGTTGTAAAATGAGTAATTTTTTGAGAAATTTCACCACCAACGTCCGCTACTTAAGTAGCGGATCAGTCAGTGGTCAAGTCCTCCTACAGCTGTCAAAGGCCTGCCAAGTGGCCAATGTTAATTGGCCACCTGTGAAGCTAAATTGGCTTTAAATAGACACTTTCAGAAGGTAAGGTGTCACACCTCTTCTTCTGCTTCTTTTTCTTGTTTTAGTAATATTAGTTTGTTTAGTTTTTGTCATTTGCGTGTGTTGGATGCGATATGTTAATTGACGAATGAGCTTTTGTGTCATAATACATGGGTACAGTATGATTAGTCGAATAATTCAATAGTGATTTATTAAAATATGGTAGTCGATCCAATGCTGCCAGTACGACCGAAGCCAAAATCTGTGGAACCTGTCGACAAAACAGTTAATAATCGTTGACATGTCGATGTTGTCGTTCTTTTGTTCTTAGTGGTAATTTATTTAATTAGCAATTGAGATTTTGGATATACTATTTAAATTGATCTAACTTTGTTGTCTAATGTTTTAATAAAAGAAAATTATGTGTTAAAATTTTTATTTTTGCCTTGCTTGAATCGAATCTGTGTTAATTTTTTCTGATACATATCCATCCACTACTCATGTAGCGGACACCCTACGCAGTTTCTGATACATATCCATCCACTACTCATGTAGCGGACACCCTACGCAGTACCTCCGTTACTTAAGTAACGAGTGTGTCAAACACTCTCTATTACACGTGTTACTTAAGTAGCGGATGTATATGGAGACTCACACATTTAGGTTCCTAGTGGCTTGACTAGTGGCAAGTAGCCTAGTGGCTAGACTCACAGTTAAATGTGGGAGAAATGTGGAATCTGGAGTTCGAATCCCGGCCACTCCAATAATGTCACTGGTAGCTACCATTAGAGCTACACTTATGGGACAATTTGATTATAATTTTATAGAGGGTAAAATATGTTTTAAGTTCCTATTTTTATTGTGAATTTTGGTTTTCGTCATTGTAAAATAAAATCACTTGTTTACATCCATACACAAAAAAAAAAAACTTGTTTTTAGTCCCTAATGAGTAAAATTTTGACATTTTAATGTCAATATTATTGTCAAAATGGTCTATAATATATCTATATATCATGTTAAACTTCTATAGTCCATATTATGTTAAAAAATATAAAAATAAAAAAAAAGAAGTTAAAATTTTGCCCATTAGGGACTAAAAACAAAATAAAACATTTTATAGAGATGAAAACAAGTGATTTTATTTTATCGGGATGAAAATCAAAACTCTAAGAGTAGGGACTGAAAACATATTCTACCCTATTATAAATGATAACCTATTATATTCTTTTCAAAACAAAAGTAATTCAACTTTACTTTTTTATCAATGACCCATCTATTTCAGCAGAATTAGAAAAGAAAGAAATTAGAGGGAAAGAACCGCTTTCCAACGTAATTAAAACCGGACCGGACCGGGCGGTTCGACCGGTTGAACCGTGAACCGGACCAATGTCCGGTCCGGTCAAGCTTGAAAATCGCTGTGCCAGAAAACCGGGAATTAGACCGTTAAACCGGTAAAAAATCGGGAAAACCGGCTAAAACCGGCGGTTCAGGAAATTCTATAAGTTGGACCGCGTTTTGGCTTGGATATATTTTTTAAACAAAAAGCCAAAATCGATTTGCATTCAAGAAAAAAAAAAACAAAATCGATTTCGAAGAAGAAGACGAACCAGAAGAAAGAAACGCAGGAAGAAAAGGATCAACATGGAGATTTAACATGAAAGTTCAATTGAAAATGTATGCAAAGTGTTAGAACAATAACAGAAAAAAGTTGAAGGATTGTTCATTTGTCTCAATTAAACTACATATGTTTGAGTTTTAATGAAGATGTTGATGAGTGATAGATGACGGCGGCTGCATCCTTTTCATTTTCTAAAACACTGTTGCTCTTGACTTTTTACTTAGCAGTAGCATACTTTAGGGTTAGGTGTCAAATGGGCTTGGGCTTATTTTCACTTACCCAAATAAAACCAATGACAACTTTTAAAATAAATAAATAACAACGAAAAAGGCTAACATGCATATACCAAGAATTGTATAATTAATAAATAATAAATAAATAAATACAAAGCATTATGGTTGAGTCCCATGAGTTTGGCTCAATTGGTTGGACACCGCATTATATATGGTTGGACACCGCATTAAATACAAAGCATTTTATTCTACCATTTTAATTTTTTTAAAATATGAGAAATTGTGTATTGGATTAAAGTTTTAAAATGGTATTTTTATCATCTTTATCGAAAGGATAATGCTCTTATTTTATTCGTTGTTTCTTTGTTGTTGTTTTTTATTTTCAGTAATAGTTCATTATTGTGTTGTTAATGTAATCCGCCAGACAAATATTTATATGCGCAGTTGTTCTGGGCGAAATCCTAGGGTACTATTGGGTCAAGGCGCCTAAACCGTCATGGCCATTTTGGACCTTGTTCATAACCGTTCTAACTCGGTTCATACAATGGGGGTGCAATTAGTAGCTGACTAAGTAATAGCCATAAGGACAACATAGCCTAAAAACTAGGAAGAGATTGAGGAGAGTGGAAGCTGAACTCGCCTATTATTCCCTATGTTTACTTCATCGGCAAGTCATTAATCCCTATAATCTCTCAACTACTCTCTTCATCATCTCCTATGACACTTCTATGTTTAAGGCATCATACAGAGGGATCATGTTACCCTTTCACCAAATATTCTAATATCAGAGTCTAACATCCTGCTAGCCTGATATTCATAGAATACACCCTTATCGTCGTCGGTTTACATGAGAATTACATGGGTTTGATTCCTTAATTTTTTAGGGATATGTAGGCCTAGGGACCCTCCCTATCGAGTTATACCAAAAACATCGTCGACTTGGAAGTAGGATTTCATAGTCCACTATTTATATTTAGTATAATAAAAGGATAATAGAATCATATGCAGTTGTAACCCCTTTGACTAAATTTGGATTTAACCCTATTTTTAAAATCTAGAATTTTAGCCTCTCTATTTGACTGAATTTGAATTTTTACGGCTATTTAAAAAAATATGCCATGATATAAAAAAAATACCATAAAATTATTTTGAAAAATAGGTAAATTATATATATTTCTAATAGGAAAACAAATATACAATTAATTTTTTATACATTTATGATAATTTACCAATTTATAGTAGGAAAAAAATAATTTAAGTCAAAATATTTTAATTTAATTTAAATATATATATATTTATTCGTTATTTTAAAATAAATACCAAAAAATTAGGAAAATAAAAAAACTCCAAAAAGAAGTCATTTTCTGGTATATATTTGTTATTTTTTTCTTGGTTTTTATTGAATTTTTACTGTATCTATGAATTTTTTTACAAGTTGTTTTCGACTATTTTATAGTAATTTACTGGTATTTATTTGCTTTTTATTTGTTTTCATAATTTTATGGCATATTTTCTACGATGAGGGTTAAAATCCGAATTCAGTAAAAAGAAAAAAAAATTCCAAGTTTTAAAATAGTTGGGCTAATGTCATCGGTGTCTGAAAAAAAAAATTGATGCATATTAATAACAACTAGAACTTCGACCCGTGCGGTGCACGGGTCTAATTAGCCATAATATGAAAAAATAACATATAAATTTTTTAACACAAAAACGTATATAAAATAGTGGAGTACCATTATTAATTTGACAATAAATTTGGATAAATGTTCAAACAACAGAAATTATAGTATATTACAAAATACTTCTTTATAGACTATATTGAAAGTTTTATTCGTATTTTCACCGTCTTTGTCGATAATCAATATTTTTAATCATTCTCTTTAAATAACTCTTGAAGTTGCAACGTACAACTGACCATGTAAGAACACCGTCGACAAAAGATATATCCCAACATGTTTAGGAGATTGTCCCTGACTCTTATTAATACAGTCATCGCAAAAGTAAAAATGAAAGGGATGCGGGTTCGATTCTCATGCTAGACAAATTTGTCTTTTTTTTATTAATATAATGGACCACGTGAAAAAGAGAAAAAAAAAAAAGGTTTAGGGTTAACATTTCAGAGCAAGTTTAAAATATAAGAGATATAATAATAATAATAATAATAATAATAATAATAATAATAATAATAATAATAATAATAATAATAATAATAGGAAGCTAATAATAAAAATATTTAACCTGGTGAGTTAAAGGTTGTGGTTTCGATTCTTAGTGAGGTATTTTTTAACATTTTATTTGAATTAATAATAATAATAATAATATGAAGCTAATAATAATAAATATTTAACATGGTGAGTTAAAGGTTGTTGGTTCAATTTTTGGTGAGGTATTTTTTAACATTTTATTTGAATTAATGCTAGAGTAAAATGAAAGGGAAAATGAGCGGGAAAAAAATTATGGTTAAGAATAATAAAACGGAACAAACTTATAATATACTCCCTCCGTCCCATATTATAAGGGAAAAATGACCCCTTTTTTTGTCCTAAATTATAAGGGAAAAAACAAATTTCAAAAATGTTTTTTACTTATTCTTATAAAATTAAATGCAAATTGCATTTAATTTTTTTTCTCTCTCATTTTCTCAATAAACAACCACCAATCAAATTTGTTTTTACATCTTCCCATGCAACTTATTTCAAGAAAAACCCACAAAACCATATTTCAAATTCTCAAGTTTTGGTTTTCTTAATAAGTGTGTTTTTTATTTTTTCCCTTATAATATGGGACGGAGGGAGTAAGAGATTCACGAAATATAAAGACACTCAACCAATCATATAGCAGGCATATTTCATAATGCTTACAAGTGGAAACCTATTCTAAACGATCACAATTATGTAATTGAAAGTCTTTCTCTCTCAACACTCGCCACCGTCATCAACCATTCTTCCGGCTGCCAAATCCATAGTTTGTGTACAACCAATCCATAGTTTACTGGTTCAGTGATCAAAGAAAGTATAGAACAAAAGATGGAATTTTACTGATGAGTCCTCCCTTCCCTTAGCTTAGCCTTGGACCAGTGATGAACCCAGGTTTACAAGAATGAATACAAGATGTTTTTGTTCTTCTCAGGATTTCGGGAGCTTTATATTACTTACAATTTCGTATATTAATTCATATAACCTGTTAGCCAATTATATGCCGTTATCTAATTGAATAGTTGATTTGAAAACTATAATATATAATGATCTTATTTAGTGGTTTAATAACAAATAGAGCTCGTGGTAAAAACCAGGTCATGATACACCATAAATCATACTTGGCTTTCTAAACAGCTTATATACAATATTCCTCAGAAGAAAATGCTGGCTCCTACAAAAACTTTCGCCATTATCTTCTCTTGTTACCCGACTAACCTTTATGAGTAAAACATGTGACCTTGTAACTATTTTAGAATGATGAGCAGCAAAAATAACTCAAAAAAACTCAACCGTGCCAGACACATTAATGGGAGGATTTAAGTCGATCCGATTTGCTTTCCCCTCTGCAAACAACTGTGGTAACATGTTGGCCTCCTTGGCTGAAACCCCTTGACTAGTCCACAAGGTAATATGGGGCAATGCATTTTTCGGAACTATCTTCTCTCCTTCCACTGAGCCAGGAAAAGCTTCGAATGCCGCCATTTTATCTGAGTAGAACAATGCCGTCAATTCCACTGGTGCCTTTTTATGCCGCCACAGACCGTAATCAGCGACAGCATCGATGCCATGACTTCTCGTGTGGGCAAGAGTCAAGTGAGCTCGATTAAGATTCTCTAGATGCTTATCTTTAAGGAATTCGTCAATCTTCGGATTATTCTTGGCCAACTGCAAACATATTGCATTAGATACTGTAAAAAATCCTAGGTTATACATGGATATGAAAACCAATTTTGATAAACAAGTTGGGAAGAAAGGATGATTGAGGGAGTTTCAGACTTGGAAAATCAAGGGTGATGGACATGAACTGCCTATAGAGTCCTCTGTGTGGGTGTGCCGCATATGCACGGATAATTTCATGCCATCTTTCAAACAGAAGTACTGAACAGAGTAACAGCCTCTTGCCGATACATTAGTAAAAAACAAAATAAATATACGCTGAAAGCTAAGGGTAATATATCTAGAATATCTTTCTCAAGATATAAGTGAAATAAATGTTGTAATTAAGAAGCATTCTAAATTTCCCATAACCGACAAAGCAGAACTCAACGAACTTTTACATAGCATAACATTTTATTTGAGAGCTTCTCCAACAAAATTTTAAAAAATGATTCTATATCCTTGTCTGCTTTAAATTTGTTTTTGCCAAGCCATTCAGGCTGTCACAATACACTAAAAAAATAATCAATTATAGCTAGGCAATAATATGTTTTACAACAACTATAATCCTTACATTATTTAGAACACCTTGAATTTCTATAACTGGAAGACTGATAGCAGCAAAAACAATGGTACTCGTACTCCTCTTTTCAGTATCTGGAGGCGTGTAATCTCCCTTAGCAATGTTTCTCAGTTGTTCCAACACTTGCTTGACAGCGATCTCGAATGGAACCTGAATATTTTTTGAAATCAAAGAAAAACAGTTGACAACATAATTGAGGATTTTAAAAATAAAAGCATTACCTAGCCAAAACCTATGTTATCAAATTGTTAAATGAAAATAGTTGATATAAGAGTGAAAAGAAACTCTGGTGAAAAAACAACGCTAGATGTATTAACCTGGACTGAATTAAAATAATCAGCATTTCCAAAAAGAATATTCTGTAATTGTTTCTCCCATTGCATCCATTCCTTTGTGTATGTACCCTTAGTAGAATCTTTCCTATAACAATATTGGCCAATTTAAGATTTTGTCAACATCTTAGTTTTCATTTTTCACCAAAGGAAAAAAAAGACAAGGAGGCTAAATTAGACAAGCCAGTTTACATGTGGTTGCCATCCATACCATACAGCAGATATTAAATGTTACTCATACAACAATTACTATCAAGTGGATTTTAGCACAGTACTTTGGGGGAATGGTGGGTAAACCTATACTTTATACAACCTCAGAGATTTGGAGTTTGGACGTTCTCATAATTGACAGAGGAAATCTCAACACTTCACAATTCAAAACAAGATTTGGCCAACAATTGAACTTATAAAGGCTGCAGTTCTGACTTAAAAACATAAGGATATCACTCTCTGAAGTTTAAAACACACTTGTCAGAAATTGTTTGAAATTTCTGAGGTACTGGTGGGTGATCTGCAGCTAGCTTCCAGCACTTTTACTATCAATTTTATTTGGTGACATTTTGCTGTCTTCCAATTCTAACTGTATGTGCAAGACTCTCTCATTATCAGTACAGGATGAAGTATATGGTGTGACAACATATGCCATATATGTACACTTACTAGATATAGATGAAGAGTTCACAAATCCTAATGCTGTAGTTGAAGTATAACAATCAAAAGTTCACTAAATAGCGAACAATAAATACAGTACGAAAACAGAAAATATAGCATAAAAATTTTCACCAACACAAATGAAATTTCACCTTCCATGTGTTTCAGTGTGTAGCTTATATAAATCGATTCCTTCCTCCAAAATGTGATGCACTGCCTTGGGAAGGGGGTTTCTGCAGAGTGGAAAAAGCTCAACAAAATAAGTAATTTTACCCCCGAAGTTAGCTCAAGAAATGAGGATTGTCCAAACTTTATAAGGATTGTCCAAGTTTATAACGATGACATTTGAAAATTTTGGATCTGGGAGCGATAAATTCCATTGGATACTTTTGGTCAATGTAATAAATACTAAATATAGATAAATACGATGTGAATACCACCATGATGTTTTTCAAATATTAAACGATAGAAGTAAAAAAGAAAAGAAATCACTGACGCTGGTAATGACATGAAATGATAAAAGTACCTATCAGATTTCAATAATGGCATCATCACAAGTGACCCAAAACGGTCAATTAATTCACCCTCAAACTCTTTGCGTCTCTGAATAGCATCGGAAAAGCTAGTTTAGAAAATAATAAAATATAAAAAAAATGAAGTAGCAAAAAAGGAAGCATAATACCTTGCCATTATAAAGGTGATAGAACATTAGCAGCACATAGCCAGCATTTGGAGATGCCTTGTCAAGATTTCCCTTCAAAATTTTGAAGTTAAAATTAAGTTAGTGAAATGCAAATATTGGGGATCATAATTCAGAAAAACAAAGCATATATACTGGATGATCGACTCGTTGAAGCACACGAAACATGAAGACAGCTAATGCATCAAGGGAAAATGGATTTGAATCAGTTCCTGCACAGTAAAACACAGAGGAATACTCAGTTAATAATAATGAAGCTAAAATTAAGAGAAGTTCTTCATTGAAAAAAATTAGCATGCCACAGTTGTCACTTCTTATTGTAAACCAAGCCTGATCTTTCTTCACGTTTCTAAGCAAAATAAACACTCAATTTACACAAGTGACTAAAACATATCAAGCAAAAAGTGGAAAGAATCTCAGATTCTTCGAAATTGGTTTTTATGTTGTGAAGAAAAAAAACCTTAGATTGTAAAACAATAACATCAACAGTAGATTTAACAAAAACAATTTCAGGATTGGTAACAAAAACAACCTTCGGATTCGGGCACAACTGGGACAGCAGGACACATCTTTTCTATCTGCATATGTAACAAGTGTTTTTTAATGAATAATAATTTTAATAAGTAGACAAAACAAACAGAAAGAAAGACAAGAATGATTCTACAGTAGATTAATGAACAAGATACAAAAATCAAGTGATTTGTCTTAAATCAAAGCATTATTTAAGTTTCATAAATACCATCTATTAGGCAGGTGGAGCCACATGCGGGATATAGATTTTTAGGGTTGGAAATAGGCATAGTAAGTTAGTTTTCTGCTAATAATTAATTGCAAGCTTTTAAATAGAGAGCCTCTTTTGTAGACAGAGGGTGGAGAAATCATTGTATTGACTAGAGATTTAACTAGTATAGAAAGGAGTGTTTCTTTGGCATATCCCTTGCTTACTGGGTTATCAATGTTCTTTCCCTACTGTTTTTTCTTTTGACAATAAAATAAATATTTCCAAATAACTCTTCTTTTCTCTCTTTTTCCTGTTTTATCAGTATATTTGTTAGCATCTTATTATTTTTAAACAAAGATTCCTAATATCACCATAAACCCTAACAGGGACATGCCCTGGCCTTGGAATGGTACAATATCCCCAATTTGTTTTTTCACTCTTACATGCACTTATGCACAGGCACCCAATCACACTAAAGCTAATCTATTCATACTTGACACTTGGAAAATGAATCGGCAAATCCTTCTACAGCCAGTGCATCACATACTTATTTGCTGATGAGGTCACGCGGCTTGAAACCACCGCTGTACTCCATGCATAGCACAAAATTCAACTTTGCCCATTGGTGTATTCTACCACCTTTTCTGGGGTATAATCTTGTGATTCCCTATTCTTTTGGCAACAAAACCCCATTATGGTTTAATAACCATCTCAGTTGGCAAATTTCAGTGGAAGGCCCTTTTGTTTTGTGCTTCACAGAAAACGCTCCAGATTTTACCATTTCTCCAGCAAACCCTGTTAGTTCAGCCGCTCTGGTTTGATCTTCCTAGCTGTGTACTACTCCTCTGTTAGTATTTTATTGGTCTGTGTCATGTCCTCCTACTGTTCTTTTTTAATTTTGATTACATAATTGTAATTTCTTTCCTTTTTTCTGCTGCAGTACATCATTCTTCTATATTCCCCCTCATCTGTGAGTTTTGACTACATAATATGATTATTGTGGACGGACATGTGTATAATTTTAAAATGAATAAAGGAAAAGAATATATAACTGAAAACTAATGGGGAAAACGACAAAAGGAGAACGGAGAGGGATGGAGGAAACAAGTTCCATAGACCATAACAAAATTATATATAGAGCACTGACCTGTGCCCAAACTTTTTCATTTGGAGCATTCTTGTCCGCAAGGATTATAGACCTCGGTTTCTTTTTGCACTCTTCAGCAACTTTCTTCCAATATTTTCCTGTTGATATTCCACACAACGACACTTTAGTTATATTCCACACACACACACACACACATATTGATTCAAGAATATCGGCATTATGAAACCCAATTTAAGGTTTACCTGGTTAAAAAAAACCAACATATAATTCCAGCAATCTTTACAACTTACATATATAAGAAGAATGGAGAATGCTTTGACTCATTTTAAGGAACCTTTTCAATTTAAGAAATTCCGATTTGAACTATGTTTGGAGAAATTTTACCTATAATCAGATCACCCATGAGGCTAAGAACTGGCCGATCATCTCTTAGAAGTCCTCCTTGAACATTTAGCAAGTCTTTGCAAAGGGCAGACTTTGCACAACCTGGTATTCCTGGAAGCAGGTAAAATCCATTGAATGTGAGTTTTAGACAACACCAGAGGAAAATGCTCACACCAACAACACCAGAATCAACTATGCCTTAATCACACTCCCACAATCATTCAACAAAAAGACTAATGCAAAACCTCCTCCGTACCTCATTAAAACGTTGACACCAGCAAGTCATATCTCAACTATCCTTGAAACTCTTTCAACTCAAAACTGACAGCCCTTTGCTTATAATTATGTTCTTTCTTTTAATTAGATTGATGACAAATACAATAACTCTTTTTTTAAAAACAAACACAATAACCTAATGAGCTAGAAACTGAAAATTAACTGCAAAACCCTGTTCTCGTTAGGGCACTGGAAGGAGGAATCAATAGATTAAGACATTCAATTACTCTAGTCCTGACTTTTTTTGCCATTCAAAAATAAATAAATAGAAAACTCTAGTCCTGACTCAATTAATGTCATCTGTGACTGAAAAAAAAAATTCCATGCATTTTAAGTTTTAACAGTTCACGAAATATAATGACAGTCAACCAATCAACTTGAAGGCATATTTCATAATGCTTCATCAATCACTATACAAGTGGAAACCTAGTCTTATCGATCACACTTTAAGTACAATTATGTAATTGAAGTCTCTTGGTCATCAAAAAAATTTGAAGATGGCGAGAAGAAAATATAAATGTTCAGACTTGAGAATGTCAACAACAATAGTGAAAGAATTACCGGGAAAGAATACAATCACCCCTTCATCCTTTGGAATGGTGTCTCTGAGTGAGATATTAGGCCCTGATGGTGTTATATCCCTCTCTGATACAAGATCACCTTCTTCATCCTGGCCTCCCTCAACAATGGCCAAGAAATCTTCGGTCCTAACTAAATTACCAGCAGAACCTATTAGAGCTTGGTTCTGAGGACTATGTTTTGCAAACTGTTCAAGGAAAGGTTCAGCTTCACTAAGATATATTGATGATGAAAGTTTCTTATTTCCACACTTTGTTCTTATATACTTAACCCTGAAAGCAGAGTAAAGAACTTAACCAGCTGCATCAACCACAGTAGGAAAAAAGATAAAAAGGACAGTGCTAGAGGGAAAGAACAAGGACTCAATGCAGAAACTAAACTATAGTTAGCAGCCATCCGGAAAAATGATTCAGGAACTACCATTTATCAAGCATCTCGCTAAGTTCGCTCTTCTTTGCTGGAGAGGTTCCCCATTTTTCCATTTCACTGTGACATTGAAATAAAAGCAAGAAAAAATAAAATTAGTTTGGATTACAACCATGGGTGATACCATGTATATAAGAAGAATGGATACAAGATGATTTTGTTCCTCTCAGGATTTCGGGAGCTTGAGATTCTCCCACTAAAAACTTTTTGGTGGAAGAACAAAAACCAATCTACAACTAGACAAATATTCCTAAAATCCTCTCCGTTTCACTTTGTAGCCTGTCTCCCAATTATGTTCAATCTCTAACCTAGGTTGCAATCCTGAACTGCTTAACAAATAGGTAACGCAGAAGTAACATACAATAAATTAAGAAATCAACATCTAATATTCTTTAATGCCTTTGGTAAGGTTATGGAATGTCCAAAACTCAAGAAGCATTTCTATCAAAAAGTAGTTCTTTCTTGATGAAACCACTATTGACTGTCCAAGCTTAAGAAACTTCTGTAGATGCCTTTGCAAAAAACAAACTTTTGTAGACATAATAGAAAAGCTCCATAGTAAACATATCCATTCAGCACAATTAATGTTAATGAAAAAATTGCCCACGTATCACCCATGAAATTGTAACTGGGAAATGTATATGAAAATATATTATATTCAACTAACCGATATTCCTTAACTAGCCGATATTCCTTAACTGACATACCTCAAACACTATGAACTAGACTTCTAACATCAAGTGCAAGACAGGCAGCTTACCTCTGGTAATAAGCCTTGTAAGCACCTCGACCTCTGTCAAATTCATATGACAAGCCATTTCGAATGAGAAAGGTTCGCAACTGGGAAAACCATCCACAATAAGAACAATAATAAGGATGGCCTATATCATATATTTGACATAGTTACTGAATGAAGGGTCATTTATAAAACATATTTTAAACCAATATAAAACTTCACATTTGGACCTCGAAATTGTAAAGATCGGGCAATTTAATTCTCTAAATTTATGAAATGGAAAAATCATCCCTTAAATTGAAAATCATCTGTCAATTTAGTCTTTCCGTCATGAAAACCATCACTATCTGAACTATCATCTGTGGAGGTATCTATATATCAATGATGACGATGCCTCTTTAGTTCTTCTTTGCACCCTAACCCCACTGCAAATCCTACTGACAAAGTTCAAGTTGTGACTAAATTGACTGACTGGCAATTTTTAATATGACGGGTTATTTGCCATTTTGTATATTTAGGAAACTAAATTGTCAGGTCCTTACAACTTTGAGGTTCAAAATGGTGATTTACTAGAAACAAAAGGCATGGAAAAGTGATTCAAAATCGGGGCATGCAGATATTATTAAAACACATAAAAAAATCGGGGCATGCAGATATTATAATAGGCATAGTGCAGCATCCTAATTTAGTAAAAAATAATATATAATATAAATATTTTTTAATGGATACTATGAAAACTTTTCTTAAGCGGATAGTAAAACGCATTATAAAAAAATGTCAACTCGTGTGAAGTTGTCAACCTTAAAAACCTGGCCAATACATAAACTTTCAAGAAACAATTTTTTTTATTATAAAATAGACATAGAACAACTCTCAAGATATGACTCTGATCCAGAGTAGCCCGCTGAACAATTTTCTTTATTAGGGATTAGTGACAAGTCGCAAAGTATCCTGAAAAGTCCAACTACCAGGGCCAAGTATAATACCTTGAAATGTTTTTATGCTACAAATGTTTTATATCAAATCTATTGTCACTTATGTTTTATTAGTCATCAAATTTGTTTAAGACTCTTCTTGTGAGACATTTTTCAAGCAGATAATTTTAGCATGGTGGTAACACATTGTTTCACTAACCATTCCTACATAACACATATTAACACTGCTTTAGGTTCTCTGAGCCGCAGACGAACAGAGACAGAATAATCTCAAAAAGTAGTTATAAACGAGAAAATATACAAGCAGCATATCGCCAAACAAATGCTGAAATGCTTAACAACAAATAATGCATTTTCTTAGAGATTTCAAACATGGATGTATACCTTATATGTAAGAAACTTCAATTTGACCATTAAATTTGCATCTTCGTCAGCAAAATCATCTTTTTCGGTACTGGTGCTACGATTTTCATTTATACTGTTGTTCTTAGAAATTTCGGCGACTTTCTCCTTGTCTGCCTTGAATATATTAACATCAACAAAAAATCCTGGAAACACATTAATGTACCAGAAACTATAAATCAATAAGAATAATAAGCAACATATATATGTTTTGCATACATCATTATCAACATAACTGTGTATCAGTTGGCCATGTATAAACATTTATATTCTGTTTCATTTCACAAGCTAGCATACCATGAGGATCTACTTCAGTAATAGTTGAGTGAAGTATAAAATACTGCCATGTCCCCAAAATTCCTCAGAATATAAGTTTGAAGCAAAGTTGTTAAGTGTTCTTGCAAATCAAGCATTCAAAAGCTTATGTTTATGAAAATTATCAACAGGATTAATAACTCCTATTCCAACTTTTCTATTGGAGCTTCGAAGAGAAAATTACTAACATTACATTTGCACAAGGTGAGTTGAGAGTAACTTCCAATAAACTTTAAGAAATATTTTAGTTCAGAGTAACTACTAAATTTTCTATTGTTCCTTGTTTCTACTTTAGAAATATTTTATGCAGAATTCTTTTTCTTTCATCAGCTCCCTAGACAAAACTTTTAGATGAACAAAACATGCTTAATCTAAATAAATTTTTAACCGTAAAAATATTTCCCCGTTCATTAAGTAACCTCAATTTTGAAACACATGCTCCATATTAAATGAAGAGGTTAAAATTTTCCGATTCACATTTTGAATACAACCATTTATATCTCTCAAATGCAACTACCAAACCCTGAAAATTTAGCAAGGAGGAACACTAAATGTATATAACAATATATCTAGGTGCCTATAAGAAAACCAGCCAACACTAGCTCAAAGTTTTCAGGCAAAGGAACTGGATATTATATAAAAGAAAGGAAAATATAATATTTACCTCGATAAAGTGGCCATAATCCAGGTTTTTTCCTGAAAGAGCCAAACACTTCGTAACTCAGAATGATATCAATGAAATTGTAAGATGTAAACTATAATGAAAAAGATCTAAAATATTTAATTAGAAAATTAAACGAGCAAATGAGATTGAAAGTAAACCTCATTTCATTTTTGTATTTTTGAAAAGTAGAATCATTGTGCACATGAATGACCATTTTGTAGAAAAGGTTGTCATTTGATATGGCATCAACTTTGTGGAAGTTATGATAACATTTGATTGCAGCACGGAGCTTTTTTTCCCTCATCAACTGAATGATTTCCTGATTCAAAATCAAATCACAGTAAAGCATTTAGTCAAAAGGAATGGAATCTAAACTGCAAGGGAAATTTAAATTTAAATGTTAGTGCTTCTTGAGAATTGGGAGACCCTTTGGATCATTTGTGGAGGAAAATAATAATAACTCGAAGCCGTGAAATAATAATGTGAAAATCAACAAAACACTATCAGTATACTATTTCATATTACAGAGAAATAATTCATCAGAAAGGAAGATATGAAAGTGCAATTTGGCAATATAATAAAAGCCAGGATACATTACAAACTTACACATGAACAGAATTTAGTACACTAAATATGATCAACTTAAAATATTTCCATGTGTAAGGTTAACTATATGATAGTCTAGACTGACCTGCAATTTTTTTGTCGAATAGTCTGCCGGATGGGCTTGTAAAAATTTTGGAAGAACAGATTCGTCGTCAATTCTTAAACGAATATCAGCAGCATCCGTCCCAGACCAATCTGAGTAATCAGGACAAAATGAGCTATCAACGCTCTCAAGAAGCGCTTTCATTTGCTGCAGAAGCATTCCAAATCACAAAGTTAAATTACTTTATATTCATCTGGATTCAGATTCACCCAATTTTGTTCCTAAATGATCTTTCCTTTGTTCTGGAGAGACAGAACAGACACAACACCCTGGAACGAGGAAGCAGGCAACCCAAACTTCCCGCTAGATAGGGTTCTACTGTTTTCTCTACATCACTGTCTCTCCTAGATTGACATGATGGCTTTATAAGCTTAAATTGAGAGGGTCCATATCCACATCAAGAATTGAAATATCAGTATCACGACTTGGAATCATGGTAATAAAGTTTACCCAGTACCTGTTTTTCATCAGATCTATTAGCAGAACAAATTTCCCTTAGAGTTGGACCGAAATCAAGGGCAGCTGAAATAGAAAATAGAAATTGTATATTATTTAAAATTGCAATATGTACTTAGACTACCATTTAGGCGAGTCGGAAAATTATGCTTGTATGGTGGGGGTCCTATTTTGTTTGTAATTATAATCTGATTTTCAGAAACCTTGGACTAAATAATGGTTCAAATATCCCAAGGATGTGCATACCTAAGAAAATGAATATGTTGATAAATAAATAAAAATAGAAATAAACATCAACGCATCTACGAAGAAAATCAGAGTAGCTAGCAGCCTAGCACATAATATTTTTAGAATCAATAGGCATACCTCCATCAGCAGGTGGAGGGGGAAATTCCTTCAAAATTTTCTCTATATGGTTTGAACTCTCATGGCTCACAAGACGAGCCACGAGACCCTCTAAAATTTCACCTTGGACTTTCACATGGTCTTTTGAAGCTGCAGTTAAACAAATATGTAAAAATGCAGTGAATTTAACAAAAAGCTCGTGCAAAGATAAGTTAGTGCATACTCAGGTCAGGTTTAGGTTCGATGTTTTTTATTTTCGGGGAAGGGGCTTGATCATGTTCAAGTTCGTTGCAATCACATCATCAGGTTGAATTTTATTCAAAAAATTAAATTAAGAAGATATATAAAGATATAAGAGATAAGAAATATAGCTTAGAACTTAAGCCAATAGGGTAGTGTCAGCTGTAGTTAGTAGCACAACCTTTAGTTACTTACAACCCATCCTATTACTCTCACTTTATTCAATCAACCAAAATGAGAATATTCTGATTCACAAAACAGTTAACAAGAAAGTAGTAATGGATTCTCTGAAATTCTACATGGTATCAGTTTAGCTTTTGATCGATGGCAACTCTGCCCTCTCTCCGCTTACGACGCCAACTCCGGTGGTCGAAGATATACAAAGAGAATATAAAAGAAAATATTTGATAGAAAATAAAGCTACATTGGGTCAAATAGAAAATATTTCAATTTTCCCAAGCCAATACCAGATTCAACTTATTTCCTTTCCATCTGAATCAACTACCCAAACCAAGTCTATTTCACTTCAGTTAAAGTTATGTTGATCAGGTTCACAAGAAGGCCTACAGAACGATTTGAAGGTAGGCGTAAAACTACAAACAATAACATAAATTCATCATATCACGTCATTTATTTTAATGGTTTTCATAACATATTCTTCTCAGTCATCATTTTTTATCATCCTATGGGTGCTAGTGCAACTGTGATTGCCTAGCATTGTAACCTAAAGGGACAAAGATTTTTATCAAAACCCAAACCTAAAGTGCATGTGCCTCCCCCTTCACCCTAAATAAATAATAGGTTCAAATGCAGTTTTAACCCCCTATTTTGACTAAATTTGGATTTAACTCTATTTTAAAATCTGGAATTTTAGCCCTTCTATTTTGACTGAATTTGAATTTTAACCCCTATTTAAAAAAATGCCATAATATAAATTAAAAAAATACCATAAAATTATTTTCTAAAAAATAGGAAAATTATATATTTCTGACAGGAAAAAAAATATACAATTATTTTTGTATATATTCTGATAATTTACCATTTTATCTTAGTCAAAATATTTTTATTTAAAAAATTATATTCGTTATTTTAAAATAAATACCAAAAAATTAGGAAATAAAACAAACTCCAAAAAGAAGTAATTTTCTGGTATATATTTGTTATTTTTTCCTATTTTTTTTCTTGGTTTTTATTGAATTTTTACTTGTATTTTTATGGGTTTTTTACAAGTAATTTTCTACTATTTTATAGTAATTTACTGGTATTTATTTACTTTTTTTTAATAATTGTATGGCATATTTTCTACAATATGGAAGTTAAAATCCAAATTCAGTCAAAATAGAGGGACAAAACTCTAAATTCTTAAAATAGGGGGTTAAAATCCAAATTCAGTCAAAATAAGGGAGTTAAAATTCCGGATTTTAAAATAGAGGGGTTAAAATCAATATTCAGTCAAAATAAGGGGTTAAAATCAATACCATTTCTTCATATATATATATATGGGACATCAGACCCAAATCAAGTTAAATAAATAATGCTAACTTGAAAATCAAACCTGGTACAGATATGTCCGCAATTTCATCAAGAACCTTGCATACAGAAGTTGCAGTACCTTCCTCACATAAGGCATCAAACTTAGCAAAGAAGGAAGAAGCTGATTTACTACATTTACATAAAGGTGTGAAAGTGAAACCAATGTTTTTTAAAATTTCTTGAAAACTTTAAGCAGATGATATCAACAATATAAATCCAAGTCAAAATGTTCACCTTGAAATGAAATAGCTGAAGACAAACACTTTCATAAAATAATAATTAGCTCAAAAGAAATTTAGATCAACTTAATAATTGAACCGAAAAATTCTCAGACAAAATATTTTACTATTATATTAAATATTATATACAAAGAAAAGCTGATGTCACAAACCACAAATCTCTAAGAACTTTAATAATAGAATTCCAACCCATCAGATTTTAATCACATAAAGTTACTCATTTCATAAGCAAAATGTATTCGGTGCTTCTAATGCAACACTAATTAATATTTCAGTATATCAATTTTTTTAAAGAAACCAGGTTTAAAAGAAATAATATCATACATGAGTCAATTATAATAAGTTGAGTAATAAAGATCGTCTATTTAAATGCTAAATGTTCACCTTGTTGAGAACAACCACACGTGATTTGTTGGTAATCGCCATTTTCTGCAAAAAGCGATTATCTCTGGGGTTGAATAGAACTTTGGCTTTCCATTACCCAATTCAGTTACTGCTGTAACCACCACTGCTCAGAGAAAGAAATACTAATGAATATATGAAAGGAAATAATGCTACAACATCACACTATTCCAATTCAGAAATAAGTCATACAGTTTGGTAATAACACATTCCCTTCTAAACTAATGGTCCTGGAAAAAATTACGAACCATGGCCCTTTCAAAACACTAACATAGTAGACTGTATAGAAAGAGTAAGAGATAGCATTTGCTGAAACATTTCACGTGTAGACACTACAACTAAGGCACACTTAATAGGGGTGAGCTCGAAAAAAAAAGAACAGGATTACAAAAAAAATTAGGTAAATTATAGAGACCATAAACATATTTAAGTCTATTTTATACATAAAATTTGGGCAAATTTTGTTGACACAGTAAAATTCATCCTTTTTGTTGATAATAATATGAACTAAATTTTCCAATTTGGAATGTGTTTTGAAATGAATCTAAAAACATTATTATTATTATTATTCAAAACAACAAGAGTTTTTCTGAACCAAAAAATAAAATAAAAATTACCATAATCTTCATGAGGACGCTGTCCATGGTCTCCAAGAACAGCAGTTACTAACTCCATTGATACACACATATGGTTTCTCTGAAAGAGAAGATATTAGTAATGTTCATTTCTTCAGCTTGAACAAAACTAATAATAAATTAAATGAAGATAGTAATAGAATACTATAGCATATCCATTTATAGTTATACAGTGAATTCAATTAACAGCCACATGAACTGGAAAGTGGGAAAGTGTGTTGGGAAGGGGACAAAGACTTCTGTCAAAATGATAAGCAAAATGCAAGCATGCCTAGCTCCAAAACATGAAATACAGAAAACTAAATGATCATAAACCATGTAATTAAAACCTATCATATTATTCATAAGTTAATCATTTACACACTTTAGTCATCAACCCTGCAGGAGGTCGAAAACACAGCCCAAAATAATAAATGTGGGAGAAATTTCATCTGATAAGATTAGCAATTAATAGCAAATATTCAAAATAAGGAATTCAAATTGTAATTTAAACTGATTGTCCTCAATCAAACCTCTACAATTGAACCAGGAAATGTATCTTGAATGCTGCTGATAAATGTCTTATCAGCATACATGAGCAAAATTTAGAAACTAGAAAAAAAAATACTCCTGCAATTCATTTCTAGTTTCATGCTTTCAATATAGTTGCAATTTCCAAACATGTTTGCAGTTAAAACTGATCCTATCTTTCGAGATGCATTTGCTAACACTACTACAGAATCCTATGATACTATTAAATTTCATCCATTCTTTATTCCTTCTTTATAATTTCACCTCAAGAAAATTATTAAATTCAGCCTGCTTTTTTAAAGCTTCAGTTCCCCAAGCCTCACGAAGCGTCCGCCCAAGAACAAATACACCAACAGCAGTATATCTGCATAGAAAGAAAAACAGGCATAATCAACACAAAGAAAAAAGTTATGTAACGTGAAATAATAAAGTAAATGCATTCAGAAATGGATCACGACAACAATCATATTCCTAGCAAAACAATTATTATGATAATTTCACGGTATTTGCCATTTTCTCATGACCATCAATCACAACAGATGAGAGAAAACATTAAGCGCAAGCTAAATAAAAAGGGGGAACATAAAGAAAGGTGTGATCTCTTGTGACCATACATATTTCGGAAACTGTTTTTTGCATAAGCTCCACCCTCATGACCCGCATACATAAAAAGAGAACCAGAGTGTTTGAGTGAAACCTGCACACACAAGTCAATAAAATCAAGTCCACCACTGAAACAGTCCAATCAAAGTTCGTCCAATTAGTATGCTGTTAGCCACAACAACAGAAAAACTAAAAACTTACAAAACTGTATGCAAATACAACATTACAACCGCCATACCTCTAACGTAGCTAAACCTTTAGATACCATGTCAATCATCCTTGACCTTGTCTGCAAGAACACAAAATACTGATAATTAAACGTTTCAAAACTACAACACATAGGTAAATGCAGAAGTAGAAAATGAGCTCATTATCCAGAAGAATGCAATCCTCAGTCAAAACATCTTACACGGCAAATTCAAACACAACCAAGTAAAAACATTTTATTCCAATATTGTTTCTAAGTTAGGATCCTTCATTCATGAGAGAATTTTCGGTGCTAGCAAATGTGCAATGATTTGGAGGGATAATTTAGCTAACATACTTGATAACAAAAAGAAATCTTTTCAACATGTAGCAACAACACTTCGAATTAAAGGCGTGTGCAGTGTCCGACACATGCAGTTGCACTCAATTTCATCTATTTTCATAAATTTTTATCAATGTCTATGTGTGAGTGTCAGTGTCTGTGGTTCATAGTTTTCAAGACACAAAAGTTCCTTTCTAGAATTGTTAACTTTGTCCTACTATTAATGCGCAGTAGTTAATCATAATTGTTACAGTAGATAGTTACACCTCTGTTAGTTGGCCATAACTGCCGAACTAAATACTTTTAATACTACAAACTATGAATGGAAGAATAATTCAAAATCATTTGCCTTAGATTTCCCTCAAACTATCCCCAATATCAATTTTATACACCTCCTAACATCCTAAAATCCTACACTGCATAAACTTCCATAAAAACAGTGTCTGACTATCTAATACTCCCCCTCCGCCTATAATTATAAGTAAAAGTTCACTTTTCAGATTCATTGAATGACCGATGTTTTTTCACTTTTCAGATTCATTGAATGACGGATGTATTTGGACCAGATACATCGGTCATTCAATGAATCTGAAAAGTTAACTTTTACTTATAAATGTGGCCGGAGCGAGTATAAGATATTACTCAATATCTACATAACAAATTTCAACAATATAACATCAAATCACAAAATCAAACCATAAAAAAACTAAGACATGAATCATATACCTTTTTCTCTGACTCTTCATTTTCAAATTTAGGGTAAAAAGACGCTCTGATTCGTGCATGAGCATAAGTCGAATTATCAACTTTAAAATTCTCCAACAGATTACTCAAACTAACACTACCACTACTTTTCTGATCATCATCACCAACACATGAACCATCAACATTCACTTTACCTACTAAAGCACCTCCATTAACAGTTCCATAAGATTTCGGTTTCAAAATCGCCGTTGAAGTAACCTCATTACCATTATGAACCACGCTAGATTCGCCAATATGAATTCCAGAAAGTTTGTTAGTAACCGTTTCCGCATCTCCAATAGCAGATACTTGAGGTTCAGTTTTTTGTTTCTCTTTACATCTTTGTTCTCCGTGGTGGCTTCCATCTCGCTGCAAAACAAACTCCGAATTCACAAAATTGAACATTATAACATTTTTTGAATTCCAAAACTAGCAACGATTTTGAAAATTTTAAATCATTTTTAGTAAATTGAAAAATTAAATTCTTTAAAAAAATAAATACTTCAAAATATTCTTTTTTATTTATAATTCAAAATATTCTTTTATTCGAAAATAAGGGGAAGAGTGGAGAAAATGGTACCTGATTGGGAGGCATTGGTAGTAGTGACAGTGAGGGAAATAGGGTGAGTGAGACTGTGAGAGTGGAGAAAATAAGTCCCGGGACTATTTTTTATACGACTTATTTTATTTTTGAATCTTGTAAAATTGTTTTGTTATTTTTTACCAAAGATTTGATTATGATTTTTATTTTCGTTCTTATTCAACAAGAATTTTACAAGACTTGAATCACAAGTCAAGCCCAAAAAATTTTCCACATAACTTCTTACAATATTTTTGTGAATTGATTTTCTTTTATTATCCTTTTTTGACACATTTTATTTCCTTTTTGGGAGTTAATAATATTAATAGCCCTATGTTCCTTTTCTTTCCAACAATAACATTTTTTTAAGCAAAGATGGTGAGTAAGCGGCGGCGGAGCCAGAAATATATTGAGTCTGGACAAAATTTTAGTTTGACAACAAATTCTTTAAGTTTTGTCGTAAATTAACTCTTAAAAATTTCACTTTATCTCAGTGTTGAATAAAAAATCTCAATTTTTTCTTAAGTAACTCCTAAAAATGTCAATTTTATTCCAAACTAACCCTTAAAAATACCAAAAAAGTAATTGTCTTTATTTATAAGTGTTTTTTTACTTTTGTAGAGATAACATGTTTTGGATCTACGAACCTTGATGACCTAGAAGACCTTTGTCAAATAACCGATTATCCCAAAAGCTTAAGCTGTTAAGAAAGGCTACATCAATGGTTTTATATTATTTCTAACACGCCCCCTCACGCAAGAACCCACTTGGGTTTGAAGTGTGGGTAATGCATAGGCCCACCTACCATATGCTTAAATTCCACTATTTAATTATAAAGTGAGGGGAGCGGAGATCGAACTCTAAACCACTTAGTCATAGAGGCTCTGATACCATGTCAAAATTTGAGAGGCCTATACTCAACCACAAGCTAGCTTTTGTGGTTGAGTATAGGCCTCTCAAATTCTAATACCTTGCAAGTTGAGTTTTATCGTTGGAAGAAGAAAAAAGAGATTAAAGAAAGATCAACTTCATGTTTCAACACTTGCTTTTTGTTGGTTTTAAGTTCATGTTTGTATTGGATTTAACTTAACCGTTGATTGATGTTAATTGAAATGAACAGTCTTAATCATAATATAGGATAGGATCAAGTATTCTGCAAGTTTACTCACTTTGATTTCAGATATAGGAATTGTTTTTTGTCTCAATAGAGTTCGAATCCATGTCATTTACAATGATCAACTGTAATAAGAGGCCGAGAAGAGAACCAAACCATTGTTCACTATTTTGTTCCAAATTGAGATATAGTTTATCTTGTATTGTTAACTAAAGTCTGAATGTTTGTGTAAACTGATGAATTGATAAGAATATATTGAGTAAAATAATATATTAAAATAACAATCTAGGTTCAGGATTAACATTAATAAGTGCTGAGTTGATCCTGAATTTTTTATAAAAAAAAAAGGTCAAAAAAATTCAGTAAACCATAAGTTCAATAAATCATAAGTACAATTTTGTTGTGCTTAACAGTTTGGTTCGGTTAACTGAACCATAAATACGGTTCGGTTTGGCTGTAAACCATAACAATTTGGTTCGGTTTTTTCGAGTCATTGTTATGGTTTTTTGGCCGAACCAAACCATGAACAGTCCTAATCAGTCCTAATGATAATCCTGATGTAACAATTGCTACGGTCATAGCTCCAAGAACAAAAATCCTACATTAACTACACAATTGCTCTCAATTCTCATCATAACTTAGAGAAAACAAAAATATATGCATTAAATAATCTTATAAATGATGATTCAGAATCTCATGAACTCCAATTGTTGTGGCATATCAGACTACTATTACTCGATAAAAAGAAACAAAATAATACTACTATCATTTAATCAAAGAAAAGTATCAGACTACTATCAAAAGCAAATTTTGATTTTTGTTTAGGAGGAAGGTGGAGTTAATGGAGTTGTTGCAGTTATTGCGCAACGCATCACTCAAAATACATTTTTGAAAGACAGACCAGTTCAACAGCTCAAAAACACTGATTTATTTCCTTTCCTATGCTGCTCCATTGGAGATGAAGCTCAACTATATGTATATACACATCATACAATTGCGATGATGTTGGCCGGAAAAACGGAAATAAACAAATAGCATTGTATCCTTTTGTGTATTTTTAATTTGTGGCACTATCACCACTACTTGCTACTACTTCTTTCTGTTCAACATTGGCTTCTAGGGTATTTGGATCTACTTGTAAAGAAACGTCAAGGATGAGAGGGCCTTGCGGGGTTCCGAAAAGTGTAGTAAATATCTGTCTATGGCATTCATGACAAAAGTAGATATAGGTGAAATGGCCTTCATATGGGAGTTTGTGTACTGCTGCTCCAGGTAGTACGCGATGCACAAAATCAGTCATTGATGGTGGAACCACTTTATCATCCATTCCCTGTTAACAATTGCACTGCAATAAGTTATATTTTCACATTACCAAAAAGAAGTCAGATATGTGAAAATTGAATTAGAGCATGCAAACAAACATATAGGGATTCAGGTTCTTTAGGGTTAAGAAATCTGTATAGTCGCGTAGACAGAAAATGTAGACCGTCTTGTTTATTGGTTTAACTGTATTCAACTATTAAATGTTTCCTTTCCATGTGTTTGATAGATGGATCCGTATTTTGTGCAATCATGAAATCTGTATAGTCACGTAGACAGCAAATCTGGACAGACTAATTTAAGCTTGGTAAATAGGATTTAAAGAGATTTAATAAGGATTAAAGTCAAAAATTTAAGGTTGTGTTAAAAACTGTTAGATTAGAAAAATGCATGCAGAAAATACAGATTAAGTATTACCGAATGATTTATGTAAATGAACATTATCATTGCTGATAAAGTTTATGTTAAAAACTGTTAGATTAGAAAAATGCATGCAGAAAATTCTGATTAAGCATTACCGAGCGATTTATGTAAAATTGTAAATGAACCTTCATATAGGGGAATCAAAGGATCAAAACATAGATTCACTCACATGCCATATATGTATTGGACCGAGAAAGCCTGTATACTCCTGAGTTTCAGTGAACATTGCCTTAAGCCAATTAAGCACATTCCTGTTGAGCTTCCGTTTCTGCAACTTGAGGTCTAAAAGGCTGAAACCCCAATTTGATACCTGCAAAGCAGCTTCCTCCACAAAGGGTTTCGCATTTCCTTGCCTGATTGATTCTTCCACATCCCTTTGCCAGAATTCCTCATAGATTGGATCTTCCATTAGTGCTTTATCCTGAAAAGGGCATTAGATCTTCCATGAGAAAATGTACAAGTTATATATTTAAAACTCTTGGGATAGCCTAAGCCATCGGAACCAACTTTTGGAAACACAAATTTTACATTACACGTAATTAACTAGATTAGCAAGCTTGGCCTCTGTAATTTCAATGCATGTTTAAATGTTTTACTGCTATCGATTTCAACAAAAGTCCAATAGTAATAATAAGTTATGCTTACTTTGATATTTGAGCAAAGGCAGAACAGAAATGAATTATATCTGAGCAAGCCAACAACATTTTTCAGCATAGGCCCTCTACCATATATTCTTATCAGAATCAGTTGTACCTCTAATACTCAATCCATCTAACAAGGATATAGATGACAAACATTAAGGGTCTGTTTGGGTTGAAGTATTTGAGCTTATCTACTGGCAAAAACACTCGTGAGACTGTTTTGAAAAGCTTAGGAAACAGCTTATGACATGTCCGTAAGTTGTTTTCAACTTATTTTTATAAGCTCTCCAGGATAGCTTATGAAAACAATTTGACTTTACTTTATTTTTTTGTTATAAAAATAGCTTATACACAAGTACTTATATAATATTCGCTTATAGCATTTAAGCTATAAGCACTTAATTAAGCAATTTATCCAAATAGGCCAAAGTGTACATCAATAGAAATGCAGAACACTAAAAGCCATCATGTTGACCAAGACAAAAAAGAGATAAGCAAAGCTTCCCCTACCCTAGTACTTATATGATATTCGCTTATAGCATTTAAGCTATAAGCTCTTAATTAAGCAATTTATCCAAATAGGACTAAAGTGTACCTCAATAGAAATGCAGAACACTAAAAGCCATATATGTACATGTTGACTAAGAGACAAAAAAGAGATAAGAAAAGCTTCCATTACCCTACTTCCAAGAGATAAAGACAGCCACCTATCAATCTGACCATGCTTCCCTGACAAGAAACTTCGCTGATAGAAGAAAGAAAGAAGTCTAGGAAATCTTCGAGCTAAGAAGTACATCAATTTTCTTTTTCGCGTCCATTTGTTCCATGTTCTTCGTCTCTCTTCGTTTGTCATCAAAGGATCATACGGATTCACCATGGGGGCGAACATGGCAGCACCTGAGAGTTAATACACGGCATCTGACTGATCAATTTCATAATGCTTGGAACACTAGTATGAAGCACTGAAACAGACACATACATTGAACATGACACTGACACGTAGAGACCAGTAATAATTTGGGAAAATGGAAATGATTAAATGTAACCACATGTGTCGGTGTCGTGACAGTGTCAAACACCAGACACGCCATTTACAGTGTGGTGCTACATAGCTGGCACATGTTTATTCTCACTGAAAGAAAAACCCTGTTTTTGTTGATGCGACACACATATACTATTCGATAATATTTTTTTAGAATGGTAATATTTACATCTACATGATGGAAACTTACTTTTAACTCGCTCTAAACAAGTTAAACAAATGTTTTAGTAAGGGGATAAAACTGAAGTCCTCAACAAAATGAAATGAAGAACACTACTAAATCATAAGAACATGATAGTTGTTGGTCGAAAGGTGAATCAACAAGAGAGTGACTATGAAAGCTCCAAATTTCGTCGAAGTAAAAGTTTTATGTAAATATAAAAATAGTATAAGACAAAACTGACATTAATACCTGCAAGTCTATCAGGTATGTATCTAAGTGCAGCCCAAGCATGCTTGCTTCCACTAGAGTAACCAATAACCCAAAACTTGTCAACACCAAGAGCATCGGCTAAAAACGACATATCTATTGCTGAGGATTCCAGATTCCGCTTGGGATGAGGATCACTCTCACCAAAACCAGGCAGATCATAAGTGAGCAAGCGAATGCCAAACTCTTCCAGCAGTGAATCTTTAACTCCAGGAATTCCTAATTTCAAACACAAATTCAAAAGTAGAAACCTTCAACAATGCTTCAAACTAAGGATCAACACATAAACCACAAAAGAAACAACCAAAAATCAAAGCTTTAAAGTTCAAACAACCTGCAAGCCTCGAGGAAAGAAAAGTATGAGGAGCAATAATTGAAAATCTAGCTCTATCAGCCGAAACACCTTGCTCCTTATATGCCATGTATCTTCCATCCGGAAGTACAATGCGGGTAGCACTAGCAGGATGCAAAAATACTTGTTTCACAAGTGGGACAGATGGATCATGCTCAAAATTTACATACAAAGCTGCAAATAAATCCACCAAGCCATGTCAATCCGATAATCTCGTCTCGAGGAGACCAAACATCACACATGTAATATTAACTTCTACGAAAAATCAAACAACCTAAAAACTACAACACAATAATCCTTCTAGAGTTCCAACATAAAACATCGAGAGTCAGAGTTTCAGAAATTGGTCGGCAATAACCCAAACCAACCGTAATTTTAATGTCTCCACAACACGAACACAATTGAAGCTAGATCAACCACTAAAATCAAGCACGGGAACAACACAACCTCGATTTAAAACCTACATTCATAGTTCTAAATTGCAGTCTACAACTACAATTGTGACCACAACATAATCGCAACCACACTTGCGGTCACAAACACCCACATTTCGTCACAATATCACGATTCACAGCATAACTGCAACTATGATCCCAATTTAGAATCATGCCTACATTGACCTACCTATTCCTAATACATTCAACCAACATCAAAATATGTAAATTGAATTCAATTATAGCATTAATTAAGAATCTACAACTTCATAATTAACAAAAAGATTCAAACTTTATGATATTTAATTATAAACCCTCAAAAAAGGAAACAAATGGCATTGAAATTAACCTGAAAAAGCAAGTAAAGAAACCAACAATATAACAGACCAAGCATGAAGTGGGTCTTTATCTTCAGGCAAGAAGTCATTAAAAAAACTCAATTTTTCGAAAATCTTGTTACATGGTTCTCTTACTCTCTTCCCAATGTAAGAACTTTTTCCAAATTTTCTTACAATTAAGGAATCTTCATTGACTAAGCTTTGTTTCACTATATCTCTGCAACCTTTGGCAAACTCAACTGTTAACTCTGAAACCCCAATCATGAATTCTCTTACACAGACTTTGAATCTTACCCACTCTCTTTGATTCATGATGATGATGATGATGAATTTGGAAGTTGGGATCACAGAGATACCCACATTTTTTAATGAAAGAGAAAAAAACTATGGAAATGTAAATAGTAGAATATTTATTGTTTTATTTGAAAAAAAATTTGAGTGGTGGTGTGATGTGGTGGAAATGAAGGAGAATTTATTGTGAATATATTGACAAAGAAATGGACCCAAAAGAAAATGACAAAGGTGGTGGTGACTGGTGAGTGAGAGTGAGTGAAGAAAAAATGAGAAATAAGAATGGGTTTTGGGATTTTATGGAGATGATGTGCCGCTTACTTAGCAATGGTCTACCTTTTTTCTTAACCATTTTCTTAATTTATCATCATTATCTAACAACCAAATTGGTCATGTGATTCAAATTAAATAGGTGTTAAATTATTGTTACTTAGATTCAATAGTGATTAACGTGGAACTTGATAGCAATGGTCGCGGTTTGATTCTGTAACTGCGACCGGGAGAAGATTATAACCACTTGATGTCAGAATTGACATCCAAACCAGATTAAACCGATGTTGAAAAACAAACAAAATTAAATTAAATAGATTTTTTTTAGTTTTTTTAATATTTTAAAGTAGTTTTTGTATCTGCTAAATGTTTATCAATTTAGTTTTTATGTTGATATTTGTGTTTTAACACCATTAAATGGGTGTTGATATATGTTAAATATTATGTTGACAATGACATCACACAAGTGATGTGTAGTCGATTGTCAATTTAAAACGGTGATTACTTGACCGTAAGTTGAAAATGTTGGGGACTATTTTAATAAAAACAAATATTTGTGGAGGGACTGAATTGAGAAACGTTTGACATAGAGACTAATTTGATATACTAAACGAGTGAGAGACCTAATTAAGAGCGAGTTATAGAGTCATAGATCAATTAAGAAAGTTAAATTAGGTAAATTTTGTATTAAAAAGAAGATTTTCTATATTTTTTTAAAAAAAACTTAATTGAATATTTAGTCTCTTATGTTTATTTCATGTTTTAATTTGGGCCCCTAATGTCATTGATGTCAACATAAGTTTGTCATTTTCGTTAAATTTTGAGTTAATTTCTTCTAACTTTTCATTAAATTTTTAGTTAATTTCTTATAAAGCGTTCACACAATACCCTCCTAAATTGTCCGCGTACATAAATTTATTAGTCACGTAGACGATTTAAACAAAAAGTTAACTAAAATGACCAACTTAAAATTTTTTAAATGTAAGAGATCAAATTGAAATATAAAATAAATATAAGGAACTAAATATATAATTATTTGTTTAAAAAATTACACGAGTCTCAAGAGTATTTTCCTATATTAGGTTTTTAACAAGTACCTAAGAGCACTAATTACATTTTCCTCTATATATAATGGTCTAACACAAGTCCCATAATAGGACACATCATATGTTTATTTGATAATGATCATTTATTGATTTTAATAAAAGGAAGCATGCTTGATTGATTATGGACTCATACTTGCAAAATAAAAGGAAGAGAATTTATTTTCGCACCTCCAATTTCTTTTTGCGCGCCTTGCAAAATGATGAATACTTCACTCATATTTTAAGTTGTGAACAAATTTTGCACATTATGTAGTGAGTGTATAAAAATTTAATCGTATTGTCCCCTCACCCGCATAAAAATATTTTGAATGAAATACAATTTGCAAGATAAAATGCAAATATTTTTCAGGTGCTTACATTTTAAAATGTGAATTTTCAATTTATATATATGGATCTTCTGACGTCCACACATTCACCAATTTGTTTTCTCTTCACTTCAAAACCACTTTTTTGGCGAAATTTTATTTTCAACACACGATCAAAACATCAAGGGACTCCACAGACATCACATTGAGCTGAATGCAAATGTAGTGTCACTCTAAAATTTTCCTTATTCAATTTCTTACTATTTTCATTTTGTTCAAGTCAAAATATTTGTACAGCTAGGTTTGCAAGTTAAATTGCGAAATGTCAATGGATATCCATGGGGGCGGATAGTGTGATATCTATGTTCTCTCCATATCTATGCGGGTATCCGCTAAGCAGGTAATCCACTAATTTTGATGTATCTGTAGATATTTACATATATCCATGAATAACTTTTTATTGTATAAAATTGATTGAATATGGAAAAGAAAAAAAAATGTGTCTAGTTTATTTTAAAGACAAAAATATTGACACACAATATTCTTACATGTTTTTAAATAGAATTTTTTACCAAATATGAAAAATTGCTTCAAAAGAAGAATATAAAACTTTTATCTCAAAAGATTAAAAAAATGTGAAAAGTGTTCTTTAATGAATATATGAAAACAAAATGTAAGAATATGAATAGACTATTTGTTTTACAAGATAAAAATAGTAGCGTTTTTGTTTATATATAAAAATACTGGAGTTTATATTTAAGTAGATATTTTTAAGTAATTTTACTAATTTATTAACGGGTACGGATATCCGCAGGCATGGATAGTATTAAATCCGCATTTGTATCTATTAAATGCGGGTAATTGAAATATCCATTTATTTTATCCACGGATATCCATTAAGCTATCCGCCACGGGCACGAGACGAATTTTATCCGCGAATATTTGCGGGTACATATTTTTTTTCCCATCCCTACTTGCGAACCAAACTAGAAGTTTTCGCTAGTTAAGGTGTAAACCACACTGATACTAAAACTATTTTGCATTTTTAATTGTTTCAGATATGATTGATGCAAAACCAAACAAAGAACCGAAACCTAAGACTAAGATTAATGTCAAGTTAAACAAACAACTTAAGGTCGACGCGAAGCCAAAAGATCTATGCAAAGCCAACTAAAGACCCAAAGGTTTGCTCCTAAAGTTGATTTTCACCTACAGTTCGCAATTGAGTGAGACGAGACAGCCTTGAAATGTTGTTGTCCGTTTAGATTGAAAAGTATACTTTTGAGTGGCAATATGTGGAGTCTTAACGTCGTAAATGAATAACACAATCACGAAATGACTCAAATATTCCATGGTCATAAATATGCATAAAGACTTAATCTGAAGGAGAGGGAACATGTTTGTGAGATGACAACCAATATGGCCCTTCCAAGAAATATGTCGACACTGAAGAAGAGATGTCGTTTGAGTGAAACTATTAGCAAGCATATTTATAGTGCACACCACAAATTCAGACAGACTATCTGGGCTTCAACAACAAAAATCCAACTTGTGGTAAAATATTTGGTTGAGGACACGTATATAGCTATGGAGTGGTTCCGAATACTAAAACTGTCAACAATATTTTATGGGCCCATCCGAATTCGATTAAGCTATTTAACACTTTTTCCATTGTGGTTGTCATGAATTTCACTTGCAAAACGATTGTCGATGCTTGAGTTTGTAGATGTCACTTCTACTGAGATGATGTACTCCATTGGATTTGCTTTTATGACGTATGAAATGAAAGACGTCATATGGAATACCGAGGTGTTGTGATTTGTTGAGATGTCCATATAATCCTTAGGTAGTTGTGAAAGTGATGGTTATTGGCAAATGCATTTCAGAGTAGTGTTTGATGGTGGTGGATTGTGGTCGTAGTGCTATTCGATGGTGGTTTCTAAAGGTCAGAATAATGGTATAAGTTGTAGTCGGTGGTGGTGAAGGATGGTGTTCATAGTGAGGGTTTATGGTGGATGGTGATGGTTGAAGTGGTGGTCGCAATAATAGTCGATGGTGGTCAATTTAGAGATCAAACTTAGATAGAGTGGTAATCGAAGGTGGTCATAGTAGTTGTTTGTGGTAGTTGGAGTTACAATTGACAATGGTTAGGTCAGTGGTATCGGTGGTCAAAGTGGTGACACATGGTGATTATAGTAGTGGCTAGAGTAGTGTTCGGCAACCATTAGTGATGACGTATTAGCATTAAAACAAAAAAAATCTAAAAACCAACTTGGGTTGGTCTGGTGGTATTGACTTGGGACCTAGGAGTGTGCTCCTTCTTAAGGTCTCAGGTTCGATTTTCTCTGATGCCAATTTAGGTGGGTTAATTTAGCTTTGCCAAAAAAACTTTTTAGTGAAAACGGTTTTAAAATTAAGTACACAATCAGCCCAATATCATTTTCGCTAACTTGCCCCACGCCCAATGAGGCAATGACTCCGCCAAAAACTAATCAAAATGACTAATCAAACCCAGGTTCTTGTGAGAGAATAATAAAAAAGAAAATTAAATTTTGTTTATCATATAGTACTAGTTTTATATAACATTTGCCACTGAAATGATCAAACTAAATAATATTTTAAACTTGCCCTCACCAAACTAAACTCCAAAATTTGGTTCGGTGATAAAAAAACATGTGAATTTCAGAGGTAGTATCACAAGTGTTCTTTGATCCCTAAAGTTTTTTCTGCTTTAGATTGAAACGTCATCCCCTCATTCTAAATTTTTCTCATCAAAATATGAAGATTTTATTTTAGTTTTTAGGATAAGTCTTTTATCTTGTTTCTCAACTTTTGATGGAATTAGAGATCACCAGAAAGAAAGTATTTATATATACTAATAACTTCCAAATTTAGGTTGCCTTAAAATATGATCATATATCATATTTACCAGCAACAGTCAAAACTAAGTCAAGTTGTGAGTTAATAATAAAAATCATGATCATCCTCATCTTCCCCATCATCCTCTGACTCGGCATGGCGATCTTCTAACCAAATATTGTCCTCTTCCCAAAGTGGACATGAACATGTTGCTTTTTTGTCCTTCCACTCAGCTCCACATTTATAGCAAAATTCGTAACCACATCTGCAATCAATAGAAGAAGAACAAGGTAAAACATAATATATAATGATAACAAGGACCACAAATCAAATTAGCAACAAGCCAAAATATAATGATTCCCATTAACAATGACTTGCATTTCCATTCATGGAAATCTGTTTATGAACTAAGATTATTTACTCGTGTAACCTCTACTAGGTTGGTTACTAGAACTAGACATATTTTCCTTGTCAAATAATCTTACCTTAACTTCCATCGTGTAATTATAGCAAACCTCTTTGTCTCAATATATATAAAATTTCAAAACAACATTCTTCTAAACATTGTCATAAAATGTTAGCTTTATACAGTATAAACACTAGCGCAGCTGGACGGGTTTCTTTGAAGGGGATAAAATAATTAAATAATATATGGGCTAAGGTCCGCGAGCCGATCCGTTTAAGGTCCGCGGGTGACATTCATTTTATTACCCAACCACAATTCACGGCATCCACAATTCACTTTGAGAGATAGTGTCACAAGTCCACATCTGTAAATATACTCCAAGTTTAAAATTATACATAATTTCAGTGGCAAATTCTACTATGGACCACTTTGATAGGTGGGCCAGCACTTTAAAATCACTCGACACACCAATGACAATTCACGGCATCCAGCCGAAAGTAAAAGCTCACGATACTCCTCGTCCTAATAAGTGAGAAAATGACTTGTTTGGTATCAATTCAAATTAATATGGGAAAGTGAACAAGTGCCTTAAAACTCAACTCATTTGTTTTCTTTTATTTGTAGAACTGATACCGATCAAATCACTGCCTCACTCATAAAAACAAGGCGGACATTCTAAGGAGTGACAGTGACATTGGTTGTCATTAGTATGTCAAGTGTTTTTTAAGTGTCAATCCGCTGTAGAATCCACCAATTGCAGTAACTAATGTATATATTATACATACATCAAGTATGCATCATATTGTTAATCATTGAATCCTGGGGACAAGGCATCCAGTAGTATTCCATTCGGAAAAGAGACATTTTATTATTTTGGGAGCAATATTCCTTATAGTAATGCATGCAATGGAAATGATAAAAAAAAGAAAGATCATTCAGGGTCCGACTGTTTGATCTGGTACTTGCATAAAAGTGTCGTCGGGAGTTCTTGGTAATATATATATATATATATATATATATATATATATATATATATGAAACAATTAATATGGAATATAATAGGATGCAATAATAATATGTATATCTGATAACCATAAATAGAAAATGTGAGGCCGCGCAAACTGGTATATATTTTTCCCAACCCCAGTAAGCAAATTAATCCCAAACATTATTTGCTCATCGCATCATGACTCGGTGCCAAATAACTCAATAAAAATAAGTCTAAAGAGAATTATGCAAGCTCCCTGACTTGTTTTTATTCGTTAAGAAAAAAAGAGGAGATTCTAGAAGAAGAATGATTATAACACAGGTTAAAACAAAGCAAATATTTGTAGAAAATAAAAAGACGCAAATATTAGAGTACCTGCAAGTCATGTGGTAGCAACCTTCAGCAAGTTCAATCATATGGTTACACTTCACGCACTGCTTCCAAAGACTCCTTGATGCCAGAAACTTCAACTTCACATCATCTGCTGGAGGGTTAGGATTCAACCTTTTGTAAGTATAACATGTCATACCACTGTGCCAAGGAACCTTGCAGCCAAAGCAGAAAAGACCATGACATTTTACGCATTTCTTGGGTAACGAATGTTCAGAGCCCATAAGATTTTTGGAGTAGTTTAAAACTTCACTTTTTGACATTAATGCAGAGCATCTTGGATAAGGACAGTAAATTTTCTCAGTAAGCGGAATTGAAGCTTCCATTTTTCGTTGCTGCATAGTTTCAACTAATTTAGAAGTCAAGAATTTCCGGCAACTGTCAACTAGAAGTTCATTCTTGCATCCCTCATGAGGACATATTGGCACCATTCCATGGAGCAACTTCACCTCCACGTGTTGCTTCATGCAAGAAAAGCAATACCTGTGTTGACAACCATCAACTGAAAAAAATTGACTATGATCAGTATCCTCCAAACAAATGACACAAGTTTCTTTCAGACTCTTTACGCTGCTAGATTCAGCAGGCCTCGTGGACTGAGAAACAATTGCATCTTTTGCAAGCTTCAATGCAAATTTCAGATCCTGTCTCGCCACTAGCCTTGGACTGCAGTATGCAAATTTTTTTTGAAGCAGATTCACCTGATTAACTAACATAGCAACCTTCCTCTGTTTTGCAGGCCATTTTCCACTTAACTGACAAGAAAAACAAGATATTAAAAACCTCCACAAAAAAGACAACATTATAACATAGTCAATCATTCCCATCATCTTTGTCAAATGAGCGATTACCCCAAAAACTTAAGCTGTTAGGATAGAGCCACATCAACGGTTTTATATTATTTCTAACACTCCCCCTCACGCAAGAGCCCATTTGGGCTTGAAGCGTGGATAATGCATAGGCCTACCTACCATATGCTTAAATTCCACTTTTTAATTAGAAAGTGAGGGGAGCGGGGATCGAACTCTAGACCACTTAGTCATAGAGGCTTTGATACCATGTCAAATGACCGATTATCCCAAAAGCTTAAGCTGTTAGGATAGAGCTACATCAATGGTTTTATATTATTTCTAACAATCTTAAACTAATGAGTCAAACAAAGTACAATTCAAGCCACACGGCAGTCCAAGGACACAACCTCCCTGACTTATAAAAAACCCCAGCCCGCTCACACTCCATAAACGACAGTTTCTATCATATTCTCCAAGAAGCATTCTAAAATTTCAAATGGAAATCAAGCAAGCCACATTAAAATAAAAACGGCCCTAAAGCAATAAATTGCACATAATACCATGGTTATTACTTATTATGATCTTACAATACATGCGAGCCACATCTCAATTCGATGCAAAAGTGAACCCAAACAATACAAATCCCTAGTGTGTATCTATTTTGGACATGAATCCCGATTCACTGTGATGAATCACATGAGTCATGATGATATCAAATCACTATCATGAATCCCGATTCACTATAATGAATATCGATTCATTTTAATGAATAACGAATAAATCACTATCTAAACTTAATGTAGCCATCTAATTTTATTTTGTCAACTTTGCGTAACTAGCCACTTTTAATTTTCATTTGATTTATGACTTGAATCTTGAATAATTTTGAGGTTTGAATATGATATATAAGTTCATAGTTTTGTTGCATCGCTAGTTTGTACTTAAAAATGTCACATTTTATTGGTAAGGTATCATACGATTCATTATAAGATTCAATTCACGGTTCAGAAAATTATGTTTTCCGATTCATGATTAGAATCTCAATTATGTTTTGAATCGAGATGTGACTCGTATGTATTGTAAGATAATGATAGCCATGTGCATAAACAAACGACAAAAGTCAAACCTTCCATTTTATGCACATGGCTATCATTATCTTACAATACATACGAGTCACATCTCGATTCAAAACATAATTGAACCCAAACAATACAAATCACTATGATATCTATGTTGCATATGAATCCAAGCATGAAGCTTGATTCATTCCGATGAATCGCGAATGAATCGCAACTTAAACCTAAACTTGTCTAGCCATCCACTTTCTTTTTGTCAACTTTGTATAACCATCCACTTTTCTTTTGTCATTATTTCGGATTCTTATTCTCATATAACATATATACCTTATGCTTTTGTGTATGGTACGCCACTCGCTTTTACTTAAAAACATCAATGTTTTATTGACCATGCATGCATATTTTTACTTTTTTGAAATGGCCAAATGGAAGTAATCAATATTGTTTGTTTTTGTTAGTTTTGCGGAGGGTGGGAATCAAACAGACCTCTTTATCACTCCACTCCCTAACTCATCCACCCCATCCACCTTATCCACCAAGCTACTAATCCCACATGCATGTTATTATTCATAATAAGATTCAATTTACTAATTAAAAAAGATGTCTTCTGCTTCACGAGTTGAATCTCGACTAACGATTAAACATGCATTACAACTTATCAACACACTCACATACCACTCTTCTTCAAAACACAATACCACATACTATTATGTTAAACTAGTCTACATTTAAACTAGGGTGCATGCATAGTGAATACAATCATTATCAACAAAAAGTTAAAGAATAAAGAGAATAAGAAAAACTCACAAATTGAAAAAGTGGATAATGATCACCAAAACAAATAACATTCTTCAAATCCAAAGCAAGAACAGCATTGAAAGCTTCAATCAACGCCTTAAGTTCCACAGCAACTTTATTTGTTCCATTCCCAACAACAGCTTTCGAAACTTCAAATATCACATTATCATTCAAATCACAAACCGCAACACCAATCCCAGCCACAGAAAAATTCTGACCTCTCACACTTTCTTCACTCACTAAACCCTTAAAATAAACCCTAACAACAGCACCTTCATCGCCACCGCTCTTCGAACAACCTTCCCCGAACGGTTTCTCGAAATTATCCCCCCATTTCTCCCAATCCTCCTCAGTGAAATTGAGAATCTCCGTCGCCATTTTCTGATCATGAATCCGACGGTTAAGATCATCTTTCGCTTCACGCATTACTCTCTCACTCTGCTCCCTGTCATGCATTTCTATCTCCATCTTTTCAAGCTCTTTCAATTGGAGAGACGTTGCATTGAAAACGGCGTCGTCGTCGTCGATGATTGGTTCTTCGAAAATAACGTCTGTGGAGGAAGAAGGATGGTCGGTGAGAGAAGCGGCTAAGGCTTCTTGTAACTGGAGACGGTAAGCGAAGTCGAGATCGGATTCCATGGATTCCGCCGCCGTGAGTTCGTGGCGTTGCGCCGTTAACAAGAAGTGTAAGTCTTCCGTTGTGTCCATTGACTGTAACTTTTCCGTACAGATCGATGAGCGAGGAGTGTAGCTATATAGCTTTACGAAACTATTTTTATGGCATAAACTATTGACCTTTTACACTATGTTTGGAGGTCAAACAGATAGCTGAGAGAAATAGTGAAGATAGAAATTAGAGAGATATAGAAGAGAAATTGGATGAAAATTTTATATAAAAATAACTAATTTTTTTGTTATCTCTCTTTTTTATTTCGATCTTTTATAAATCTATCTAAACAAACACGGTGTTAGGGTGAGTTTGCGATAATTAATCCTCTTAGCTGAAAAGTTACCTTATAACTGATAGTTTATAGTTGAAAAACTAGTATGTTGAAAGTAAAATGTTTCACAACTTTATTTATCTATTGTAAGTATAAAATGACATAAATGTACTCTCTCTGTCCCATATTATAAGCAAAAAAAAAAAATCACTTTTTATTGTTCAAAATTATAAGAAAAAAAACAAATTTTTACCATTTCTAAGGATAAAATAAAATTAAATACAAATTGCATTTAACTTACTCTCTATTCTTTTCCCCATAACTAATAGTCAGTAAAAACTATTTTTACATCTTACAATGAAACTTATTTCAAGAAAAGAGCATTGCTATTTTGTAAGAAAGAATTTGAGCAAGAATGGACACATGTCATTATTTTAGAGGATACTTTTAATTTATTATAAATTAAATTTCCTTTTTAATAGAAACCATGAGGCAGTTGTCTTAATGGATGATTGAGATTCATTCTTCTCTTTCTTGTTTTTACCCATTCTTACAAATAAGCATTTCCCTAACAGAAAAAAAAACATGGGATGGTGTCAATGGTATTCTTGCATTTAGTTTATTTAGGTTTCGGAACAAATAGCATTTTCCAAAAAAAAAATGAACTAAAGCACAAAAAAAATAAAAATCATGCGGCCTTTTTTGTAGTAAAGAAAAAAAATAATAGTTTCAATATAATTCTTATAATAATGAAATTCATAAATAAATTGAAAAACTTTGGTTTGAACTTTCAACTTGAGAATTTTTTTTGTTTGTCAAATAGCCTATAGTAGTTAGAAATTTCACCTTAAAAGAGGATAAGTGGAGTGTCTGGAATCGAACCAGGCTACTGCGTTTATAACGTTGTCCCTACATATTAAGTTAAATTCACGGGGACTTAACTTGAGAAATTTTTGTTTGAACTTAAGTTATAGCATATGTGAGGGTAAGGTTCGAGTATTTGTACCTTATTTGATTAGTAAAATTACGAGAAAAATTAGCCAATCGATATTGATAGTTTTTACAAACACACACAAAAAAAAATTGTCGCAGAAATTAAAGATTGAAAGATTTTGTTTAATTTACAAAAAAAAAATCAGAGAAGATATTATGTTCAGAAAATTAATTATCACAATTTTTGTCTTTTAAATCAATCGTTAGTTGGTCTAGTGGTGTTTGGCGCTGCTGAACATGATAGGGAGAATCATGGTTCAATCCCACAATTGCGATCGAATGGGGTCATCAAGACTTAAATGCAGTTTTGACACCTCAAATTTCTCAATTGTATGATTCTGGCCATCCAAGTTTCAATTGTGCGATATTAATGCCCTAAGTTTCACAATTGTTCAATTTTAACCCTTCACAAGTTTTATTTGTGCGATTTTAGCCCCCCAATTTAACTCCTTTAGCATTTGGCAACCTCGTTGACTTTTTTGACTAAAACTTGCTTATGGGCATTTCAATTAATTTTTTTAAAACAAATGTTTTTTAATTTTAAAACATATTTTTAATTTTAAAAACATATTTATTTATTTTAAAAATATTTTTAAAATATCATATAATTAAGTTTTAGTCAAAAAAAAAAGGCAACGGGGGCTGACAAATGCAAAATGTGATAAACTTGAAGACCAAAATTGCACAATTGAAACTTGAGAGCTAAAATCAAATAATTGTGAAATTTAAAGAGTTAAAATCACATAATTAAAATTTAGAGGGGCAAAAATCACACAATTGTAAAATTTAAAAAGTCAAAACTTCATTTGAATCTTTCATCAACAACACATTAATTTATCATGCCAATTCATTTTTGGTTCCTCACACATTAACCGGAGTATATGATAACATTACAATCAAATCAAAGAGTGTGATTACATATTTATCTTTTACGTGACACATATATCTTGAATCAAATCATATGTTTCATTTGTTTTTGCTCCAGTTAAGAAATGTTTTATTATTCACTTTAAGGGTGAAATTTCAAGCCGTTAGGCTATTTGACAAAAAAAAAAATGTTTTATCGGTTGTCTTTAGGACGGAGCTAAAAATTCAAATTAAGGGGACCAAGTTTATAATTTAGTATAGGAAAAATAAATTTTAAAATGCACAACGCAACATATACAATTTTTTTTTAAGAAACGGACTATTTCAACCAAATAAAAAGTTTCAGTTTCATACGAAACTTGCAACTCATAATTGCATTTACAAGAAGAACACAACATTGACAATTATATTATAGGTTTAAGAAAAAAGTATGAACGCCAATTACTTCTTTAGATAATCCAATATAAACAAGTAAAAATTGATGGAAGAGTCGTACAATGCACATAAATATAATAATATGCATAGTTTGCTTCTTAACAAATCTATTCTTATCAACAAATCTAACCATTAGAACCATACGTTCTCTTGTAGATTCATCACCAATTTTATCAATAAGTAAACAAAACTTTTCATTGACAATCTTTTTTCTAATTTCAGTTTGTACATCCTTGCCAAATACATTCAAATTTCTTTATAGGGGCACTTTCTACGGCTACTTTCTCTACTTTCTTATTATAAGAAGCTTAAATCTTTTTCATTTGAAGAAAATTTCCTAATTATGCATTGGTTTTCTAATTATGCTTTAACTTTAGTAAGGGTACAAATAGTAAAATATCACTAATTATGCATTGATTTCTTAAAAAGACTAAAGATTTGAGACAAAACTAAAAAACTAAAAGGATCAAAGATTTGAGACGGAGGAAGGAACATTGTTCATTTGTCATTCATTGATTTCAAATGACTAATGGAATATATATATAAATAATATTCATAAAGGATAATATTCTCATCGGAAAGGCAATAAAGTCCAACTAATTAATTTAAAGACTAAAATATCCAACTAATATCAATATTATTAATTAACTAAATTAACCTCTGTAATCCTATCATCAGTTCTTCCTACAATTCAAGCATAGAGCTTTCAGTTTCCTTACACTAACTATTGCAATGACCTTAACCATACTTCCCACACCTAATTGGTCTCTGAGATGAAGATTCTCCTCTAACAATCCTACTCTTAAACTTCTTGTTTAAGTCACATCTCGAGGGAGCTGAAACTTATACATCATGATTCCAAAATTACCCAACTTTTTAAGGTAATAACTCCTTGCCTAATCTCTTTAGTACAAAAAAACAAAAAAAAAAACTCCTTGCCTAATCTACATACATAGATCACAAATGAGAGTTCCTCAAACCCCACTGCATACTTATAACCTCCACACTTTTATTTTGAAAGATGCAAACTGAACTTTTTATGCATCAGTTCACTCTATTTAAAATATTTTCCATACTCTTAACGCACCAGTTCACTTCCGTGTCCGTCTATCCGTTTTTTCTATTTTGCTAATGCGTAAATGGATCAAATTTAATTTTTTCATACATACCTTTATTCATGAAAATTGACTTTTTTTAATGACGATGTAAATAATTAGGATTTGAAAAACATCAAATTAGCTCACATAGTAATATTCACAAATTCAAAACACAAATAATTAATCAAATAAAAATATCTAGGCAAAACGTATTGAGAGGTCTTTAAATTTTACGTTTGTAATAAATAAATCTTTAAATTTTTTAAGTAACAAATAAGTCCTTTAAATTTTACGTTTGTAACATATATGTTTTTTTAAGTAACAAATAGGTGGTCCTTCATATTTGTAAAATTAAAAATAAATTTGAGGATGCCGCGGCACCTTCCGGCTCCCACTAAAATCCGCCCCCGAATGACACATAATCCAAATGTCTACACTCATAAACAAATTTTTTTCATCCTTTAATTTAAATTAAAAACCACATACTTTGAAGGAAAAGAAAAGCCTCAATGGTGAATAGGAACAAATTCAGTGCTTCAACATTGCGCAACTCTTGTAAGTTGTAATTGCATATATTCATATCACTTCATTTGAAAACACTTCATAGAACCTATAAAACCAATGTAAAATAAATATAAAGAGTAACTGGTGACCAAAATAATGGTGAAAATAAGGTCGTTGCGCTAGCTAGAGACTTGCATTGCATTGGCGGTACCACCGTTGTTCCGACTTCCCTCTTCTAAGAATCACCTCTCCATGTTGTCTTGTGCGGATCCACTAGTCCTAGATTAATGAAGGTTAAGAATACCATTGGAGGAGCAATCTCTTTATTTGTTAATATCTCTAAAGGTAATTTTTTGCAAGCATGTTTAGAGTATTATAAAAAATTATTTACTAAAATAGTTTTTTTTTACATAAAATGATTTAAACTTTTTTTTTTAAAACATCAATTGTTTATGATATACGTACATGATGAAAATCTAAGCCTAAAAAACAAATTTTAAGCTCATTTTTCGTGGAAAAACTTTTTATAATGTTATAAACATGCTCACAAAAATATTATTTAAAGTTACATGATGACTTATCCAAAAAAAGTCATGTTTTCTAGAGAAAGAAGCTATGACTTCTCTCTAACCGTCTCCCAACCTTTGCTGCGGCTAGGGTTTGATGGAGATCTTGTCCCAGGGTTCTCCTGGCTTTCTCCAGGTTCATCCTGGCTATCTCTCCACGTCCTCTTGGCCACTCACCCTAGATACGGTTTCGCCGCTGTGTCCTTCTGTTCCACCGGTTCGTTTTCTCTACCACCGTCTTGCGCATCTGCGTCCTTCCTCTCCACCGCTGGGTTATTGTGCTTTGAGTTTGTCAAAGAGACAGTCACTATTGACTACACCTTGGGTTCCTAATATCAGATCTAACTCTGCAACACACCACCAAGATGAGAAGACCTCCCAACTTGTTGTGAATTTGAAGCCATCCACCCTCCCACCACTAGAGCCACCTCCGATAGGTTTTTGCCTAAATCATTTCTCAACTGATGAACTTTTAGTTATTGATTGTGTGTTCTGTCGTCCCCCACCAAAACCGTCATGGCTGTATTGGGCTTGGTTCAAGCTTGCTTCGATGGTGTTTGTTGATATGCCTCAACAAAGATTTGTGTTTATGGAGAAGAAGGGCTTGACAGTTTCACTTGGTGTTGTTGATACCAATTCCTACAACCACTTCCTGTTTCAATTCCCTTCCAACCAGCTGATCAATTTTGACATCCACTTATAGTCGAAATGAGCTTGCAGCAGTAGCTAATTTGATCCTAACTAGATAGAAAAAAAGACTTTGGATTCTCTCATCTTCATTGTCATTGACCGTGGGCGAAAGACTTTGCAACCTTGGAAGTTTGTTTGCAGAAGATGTTGGCTAAACAAGACTCATTTGCCTCCTAGTCACTCTTTTACTGCTAAAGTTTATTTCTTGTTAGACTTTAATTTCAATTTTTCTCTGTCCACTTATTGGGGATGTTTGTAGACTTTAGTTTGAATCAATTTGTAAACCTTGTGGAATTTCCTTTCAATTAATGAATTTGTTTTCACCGTAAAAAAAAAAAAGTTACATGATGACTTAATAACAATGACTAAAACTACGAGCAGAAAAACTTTGTAGGGGTGTAAATAAACTATTAAAATTAAGTAATTACTACATTTAGAATGTTCCCTTTTTGTAGGGGGAAAAAACATATAATTAACCCATTTTTTTATATGTTAACATCGATATAAAAATTTTCAATTTTTATTTTAATTTATAACTAAATTTGCTGTCACCTCTTCGGTGCATTATTTATAAAACTAGCTTTTTTTCAACATCCATAACTGTTATTTCTCTTTTTGGATTTCCCTTATCTATTACGAAAAGCTAAAATAAAATTATGTATAATGAAGTTTAATAAAAAAAAAGTACAAATGTGATCAATTGAGTGAACTAAGGGTTACACGCAAAATATTGGTTAGAGAAATTTAACATTAATTCCAATTTTATAAATGACTTCTTACAACTCCTAAGTGCAATAAACTTCTTATTTGTTTATATGAAATGCTAAAAACTATTTAATTGAAGTTAATTAACAAAGCATGATTTTTTTTCCTATAAAGCGATTGAGTTTTTTTTTTCCTTTCTATTTATCTATCACATGCAAAGGAGAAAAAATATGGCTCAAACTCTCATGTTTGTTCATGCATTGATCATCCTTTCTCTATTTATTGTTGCAGCCGGCGGTAGATGTATACTATTTTTCATACCACTTTCAAATTTTATTATATATCTCGATACATAGGCTCTGTTTGGGAAGGCCAACAAACTAGCTTATAGCTTATAGCTTTTAGCTTATAAGCTTAAAAGCTAAAAACTCTGTTTGATAACGGTCATTTTACTATGAACTTATAGCTTATTTTACTAGCTTATAGCTTATTTTCAAATGTTATTTCAAGTAGCTTATAGCTTTTAACTTATAAGATATAAGCTAACCGCTATTTTTACTAAACAGAGCCATAATAATGTATCACCTTTTATTAATATTACTTTTTATTATTTGACAATGCAGCTCCTGTTCCGTGCAAATCTCATGATGATTGTATAGAGCAGCATTTACCTCCAATGATTATAAAGTGTGTTGATAATTTTTGTGAGTTCTTTTATTTTGGTGTACCTCCATAACCACTTTGTGGAATTGGCGAGGCTAATATCTCAAGCTTTGTGTATTCAAATGAGCGACAAACTCTATCTAAGAGTTTTGACGCGGTTGCATGCTCAAATAAGAATTTAAACACAAGATATGGTTAAGCTCGAAGAGATTGATGACATCTCATCACATCGCTTTATGGTTTTTTTTTTGAAGGACGCTAGTTCTATACATAATAATCAAGTTACTTCTAATCGGATATTGTTATTAGTGTGGGTCGCTTCGCAATTGTAGTTTAATTTTATAATTTACTCAAACAAATATTTTGGTCAAGCAATTTATTCAAAATTTAATTTATGTTTCTTTAGCTTTTACATTTTTACAACAAGCTCTATGCAAATATTTTTACCTTAACTTTATCGTTGAGATACCACAAACAACAACCATTTTGCTTAATTTTAATAAAATACTTAAATAAATAAATACAATATATGATTATACAGAATAATTATTTATCTTACTTCTACATTTAATATGCATTTAAAATAGGGCAAAATGCGTTTTTGGACTAGTTACTAAATTAGGGTTTTAGTCTCTAAAAAATTCTTTCAATTTTACGCATGTAATTTCAAATTTCTGTCGTTTTTTGGACTAGTTACTAAATTTCTGTCCCCGAATTTGGCCATATGTCACATAAAAATGCTTACGTGGAAAGAATCTGCGGATTTTGGCCATAGTTACTAAAATAATGTTTCTTTTATCACATTTTTTTTTTTGACAAAAACTTTTATCACCATTTAAACCCTATAGTATATAATATTTTACTTGAATTATTTCCTACCCCAAACTTGAGGACTTCAACCTAGTGAACCTTCACAGGGATTTCATGCCTCACATATAGTTGAGTACTCCTTCAGATGGTACAAAAAGTTTGAGTTTGTATCTATGTACAAAGTCATGATTCTAGGATTCAAACTATCAAAGAGAGGATATACAATTTAAATCTTATATTAATTCAAGTGCAGTCAAGATAACTTAATTGATGTACAATATGTTCTAATAACTCTCAACTTGAGAGGAAAAACAGATAAACTTTGATCCCATGTACCGGGTTTTTTATGATTTCCACTAAGGAATATGAACATGACTTTTTCTTTCTTTAGAGATTGAATGCTTATGATGATCTCATTGGTACATTCATGTGTTCTTAGAATCATACTTTCTTTTATCAATGGTTCTTATCTCTTCATTCTCTTGTATGCAAACATCTTTAGATGTATAGGTGTATTCTCACACCTATAAGATCACGCATAAGCACTATGGTGCATTCCTTTGCACTTTTAATTTGTGCTCTTGGCACTCTCTCTCTTTGCATCAGTTGCACTCTCTTCTTGAGCACTTAAGTACTCTAGCACACGAGTAAACACACTAGCACATAATTGCACACACAAAATTCATTTATAATTCATTTATTAACTTTTGTCTTGATATATGACACGTAAAATGCACGTGTGGCGTCCGTGTGGATCACACATCAACTTTACATAACCAGAAATTTATGTTGCAAATTAAATTAGTGCATTTTACGTTAAGTTAGATAATTAACAAAGAAAAAACAAGCTTGTTTCGGTACAATATCATCTTCCTTTCAATAGGGTTTTCCCCATTCCCAAAACAAAATCGGTACGATATCATATGCGATTTACATGAAATTCAGAACCTTAAAAAATTATTCGAATTTATCATCCAAACAATAAAATTTATATAAACACACTCTAAAATATAATAGAATTTGAATTATGCTATAAGTATCCATGAAGATTAATGGCCTATAAAGCATAATTGACTCTATGAGGAGACTTGTTTTCGGAAAATATAATTTTTTTTTAATACAACGCAAATATGATCTTTTAGTAGCTGATTAAGGACTCGTTTGTTTTAATTCTTTTTTTTTGAAAATTATTTTATCATTTTAATAATGTTTGTTATAGATTTTTTAGAAAATCATTTTGTAAAACATAATCATTGCAAAATGAAAAGCTATTAGGAATAACTTTTCTAAAATTTATTTTTTTTGTTTACAATAAAGCTGAGGATCGAACTCATGAGCTCTAACATACTACCCAAATTTCTTACGAAACCAAACCTAGTGGCTTTAAAATCTATTGATCTAAAACCTACAGGTAGAAGTTTAACATTTTAACAAAATGGCTTTTATGATAGTAATAAATCGAAAATAGCTTTAATTTTTTTTTTAAATCTCTAAAAAGGAATCTCTATATTAAATTTTTTCAAAACAAAATCATTTTTATTTTATTTTTAAGTTTAAACAAACAAATAAGTATACTAAAAATCAAATTTGGTAATTTCTCCAAAACAAGACACACCGGGAGAGTGAATAAAGTCAATCAAGAGAAAATTTACATCTCGCTAGTTACGAGATTACTAGATTAAAATAATATATTTTTCCTTACTGATATTGGGCAGCATTGCCTAGTGTTCCCTATTGATTATACTTAGTTATAACGAATTCAAAGCCAAAAATGGTTAAAATATATTATTCCCTTTGTTTTAAAATGAGTGTCATTTAGCATTTTTTTACATAAATACAATTGCATTGTTTAAATAAGGATTTTAGAAAGAGATTAGAGTATAAAAAAGGGTTTAAGAATCAAAACCGTGCCACAATTTTTATTTGCTTATATTATGGCATTTTTTATAAATTTTTGGTATTTATTTATTTTCTTCCTAATTTTCTGATATTTATATTTAATTCAAAATATTTTAATTTTTAAAAAAAATAATAAAAAATTAGATTATGAGATAATATAATAAAATCCACATCAGCAATATCAAATCATTAAGTAATTGTATACACTTCAGCAAAAATAAGCCCAAATGTCGTGGTGGGCAAAATTCAAAAAAAATATAAAAAGGGGCTAAAACTTTGAATTTTAGAATATGGTGAGCGCATCGGTGCAGGCTAATTTTAGAAAGGGCCGTTTTTATTTTTTATTGCAGTCGAAGGGTTGCATGCCATGTTGAGTGCATCAGTGCAGACTACTTTATTTACAGGTTTTCAGGTTGGGAGAGACTTATCGTTTAGGGTGACTCATCTTCAGTTCGCTGATGATACTATCATTTTTGCCGAGAGGAGTTGGGCGAACATTCATGCAATTAAAGCTATTTTGTTGTTATTCGAATCGATGTCGGGTTTAAAAGTTAATTTTCACAAAAGTCTGTTGGTAGGGGTCAATGTTGATGCCTCTTGGTTGGAGGAGGCTTCTTGGATACTGAAATGTAAAATTGGGAGGACACTTTTTAATTATTCGGGGCTTCCTATTGGAGGTAATCCTCGAAGACTGTCATTTTGGAAACCGGTAATTGATCATATAAAGTCTCGCTTGTTAGTTTGGAAATGTCGCAATCTTTCTAGGGGGGGGGGGGGGGGGGGGGGTGGTCGTTTGGTTCTTCTCAAAGTTGTCTTGTCCTCGCTTCCGGTTTATTTTCTTTCCTTCTTCAAGGCTCCCACATGTATTACTTCTCTTATCAAATCTCTCTTTAAATCTTTTTTGTGGGGTGGGGATGAGGAGTCTATGAAGGTTCATTGGGATAAGGTATGTCTAGATCAGATGTGTGGGGGTCTTGGTGTTAGAAAGATCAAGGAGTTTAATGTAGCGTTATTGGATAAGTGGTGTTGGCGGTTAAAAACCGAGAGGGGTGGTTTATGGCGACAAGTGCTAGCTCATAAATATGGGGAGGTTAGAGGAGAGATAGAGGTAGGGGAGGAAGGCTTCGACGTGGTGGAAGAATATTGTCAGTATCACAAAAGGGTCTTTTAATGGATAGAGAATTGGTTTGAGAAGTTCTTGTTTAGAAAACTGGGTAATGGGGAAGATTCCTTGTTTTGGGATGATCCATGGTTGGGTGAAGGTTTTGTTCTTAGGGAGCGGTTTCCCCGTGTTGTTGGGGTATCATCGGAGCTTGAGATTTCGGTGGGGGCTTTGTATCGTAGGGGGTGGGGTGTTGGAGGGACGGATTTGAGCTTGAGACGCCAATTGTTTCCGTGGGAGGAGGAATTGTTAGAAGAGTGTGCTTTGTTTCATAACATTGTTTTGCAGAATAATGCTTCTGACAGGTGGTTATGGAGAACTGCAAACTCAGAGTCATTTTCGGTTAAGGAAGCTTATTTATCTTTGACGAACAAAGTGGATGGGGTCCTACCGAGGAGGGACATGCTGATTTTATTTGGATCAAAAGTGTCCCTTTGAAGGTTTTAGTTTTTGCTTGGCGTTTTTTGGCAGACACCAACAAAAGACAATTTAATAAGGGGAGGAATTATGAATGCTGACTCTCAATTTTGTAGTCTTGACTGTGGGTGTGTTGAATCTTTATCACATCTATTTTTTGTTTCTGAGAGCTCTCATAGATGTGGTGTGGTGTGCGGAACTGGTTGGCAATTCAAGGTGCTCTTCCCAATAATGCTCTATCTCATGCTCGTATTTAGTGGTCTTCAATTGCGTCTTTTGAAGATCAAAGATATCTTTAAAGCCATTTGGTTAACGACAATTTGGATGCTTTGGAAAGCTAGAAATGATCGAGTTTTTAATCAGAAAGTTTTTTATGCGGATGTTGTAATTCACAATATAATGTTATAGGTGTGGTGGTGGTTTAAAACAAGATTTAAGATTTTTTATTGTTCTTTTTCGTTGTGGGACTCGAACCACTTAATTTGTTTAGGGGCAACTTGACGTGCTTCTCTGAAGGCACCACCTTATTTCTTTGGGTTCATTGTAATTTGACATTTGTCCGATCTCTTCATTTTATACACCTTGTACTAATGAGAATTGTCTTTTAATTTAATATATATGGTCTTTGGTTGATTAAAAAAAATAAAAATACGGTGTTTAAAATTCATTTTCAATCAAAATAAAGGGCTAAAACTGTTTTTAAACTTAAAAAAATTTGTAATTTAATTTATACCGCAAAGTAGTGAAACAACATCTACTATATTTTGATGGTCTCCTTTACTTGCCTAGCTTATGCAAGAAGGCTAGAAAGTAGAAATCATATTACATTCATTCCTCAGTAATCACTACTACAAAATGTTGAATTAGTGATAACAAATTAAATATTACTAAAAAACATAAAATCATCTCTAATTCAATCACTAAATATTAAAGACACAAAAATTAGAGATCAATTTTGTTTAATTCATCTCTAATTATTGTAGACAACTCAACACTTTTTAATAGTAGACCCATTTTTTCTTCATGCAGAATTGACCTACATGAATATATCCAAGCTTTTCCTTGTTACTTTTATTAGTTATATCTAATATATAATTGATCAATTAATTCCTTCATTTCTCCTTAGGAGATAATCATGATTGGAACATTTTTTTTTTGAATCCCTATTTGTAATGATGTTACTATATTTAACATAAGGCCTTGTCCTCCTTCATGTCCAAAGTGGCCCCCACAATGAATTTTGACTAGTGTTCTCATCAAAGAAATTCAAACCAATATTATGGTTAGGACTTTGAATAAAATTATTATCATCCATTGATATTTCTTGTGGTGATTCTTGTGGTGACATTTCCATGCAAATTAGAGCAACAAGATTGGCTTGTTGAAGTTGCATGTTTATAACCTCAGCTTGTGATTTTGCTAATTGTGCTTGAAGTTCATTGACTTGTTTTTGGAGTTGACAAATTGCTCCTGCACAACCATAAACTGGGTCTCTTACTCTTGCACTTGCTTCATAAACCATGCTTGTTACTGCATCAGCTCTTTGAGCTTCTGGAAGTTCCTATTTATTTTCAACCACATAAAAAAAAAAGTTTAGATGATAAAATTCAAAATTAGACAAAATTACGTCATAATGTTTTTATCCTTAATATTTCCGTTTCTAAGGAAAAAGAAGTATTATTTATCTTAGAATATTGAGTTAAGTCGATCTAAACCTTATTAAACCAATTTGTAAAATGAGAATTGTTCTCATTTATAAACATATCTTTAAGTAATCTTTTATTCAATGCGACACTTTTAACACCTTATACTCCATAGTTTGATTGTAACTTGTAAGTTAAGTAAAAAACAAGTAAAAAAATTACTTCAACTAAAATTTGAACTCAGATACAGATACGTCCAATCAATTCTTTCGACCCGAAACTCATTAACCAATAATTTATCCACACAACTTGATTTTGTTTTAATTGATGACATTTACATTAAAAAAAAAGTCTTCTTGATTTATTTCTCTTAGTCATTAGGTTTCTATTTTTAGGTCAAGACTTGGAATTTTGGAGAGTGTTAAGTAATCTAGATTATAAGATAAGAAGTCCCACCATTAGGTATTCGTTAGTATTATTAGGTGGTTGACATTGACAATGCATTTATTTGAGGCATTATAACGGAAAGTATGGGGCACCATGACCATAATCTAATTAAAAAGGGCAAGAGCTTCACATGATTGGACACTTCAAAAAAATCCCACCATGTATTTTTACTTTATAAAGATATTCACTCTTAAATTATTTTCTACTTAGAGACATGCAATTTTAAAGACTAATTCTTCAAATATTTTGACTTTTAAAATTATCTTTTCTGTTTTCTTAACTAGTAGGAGTATGCTGGAAATACTAATTACTAATTATCATAAAATCTACAATTTTTGTCTTAAAACTTTTTTTAATACCATGGAATTTGATACCTAGGAATATGTAGGCAACTAGGGCCAAATTAACATTTTAAACTATGCAATCAAATTTTCAACATTGATGCTCAAATAGAAAAAACAAAAAACCCATATAGACCTTAGCAATAGTGAGATTCCCATAGGATACCCTTAATTATCATCATCTAGTAATCAAAATGAAAAATGTTAAACTCTGATCTCATAAATCAATACTCAAAATTCACAAATCAATACTTGAATTGTATTTTATTATATTTGCTTGTTATTGATCTAGTGTCCGTAACATACACAAATTAACACACACATAAGGGAGAAGTGTGAAGTCCCATGATCGAACTCAGACACCCACGTAAAAATGTTCGATTATAGTCAAACCATATTAGACTGTAACATCATCGACAATACTTAAATTATAAGAAGATATACATAAAATCAAAATTTTAGAAACGAACATAATTAAGTCCTTTTATAATTGTGAGCTCAATTATGTTAATTAATTAAAGGAATTAAGTTCTTACCTGTAAAAATTTGATGATGTTGCTAGCACCAAAAACTCTATGAGCAATGGTAAACTTAGCAGGATCAGTAGGAGGAAAATAAGGTGCCAAAACACATTTTTCAGCACTACATCTTCTTCTTAAAATCTTGCAAGCAGCACAAGGACTCATAACAACAACTTGAGAAGGATTTTGAGCTATTAATTGTGGTGAATTAGATGAAGAAGTTGGAGAAGAAGTGTCACTAGTAGTAATCTCCATGTTAATTAATTCTCTTTGTTTTTATCTATATGTTTTTTTGTGCATATGAAGAAATGAATCATAAGGTTTTGGATTTATAAAGAAAAATATGAAGGATAATAAACGTCATGAATTAAATAAAATGATGTCATTGTTGAAATTCAAGAGCCAACGTGGCTGCTTATGGTTTCCCACTTCTTTGTTAGGTGTTTGGATTTTGGCTCATTGTATGAAAACTCTTTCTTCAACTTTGAAAACCATTTCCAAACACCACATTCTCATTGAATTTTTTTTCAACTTTTCTACTTTAATGACTAATTTCAGATTAAATAAATTACTAATATTGGTAGTAGTCACCACCACAAGTAAATTATTTCCATATGTAACCAAAAAAAAGTAAATTATTTCCATATACAAACAGATTTTGCATTTACAAGAAAAATCTTTGTAGTTTGCCTAACTTCCCCGGTAACTTGGAAAGTTCCTTTCATAAAATGAAAAAAATGTATACAAGCTTAAATATTATTATTACCATGAATAAATATTAATCTGCCTCACTAAAGTTCATATAGTCTAAAAAAGAATATATTGTACTACAACATTATTTTATGTGTTAAAGAAGCCGGTAACATGTTCATAAGGGTAGTTTAGTTGGAGAAGTCGGGGTTTTGAACTTCGAATTTCTTATTTTTTTACGGTTATAGTGTGTGAATCTACTTACTAGACCGCGGAATAAAAAGAAAGTCAGTGACATATATACATCAATTATAAATTTTGGCATTACTACTACTAGCTCGTCATGATTTGTTTGTTTTCCATTTTTTCCATTTGGCCTTATATCATATCAAATAGACAACACGTACGATAGAGCAGCCTCAGAGGACAAAGCAAAAATAAACATAAGTTCATGTTGTACTTCCTCTTGTTTGAAAATTCTTTGGCTTATCGATTCATTGATTGTCTATTTAAATTCCCATGTCGACTCAACAAAATTTAATTAATTTCCAATGATGAAACTGAAATGTAATATTGTTATTAATTCACAATACTATAGTAAAATTTTACAGGGTGAAATATTGAATCTAGTAAATAAGATTAAACTCACTTAATATGGAGTATCAATGTTCAAATCTGAACTTAAATATAGGGCGGAGTGGATATTAAGGTACTTATACCACTATACATATCTACTCATTTTTGCGAATAATTACTCATGTTCGTATTCATGATGCAGATTTTTACTATACTCATTGTGACTTGTGAGTATATTTTGCGGCATCTACTAAGTACAGTTCCAATTGTTTTGTCCCTAAAGCAAACATATTAATTAGAGTGACTAAAATGAGTAATTACATAGATATACTATAAATGAAGGTATTATTATTATATAAAATAATATAAAATTTGTATAAAATTTCAAACTTAAATTACATTGACAATGAAGGCCTAGTATGATCTCATTTGAGATAGAGTAAGTATGTTGAAGGTATATGATTGTGCCAAGTGTCTCATTTAGTACAAATCAGCAGTTAGGATACATTGCTACCACGAAAGAGACAGAGCCTATCTACCAAATGACTCTATTCATCCATTGAAGACTAATATTTATTATTCAAACTATAGATAAATAAATTAATACATACATTATTCTCATAACTATGTCTTTTTGCATAATATATGGGCGTGCGTGTGTACTATATGTGTGTCTACATGTGTGTAGAAGAGACTTAATTGGTCACTATTAAAGTGGGGGGCAAGGTTGGTGAAGGGTCGTTCACCTCTTTGTTTTTGGACACAACCATCAAATAAGAAAATTGAAGAATCTTTTGTAATTTTAATTTTTTCACCGCCGGTATTTCGACCACTAGACCATCTAATCTGATTTGGGGTTAGTACTGACATCAAATGGTTATAGTCCCTTCTAATCGCAATTGCGACAATCAAACCTCCATCCTCTCTACCAAATTCAACATCAATCACCACTGTACAACTAACGGGGTGGATGGATAGTGTTAGAAATAATATAAAATCATTGATGTAGCTCTATCCTAACAACTTAAACTTTTGGGATAATCGGTTATCTAACATGGTACCAGAGCATCTATGAATAAGTGGTCTAGAGTTCGATACCTGCTCCCCTCACTTTCTAATTAAAAAGTGAAATTTAAGCATATGGTAGGTGGACCTATGCATTATTCACGCTTCAGGGAGCGCGTTAGAAATAATATAAAATCATTGATGTAGTTCTATCCTAACAGCTTAAACTTTTGGGATAATCAGTTATCTGACAGATAACTCAACTGGTTGAACTAAGAGTTAAAGGAATTAGAGGTCCAGGATTCAAGTCATAGCAAGAAGAAAAACTAACGTATAATGTAACATACTAACAATTTACCATTAAAATAAAATAAAATTGAATAACTAACTATTGGTGAATCTTTGTAATATTTAATCAATTTCAAATATCAAGAATAATTAAATTACTACATAGTATAGGATTTGAAGTGTTCTTAAATAGGTGTACTATTTGAAGAAAAAAAATGTACTATATATTCTAGTAACTAAGATTCTAGCTTATCTTCAAGAGTTCAATTCAAGTGACTTTTATTTTTTCCACAATTTAGAAAATTATAATCCTAAGTTTCAACTTTGAGGTGGAAGCAGTTAGACCTTTGTAATTTATTTATAACATTTTTTCTTCATTTTGTGCTTCTAACCTTCAAAATAGTCTATAACGTGTGGACCTTAAGAAAAGAAGAACATTAGACAACTATACTTTATGGTTTACTCCCACTATAACAAGTCATTTTTTTATTTCTTCCTTACTATTTAAAATAAACATGTTCATATTGTTATTGAAGTAGTGGCTAGTGTAGACACGGAGCAAATTGGTTGTATAGTTCATAGAAAGCTGCAAGGTTATGAGTGTGGAAGCAGATAGGACTATAAGGGGTTATTGATCTTTAGGTATTGTGGCTCTCCAATAAATGAGAGAGAGTAGTGATGTACACTATCACTCTCCTTGAAATTAAGCAAGATTTTCCATAAAGACTTTTGATCATGTCTCAAATTGGTCACACATAATAATTAAAATTATTCTACTACACTCTCTGTCTCATTATAAGTGTTATTGATTTTCAATTTTCATATAAAGGAAAATAAGAAAAGAGTTAAGGCAGAACTATAGAGGAATAAACTTTCTTTCAATTTTTATAAAAAGAACCTATAATATATATAAGAGGAATTGAATCTAGCATAACAAACGTGAAACCAACATATAGCCTCTAAATGCAAGGGAATTGATACAAGAGTTTGCTTCACAATTAATGTGATTGATATGGATGGTCCAACTTAGAGGGTGGATATATAAGAGAGATAACCTCATGGAGTAGAGGTTGAAGATGAATGATAGAAGTAAACTGATTGTTGATCATATTGACGACATGAGTTGAATCAATTCTAGGATATGATGTGAGTCAATTGCATTTCTCTAACCATTTGACAACCAAATAAAATACCGCACAACTCGGCAAGCAAAACATTTGCTATTCCAAGATTACTTAAAACATCACTCACAAAGTGGTCATGGCGATCTCTAATGAGGCGACCATCCACAAGTTAAATTTTCATTTATGTAAGAGCCATCAATGTTTATTTTAACAAAGCCAACATGAAGCTTTATCCATTTAGTAATGCGTCTAGATATATTCTTATCCCAAGATGCAAGAGGGTGATTTATTACTTTCTCGATCTGATAAGTCATTAACCACCTTGGAAGTAATGTGATTCCCGAGTTCAGTCTCTCTAGCAAAAATTAGGTTATTTCGGTCTTTTTAGAGAGCTCAAAATGACACACCAAAGAAAGTAGGTCAATTAGTGTTGCTAGCTCCAATGTTCTTTGTTGTGATGTTTCATTCAATCAAAACATGTAAACCAATAAATAATTTAGTCCAATAGTCTTTAGTAATGAATTGTTCAAATACTATTGAACATCCTCACAATCTTGGAATTTGTGCATTTAATTTTTTAAATATTAAAATTTTCAAATTATTAAATCCATTTTTTTTATATTTAGATAGTTTAACATTTGTCTTTTAAGTAACATGTTAAAATGACCTTAATTACCGAAAGAATTATTTTTATATTGCCATTTAATAATGTGGTGATAAATCAATAACTCTAGCGCAATTCAAGATATTTGTGCAATTAAGGTGTCCAAAATCTAATTTATAGAGTTCGTTTGGATTTGACTCATTTTTTTAAAACAAACAAACTTAATGTATTTCATTAATTAGTAAATGTTCAATACATTAGGGAATAATCTCAAATCTGTGGAAACTAGCTCAGGAATTAACCGCCCGAGCAATAGTATGAGCAACCATATTCGTCCGAGCAGGATTTGACTTATTTTTAAACATATACAAATAGCTTAAGCAAATAAATAATCTTTTGTGTGAATTTATAAGTTTTAACTGACAACAGTTGTATCTTTATAAACTATTTTTTTTTTCATAAACCACATATTAATAATACTAAAAAATAAATCAATCTAAATGGACTCGTAGTCTTTTTTAGTCATTGCGAAATATACAAATGAGTTAGTCATTGTAGAAAAAATAGCGTAATATTTCTTTTGGCTTTCACCGTCAGTTGAATTTGGTTCGAGGACCAGTTCTATCATCAAGTAATTTCAGCCCTCTCAATCACAGTTACGGAGAATCGAACCGTAGTGAAAATAGCGTAATATAATTTGCCTTACCTTTTCCCCTTACTAAATTTAACTTTGCATTTGAATTCAAAATTCCTTATAGTAGACTATATGCAGAATGCATCACAAATTATTGTTAAAAATTATGATTATCTTTGACCTTACATTCTCAATCCTAAATTCAAAAATGGTATAATAAATTATGGTTCATGCTAACTAGTGTTTTCGGAACACTAACTAAGGAAACAAAAGAGGAAAATGTTACATTAAAATGAGCATTTTTTACACTTTTAAAGAGTTGGGCTACACAAATTTCAATAAATTTTTATTTTATTTGAGTTCCTTAACTAGTGCCACATGGATAACATTTAACATTTTTCATAAATTATTGCATATGAAAGTATACCGTCAAAATTGCAAGTTCAGCTTAGAATTACTACTTATTCAAGGAAATGCCCCCGCTCTCAAGGAAGAGGAAGTTTGAATTATAACTTATTTGCGATTTATAACACAAACGTGTCGGAATTTATAAAATCATTGATATAACATATGACATATCATCATGATAGAGATTGTTTAGTTATATGTATCTAACATTGATGTTGATATTCATTGTATTAGAGAAGAGGGTGCAAAAGGATTACTTCCCTCAATATAAAGAATGTGGTGGCTTAGATTTATCTAACCTAATAAAATAGTCAATAATTTATATTCACCGGATGAGAGTAGAGACTCGCAACACACTAAACAATTGAATAGTCCAACGTATTTATCATAATAAACGTTTATGTATAAAAAAAGATAGTCCAACACACTAATAGTAAAAGGTAAAAAAAGATAAATTATTTTTATATAAGCTACGCATTATTTTCATAAGGCACGCTGAATAATTTGCAGGAGTAAAAAAATATAAAAAATTATAAAAATTATCATAAGTTATTTTTCATACATTTTCTCAAATAATTTTCCAAAACTTATATCAATAGAAAAAAACTCAAATAAATCAATTCAAACATTACATAATCAACTTTTGGTCATCATCACTTGTCCTGCCATGCAAGGAATTAGGAATGTCATCATCTTCTACAAAATCATGTTGAATGGTCGTACCTTTACAAAATTATAACACGTGTAAGTATATTTTTAGTGCTTTGCTAATGTTATATATAAAAATCATGTTGATTAAGGTACCTTTAGCATTGTGTCATTCTCATCCTTTCTTGTTCAATTAATGAGCAAATTCAACAAGGAAAAATTGGTCTGCGTTAAATAGTAGGCTTAATAAATACTCCAAATTAAGTTCATGAATCATGATAGAATTTTTTAGATTAATTTTTGATCAATTATGAGTGAAAATCTAAGTCGTGAGGTGTAGGGCACTGAGCTAGCTAGGTGGAATGTTGAACGAAGAGGAGCGTCATTAAAAACATTCTCATGACTTGACCCAATTTTCCAAAGTACATCATCATACAATCAATATTTGACTATTGCTATCACTGAAGTTGATCTAATAAAAATACTAATAAATTGATAAGAAGGATTGATAATATACGTGTTTGTGGATATGTTCTACGGTAGTCCGAAATTATATGGTGCAGTAGTTGCAAAGACTATATTTTTTGTTATGGCTGAGAATCGTGATGAAGGCAAACTAGACATTGTTAAATCAATTTTTTGGGGTGTGAAAGGGGTGTTGTCAATAGAGAGGAACTTAAAAAAAAGTTGAAATGAGAAGACACAAGCAATAAACTCTACAGATACAGGATTGGGGTAACATTGTTACTAGGCACAAGAGTCCTATAAAAATCCATAAGGTAAAAATCTCTGTAGAATAATGCAGGCACTATGTTTCAAATCTTCTAGCTCCTACAATCTTTAATCATTATTGCTAATCACAATTCCATTATTTGGTACAATTGTTATCCAATCAAAGGAAATATTTTAGATACAAATAAATTTCAGAATCAGTTCTCCAATGGTACAGAAAGTTATTATCTTTAGTCTTTAACAAAACCAAGAATAATGCTCTTCATGCTCGTTTCTTGTCATGGCGTTTATATAGTTTCGAACGCCGCTGCTTGAACAAATGAAGGTATAGTTTGAACCAGAGGAATGGATAAACCACAAGTACGACCTGGTCGAGAGAAATGAAGCATCATTGTAAGAAAAATCAGTTCATAGGTGCAGATAAGTCACAAGTATACCTATATAATCAAACCAATCGGGGTTAAATCAAACAACGCGACTGAATTGATGGCATATAAAACGTTACCTTAAGGAAATCATAATAACTAAATGGGAGGCTTGAAAAGGAATCTGCATAGATATTCTTCTTCTTTATAATTGGAAGCGCCTGATACATTAACCACACTGCATTGTATTTTATTAATCAGTTGCACTAGTTCATAAAAATGGTGTGAACTTGCATAAGAATGGAATGACTGAGTAGTAATATCAATTTAAAATTCATCGATAAACACTTAATTATAAGAGGAGATATAAGTATATGAACTCACTTTCTCCAGGAAAAACTCCAATAGGATACAGCACAATAAACGCAGTATACCTAATCAAAAGATTAAGAAGCAACCATATATATCAAAATAATATTGTTACTATAACTTGTTAATCTCATATGGCCACCACTTTAGAGAATAAATAGTAATAATAGTAAGATAGAAAAATGCCTGATATAGGTGATCCAAGAAGGACAATTTCCCAAGCAACTGAAAGCATAATGCGCATATCTAATGACCTGCATCTCCAAATAATGCAGAAAAATTACATTCGAAGTCGTCTAATAATCCTACTATAACACAATAATGAATTATCATGGATTGCAAAATTAACATACCATGAGTGTGGTAAAAAGCAAAAAAGAAAAAGGCTACAATACAAAACACGAACTAAACACCTGATATACTTTCTTAAAATAAATGACGATAATAGAAAAGGGTTGGAAAGGAAAGTCTGTATGTGAGCACAACACTAACAGTGAAATCAAATAAAAAAGGAAAAGAACAGTGAGTTTCTCGCGTGTTATTATGAAGCCACTTTTCCATTATTAGTCTGCAAAAAACAAATTATAACATATAGATGATAAAATAGTGTTAATCTTTTTTCCCGTGATGAATATATGAGAACCTAACACTAACACCAACACTACATATCATAAATTTCTTTAAGTGGTCTTACAACTTATAATAGTTTAAACAGAAAGCTAGGTCATGGTAAAAATTAAATTGTTCGAACAGTTCAAATCTAAAGAAAACAGATAAATAAACACACACAAGAAGACAAACAATTGACCAATTGTGCCTACTTCTCTGACAGAAGAGTGGCTCACGTAGTTTTTCAATGATGCAATGCTTAGGTTTACAGAGAACAAGGTTGTGTTTTTTGATAGCAGAGCTGCTCGCTCTGCTATGCTCGATCATCTGCCCACTTATCAGTGAATATGATGAGTCAATCTCAACATAAATGAACTACATACCATCCAATATAAAGTAAATAAATTACCTCGCTTATGCTCCATGCAAGAAAAGTGATAAAAACAGAAGGTAGCTCTTGGACCTATAGTAAACACACACAAAAGACATGAGTTAGAGGAGGGATCAAATTACACTAGAAGAGTTACACTGAGTTAAATTCATTCAATAACCTCTTACTGGATAAATATTTTTCAAAATCAACCATTGGATTCAAAACTTGCAATCATATAGATGATGTCTATAAATTTTAATGTTAATCTATAATGATTTCCTATGTATCAAGGTGGAAGCCATGATTGATGACAAAAATAAAAAACAGAAAAAAAAAATGAATGAATTATGCAGAGAATTCTCTTTGTATTCCTAAAATTTACTTTCAACAAAATGCAAAAAGTGATTTACAGTTGAACTAATAAAGGAATATATACAGTTTCTAACCAACTAGCTCTAACTAACTTACAACAGAAAACTAACCACCCAAAACTAACTTAACTAAACAGTTAGTACTATGTCATCAAGGTGCCTTAAGAATCATCTGGCAATGGGAGAAGGATGGTGTATCTTCTGTCAGATCGGCACGTCATTGTATCTGTGAAGAAAGAAGCATTGGGCAAGCTGAGTCCTCAAATGGTAACACTGAGATTTGAAAGCGTATATGGACTATCCCAACCCGTAAAAGTGCCTAGAATTCCTGTGGAGATTAGCTAAGAATATCCTTCCAACAAGAAGAAATTCGGAGGAAAAAGGTATAACCCTTGTCATGAGTTGTCCTCTCTGCAATTCATCTTTGGAAGACACCGATCACCTCTTTATGCGCTGCCCAGCTGCTATAGCAGTCTGGTTCTCTTCCCCACTTGGGATCCATATCCCGGATCACTTGGATTTGAAGTCTCGGATGATGTTGTGGCTGGAAACCCTGGATACTAGAGCCCAACAATACTTTTGCATTTCTCTCTTGCTGATAGGAAGCATAGGAACCAAAAATTATTTAACCACACGTTTCTTATTCTATTGTTATTTCTCAGAAGGTACAATTGCTTGTTGAGGAGTTTAAACATACAAATCCTCCCCGCAATTCCCACCTTTGTGTGCTGTACCGAAATGGAGCCCCACGCCAGTTGGGTTTTAATATTGATGCATGTTATTTTAACGATGGCAAGACAGGTAGGGGCTGGTGGCGTGTAACTCTACAGGGCTGGTGATTTTTGCAGAAACAAAAGCTGATGGAATTTTGGTGTCTCCTTTGCTAGGCTTAACTGTATATTTGATCACTTATGTTTAAAAAAAAGTTTCAAGTTAGTCCTTTTAGTCAAATATCTGTTTAAACCACGTGGCTAACATATTTGCATACATGGACAATTTAGGATGGTACTACATGAAAGTTTAAGACGAAATTAACTCAAAATTGAACCTTTAATTCTAGATTGCATAGACTATATTTCTAAGTTGATGAATGTTTCTGTTAGCAGCATTAGTAGGCAAGGTAACAAAGTGGCTCATGGCCTTGCTACTTTATCTAAGTATGTTCGTTGTAGTTTTTTTCTTTTGTCATTGTAAGCCTAGTGGCTAAACTTGCATTTTTTTTTTTTTTTACTAATGCTAAACTCGCATTTTAAAATACCGAGAAGTGTGGAATCCCTACAACTACCAACTAAGTTGTACTTACGGGACATAATGATTTGCCATCTTATTAATGCAAAAAAAAAAAAAAATGTAAACTAATGAGCATAGAGAAAGAAGTAAATGAAGGTGAAGTGATGAGCATAGAATAGAACCTCATGGATTCCGCGAACAATGGCAAGCAGAAAGTGAGTTCTTCCTCCCCATTGAAGCAGAGGAAGCAACACGCCACTCGGAACCAATCCTGAAATTCAACACAATTCATTCATAAGCCATCATCATTGAAGGCAATTGAATCAATCGATGACAGCAATAAAACCTACCAATTGCACCGTGTATAACTTCCAAGAATGCAGCACATTGCAGAAAACCTTGAACAAAAAATTAAATTAGTGATCAATTAGGAGTGTGTGAGATGAATAATAAATAATAATAGTAATAATAATACTGACTAATTAAAGTGGCGGCAGAAGCATAAGTTCCGGTGAGGGAGGAAGTGGAAAGAAGATTGTGCAAAATGATGATTAACGAAACGGTCCTGTGAGAATTAGCAGAGAGTGAGAAATAGCAAAAGTATGATGATGGAGAAGGAAGATGAGATAGTACGAAACGAACCATCCAATTGCTTGAAAAGAGTTGTAAGCGAGAAGATAAAGTGTTGAAATGGGAAGAGCCATTGTTATGGATTAGATATGTTCATCGCTTCTTTGCAATTTTCGGTAAGTAACCACCAAACGCCTTATCTCTTCTACTAACATTATCGGCGCAACTATTTCCACATCAATGACAACACCATACGATCAACATCCAATGCCACGGTTTATTTAATTCCATATCATGTACTTAATGATATACAAATGTTGGTGTGAATTTGGTCTTGTGAGTTGTGATTGTGAGACCATGAAAGAGTTTTTTTTTTTTTAATTAATACTCATCGCGAGGTAAGTAAAAATTAGCTAAAAATTGTTAAGAGGTATTGAACTCGGGTTAATTAAAAGAGGTTTAGTAATATGATTTTGTTGGAAAAAAATAGGATAATTAATAAGTTAATTTAGAAGAGATGAATAGTTGATAAGTTAGTTGATTAAATTTTTAGTTAAAATTAACTTATAAATAAGTATGAAATTACATGGAAAAGATATATTTAATTTTTTTTAAGTAAGATGAGAAAGATAAAATTGAAAAGAAAAATGATACACTCGAGTCTTGTTGAAGTTATTGATAAATTTGCTTATCACGAACGTCAAATCTTCTACGTAGGAACTCATGAAAATCAATATTAGAATTATTCGGTGGTACACTCGAGTCACTGCCTTGATGATCATAAGAATAATCAAAATTGTTACTGTATGTGGCGCGTTCATCTTCAACAATCATGTTGTGTAGTATGATGCATGTATCCATTATATACGCTTACGTGCATCCAAGTTCTAAGATTGAACCGTGTTATGTATGATTGGAAATCGGGACTGGAGAACTCCAAATGCTCGTTCAATATCCTTTCTTGCGTCTTCTTGGTGTTGAACAAACAATTTTCTCTTTCGTTGGAATCTTGTTTTTGGCCTAATAACAACGGGTGTCGATCCAACTTCTTCACCAAGGTTAATAATTTCCAACTCACCTTGAGTGCAAAACTGTGGTGTTTCAGGCCCTTGATCATTTCCAAAGTAAGATTTGGATTTGGGTTAAGAGGTGCATTTCCAAAGTATGAGTTATTTTGTTGATTTGGGGTATGAGGATAATTGACACTAATTTATGTAAAATAAAATTATGTTGTTTGGGGTTCATTATCAAATTAAATGTGTAGAAAATAATTAAAAAAATATAGAATAAATAGTTAAGACTAGATGTGAATGAAAAATATAATGAAGTGAGATATCTATTTATACAATGAAAATCACACTTTTTAAAATAGAATGGACAAACAAAAAAATAGAATGGAAAGTTTCATGTGCACATCCACGTGGCAATTGAGAGTCGTTGGTGGATAGAGGAGCGATCTTTATTGTATGAACGCTGCACATTATCCAATTATCCATCTATCTAACAAAGAGCGTGTGTTATAGACAATGAATGATACTAAAAGCACCAATAATGATGCTTTAAGTCGAAAAAGATATTTACATTTAGTGTTTGACAGTATTACGAATACTGTCAACGAATATGAGTACTTTCGATAGAAAAAAGTGCGAGATGCTAAAATACCAACGTTCTAGCTAAAAGTTTAAAACTAGAATTCAAGCCAAATTCCATTTAATATGATTAAACATTAAAATATTTCTCCTAATTTACAAAGCTACTATCACTACTTCATTTCAACAAAATACAATGAGTATTTTCAAACCAAAAACAAGAGGCTAATAAAATGTAACCATATATTCAATACATTAAACCTTTCACCTTGAAAGTTGCAACATTAAAACCAAAGTCATACATACTACAAAGGGTTTGATACAAAACAAAGCCAATTCCCAAAATCCTAAAATAGATAACTAAAAGCCACAAAGTTTAGTTAATTAATCAAAGATGAAAAGCACTAGGTTGTGACTTTGTCATCCTTGCTTCACCATAAGGTTCATCATTATCCATCCTTTTGTTGTTCCTATAAGCATAATAAGCAATTATGTAAACAATTACAAGGATGATCATGACAACAATATTGATCACTGAGACTTTTCTCCAACTTTTCTTGAGACTACCAAGTACACCAGCTTTGCAAGAATCACAGTCATAACATAGCAATTGTTGGTCATTGTTCCATTTATTGCAGTCAAGATTGCTTCCCATTAGTCCTGCTCCTTGGATCCATACTGTTTCATTTTGATACATATAGCCACAATCTGTTGGAGGCTTGCAGCAACCAGACTGTAGATACAGAAAAAAAAAGGATACCATTAATTATTGGCATAAATCTTGATAAACAATGTTATAGAAACGAGCTATCTACCATTGTTTATCGGTGATTAATCTCTACCAGAGAACATATTAAATATACAAGGCATATTCTCCCTTACCAACTATACTTTTCATACCCGAGTTAAAAAACGAATCACTGATTACTTATTTAAGATGTCTGAGTATTTTACCACTCAGACAAACTACTACTAGTATGTGCATGTTGGTAAAAAATCAGATCACTTCAATATTAGAGAAATGAAGAGCACATGCAGTCACTGAAATAAAAACTGTTTGATTGCGATCGGGTGGCTTATATTTAAAGATCAAAATTTTAATATTTTAACTGCATTTAAATCTGAGCCGCTTGATTTTAATCAAACGAATGTGATGCACTAACTGCATCACAATGACATCATTGAATCCATGTCCCCATGAATGATCAACATTGGACACTCTCCATTGAAAATTCTATTGAGAGAATCTCTTCTCGAAAATAGAAGGATTCTCTTCATTAACATAATGGTGCTGTGAAATTTCAGACTTTCAGACACTGTTTCGCTATTAGTTTATTAGATTCCACAGAATTGAATATCATAATCAGCGGTGAACACTCTCCATATTTCCGGTAGAACTAAAGTTGAATGATAAGACATTTAGCTCCCATCCAAAATATAGAATCAAATAATGAAATGTAAAATAGTCCCCCCTCCTTTCCCCTCAACCAAACAAACATGTATTAACTACAAATTGTTTAGAAAGAAAATGATATTTTGTTTGTCTTTATCTCATGTGTCTTGTTTCAATTTCCTATTTTCTATCCACTTAGAAAAATATTATGGGCTTCCATAAAAAACGGCCTTGTTTTGTGGCATGGATTACATGCCGACATGACCTGTCCATTCACATAATCAAAGGACCAAATTCATACTGCCACTGTTTCATCTACCAATTAGGGGATAACACCAAAACTTTATAAGATAACAACATTATCAAGTCATCAACTACAAGTTGAAAACATGGGAAATTTTTTAAAAATACCTTTAAGCATTATTATGACCGTCTTTAAAGTCAGAGACTTAATCATAAATCTCTTGACCCCAAGAGTATAGTTTTTCATTTTTTTCTTTAAATAGAAGAAAATCAGAAAGATTTTCGTGATCATAATTCAGTTAGTAAAAAATAGTGATATTTATAAGACTATTTCATAATATTTATATTTGGGTTTGCCCCATTTTTATATCTATTTATGAAAATGGTAGATACAAGTGGATATTAACACAACTCATTTATATAAATGGACTCTATTAATAAATTTTATTAATCTTTCGTTCGTTAGTACTATAGTAAATAGAACAAATGCAAACTCATAAAGTTATAATAATATTCTTTAAAATTATAAAGTTGAACTTTTATCATTTAGCTGATATCTCTTATATGTGTTTAGTTTTTTACTTACTATTCATATTAATCATAGACTTACAAAGGATCAATAAAGTGTAATAATGTTTATACAGTATATCATAACAAAATAAAAAGTGGGTAATAATATTTGCATGTGATACTAGATGCCACCCAAATATATTTATTTAATCTTTTAAAAAACTTTTTTATTTTAGAAGACCAAAAAAGGGAGAAGATATTCTGCATGAATATAAATTGTACCCAATAGAACATTAAGAACATTCTTATAAGTGAGTTAGGGTAGCTTGTAAAAAGTAGAACGTGACAAACTTTTAGGTTAGATATACACATCATGTTTGCCACTGCAAAAAGCATTAAGGTGGGGTGTGAATAATATACTGAATAGAGCCCAAACAAACCAAACATAAATAAAAATTAAATCAATATTAAGAGTCTAATTTTTTTTTGACACAATAATAATAGTCTAATTGCATACGCAAAGTTGATAGAAATGATAGTCAAATAATTTAACAATAAAGAAAAAAAGGTCGGTTACATGGCCAAAAACAATATTATTTTTTATGTAAGAATCAAAATAAAATTTAATACTAATAGAAAAGATAGATGTTCATCGAAGTCTTCAATTAATGTCTCATAAGTTTCAAATTCGGTCTCAAAAAATAAAACTTTGGGATCAAGTTTCAAAACTTTTTTCTAATCCAAGACATGAACACAAATTTTCAAATCAAATTTCAAAAATTTGCTTACACAATATCACACTTAAATTGCATAACCACACCACCCCACCTTTTTTGTATATTCACATTTTTTACTTTTAAATCAAAGTAACTCTATTAGGAATGTTAATTTGTATCCGTCAGATCGGATCTCCATGGGAATTGCCCTGTTCCCCGCAGGCACTTCAGGGTAGAAAATGGGAAAGCTTTCTCCGAACATTCTCCGCCCACTGACATCCTAAACTCTACTATGTTAAGTACTAATGGAAAAACTTATTTGCAATCATCATAGTTATGTTTTATTAAGTCCTTTATTCAATTTTTTATAATCTATTATATATTCATGGTCCTACCTTATTTCCATAATATCTCATAACATCATCGTCACAGTACCATTCATTTTTTCTTCCATATGATGATATAAACTATTGACAAATACGTAACAATCCAAACAAGACATATCACACATATATGATGATGACAATTTGGTATCAAACAGTGATGCCACCACAATATCAATTCAAATTCAAATAATGTTCATCAATTATCAAAACTACATTATTGTTAGTTATGCCATTTTTGTCAGTCATTTTTTCCTACTTATTTTATTTTATACTCCATTAACATGGGGTTGTAATAAATTAAACACATAAAGAGCCACAACTTTAGGAGATTGATGATGCAAAACCCATCATGCCCACATGCTACAGCTATAGGGTTCCATACTGAGAGAGATCTACGGTAGGAGTTAGATCTAACAATTTAATGAGACAAAATCACTTCAAGCTATTCAATTCAATTTATTTCTCTCCGAAGCAACAACCCATACTTTTCTTTAACGCAAATGTTAACCTGTGCACCTAAGGCACACATTAAAAATACAAATATAGAAATATTCTCTCGAAACATATGTATTATATGAGTCAAGATCCTCTCCATTTATTTTCCTCTCCATTTTCTCCATTTAGGAGAGAGATAGACATATAAAAAGTAAAAAATAATTAATGATGGTGGGACCCACTTAATGATATGACCCACCACTTATTTTTTGTGTCTATCTCTCTCCAAATTGCATCTTCCATTTATTTTTATAAATGGAGAGGATCTTAACCCGTATTATATCTTTTAAGCATTAAATTCATTTGTAATATTAAATGCAAATTTCTATTTATAGATACCTTCTTAATATGTGCCCTATATGCACATGTTAACAACACCCAAATGTAAAATACGAAATAAAATGATTTAACCTCATTTAATATCTTTTGACTAGTCCTATCAAACTACAATACAACTAGAATCATTTTATTTAGTATTTTATATTTTGATATTTATTATCTTTTAAGTTATTTATTTGTTATTTGATTTAATAGTAGTTCAATCGATTGAACTTGTGTACAAAAAATCTCATCAGTTCTATCTCTAATTAGATTTGTTTTTAAAAATTCACTTCTTTTTTTAGTGGTTTCATACATGTTAAAGACCTTAATTAGATTGATTTCTGAAAGAAAAAAAAAAACTCCAAACTAAAATTCCAAAAATCGTGTTATAAGTGCACTCAGTTAGTAATTATAAAGAACATTATTAAAAGGGTCGAAGTTTAATTCTTGAATGAGTTTGCACTTCAAACCACATATCCTTCTCTTCTAAACATTTAAAATGTGTGATTCTGACTGCTAAATTACTAAGAAAAAAAATCCCAAAATTCCTAAACTCTTCTTTCATACAAAACAAAGAAATACTATTAATTTAGCATTAAAACAAGAAATAAACCCAGATTAACCAAAGAAAAAAAGGAACAAAATTTTAGAAAACATACCTGAATAGGACTGAGTTTTCTTTCAAAGAACATATCAGAAGTCTCAGGAACACCATTAAAATTCCTAGCCAATTTCCTACAAGTTTTAGAATCTCTAATACAAGAACTAATCTTCCCCCAATATTCATCACTCTTAACACGATCCTTTAACCAACCAGAATAATCATCCAAATAATAATCCAAATACCCTCTATTAATCATCCTTCTTCCTTCACCTTTATCAGTTACAACGTATGCAAATATTATGAATCCAATAAGTACTGCAATAATTAAGAACATGACAACAAGATAGAAACGTAAAAGAAAAGTGTTCCGGTAACACGCGCCTGCGAAACCAGCTAATGAAACAACCATTATGCTTATACCAATTATGATTAGTGGCCATTGAAGGAATTTTAAACAATCTGTGTTGTTTGCTCTACTGCTTAGCCAGATTCCACCACCTAGGATTGGAATTGAGAGTAAAAATGTTAGGAAATTTAGTACTCCAATTAAGTGGTTGCTTGTTCTCATTTTTTTTTTTTCTCTCTTTGAAATTTTTAGGAGGTTTTTTTGCTAGAGATGTTTTTTTGTGATTGTTATGAATGTGACTTGAGATTTATAGATGGAGTTTGGTGGTTGAAGTGTGTGTTAATTTAGGGGCTTGGTAAACGCGTAGGGGTGTATATTTAATGTTAATGAAATGACTGAAATAACCTTGATTTTTTATTTTGAATTGATGTCACTTGGGGCAGGGTTTGGTTTTGGTTGGTTCAAGATATTTTTTTGGTAATAACTTCAATTCATTTTAAAATAATTGTTTAGTCCGTCCACAAATCCTAGCTCAACCGGTAGAAATACCGAAATTGCTAGTGTCGGACGTCATGATTGGGGTTCGATCCCTGGTCACTCCACTTTGTGTGTGTGAATTTTCAATGGCTTTGCCATTTCGTCTATCAACCAAAAAAAAAATAATAATAATTGTTTAGTCCCGACGCAAAATGAATGTATCGTAAAATGTAAATGATACTCTTCCGGTATTAACTAGACTACTACCCGTATGATGCACGGGTCTTTTAGAATGTTATATATTACAATTTAGTTTTATTATTTTTCATAGACATATTTAACTATAATATATAACATTCAAATAATATTTGTAAAATACTATCGAAAAAATAAAGTTAGAAAATATAAATATATAATAAAAACAAAAGGAGTAAAACAATATTAAAAAATCCACCAAAAATTCAGTTTTACATCATATTTATATTTAGTCAATTGTTTTTTTAATTTTAAGGCAAAGTTGGAGCAATTGTGAGAAAATGATAGGAGGTCAGTTAATTCCGCAAGATCATTACAAAAATATGATGGAACAGTACATTTATCCAAATTAAATTTCATAGGAGGATGAATAACACAATCAAATATGTCTTTTAAAATCAGTTCAAACTGACGCATCCAAGTTTATAATAAAATCATCCAAGTACCATACTGAATATTATAAAAATCACGCAATGCAGGTCATCCATGTGTAAAATATATATTGCCGTTAATTTTTCAACTAAAACTTCAAATTGATTTCCGTTTGCATCAATAAGTATAGCATAACGATGTACGTTGACACGAAAATCACATGCAAATATTTTAGGTAACATGACTGCGCCCAAGAATAAAAACAATAACGATGTTAGATATTTGTGTAGCAAATTGCGGTAATGTATTTTTTAACAATTTATTTGAATCGCGGTGATGTATTTTTTTAATAATGTATTTTTTAAAAAAATTAGGCATTAAAATAGGGTTAATTATGGTAGTTGGAGATATGTATATCTTTATATGTTATTAATAATAGATCTTAATTAAGGAAAAATATATATTGAATATTAAAAAAAATTCAGGTAGATCAAATAAAAATAATTTGGATTAGAAAAAATTCTTTGAATGTTTGATGAAAAATAAAAGAAATGGAGTTAGTTCAGGTAGTTCAAATAAAAATAATTGGATTAGAAAAAATAGATTGAATGTGTGATGAAAAAAATAAATAGGGTTGATTTTCATGTAAACAAAATCAGACATTTTTATTAAGAAAAAATATCTTGGATTTGAATATATATATATATATATATATAAAATAAAGATTGAATGTGTGTTGGGAAAATAATGGAGTTGATTTTTAGGAAAGCAAAATTAGACATTGAAAGTCGTAGTTATTAGTTTGTGTAACAAAAATGTATCAAATGAATTTAAATAGCTTGTTGGTATTTGAACTAACCAATTGTGAGAGGACATGAGTTTGATTCCTGTTGAGGAAATTTAACATTTTTAATAATTAAATTATGGTTTAAGTAGGGTTACTTTGAGACTTAACTACTTTTATAACACAATATATAAAGGGGATAGAGGAGTTTGGGATGACTTTTTCATATTCCCATTATACCCCTCATGATTACTTAACATTGATTTGATTTTTTTTTGTACATAACATAAGGTACATCTTTTTTTTAGCAGCAAAAATCTTTTATTAACAAACTCACTATAACATAAGACATATCTTTATCTTTTTGGACATAAGTTAGACACAGGCAAGCGCGAAACGCGACTGTCTGGCCTGCTAGTATATATAATGATTATAAGTAAATTATCACTTTTTAAATTTATTGAATAAATAATATATTTGGATAGGCTACATTGCGCCTGCCTTACCCGCTAGTATACATAATGATTATAAGTAATTATCACTTTTTAAATTTATTGAATAACTAATGTATTTGGATAGGATACACATATTAGTTATTCAATTAATCTAAAAAACAAAAATTTACTTATAATTAAGATCGGAGGGAGTAGTTTTTTTTTTGGTACAATAGCAAAAAGTGCAGAAAGAAAAGAAGAAAAAATAAATAAATCAAGTACGAGGGTGAAGCACCCTTAGAGCATCAGACTGAAGGATGCTCTCCATCTCCGCAGGTGGGGATTCCCAAAAGGTCAATTTGTCATCATTAGCCGATCCTAACTTCGCCAAAAAATCAGCACTAGCATTACCTTCCCTAAGAGAATGAGAAAGGTGGACTTCCCAATCTAACTGAAGAAGGTCCTTGATGTTTGCTATAACTGCCGCATAACAGTGGAAAGAGTTCAAATCCTTTGAAATCGCATCAACCACAGTTTGAGAATCAGAGTAACAATGAATACGTGTGTATCCTCGTTCCCTTGCAATCTTAAGACCGTTGAAAACTGCCATAAGCTCAGCAAAAGTATTATTTGAAATACCCAAAAAACCACTAAAGCCAATAATCCAGCTGCCGTCTCCTTCCCTTATCAAACCGCCAAAACCGGCCCTACCAGAATCCCCAAGGCAGCTACCATCCACATTAAGGACAAATCCAACATCTCTAGAGGGATGCCAAGTAACCCATCTGGGAGGTTTAGGGACAGAAAGCACATCGGGAAAACAAGAGAGAATAAGAGAAGCAAGTTTTCGCACCTCAGTAAGTACTTGATACATATGGATAGACTCGTTCCCCACACAAACAATATTCCTTGCCCTCCAATTCCACCATAAACCAGCAAGGAAAAGATTGGCATCAGGGCCATAAGAATGACTTTTTAGCCAACTCTCCAAATTATTGGAACTAAAGAAGCTAATATTAGCATAACCCAAGGCCTCCCAAATTCTCTTGGCAGTATCACAATCTCTGAGGCAGTGAATGACAGTTTCCGCATTGTTTAAACACCTGGGACAGATGCTAGAGGACGCCATGTTCCTATGATGCAACATATACATGGTAGGGATGGAGTGATGGCAAGCACACCAAATAAGAAATTTAATTTTTTCAGGTGCCTGAAGTTTCCAAATCCAATTCCAAGACTGAATCGATGGAACATTATGTTTCTGTTGCAACAACCATTTATAACCTGAAGAGACAGTATATATGCCATCTATATTACCTTGCCAAATGAAACAGTCTACCATACAATTATTAAGAATAAACTCGGTGTCGGTAATGCGCTCCTTCATCTCAGAAGATAAAGGAGTATAAAGTAAATTTAGGTGCCAAGAGTCGTTAAAATATATGTCTTTGATTCGAATTTGGCTGTCTTGTATTGCAACGTAGTCCACTTCAGTGCCAAGCAAATCCTGAGAGAGCCACGTGGAGTACCAAAATAAAGAGCTTCCATCACTAATACGATATTTAAACCCATCAGCTAAAATCATTTTTGCCTTAGAAATAGAATTCCAAATGGGAGAACCAAATTGAATAGGAGCATTGATGAAAGGTTGGTGCTGGAGATATTTCGCTCGAAGCATGATAACCCATGGCTTAGGGGAATTTTGTTGAATGTCCCAAATCAATTTCCCAAGCATGGCTGTGTTAGCTTCCCTAGCAAGGCGGATTCCAAGTCCTCCATCCCTCTTAGTTTGAGTAATAGAGCTTCAACCAACAAGATGAATACCTTTGTTCGATGATCCTTTCCATATAAAATTCCTAGTCATCTGATCTATCTGGTGACAAATAGATGAAGGAAGCCAACTAATTTGCATGTAGTAAGTAGGGATAGAGTTAAGTACTGATTTTGCCAATGTCACTCTACCTGGCTTATTTAACAACTTATTCTTCCAAGAGGCCAGACGACTATTTAATTTGTCCAGGATGAAGATAAAGTCTTCCTTTCTGACCCGACCAGAGATCATAGGAAAACCCAGATAGTTCCCAAAAGAATTAGTGCTTCGAATAGATGATAAAGACGTTAATTTCTCCACTTTCCTTCTAGTCACACCAGTAGAATAAAAGTCTCTAGATTTTGTGCAATTAATCTTCAAACCTGAGGCCTTACTAAAGTTATTGAACAAATTGGCCATGAGCCTCCCTTGAGAACAAGTAGCCTTTGAGAATAGGAGGACATCATCTGCAAAAAATAGGTGAGAAAAACAAGGACCATTTTTAGAAACTCGAATAGGTTTCCAACAATTGTCCTGCACAGCCTCAGCAATAGCCAGAGAGAGCTTTTCCATACAGATAACAAAAAGATAAGGGGAAAGAGGATCCCCTTGCCTTAATCCTCTAGTCGGAGAGAAATTAGGGAGTCTATTGCCATTCCAAATCAGGGATAAGGAAGAAGAGGTCACACAATGCATAATCAACTTAATGGTAATCGGAGGGAACCCAAAATCATGTAGGCAAGACCTCAGATAATTCCAATCAACATTATCGTAGGCTTTTTCAAGATCAATCTTGTAAGCAACATCACCTTTCTTAGACTTTGACTTCCGCATGCTATGAATAATCTCTTGAAGAATTATTGCATTGTCACAGGTTCCCCGGCCAGGAAGGAAGCTACTCTGAAAAGGTCCAATGATACTGTCAAGCATAGGCTTAATCTATTTACTAGCACCTTCGTAATAAGCTTATAGAGGGTATTACACAAGCTTATTGGTCTAAACTCCTTGAAATTCTTAGGACAGTCCACTTTAGGAATTAAACAAATAAGAGTTTCAGCCAAAGAAGGATTAAAGTGACCTGTACTGAATGCTTGATTAATCATAGTGTAAATATCTTCACCAATAATATGCCAATATCTTCTAAAAAACACCCCTTGGAACCCATCAGGACCAGGAGATTTAAGAGGATGCATCTGATTGAGAGCTTGGTAAACTTCCTCTTTAGTAACTTTTTGAGTTAAAGCAGAGGCTTGAGTAGAATCAAACTTCGGAGTATATTTGACATCAAAAGAGTGACTATGAGAGCTTCCAGTAGCAGGGGAAAATAAATTTTTAAAAAACTTGAGAGCCTCTTCTTGCAAAATAGAATCCTCTGTACACCAAGAACCACAAGGTAAAGTAATACCATGAATTTTATTCCTTTTTCTTCTGATGACAGTTTGAGCATGAAAAAATTTGGTATTTTTATCACCAAATTTAATCCATTTTTCTCTTGATTTTTGGTACCAAAGCATTTCCTCCTGGTAAAGAACTTGATCCAACTCTTGTTGTAATTGTTGTTCAAGAAGGATGAGTCTCACAGAATCCACTCTCTCCATAGTTTGTTGAATGCCTTTGAGTCTGTTCTCTAAATTCCTTTTTTTCTTAAAAATATTTCCAAAGACCTCTTTATTGAAAATAATGGAATCCTCTTTTATTGTGTGAAGGCCTGAAATAGGGCAACCTCTTTCTTTAGTCCAAGCACTTTCCACCAAGTGTTCATAATCTGAATGACTCATCCAAGCAGCCTCAAATCTAAAAGGTCTAATACCTCTCGCAATAGGAAGACCACCACATCTCAATAGAATAGGATTGTGATCCGAATTGGACCTACAAAGGGTTTCTAGATAGGCCTCCGGAAACATAATTCTCCATTGAAGGTTAGCCATCCCTCTATCTAACTTCTTTGCAATGCTTCTTTGACCTCTACAGTTCCTGTACCATGTGAATTTGCCTCCAACACTGTTCAGATCAACAAGATCGCAATTATCCATAACAGAAACCAAACCATCAGCTCTACTTTGATTAAAAATTCCTCCTCGATGTTCACTCGGAGCAATAATCTCATTAAAATCACCTATGAGAAACCAAGGACCAGAGATAGTTACTTTCAAGTTACAAAGATAGTGCCAAAAATTAGCACGAATTGTCGGAGTTGGGCTCGCATAAAGACCAGTACAGTACCACTTGCTAGCTCCCAATGAAATACTAAAAGTAATAGCATTATTATGAATGTCTTCCAGCTGTACAACCAAATTACTACCATCCTGTTTAAGAATCCAAACACCACCAGAGTGTCCTTGAGCCTCTACAATAGCTACTTTTCTATAACCATGATATTCAAAGAAAACTTTCATATTATCAAAAGGAGAGTGAGTTTCCATAATAATTAGAAAGGTGGGGTGATACTTATTCATCAACTCTTTCAAATACCTCTTAGTCTTAGGATTATTTGCTCCCCTCACATTCCAAGAGAGCACACTCACATCATTGAAAACAATCATTAAAAACAAAAGGGAAAAGAAGAACCTGATTACCCAAGGGCTAAGTAACCATGGTTTCATCCTCCATGTTTTGAGTTTCAATAACCACTTCCTCTTCATCACCATGATTTGTTGAGCCAACATTCACTTCTTTCCCATTCAATTCAGGAGGCCGAACAAGACTACCCAAAATTTGAGGGGAGTCCGCAACACCCATCGTCGGAGTTGGAGGACGGTGAATTGTCGGATCATCACCCATAAGCGGAGCTGCAATTTTGACCACCGTCGAAGCATGATTTTGAGTTGTTATTGGGAAAGCTATCACATTTTCCCTGTTGCGTTGAGGCACCGTCAGATTCATTAAAGGGTCAATGTCTTTCTCTTGTGTTGACTTAGGCTGGACTTGATCTCTTAACACTGAAGTTTGACCCGCTTCTTGTTTTCTTTTTTTTGGTTTCCTCCAAATTTTTGGTGGTCTATGTTCCAGGCCCAAGTGTAATTGAGTTGACCCACCTATATTTGGCCCAATAGCTATTTCCTTTCCTTTGGGTTGGTTTTTAACCATGTTAATGCTATTGAAGTTACTAGTGGCGCTAACTTTCTTCAAGGGAGGGACCACTTGTTGATTCTTTTTTTTTCTAGTAACCACCATCCATTCCCCATGAGTTTCAGTTTGCACATTAATGTCTTTGATTGTGCAATCATTTTGCTTTGAAAGCTCAATATTATTATTAATAATATTGTCCCCTGAGACATTAATTTTTTCCACTATACCCGCTTCCACATTAATTGCTATGTTCCCTGCTCCAATTGGTCTCTCACTGTTGACTCTAGCTTCGACCGGCGGCGGTAGGGACTTGTACGTGCAATTCCTTGTATAATGGCCATATCGTCCACATGAGGAACAAATAATGTGAAGTCCCTCATACTCAACTTTGTACCAAAAGCCCTTGAGCCAAACTTTACCAACAACGGGTTCGTTAAGATCTATCTCCACGCAAATTCTCGCGAACCTACCACGCTCAACATTTAACGTATTAGTATCAACTTTGATAGGTTTTCCAACTGCTGATGCCATTGCTAATAAAAAGCTTTCGTCGTAAAAGACCAAGTTTAATCCCGGAAAACATGATCGGAGGGAGTAGTTTAATAAATGGTTTATCTAACATGTGCAATATTTTATATTGCACATGGTAAAACAACTAAAAGTAGTAATTTTTTATTAAGAAATACAATTATTTACTAAAAAATTATACATTTAATATAAATTGTACAAATTTCAATAAAAATTTACTATTTTAAACTTTTTAACATATATAAATTTTCACATTATAGAAAAACTCATGAGAAAAATGTTAACTGGCGCTCCTAAGCACTAATTAACAAACTAAATATGATAAACAAGTTTCATAGTTTTTTACTAAATATAGTGAAACCAAGAATTTTTTGCCTTTCTCAACTAATGTCCGAGAGACACCGATTAATATCATCATATTTATAAATAAAGGGAGTAGGAACCACCTCTAACAAAAATTAGAAGTATTGAAAAAATGGATTTAATGTTGATTTAATAATTACAAGTATTTTTGTTTGACTAAAAATAAAGGATATTCATTCATTCAAATTGATAGAATACATCAATGTAATACAAATTCAAATTCGCTAAAAACAAAAGGAATGAATCTGCAAACAAACTCACAGCATCCATGTTAATAGCATAAAACGGCAAATTACATAAGCCTACATATGTGACTATATTGAAGTGTCTGGAATGTCCATGCCCCCAGATCTGTAGCGTTGATGACACAAAAGTCGACATTAGATAGATTTGCACTTGATCGGATCTAATCCTTCAACCTGAAACAAATGAACACTGCACAAAGACGGGAAAACAAAATACACCGCACAGAGACGATACAACAGAATACACCGCACAAGGACGGGATAACAAATAACACAAAACCAAACAAATATGTGAAAAATCACACTTATTTAATAATGAGAAAGAAAAAACAATTTTGAGGGGTGATTTTAGGTCAAAGATTTGACCTGAAATCACCCCCTCTTTGATAAACTAAAAAGAAAAAAAAAGGTGACGGCTAGGGTTAGAACTTAGGAGAGGACAGAAAAAAGAGAACAAAAGGTTGAACAGCCATCTTTCTAATAACTAGACACCAACCCGTTGTAGATTTTCATATATTATATAAAAAGAACTATAATAAATTTTTTAAAATAAATGACACAATCAAATATGTCTTTTAAAATCAGTTCAAACTGACTCATTCCAGTGTATAATAAAATCACTCAAGCAAATTTAAAAATCACGCAATGCAGACATCTATATTTAAAATATATGCTGCCATTAATTTTTTCAACTAAAAATTCAAATTGATTTCCGTTTGGATCAATAAGGGTGTGTTTGGTAGGAGAGAAAATAAGAAGAGGGAAATAAAAATACGGAAATCAATGCATGTATTTATATATGAATTCAACGGTGTTATGTGTAAAAAAGAAAGCAAGTAGTAAATATAAAACGCGGCGAGAATGAATATTTAGAGTATACAACTATTAAATAAAATTAAAAAACCCTCAAACGCAGTGCAGGTTGAAATTCAATATTTTGATCAGTCATAGTAGCAGTAGAAACACAAATTTGTGATAGTTAAACTTGAAATATATATATATATATATATATATATATAGGAAAATATAAAACGCAGCGAGAATGAATAGTTAGAGTAAAAATTTGTGAAAGCTAAACTTGAGATATATATATAGAGGAAAAACCTATGAAGCACGAACACCTCTCAAATTAGGCGTGTCGGTGTCGGACACGTGTCCGTGTCGGTGTCAGACACCGACACCGACACTTATGATTACACTAAATTATGTAATTTTTTTAAATTATTATCCGTGTCGAGGTGTCAGTGTCCATGTCGTGTCCGGTGTCCGTGTCGGTGTCCATGCATTATAGGGAAAAACAAAGCATATACGATAAATATTCATAACATATCTTTATAAAATAAAAATTAATTTCTATTTAAACAAATCAAATATTTGCATAGCAGCGAAAATTAATAAATTATATATTGTTGTGACATGTCATGAGTTCGATTTCTACTGAGGTAAATGTATAAAAAAATTGGAGACATAGAAAAAAAATTGAACATGTATTACAGAAAAAATGACTGGATTGTATATTCAATACATGTTGGTTACAAAAATATTTCAAATTGATTGATATGTTATAGTGGCTAATATATGAAGCCTTCCCAAAAAGGTCATAAGTTCAACTCTTGTTGAGTTCATCTTTTATCATTTTTTAATAATTAAATTAGGGTTACTTGGAGACTTAACTACTTTTATATATATAATGATTACAAGTATTTAAGAAGTGGAAAATGCTAAACAAATTGTGCCAAGACATTAGTTAAGTATAATAATATGAAAATTTCTTTTTGAAATTTGTGCATTTAATGTCTCAAAAGTGTAGAAAGTTATGTTTCCAACATGAATTTATTCTTTTTAAAAACAATTTTTATTAGTCGTTGTTTATTGAAAAAGGGGAGAGAGAGAAAAAAAAAATTAAATGAAATTTGCATTTAATTTTATGATAATAAGGAAAAAATATTATTGAAAATAGGTTTTTCCCTTATAATTTGGGACCAAAAAATGAAGTTTTTTTTCCTTATAGTTCGGGACAAAAAAAATGAGGTTTTTTCCTTTAGGAGAATGTTAACTTGTGCATCAATGACACATGTTAAGAAAGCAAAATAGAAAGTATTAAATGTTGAAGCATTAAATTTTAACTTTTTAAGCATTAAATTTTTGTATCATTAAATGCTAAATTTCTATATTAAGATACCTTAACATGTGCCCTATATACACATATTAACAGGACCCTTTCCTTTATATTTTGAAATGGAGGGAGCAATGTAGTCAGGTTCTCGCACCGGGTCTTAGGTTCGATCCTACGAGCTCGAGAAGGCCAAACGAGCGTAGAACCCATGAGGTTCCTTTTTTGACCTGTCTGTAGTCAGGTTCTCGCACCCGGTCATAGGTTCTTACGATCCTAGAGGGTTTTTGACCTGAGCTCTAGACGGCACCGTCGCCGTCGTGAACTTCACCGGCAGTTAGTGTATGTTTGTTCTCGCTCCTTTCTCACTTTCGTTCACTTCTCTCTCACTTTCAACCATCTCTTTCAGTCAAACCTCTGTCCTCACGGAAACCTTCTGAACTCGTCTCTTTCACTCTCAAGTTTCAACCCTCAGTTTTCATTTTGTTTTTTTTAACCCTACTATTGCTTCTTCTAACCCATATGTTATAAATCTATGAACATTTGAAACAATGTCTATGAAATATTAATTAAGTTTATTTTGTTCATGTATTATATTTTTTTGTGTTTATGTGTATATGTATATATGTGAAGTTACAATTTTACCCTTAAATAGGATCTTACGAATCGAGCTACGATCCCGATTTTACAATTCTCAACCAGCCTACTAATCCTACGTTGGATTGCGAACCTGAGGAGAGAGTCTCTTCATTTGTTTTCTTGTCAAAGTACAAATATCTTTTTCTGATGTGTGGAAAATAAAAGTGTTTTATGTACTCATCATGTTGAATATAGTGAGTACTTTCTTTCTGTATCAAACAGCGAGTACAGTAGTTGTTCATAGTAAATGCTATCAATGTAATTTCAGCGAAGCATGCATATTCTGGTTTCTTGGTAATTGCGTTATATACTATTGTTACTTTGGAGTATTGCGTCGACATTTGACACAAATATTATGTAACTTTCATCGTAGTTGCGTTATTAATTTCTTTGGATTTTTGTGTCGACCTCTAACACAAACATAAATACTTTGCTTTTCTTAGTGATATTGATTGATGAATGAGACTTTGTGTCACACTCGAAATTATGTACTCAATTTAACATGTGATAAGAGTACGAAATTTAATCACGTAAGCAGTGCAATTTAGATGACACAAAGTTGAAATACATATTATTAAATTTTATTTCTTACTGATGATGCTACATAAGCAAAATAAAATCTAAAATCGAATATGGTGTATTGAATGAATTAGAAAACTAATTAAAGAAAAATGAATTAAAAATGTATAAAATAAAAAAATTATAAGTTAGACTTTACTTGTCTGTGACAGAACTTTAAATTATTGGAACACTATTTCCCTAATAATGATAAAAAAAATCAAATAAAGAAGAGTTGAAGTAGCTAATGAAGTAAGTTGTGCAGGATACCGAGCAATTACCTTACCATTTATTAATCTAAGTTATGCAGGATGCTTAGAAGAGTCTTAACATCCTCAAGCAAGAGCAATCCTCAAAAACAATTTTCAAGCAAGAACAATAGCTGGAGGTATTTTAACTATTTAATTCCAATTTTCATTTCCGCTATTTAAGTAGAATTTTGTGTTTGAAACTATAGGAATTCTAGCATGTTCATCATGATCTCTCCTAACTTCATGTTACATATGATATCATGAGCCTCTCAATCGCAACAATGCCACCATGGTGGCAGTACAATTCCTACAAAATTTTGGTTGAATTGCAGCTTTTGCAGGACAGTTCCTACGAATATTTTGTAGGAAATGTATTTCATATTAAAAAAAATAAAAATAAGTATTTTTGCCAAATAAATTTTAAAATAATTGCGCCAAATCCAAAATTTTAAATTTTTTAAAAAAAAAAGTTTCAAAATTTGCCAAAACATTTCCGACGAATATTTGGTAGGAAATGTAAAAAAAAATTAGGCTGGAAATTTTGAATTCTACGCCAAAAAATTCAAATTTGCACCCAAAAATTGGAAATTTCTAATTTTGTGCTAAAATTTTTGAAATTTGCGCCAAACAACTATATTTTTCACTAAAAATATAAACATAAAAAAATGCATTAAAAAGAAAGAAAGAATGTAAGAAAATAGAATGATGAAAGGAAAAATGAAGAAAGAAAAGAAAATAGAATGATGAAAAAAATGTAAGAAGAAAGAAATTAGAATGATGAAAGAAAAAATGAAGAAAGAAAATAAAATAGAATGATGAAAGAAAAAAATATAGGAAGAAAGAAAATAGGATGATGAAAGAAAAAATGAAGAAAAAAAAGAAAATAGAATGATGAAAAAAAATATAAGAAGAAAGAAAATAGAATGATGAAAGAAAAATAGTGTTTTTGAATAAATGTTGAAAGAAAAAACATTGAATGGGTTGAAGAAAATAAAGAATGAATGTTAAAGTATAAGTTTTTAAGATGTTTGTATGAAAGTGTTAAATGAAAAAAGTTGAATGTATTGAAAGAATATGAAGAGTATGAGAAAGAGTTAATGAATATGTTGAAGAAAAAAATTGAAGTGGGAAAGCTGAAAATGTTGAAAGAATAGAAGAAGAAAGTGAAGTGAGAAATATGAAATGAAATGAATGAAAGTTGAAAGAATGAAAAAAAATGTGTAGTAGATAGTGTTGTATATAGAGAAAAATCTGAAATTCAAATTTTTGGAATTCCCTCCATGACATTTCCTACGAAACTTTTGTAGGAAATGTAAAAATTTGAAATTTTTGGTTCGCGCATCTTTGCTAATAGTTGTTGTTTCATTTTCCCATGACGTTTCCTACGAATATTTGGTAGGAAATGTATTGAATATTTCCCCCCAAAATTTTCAGATTTTCTTTTTGCTTTTCTCCGAATGTATAGACCGATCGTAATAACAGTCTCATGGAAACCTAGTCCTAATGAAAGGGTAATGAAGTTTGACTAAAATTATAGATTTTGACTAGATATTTCGAATTGTATCAATCCGACCGTTCAATATCACCTAATTGGACTAACATACAAATGAGAAAAAGAATTTTGTTCACCGGACTCTAGATGTATACACATATCGTAATAACAGTCCCATTGGAAACCTAGTTTTAAAGAAAGAGTCATGAAGTTTGACTAAAACAACTTATTTTGACTGGACATTTTGAATTTTATCAATCCGATCGTTCAATATCACCTAATTCGACTAACAAACAACTGAGAAAAAGAATTTTGATCATCGGACTCCGTATGTATAGACATATCGTAAGAACAGTCTAATTGGACACCTAGTTTTAATGAAAGGGTCGTGAAGTTTAACTAAAACTACCAATTTTGACTGGAGATTTTGAATTTTTTCAACCCGGCCGTTCAATATCACCTAATTGGACTAACAAACAAATGAGGAAAAAAAAATTGATCATCGGACTCCCGACTCCGGATATATAGACAGATCGTAATAACAGTCTCATTGAAAACCTCGTATTAATGAAAGGGTCATGAAATTTGACTAAAACTACCGATTTTGAATGGAGATTTTGAATTTTATCAATCCGACCGTTCAATATCACCTAATTCGACTAACAAACGACTGATAAAAAGAATTTTGATCATAGGACTCCGTATGTATAGACAGATCGTAATGACAATCTCATTGTGAACCTCGTTTTAATGAAAGGGTCGTGAAGTTTGACTAAAACCACCGATTTTGACTGGAGATCTTGAATTTTGTCAATCCGACCGTTCAATATCACCTAATTGGACTAACAAACAAATGAGAAAAAAAATTTGATCATCGGATTCCGGATGTATAGACAGATCGTAATAACAGTCTCATTGAAAACCTAATTTGAATGAAAGGGTCCTGAAGTTTGACTAAAACTACCGATTTTGACTAGAGATTTTGAATTTTATCAATCCGATCATTCAATATCTCCTAATTGGACTAACAAACATTTGAGCAAAGTATTTTTGATCATTGGACTCTGGATGTATAGACATATCGTAATAACAGTCTCATTGGAAACCTAATTTAATTAAAGGGTCGTGAAGTTTGACTAAAACAACAGGTTTTGACTTGAGATTTTAAATTTTATCAATTCGACCGTTCAATATCACCTAATTGGACTAAAAAACAAATGAGAAAAAGAATTTTGATCATCGGACTCTGGATGTATAGGCAGATCGTAACAACAGTCTCATTGGAAACCTAATTTTAATTAAAGGGTCGTGAAGTTTGACTAAAACTACATATTTTGACTTGAGATTTTATCAATCTGACCGTTCAATATCTCTTAATTGGACTGACAAACAAATGAGAAAAAGAATTTTGATCATCGGACTCTGGATGTATAGACAAATCGTAATAACAGTCTCATTGAAATTCTGATTTTGACTGGATATTTTGAATTTTATCCATTCGACCATTTAATATCACTTTATTAAAAGCTATTGTGCCGTTTATATTTTTTAAATAAATTATAATTAATTTGTACTAATCAGTTGAATTTTTATTTAGAGGATGTCAAAAGTTAATATTTTTTTTTGAATGACAAAAGTTAATAAATTTAACTTATTGCTTTATGATAAACAATTAACTTTATTATTATTATTAGAATTTGATAGTAAAATTGTTTATGTTTCGTCCAGTGAGTTTAACTCAATTGGTAGGACATTGTATTTTATATGCAGAGAGCTTGGGTTCGAACTCCGATCATCCCACTTATCTACCTTATGACAAGAATTTATAGCCATTAGACTACATGATAAAAAAATTGTTTATATTTCTATTGTTCCGATTCTTATATGTATTCATCTTATTATTCTTTAATATTTTTTATTGAATAAACTTTCTATAATCATTTCCTCTTCGGTGCCTCCTTCGTAGGACATGTTCACCCCGAGAGCGTTACCGACCATTTTTTGCATATATCGTTGAAATTAATTCAAATGAGTTAGTTTCTATTTTTTATTTGTCACCTTGTCAAAATAAGTTTTTTATTAACTAATTTTTTTTATCAAAAACTATATATAATATAATAACATTTATTTTATGATATGTGTCCGCTGCAATTTTATTTTTTTAAAAAAATAAAACAGTTCCGACGAATATTTTGTAGGAAACGTTCCTAGAAATTTGTGCCATGACGCAAGCGGCAGACATTTATTTTATTTTATTTTAAAATAAAACATTTCCTACGAAAATGCTTGTAGGAACTGTTCTTTGGACCACATGCCAAAGGTCAAAATACAATTCCTACGAAGCTGCTCGTAGGAAACGGCCCACCACAAAACTAGTATTGGTAGGAAATGTTGGTAGGAAATGCAAGCAATTCTTGTAGTGCCATTGCAAATACCTCTGACTGGCTTTATCATATATCAATCAAGTTCTTACTTTGTCCATTCTAATGATTGCCTTGCTTCAAACTCAGTTATATTTCTGTTGAACGGTTTAAACTATAATTCTTGGGCGCGATCAATGTGTCGTGCTCTTATTGGAATTTGAGTTTGTTGATGGCTTAATCCCCATTGTCACTATCTCTTTTGGTCCAACCTTTCGTGCTTGAAATCATTGCAACATGTTAGTTCAATCTTGGATCAATAATTCGGTCTCTGAATCCATTGCTCAATCTATAGTAATCATGGAAAATGCAGTTGATATGTGGTTGTATCTCAAAACCGTTTTGTGAAAGGAGAATTGGTACATGTTTCTGAACTTATGATTCATGGACTATTACTGAATTTTATTCATAATTAAAGATTATTTGAGAAGAATTGGAGATTTACATGTCAATTCTTGTGTAGTTACATTCGAGAGTTTAAGAATTCATAGCCAAGAACTTCCTTGTAAGCACACTCTATGAAATTCAACACATTGGATTCTGAGCATTCACACAAGTGCCTTTGATACCGACTTTTATTCAAAATTTTAAGTCATTAAGTTTGTGAGTCCTTTCACTTATAAAGTGTCCAATCTCAACTCTTCTAACTAATATGAGACTTAACTCACACATACTACTCCCTCATAGTTCAACACTTGCACTTCTCTTCTTTTCGCAATCTCGCTCGTATCAACACATACTCATCGTCTTCCTCTACTTTTTTTTCTCTGCAAGTCTGCAACTCATCAGTCATCCCTATTTTTCTCTTAGTTTTTTCTCTTGTGTGCGATTTAAAATCTTTTTTATTCTTCTTCAAGGTGTGCGATTTAAAATCTTTTGTGCGATTTAAATCTATTGAAAGTGTTGTAAAATTTTTTTTCCAAATGAGTTTAAAATTCTTGAGGTTGTCAATCCAGATTGTTATCCTAATGTTTCAATGGATTATCGAACTCTCTTAACTATGCCAATGGATTATCCTAATGTATTGAGAAAAATAAGATTGAATATATTAATATAAACACAATTACTAGTGATTTTGCATCTAAAAATGCTCGTAGAAATACACTATATATATTACACATGAGTAAAAAGAAAACGCGCAAAAAGCTGCGCCGTTAAACCTTTTTTGATAGAAAAATGATGACAACTTAAAGTATACAAATATCAACAAGTAGTAATAAAAATATCGTATCACGAGGATTGTGTTATTCAACAATAATAATAAAACTGGTAATCAAGTTTGAATTAAAAGATACCTTAAAAAAAAAATTTGAATTAAAAGACATAGTAAAAGGGGAATTCAATGTTTCAATTAACAAGTTTGAGAGCAACACTAAATTTGAGGTGTTTGTAATACAAGTGATCAAGAGAGTTCAGATCGTCGACAAGTCATTTAGCAACACTAAATGTAAGCTGTTCATCCTATCCATTAATCATGGCTTCAATTAAGTTTGTTAATCATTCAATTACGCTAATCGATCCAATATTTCTAAAGGACCTATTAGTGTACAATGTATTCTAGATCCAATTTTTCAAATATTATTTTCATAACAAGTAAAATCTCTCTTGAATTGTATGTTTGAGAGCACACAAAATCTCTCTTGAATTTAGTTTCAGTGACTAGTATGTTGCTCTAGAGAACATTACCAGTAGAAACAAGCAAACCATATCGATCTTGGGTCTAAAAAGAAGCAACACATTCAAAGAATGATGATGTAATGGATTGGAGGAAAAAGCCAATGGAATTTGTGTTCTGTAAATAACTTGAGAATGCTAGCGCAAGTAGCAGAGGAAGAAGGTGAAGAAAGAAAGTGGGGATATAGCCTGATTTGGTGTATGAAGACTAGGAACAAGAAATTAATATGATACGTTGATTTTCATTAATTATTATTTGTTCTCGTTTCTCACATTAGCAAAGTAAAGCAAGTAAAGCAAAAAGCAGAGTATAAAGCAAAATTCAATACCTAGAAGTTGACCGCCTTCAGATTGATATCAACTTTGGCATGAAGAGAATTTTTAAATACAGAAGTTACCATTTCTTTTGCCTTTCCTCTTATATCATCAAATACTTGTGAATCAGAATTTGTCCATAGCACTTTCAATGACTTCAATCTAACAAAGCAAGGAACTATACTTTGCGTAGGGTATTTCTTTTGAAACTGCATAATTAGAGGGAGAATTGGATTAGAGAGAATTGGATACATTCTAACATATAAAGAAGATAAGGCCCCATTTGCTTTGTGGCATTTTTTTCTATTTTCATTTCCTAAATTTGTTTTTATTTTACTTGCTAACATGAAGGTGTTAAGCTCTTCAAATGAGCAATTTTTGGAAATAATAAAATTGCCAAAAGACTTATCTTCGTATATAATTTCCAAAAATACAACATAACAAGCATTTCATCTTCTCTTCATTATAATGAACAAATATTTTAGAAAATAAAAAAGGTTGAGGAGTGTTGAGGACACCCTCTAACACACTACACACTCCAATCAATTAATGACACATCACTTATTTTTTAAAACTTTTGACTTTTTACCGGTTCTCCAAGTCGGAAAGATTTTTTTATTTTTTTTTTATTTTATATTATTATATTTGGGTTAAATTTCTAATCTTCCACGTTCACCCACTCCTCCAAAACTGTATTAGATCATCACTTCGTCCATATTATAAGTGTGAATGTGGAAGATGAACAATTGAAGCCAAATAATAATATAAAATAAATAAATAAAAAAGCAAAAACCTCTCCAACTTGGAGAACCGGCTAGAAGTAAAAGTTTAAAAAATAAATGATGTGTCATTATTGATTGGAGTGTCTAATGTGGTGCGTTAAAGGGTGTGTCCTTAGCACTCCTCAAAAATATTTCCACATAATAAAGATGGCCTAAAAGATACTAATGAAATAACTTACGTTATGTATCTCACAAAGGGTACGGAAACTAATATTCATTATCTTGACAAAAGCAAGCAAATGCAACCAGTCAGTCAGCAGAGACTCTTTAAATGGGCTATCGGTATATGCGATATCAATATTTCCTTCTTCTAGAAAAGGTAAATTGCATACCGAAGGGGATACAAAACCAGGAAAACCCAGGATACTGAGAAATGTAAGTTTTGGAGTACAAAAAATAACATTTTTATAGGAATCTATTGTATGCTTGCAAGGATCACCTATGACTAAAAGAGAAACGTTAGAGTTGGATATACAGAGGGCTTTTGCATCATCCTGTAAAGGGCAACAAAAAATCAACAAAGCAGTCAACATGTTACATGCTGAAAACGGCTCAGCGCAACCATTTTCACTTGTAGTGAAAGTGAGAAAAGCAAGATACAAGGTTTTCAATGCCGGCAAGTTCAAAGATTTTGGAAATAGTATCTTAATATAGTCATGTGAATGTGGATGCCTAAAGTCAAGTTTAAGACTTGTCAAAGAATGACAATTAAAGATTGAAGGAGGCAATTCAAGATCCTTTATGAGAGCTGCACCAACAAGGACCGTGAGATGCTTCACATTATGTGAAGCACCATATTTGATGACCTCTAGCAGTTTGGTTTCGAGATCCAAATTTTCTCCTTTCTTGTTTTTTGATCTAAGATGATAATATTTTAGGATATGAAGTGGAAGAGAGTCGTCACGGGCAGACAAAATATGAGATACACAATTTTTGTCTTTCGAGTGATGAAACTCGAGCCTAACGAGACGTTTCCAAAGATCTTTCCATCGTTTAGACAAGACACAAGTTTGAATAGAATGTTTAATATCCATAAATTCCATTATATGCAGAAGGAGATTGTCTGGCAGGTCACTGAGTCGGTCAAAGTTGTCACCATTTTGTATTTTCTTTTGTCTTTTCATCTTCAATAATACTCTTCTGTTTCTTTGTCTTCAGGTACCTAACAAAGTTACTCATCCGATCAAAAGATAAAATTATTTGCGATTCCATTCGGTTTTGGATGACAAATTAAATAATATGATACAATTGGATCTGGTTTTGGATATCCAAATTAGAAATTGCAAATTTTTTATTAAACACTAATATTATAAAGACACGTAAAATAATAAGTTTATGTATGAGTTTTGGATTGGTTTTGAAAAAGCAATTCAAAATCTAATGTGATGCTCCGGTTTTCATAGAAGATGAAATACATCATAAAAAAATCAGTTTTTCTTATCGGTTTGCAGTTTTAGGGCCCGTTTGTTTCAGCTTTAAAAAAATAGATTTTTTCTTTGTATTTTTTAAAATAGATTTTATAAAATTGTTTTTCAAAATATTACAAGTTTTTTTATATTCGTTTTTCCTAAATTCAAACACTAATTTTGAAATCATACAACATAGACGGACGTTATTGAAGAACAAAAAATATTCAAAATCTCAAAAAGTTCTATTTCAAAAATGATTTTTATGAAAATTTATTTGAAATAACTTCAAAAAAAAGTGATTTTTTTGAAATTTTGATATCCAAATTTTTTTCGATAAAATGATGAAATACCTAAAATAAGATTTTAAGAATAACTATTCAAACAAAATTATCATTTGAAACTTTTATAAAAAAATTCTTTGTAAATTTTTTTTATACAAAATTTTCTAACACTACAAAATCTATTCTAAAAAAAATCCAAAACAAAAGGGCCCTTAATTTGAGTTGATTTGGATTTGAGCGCAACTAATTGAAACAATGAACAAATATCAGATGATGACAATGAGAGTACCAACCTGACTGGTAGAGTAGACGATGATGGAAAAGAATCACTTTTAGGGTTTTGAATAGGCAGATATAGAGTTTTTTGTTTTGCTTTAACTGAAAACACAAAAAAAAAACCACATGAATAATTAAAATAAATAATAAAATAAAAAACTAGTATTGAAAAAATTAAAACACCAATAAAAGATAGATAAATATCAAAACATATGTATGCGATTTGGTTCGATTTGCATCAATTTTAAAATTCAAAATCCGATTCAAACCGGCAGTTTACGGTTTTCAGTTTTTTCTTTGGATCGGTTTGGGATTATAATTTGGATTGGTTTGGATTTGCATCAAAACATATGTATGCGATTTGGTTTTTGCATCAATTTTAAAATTCAAAATCCGATTCAAACCGGCAGTTTACGGTTTTCAGTTTTTTCATTGGATCGGTTTGGGATTATAATTTGGATTGGTTTGGATTTGAGCACAGGCATAAAAAATTAGACCATAAAAGAAGAAATATTAGATGATGAGAATTAGAATACAATTATAGAAAAGTTATGAGATGGATTATGGCGAATGATGCTGCAAAAGCTTAATTAGCAGCCGCAACAGATCGAGAGGAAGAAGAAAAGAATAGCAATAGACTTTACTTACCAATAAATGGGAAAGATGAAGATGTTTGAATCGAAATCGTAAGGAGAAGCCGAATTGCTAAACTGATTGCGAAGTCGGAGTTGTAGCGAAACAGATCGAGTGTTGAGGTGCGAGATCGTAGAGGTGTATGTTGGTTGGCCGGCACCTGGAACCCTACCGGCGGCAAGATTTTATGATGGATGTGAGAGTGGAAGCGTATCGAGAGACAGAGGGATGGTGTGAATATGTGGTGATCTGGGATTAGATTAGGGTTGAGTTAGTTACATAAATATGGTGATGGTCAATTGTTGGGTTTTTTTTACTTTGGCTTATTTTTGCAAAATTAGACAGAAATTAGATGTTGGACCAAATATTGCATATGTCTTAAATAGATGTATAAGGGGTGTATTGGATTGAGATTTTTAAAGATTATTTTTATAAAAAAAGTCTTGAAGATTTCAAAATATTCTGTTGGATTATATTGATTTTATGAGATTTTAAAAGATTCTTTATTAAAAGACTTTTACAATCAGGATTCCTAGCACAAGATTTCAATGGATTTCTACAGATTTTCAAGATTTCAAAATACTTTACGGATTTTTAAGATTTCAAAAAAAATTAATACAAAATGGAAAAATAGTTAAAAAATTGAATGAAAAAAAATGGTAATATTGCTCGTGTTTTGAACAACAAATTCTAGTCATTGTTTTCATAATTTGTTAACACCGAAGATGAGACTCGTCAATAGATTTCCTTAGAAATTCATTAGAACAACATTCTTTGCAAATCAAGTGCTAATGAGTTCGAAGCTTTCGAAATCTTGTAAAAAAAAAATTCCTTTATTATGAATTAATCATATATACAACAAAACAATTTCAAAATAAAAAAAATTGAACAAAAAACAACAACAATATGAATCAATCATATTTTCTTTGTAAGGTATGAATCAATCATATATAACAATGAACGAAAAAAATAATAAAAATAATAATGAACGGAATTTTTTTTTGCAGAAACCTGTATAGCAATGAAAATTGTTTGAGTAACAATCATATAAAAATTAAACCTGTATTAAACAATTAAACCTGTATAAAAAAGATTTGTTTGAGTAACAATCATATACAACAATGATTTTTTTTTTGAAGCAATATAACAATGAAACCTGTATAAACAAATTGCAGAAACCTGTATAACAATCATATATTATAACAATGAAAATTGTATATAACAATTATCGTGATGTTGTTGTTCTTTTGCATATATATAGTATTTTCGATTTGCTTTGCAAGGAAAAGAACGATAACAATATTTCGGATAGATTCAAGCCGTAAGGAAGAACTTCATGGTAGTCTCGCCGGCTAAAAAAAAGTCTTGGAAAATCATGAAAAGTCTTGAGGGTTTGAGTGAGATTGTTGGATGAGTGTTTTATGTGTATTTTGAAGTAAAAAGTCTCTCAAAATCCATCACAAAAAGAAATCCATCAAAATTCCTAGACTTTTGAATACCAATAGACATTTTAAAAATGATATGAAATCTCAATTGAATACCAATAGATTTTGTTGCCCTAAAAAAAAGATCTCAATTGTCTTGATTGAATACCATATGATTTGTTTAACTTTTATAAAAGTCTTGATGGAATACCACAAGATTTTTTTATCATAAAAAAGTCTTTTAAAATCCTATGAAATCCTAATCCAATACTGCCAGAACTGACCCCCGAACCAGATTAAACTGGTGGTGAAAAAAAAAAAAAGATGTCTAAGTTTGTTATATTTTTGCGTTATATTTGATTGAAGATTTGTTTGAAGAATAATCAACCGCTAACTTGTTCACTAAGATGCACCTGATTTAAATCTTCAAAAGGTGGTTTACACGGTTGTTTGTTATATATTCTTGAAAGGATTTTGGAAGGTGAAATTCTGGCGTAGTGATGGGGTACCGGATGTTCCTACCTTTGTAACTACGACGCACACACAGCAGTGAATAATATGTAAAATAATAAGCAACTGGAAATAAACAATACGCAGCAGTTTGTTAACCCAGTTCGGCGTATAACACGACCTACTCTGGGGGATACCAATCCAGGAGTGAATCCACTATGATAAAACTAGTTAGAAGTATCCAGCAAACGACTCGTTTACACTTCGTCACCTAGTTTCTACCCGTGCTTCCTTCAACCTAGGACCACCTAGATTAGAGACACCTATCTCTCCTCCTCTTAACCACACAACCAGTGTGATTGATCTAACCTTGAGAACAATGAAGTCACACTTCAAACAATAACCTATCTCCGTGCTTAAAAGCTTAGGAGTAGACTAAAACCCTTACAACACAAGAGCACAGTCCTAAGCAAGTATCAAGGAGATACAAGATAGGCTCACAAAAATACACACGATAAACTTAAAAACCCTAGACACAAATATATATTTCTTCACAAGAGTTTTCGTAACCTTCAAACGTCTTTTGTCTTCAATATATGTAGCTCGTGGAAAAATAGTGGTTCCTTGAATTTTTGGTTTTCAGATTATTATCAAAATAGCAACATATCCGATACAAATTCTTTTGCAAAGCAAATCCAACAATCTCCTAAAATATAGGAATGTATTTTAGAGAACATATGCTTATCGGATAAGTTCAATGGACACGCGAGTTCCATGTATTGTGGAGCAAGTAAAGCGCTAACACTGCACTAAAGAGATAGACTTGAGGAATAGCGCACGTAACAAATTGTTCGTATCTTCAGGCGTTAGAATGTCATTCCATATGTAGCCACATCTGCCACTACATCTGGCTATTTGTTGTTTTTGTAAAATTAAGCCAATTTGAAAAACCTAACAAACTCCCCCTTTGGCAAATTTTGACTAAAAACAATATTAGGCAGATTATCAAGGGATGTGGGTAGAACACAATAGGAATACTATACCTTCTGCACTTCAAGTGAATTAAACTCTATAATAAACATCAGAGCTTGGCACAGCGGGATGAGTTCATTCACAACACAACAGCATCAAGATATAAACACTTCTTCAATGTGGATTCGCAAACTTGATCAGAAAAAAATTTCTCATGTTAAAGTCTTCAACAACACATATTTATCACAACAGAAGACAAACAGACAGAAATTCAGTCTAATAGAGAAAAATAAATTCTCATTCAGACTTTTCTGGATGGTATCCAGGATGAGAGAGCATTACTTGCCTCATCAGATTCAACAGACAGATTCTCCCCCTGAAGTTATGCATAATAAGGGATATTTTTCTCCCCCTCACTGTATGCATATATAAGCTTACACACACCAGATGAACATTCAAATGTAGCTACCATATCTACCACATGCACACACAGAGCTATCATACATATAAGCACAGTAAACATCAGAACATCAAAACTTACTCCCCCTTTTTTAGTCATGAATTTGACAAAGTTAAGCAGGAAAGAAACCATAAGCAGAGTGCAAAGATAACAGAAACCAAAAAAAAACACACGTAGGTGCATCACAGATCCAGGGCATAGCCCATACTTAGAACAACAAAACAAAATAAGAAATACATCAGCATAATCTTCCAGAATCAGAAACCAAGACTTTAATTAGAGTCTGGTACAGTAACATTGTCAGCAGGGTTAACTCCAACATCCCCGTCCACATTTACTTCAGCATGGATATTTGAGGGTCCAGCAGTGCTAGTACGCTCCTCAGACTCCAAGGCCTCTATTACTTTATCCAGTTTCAGCTTCTTATCCCCAAGGGCTTTGCTGACATCCTTCAGATCTGCAATCATTTGTTTCCTAGTCATGGAAACATTGGATGGGGTGGCGAATGGGACTTCCAAATCAACCTCATGTGGGCCTTCAAGTAATCTGCAGTCAAAAGTAAGGGCAGTCTCTCTCTCTTGCATGGAACATCAGAGTTCCTGAGTATATTTGGTTGCTGGGAGAGAATAATTGATCAGTGCATTTTAATGCACTTTTTAATCACTCTGTGCTATGGCAATTTTATGACTTCTCCTGCTAATTTGGTATTTTTATCATGTTTTGTGTTTAGAGTCTAGTTTTGCTATTATTTATGTTTTGCTATTTATTTTCGTAATAAACAGTAATTTGACACCTTCTCATTGTGCAGACCATAACTTGGGCTACGAATATCGGATTGAGGCGCGGGAAGCTGCGTTGGAAAGCTAAGAGAAAGAGCTACAACTTTCATGTTGAAGCCGAAAGCCAATTTGGAGCGCAAAGGAGTCATATTTACTCGTCATGTTTCAGACTTACAAAGATTTAATTAGTTTTCAGCATAACTATATTTTTCGGCCCAATTGTTTTGTGGCCCGTTTTGCTTGCTTATAAAAACCCAAAATTCAGACCTAGGTCACTTCTTACACTCTATTCACGAATTTGAAAAACCCTAGGGCAGCCACCACTTGAATGGAGAACTAATCTATCTTTTGATCCATTGGTGTACAGAAACATCGTTCATGATTTCTTGAGGTTCAGTTCTTAATAGTAATTTCGTTTATTTGTTTATTGTCTTCTCTTATCAATTCATGCTCTTTATTTATTTATGAAACTCGAATATAGAGATGCTTAATCTCTGTTTCGAGTTATATTTATGAGACTTTTCGGATTAATTCATCGCTTGTATGACTAGTTCGAATAGGAATTGATATAGGTTTTTCGCGCTTAGCAAAAAGGGATTGGTTGAATTATGTCATGATACAAACCGTGTTTTAGGTGACGCTTGTTCACTATCATGGTTAGTTGAACACATTCTTTGCTTAATCGAATGAATTCGTATAAAATTGTTTATCGCTTGTATAATCGGTTTTATAAGCCAATCAAGGCATGAACATATAAACATTATTTTCTGTGAACCGATGATAGAATCATAACGAAGTTTTCCTCAAACCAATGGATTGATCGTCTTTTTTATCAATTGAATTTCTAATAGTCTTTCGATATAAACAAACCCATAACCCCCTATTTAATTGTGTTATTCATCGTTCTTATTTTTACTAATTATCAAATTAGAGATCCTTGTGAGACGACCAAGGTTAACTACCTTGTACTACTCTTTAATTAAAAATATTTTGATCCCGAAACGACAGCGATCAAATTGGCGCCGCTGCCGGGGATCTCTGATTATTAGTAAAATTGAGAATCAACTAACATTACTAAAAAATTTTGTTTTGTGAGTTTCTGCTGTGTTTCAGGTTCTGACGTTGAATTTTGCATTGAAGCTGAAAAAAATAATCGATTTTCGGCCAACAGCTCAGATTGGTCCGAAATTTGGTCACAAAATCAGAAATAAATCAGATAATAATACTTTTGTATCAAAGATACAAAATTTCAGGCTGAAAATCCGAAATTCCTTCGTTTAGACCACTTTTTATTTTGTTTTAATTTTCGATATATTTAAAAAAATCTGAAAAAATTATATTTAGATCTTCTTGAATTTTAGAGATTTTAGGTGGTATTTTTATTTTTTTTAGATTTTTTTTGACACGATTTTTTATTTTTCTATTCATTTTTGTTTAGACCCAAAAAAAAAAAAACACTTAAAAAAAAAATGGGTACCTCATTGGATGAATTAGCTTATCTTATTAATTTGCTGGAAGCAAGAGAACAACAAGCATGCTTTCAAAATCATATTCCACTTTTGTTTTGTAATTTTTGTGGATCAAACTATCATAGTATGGATGCATGTCCTATATTGTTCGATACTAGTTTTTTTGGTATGAACCAATTTTTAGGGGTTGAAGATAATTCACAATTTCAACAACATATGCAATCTCTTCAAGTTATGAAAGTCCATCCTGATCATGTTGAACAAATAGTCTCCATCGACCATCAAATTCAAGAGAACAAGATGTCTCATGATAATGTACAACATGTTGCACCACTGGAGGTAATGCAATGTAATACAAGTCTTGATGACTCTCCAGGTGAGCCCATTAAAACATTGTTTGCTTCATCTCATGAACACAAAGTAAATAGCATGAACTCAAGTGAATGCGTGAAAGAGATTACACCACAAAATGCTTTACAATCTGATCTGAATGAATTACATACTTCGCTTGAAGTAGATAAATCTTCTGAAATTTTTGCTTGTGAATGTGGTGTTTGTAATATTTGTCTTGAGATCAATGCAGCTATTTTAATTGAATATATTTTGATGCCGACAACCACTTGTGCAGAAATTCAAGCAAATTCAATAACTCTTGTAGTTGACAGCAAAAATGTGGATTTTAGTCTGAAGAAACCATTGACTGTAGCAAAAAAATTGTTGGTGGAACCTTTGATTAAGTCAAGCACCATGCAATTGTCCTTCACAATTTGTGCATCTCTTCCACCCAATTTATCTGACTCACAAACTAACTGTGGATTGTCTGATTTCCATGCTTTTGCTATTGCAGGTGTACCATATGTACTGGCTATTCCTCCCAAGCCACCCGATTTTTTACTAATATCTAAATTCACCTGCTATTTGCTTTTTCCTGTTTCATGTATTCAAAGTGCAGAAAGACCTCCACCAAAACCACCAGACATGGAAGCTACAATTCTACCTTGACCCATCGGGTGTGTTCTTTCCTTACTCTTAATTTATATTTGTTGCTTGCATTGAGGACAATGTCTGATTTAAGTGTGGTGTGGGGGAACATTTACATTTTAGTTGTTTTTAATTTTAGTTTTTCATATATAAAAAAAAGTAAAAAACAAAAATCACAAAAAAAATTAGTGTTTGGCAGGTATGCAATTGTTATGAGTAGTCACATGTTTTAAGACTAGAGCAATATAGCTGTAGGGTTGGTGAAATTTTTGGAAATTTTTGATACTTGATATGATGATCTTTGCACCTAAATGCACAACTGCTGAAAACTTGCAAACTTAGTAATGGCTTGATAAGTCTTTAAAATACACAATCATTAGCCTAAGTTATCTGAGTATAGAATACAATGAGGAAGTATGATTAGGACTAAGTTTGGGGGAAAAGCGAGATTACTTGATTGTAGGATCATGGCTAGATTTAATGGTGGGACACTGCATTTCTTTAAAATAAAATAAAAAATAAAAAAAAATTAAATAAGTTCCTGTGCCTAAAACTGGAGGAACAGTAAGACATATGTGGAGTTCCTGTGCCTGAAACTGGAGGAACAAATGCTGTGTAGGGTGCTCTACTCGGAGTAACAGGTTGGACTCATTACAAGTGAGATCCCGTCAGGTGAAAAGGTAGAGTGGCACCTAAAGCATAACTAAAATGAACTTAAGTAGTGTCCCTGCGTATAAAAGTCAAAAAGTCTGTGAGAACATGAAAAGTGCAGCTTCCCCTCAAGCTGAAATCTGAACCCGAACTCTTAATTGTAGGAAGCTAAAAGAAAGCTTAGTATTCTGAATGTGTATTTTAGAGAAGGATCCTGTCATGACTCTGGTTGATAGTAATAGGCAGTACACACACGCACGCTTGATCATCATTGATAGTTGACAAATAAAAGTTATACCAATCTTTGAAAAACAATCAAAGGCTTGTAGCTTGAATCTTAGAATGTGTTGATTACTTGTGATGTGATTTTCATTTGGAGTTTTGCACGGAGAGCAAAAGCTTAAGTGTGGGGGAATTTGATCAGTGCATTTTAATGCACTTTTTAATCACTCTGTGCTATGGCAATTTTATGACTTCTCCTGCTAATTTGGTATTTTTATCATGTTTTGTGTTTAGAGTCTAGTTTTGCTATTATTTATGTTTTGCTATTTATTTTCGTAATAAACAGTAATTTGACACCTTCTCATTGTGCAGACCATAACTTGGGCTACGAATATCGGATTGAGGCGCGGGAAGCTGCGTTGGAAAGCTAAGAGAAAGAGCTACAACTTTCATGTTGAAGCCGAAAGCCAATTTGGAGCGCAAAGGAGTCATATTTACTCGTCATGTTTCAGACTTACAAAGATTTAATTAGTTTTCAGCATAACTATATTTTTCGGCCCAATTGTTTTGTGGCCCGTTTTGCTTGCTTATAAAAACCCAAAATTCAGACCTAGGTCACTTCTTACACTCTATTCACGAATTTGAAAAACCCTAGGGCAGCCACCACTTGAATGGAGAACTAATCTATCTTTTGATCCATTGGTGTACAGAAACATCGTTCATGATTTCTTGAGGTTCAGTTCTTAATAGTAATTTCGTTTATTTGTTTATTGTCTTCTCTTATCAATTCATGCTCTTTATTTATTTATGAAACTCGAATATAGAGATGCTTAATCTCTGTTTCGAGTTATATTTATGAGACTTTTCGGATTAATTCATCGCTTGTATGACTAGTTCGAATAGGAATTGATATAGGTTTTTCGCGCTTAGCAAAAAGGGATTGGTTGAATTATGTCATGATACAAACCGTGTTTTAGGTGACGCTTGTTCACTATCATGGTTAGTTGAACACATTCTTTGCTTAATCGAATGAATTCGTATAAAATTGTTTATCGCTTGTATAATCGGTTTTATAAGCCAATCAAGGCATGAACATATAAACATTATTTTCTGTGAACCGATGATAGAATCATAACGAAGTTTTCCTCAAACCAATGGATTGATCGTCTTTTTTATCAATTGAATTTCTAATAGTCTTTCGATATAAACAAACCCATAACCCCCTATTTAATTGTGTTATTCATCGTTCTTATTTTTACTAATTATCAAATTAGAGATCCTTGTGAGACGACCAAGGTTAACTACCTTGTACTACTCTTTAATTAAAAATATTTTGATCCCGAAACGACAGCGATCAATAATACCACACAAAACAGTAGGAAATGCTATAGGTAACCTAGTTGTAGTAGACTTAGCATGCACTAGAGTTTGATCAAAGGTATAATTTCCAACATTAAAAGGAGTTTTGGTGCCCAGAGCATAAATGAACTTACCAAGTCCAGTAGCCACAGAGTAATTGTGAGAGGTAGGAACCCAGTTAGTAGCTGCAATCTTGTTTAACAGAGCATATTTAACAGTAAGATTGGTTGTAGACAACTTAACCTTCCTAGACCATTTCAGAACCTTACCTCCAGTAAGAGTTTTGCAAACCTCATTATCAGTGACCTCTATAGCAGGTTCATCAACATCCTTCCTTCCCATGAATTGGTTAATCACAGAAGGAGAAAAATCTATACACAGACCACGAACATATACTTTTCTGTACTCAGCACTAAAAGGATCATCACAATCAGGTCCTATGTTGACCAGAAATTCTTTAACAAGCATTTCATAACACATGCCCAGATTAGTCACAGTTTTCTCTAAACCAGCAAAATTAATAAGATCCATGAGGTCAGCACATTTAATCATTTCAGGACTCAGACTCCTCTCAACAGCTAAACGTCTATGATACACATATTTCCACTGACTCACATATGAGGAATCATGAAATGACACATTATCCAGGGGTGCAGTGAGATTAGACTCAGTAGTTATGGATCTGGTTCTAACCTGTTTCCTGGATGTGGTTGTCAAAGCAGCAGCATCTTTGTCAGCATCGTACTCAGAATCACTAGAGCTTACTTCCTTCCTTTTCAAACCTTTCTTCTTCTTCTCATTGGGAGGAGTACCTTTGCTCCAAGTCCTTGGGGGACCATATAGAACTGGTTTGCACCCAGGTTTGATTACAGTCTTGGATGGGGCAGCCAGTGCAGTAACAGAAGCAACGCCTTGCCTTACAGACCTCTGTCGAGTTCGTCCAGCCACACTCTGAGTGGGAGTGGAATGCACTGTTGTTGCATGAGTAATGACCAGATCTTCTTCATCAGGATCCTCTTCATCTTCATCAACTTTAGAATTGGTACCCTGTTTCTCAGCAGAAGCAGTAGAGTCATTAACAGCCTTATCGTCTTCCTCTATCCTATCAGCAACACCAAGGACATTTGGCAGTGTGCCAGATGCAGCCTGCAAGGGTCCAGCCTCTTCAACTACAATCGTTGTTGGCAACGGAGTTGTAATCACCTCAGCAACGGATGTCAAATTTTCACCATTTTCATCAGAAATTTTATCAACATCATCTGATTGAACAGTGATTTCTGGGGGTTGAACATCTACATCACTGTCAGCCCTAGGGTTATCAACACTCATATCATCAATGGAATTGGGGCTTTTGTTAACAGTAACAGGACTCAAATTTGGACTTGCATCCATGGATTCTTTAGCACCAACATCATCATTGTCAGTTTTAGATTGATTCGTATCCAGATAAAGATCAGTCATAGACAATGCTCGAGACGTTTCACCTTTCTTGGAGGGTTTCTTCTTTTTACTCTTCTTGATTTTAATCGAAGCTGACGAAGGCGAAATTTTCTTCTTGCGATGTTTCTTTGACTTAGAATGACGAGAAGAAGACTTATGTTTCTTGGACGAACGAGAATCCTTCTTCGATTGATCTTCTTCCGAATTGACAAGCAAATCTGGAGCGTTGGAATCACATGCAAGTGTTTTAGAAGTCTCATCGTGATCAGACACATCCTTTTCGGTTGAGTTTTGAGAGTTTCCAGACATGATGAAGTGGCGATTGCAAGGAGATGAATCAGAATCACAAAAGTTTGCGAAAAGTTGTAACAGTGAGTAGCAGGGAGAGGAGTTGAACGGATGGAGAGATGAGGAGTTTAACTGACAAATGAATGAGTGATAAAGCACACAATATGGTGGAGTATTAATTTTCCCTCTTCCTTGGACAGCGTGCTCAGTATATGAAAAGTTAGACTTTACTGCACACGCGTGAGATACTAATTGCTATAAACTTTCAAATAGGCAAATTCCTAGCTTGCCCCTGAGTTTTTCAAACTGATTAAGATCTAGCGCCTTTGTAAAAATATCAGCCAGTTGTTCACCTGTGGTAACATGTTCCAGCATTACTATTTTATCTTCAACTAGTTCTCTGATAAAATGGTGTCTGATATCAATATGCTTGGTTCTGCTGTGCTGGATTGGATTCTTGGATATATTAATAGCACTCATATTGTCACAGAATAATTTCATAGTTTCCTGATGAATATCATATTCACTGAGCATTTGTTTCATCCAAACTAACTGAGAACAACTACTACCGGCTGCAATATACTCAGCTTCAGCTGTAGAAAGTGAGACACAGTTTTGTTTCTTACTAAACCAGGATATTAAGTTATTTCCTAAGAAGAAACATCCACCAGATGTACTTTTTCTGTCATCTGCACTCTCAGCCCAATCAGCATCACAATAGCCAATTAACATTGCATTATCACCATGTGTATATAACATTCCATAATTACTAGTACCACTCACATATTTCAAAATTCTTTTAACTTGAGTGAGGTGACTTACCTTAGGTTCAGCCTGGTACCTTGCACATACTCCAACTGCAAATGTGATATCTGGTCTACTTGCAGTGAGATATAGCAGGCTTCCAATCATGCTCCTATAGAGACTTTGATCAACCTTTACTCCCTTCTCATCTTTAGACAATTTTAAGTGGGTAGGAGCAGGAGTTCTTTTATGGCTTGCACTTTCCATACCAAACTTCTTCACAATGTTCTTAGCATACTTGCTTTGAGAGATGAAAATAGAGTCTTCCATCTGTTTCACTTGTAGCCCAAGAAAGAACGTTAGTTCACCAACCATACTCATTTCAAATTCAGATTGCATTTGTTGTACAAAATGTTGCACCATCCTGTCAGACATTCCACCAAATACGATATCATCTACATAAATCTGAGCTATCAACAGCTCCTTTTCTTCTGCCTTAACAAACAAGGTTTTGTCATTACCTCCCTTCTTGTAGCCTTGTTTTATTAAGTACTCTGTAAGTCTCTCATACCAAGCTTTGGGTGCTTGCTTGAGACCGTACAATGCCTTCTTTAACTTGTACACATGATCAGGGTGATTTGGATCAACAAATCCTTTTGGCTGCTCAACATATACATCTTCATTCAAGTATCCATTTAGAAAAGCGCTTTTCACATCCATTTGGTAAAGCTTGAATTTTAAGAAGCATGCCACACCAAGGAGTAGCCTTATAGATTCTAAGCGAGCTACCGGTGCAAATGTCTCTTCAAAGTCAACACCTTCTATCTGAGTATAACCTTAAGCCACCAGCCTGGCTTTATTTCTTGTAACCACTCCTTGTGAATCAGATTTATTTTTATACACCCATTTGGTACCAATGATATTAGTGTCTGTAGGTCTTGGTACTAGATCCCATACTTCACATCTCTTGAATTGATCTAATTCCTCTTGCATCGCTTCAATCCAAAATTCATCAGTCAATGCTTCTTTAACATTCTTTGGCTCAATCTTAGATACAAAGCATGCATTTGACATATCATCTTGTGATCTTCTCGTAGTAATTCCTTGATCAGGATTACCAATTATCAGATCTGTGGGGTGATTCTTTTGAACTCTAACTGAAGGACCTTTGTTCACTGGAGCATTGTACAAATCAGTTTCTCTACCTGACTTTTCAACTTTATCTATGTGGATTTCTTCTTCTTCCAGAACATCAGATGGGGCAGGAGTAGAGTCAGCATGGGGATCAACATCTGTTTCACTGACAGAGTAGGTGTCTTCAATTACAACATTTATAGATTCCATCACCGTGCTAGTTCTTGAGTTAAACACTCTAAAAGCTCTACTGTTTGTAGAATATCCTAGAAAAATTCCTTCTTCACTTTTAGGATCCAATTTTCTTCTAGGTTCTCTATCTGCAAGAATGTAACATTTACTTCCAAAGATGTGAAAATATTTTACAGTGGCTTCCTCCCTTTCCATAGCTCATATAGAGTATTTGACGTTCCAGTTCTCAATGTAACTCTGTTGTGAATATAACACGCAGTACTCATAGCTTCTGCCCAAAAATGATAAGGTAGTTTCTTAGCATGCAGCATTACTCTGGCACATTCCTGCAAAGTCCTGTTTTTCCTTTCCACAACACCATTCTGTTGGGGTGTAATGGGGGATGAGAACTCATGCCCAATACCTTCTGAAGCATAGAAATCAGCAAAACTAGAATTTTCGAATTCCCTTCCGTGATCACTTCTGATTCTTATAATACATTCATCCTTTTCTCTTTGTAGTTGTACACATAAGTCTTTGAACACAGAGAAGGTATCAAACTTTTCTCTAAGAAAGCTAATCCACGTATATCTTGAGTAATCATCCACTACAACAAAGACATATTTCTTTCCTCCTAGACTTTCCACTTGCATAGGACCCATCAAGTCCATGTGTAGTAGTTCAAGAACTCTGGATGTGGTTAGATGGGGCACTGTAGGGTGCGACATCTTAATTTGCTTTCCAACCTGACACTCTCCACATATCTTCCCTTCTTCTATCTTCAATTTGGGCATTCCTCTAACAGCTTCTTCAGTGATAATCTTCTTCATGCTCTTAAGATTGAGATGACCAAGTTTCCTGTGCCATACATTAACCTCATCTTCTTTAGTTATCAGACAAGAAGATAAGTTAGTTTCATCTGGAGCTACCCACAAATAACAGTTATCCTTTGACCTTACTCCTTTCATTACCACTTCACCTTCTTCATTAGTTACTAGACATTCACCTTTGGTAAAGTTAACCTTCATTCCTTGATCACAGAGTTGGCTTATGCTGATTAGATTGGCTGTTAATCCTTTCACAAAAAGAACATCATCAAGATTAGGTTGTCCAACATTTGCTAGTCTTCCAATACCTTTAATCTCACCTTTAGCACCATCACCGAATGTAACATAACTAGTGGAGTAAGACTTAAGATCCACCAGAAACTTTTCTATTCCAGTCATATGTCTGGAGCAACCACTGTCAAAGTACCAGTCTTCTCTAGAAGTAGCTCGAAGAGATGTGTGAGCAATTAGGCCAGCAACATTACCTTTAGGCTTCCATTCTTTTGCTTGGTTAATCTCTACTTTCTCTGGTACTTCCCTCTGACTTCTCTTTGGGAACCCATATAATCTATAACAAAAAGGTCTTATATGTCCTCTTCTTCCACAATAATGACAAATCCAGGGTTGTGGTCTCATATTTCTGAATCCCAGATGGGGTTGAAAATGGGGCAGCCTTGGTTTCGGCATTGGAAATTTTTTGTTTCTCCCAGAAGGCAAAAACTTCAGCTCGGGATCATACTCCTTGGGTTTATTCAGATCCTCATATTCATATCCAATACCTTTTACCCAGTTTCCTTATTCCTGCGATTTAATTAGTTTTTCTAGAACGACAGTGCTATTGTTCATAGAAACTTCCTTTTTAAACTTTTCAAGTGTGGAATTTAGTTGCGTTACCTCATTATTCAGTTCAGAAATCTGAGCCAGGTGCTTGTTCTTTTCAGACTGTAGTTCCAAGATAAACCTTTTTTGATTTTCTTGGCTTCTACAAACCTCTTCACTTCTCTTGCATAGAGCTCTATAGGATTCAGCCAATTCTTCATAAGATACGTCCCCATGATTTGATTTAGTGTCAGAGCTGCACAGTCCAGTTAAGGCAGTAATATGCTTTGCAGTTTCACCAGATGTGTCATCATCTGAGTCTTCATCCTCAGACCATGTTGCAGTCATTCCCTTTTGTTGCTTCTTCAAGTAATTTGGGCATTCATACCTGATGTGTCCATATCCACTGCATTCATGACACTGTACTCCTCTCACTTGACTCACTTTCTCTTCAACTTTAGGTTTCTTTTGGAAACCAGAATTCTTGTTGATGTCGAGTGCAATGGGGGACACATTCTGCTTCACATTCTGTTTACCTCTCCTATCCATTCTTCTTAGTACTTTATTGAATTGTCTTCCTAGGAGAGCCATAGCTTCAGATAAGCTTTCATCAGTATCTGCCTCATCTTGCGCATCATCAGTATCAGCATTTGAGACAAAGGCTATGTTTTTGTTTTTGCTTCCAGATCGTTCATTAGCAGAAAGTTCATAGGTTTGTAGAGACCCAACCAGATCATCCAGTTTTATTTCAGATAAGTCCCTAAATTCTTCTATACATGTGACCTTCATGTCAAACCTCTTGGGTAGAGACCTCAGCATTTTTCTCACCATCTTTTCTTCAGAAATTTTTTCACCTAGAGAGTCAAATGTGTTAGCAAAATCTAAAACAGTCATATAGAAGTCATGTACCGTCTCATCTTCTTTCATTTTGAGGTTCTCAAATTTCGTAGTCAGCATCTGAAGTCTGGAGTTCTTGACTTTTGATGTCCCTTCCTGAGTAGTTCTCAAGATCTCCCAAGCTTCTTTAGCCTGAGTGCATCTCTTTATCAGTCTAAACATGTTCTTATCAACACCATTGTATAAGGCGTTCAAAGCTTTGTGATTTCCAAGAGCAAGTTCATCTTCAGTCTTTGACCACTCTCCCTCAGGTTTCAAGGAAACAACATTATCTTTATCTATAACTGTGGGATGTTCCCAGCCAGTAACCACAGACTTCCATGTCCTACTGTCCACAGATCTCAAGAAAGCTTCCATGCGTGATTTCCAGTAGTCATAATTAGTACCATCCAACAAAGGTGGCCTACTCACAGCTCCTCCTTCCTTTTCCATAGCAACCAGAATCGTTCCCTGAAGCTCACCCTAATAGCAGAACAGGGTGTCTGCTCTGATGCCAATTGAAATTCTGGCGTAGTGATGGGGTACCGGATGTTCCTACCTTTGTAACTACGACGCACACACAACAGTGAATAATATGTAAAATAATAAGCAACTGGAAATAAACAATACGCAGCAGTTTGTTAACCCAGTTCGGCGTATAACACGACCTACTCTGGGGGATACCAATCCAGGAGTGAATCCACTATGATAAAACTAGTTAGAAGTATCCAGCAAACGACTCGTTTACACTTCGTCACCTAGTTTCTACCCGTGCTTCCTTCAACCTAGGACCACCTAGATTAGAGACACCTATCTCTCCTCCTCTTAACCACACAACCAGTGTGATTGATCTAACCTTGAGAACAATGAAGTGACACTTCAAACAATAACCTATCTCCGTGCTTAAAAGCTTAGGAGTAGACTAAAACCCTTACAACACAAGAGCACAGTCCTAAGAAAGTATCAAGGAGATACAAGATAGGCTCACAAAAATACACACGATAAACTTAAAAACCCTAGACACAAATATATATTTCTTCACAAGAGTTTTCGTAACCTTCAAACATCTTTTGTCTTCAATATATATAGCTCGTGGAAAAATAGTGGTTCCTTGAATTTTTGGTTTTCAGATTATTATCAAAATAGCAACATATCCGATACAAATTCTTTTGCAAAGCAAATCCAACAATCTCCTAAAATATAGGAATATATTTTAGAGAACATATGCTTATCAGATAAGTTCAATGGACACGCGAGTTCCATGTATTGTGGAGCAAGTAAAGCGCTAACACTGCACTAAAGAGATAGACTTGAGGAATAGCGCACGTAACAAACTGTTCGTATCTTCAGGCGTTAGAATGTCATTCCATATGTAGCCACATCTGCCACTACATCTGGCTATTTGTTGTTTTTGTAAAATTAAGCCAATTTGAAAAACCTAACACCCCTTACCCAAACCCTCTCACTCTATTTTTCTTTGGTGGGAGATTTTCATGAACAAAGTTAGTAACTTTTTGTTTGCAATATATTGATAATGATGTTAGCAATTGAAAAGTACGAATTGATGATTTCAAAATTGGGAAATTGTAGATATTTGTTAGATTATATGAACTTTATGAAGTTTTGTGAAAAAGTATGAATAATCCATTGATTCTTGGTATTATGATGTTGATATGTGTTATAAATTGTACTTTTAGGTGTATAAGTATGTTTATAACTTAAATGAATCATCTTTTTGTAACCGTAATACGCTTTGGTGATTTGGATGATGAATTTGTAATGAACCCGAAACAGAGCACGAAAATCTGGAAGTGTTCGCTAAGCGAGCCTTGCAGCGACGTGCTAGCGAGCATGTTGTTCTTGAGCTCGCCAAGCGAACTGATAGCGAGAGCTAGCGACCAGTGTTCGCTGTAACACCCCGTATTCCCAACAAGGTATATCATAAATATAAATCAGAGTATTTCAACGTATACGGAATGCTACATTTCGTAAAATACATAAGTAATAGAATAATTTTTTTCTATCAAGGAATCAAACATCAACTGATAACATTTTTAATAATCGTGCAATGGAAATAGTATTCATAAATTTGTTCAACCAAAATATGGCTCTAAGGCCTCCACGTGTTCAACCTTAATACAAAATCCAACTAAATTATCTCAACATGAAATCTCAAGGAAAAATACGTAATAAGGACAATCCAACAATAAAACCCGCCCCGTTACGTATCAGAGCATCCTAAAACCATGAGGGAGTCAACTACCACTACAATCTTCTCATTAACCTTCTCCATGATTCATCTACTGACACACTTCAATCAACTTCACAGTGTAAGTTTCCTTTATCTGACTTTATATCATATGATCATGTTTCTAATGCACACAAACACTTTGCCTTGAACATATCCACCCTTACTGAACCATCATCATATGAGGAGGCAATGAGTGATGAGCATTGGAAAAGTGTTGTTAGTGTTGAACTGACTGTGCTGGTGAAGAACAAAACTTGGACTATGACAAAGTTGCCTAGTCATAAGAAAGTTGTTGGGTGTAAATGGGTTTTTAAACTCAAGCTTCATGCTGATGGATCCATTGAAAGACATAAAGCAAGACTGGTAGCCAAGGGATTCACACAGACTGAAGGCATAGACTACACAGACACATTCAGTCCTGTGGTGAAAATGACCACAGTTAGAACCTTCATGGCTATAGCAGCAGCACAAAGTTGGCCTTTGTTTCAACTTGATGTTAATACAGCATTCCTTCATGGAGACTTGAATGAAGAAGTTTACATGACACCACCTCCAGGACTTGTTCTTGATCACCCTGACTTGGTATGTAAGCTACAGAGATCATTGTATGGGTTGAAACAAGCAAGCAGGTAGTGAAATGCAAAACTCACTAAAACACTTATTGCATCAGGGTATTACCAATCCAAAGCAGATTATTCCCTATTCACCAAGAAGACACATACTGGTTTCACAGCCATATTGGTTTATGTTGATGATTTGGTGTTAGGAGGAACAGACATAAATGAAATCAATTTTCTCAAGGCACTTCTTGACAAGAAATTCAGTATCAAGGACCTAGGTGTATTGAAATATTTCTTGGGTTTTGAAGTTGCTAGATCAGATAAAGGGATTTCATTATGTCAAAGAAAATATACTTTGGATCTCTTACAAGACATTGGTTTACTTGCAGCCAAACCTTGCTCTACTCCTATGCAACCTCAATTACAATTGCATATGAGCTTGGGCAAGGCTATTTCTGACCCTACAATTTATAGAAGACTGATTGGAAAGTTGTTATCTTTGACACATTCCAGACCAGAGATTTCTTATGTTGTAAGCAAGCTAAGCCGGTTTTTAGATTGTCCTACTGATGCACACATGCTAGCAGGTCTACATGTTCTAAAGTTTTTGAAAAATAACCCAGGACAAGGCCTCTTTTTTAGCTCTTCATCGCCACTAACACTTAAAGGATTCTCTGATTCTGACTGGGGAGCATGTCCAGACACTAGAAGATCAACTACAGGCTTTTGTTTCTTCCTTGGATCTTCACTAATCAGCTGGAAAAGTAAGAAACAAACAGTAGTGTCTAGATCATCTTCTGAGGCTGAGTATCGGGCTCTAGCTCAAGCTACATGTGAGGGACAATGGCTATTGTATCTACTGCAAGATTTTCTCATACATCATGATTCTCCCATCCTCATCTATTGTGACAACAAGTCAGCTATGCATATACCAGCCAACCCTGTGTTCCATGAAAGAACAAAGCATATAGAAATTGATTGCCATGTGGTCAGAGATAAGGTACAAGCTAATGTGATTCATTTACTGCCAGTCTCATCCAAAGAACAAATTGCAGACATCTTCACAAAATCCTTACATCCAGGTCCTTTTCACATGCTACAAACCAAGCTTGGAATCATTGACATGTATTACAGCTTGAGGGGGAATGTTAAATAATAGTTAAATTTAGAGTTTGCAGTTTCCTTGTAATACAAGTAACAAACCTATAGCTAGTTAGTTAGTTAGTTAATTAGTTATAGGCAGTTATATAGTTGGTTACAGCTGTAATAAAGTTAGATATACTTTAGATGAAGTATATAAACATGTAATCACAAGCTTGTATGATTCAAGTGAAACAAATGAAATAATTTTTTTTTTGTTCTGCATTTTTCATTCTATGCAGAAAGCTATCAAGCAATGAATCTCACAAAGCTTCATCAATGGCGTATCTCGTCCATAGAACTCCATTCTTCACATAGCGTTCTCAACCGTTAATGTCGAACAAATGCGATGATAATCTCAATTATAGGAACATGGTGGTGTTGAGCGCGATGATGAGGTAACAATTTTGTTTTTTTAAGGTATCTAGATTCTAAAGTAATTGTATTTAATTGATTTCATAGTTTTTTGGAACCACTTCAAACCTATGCTATCATGCACTCATGAACCTGAGTTATTACTCATATACCAAATATTAGTTATACTTCTTACATTTGTCATTATATTTAAGCATATTGTCATATAGGATATCTTTTGTTAATGATATATTAATGAATATGAGGTTGTTAGTAGATTTATGATTATATATATAATAAGCTAACCTAGTAATCAGTTTTTATTAGAAAGACTTTTTATAATTATAAACAAAAATCTGAAAATGTTTGATTTGGTTGCCAAACTGCTAATAACATGTAGTTATAGGCAACGGTTTTTTATTAGAAAGATTTATTGCCAGAGGTTATCTACAAATTAGCTATAGACTATGTCATAGCTAAATTCCAGATCTTAGTTATATGCAAGGCTTTCAATTTGTTCTTTTAATAGTTATAGCAACTGTTTTAATCTGTTCTGGTTTTAAACGGTTGCATTTGCCTATATGCAACAAAAATGAATAGACAACGCCTTAGACTACAATGGTTACAAAACCGTTGTGTAAGGTTAAAACAATGGTTTTTATGCAACTGGCCATAATTTCCGGCCGTTGTTTCAGAAAAAAATGTTGTAGTGTTGTCTTTCATTAATATGTACTATATTACTCTATATATTTGTTAATGAAAAATAAACAAAAACCAATGGAAACTATTTATTTTTTTGAAATAGCAAACAAAATATTATATAAATAAATTAAGGGAAACACGAATTTAGTACAAGAGGTACTCAACGGCCAAAGAATGATAAATACATTTAGAATTCGACCCAAAATACTCGAAAAAGAAAGTGAAACCCCTTGCACAAACAAGCAACCATAGTAGAGGCCATGCCAAACAACAAGCCCATGCGCGTGCGTGCACTCGCGTGTGCGTGCATGCGTGCGTCCGTGTGTTAAAATAAATAAATTAAATAATTATTATAACTAAATTTTAATAGATTTTGACTCTTATGATCTTGATAGTAAAATTCATCTTAACTACTTCATCCTTTGTTTCCAAGCTTTTCTTTCCAAACCTACATATATATGAAGGGTTGTAACCTACATATATATTTACTTTGACTCATATATTTAATTAGATTTTGAATTGTTTTTAAGACCATAGTATTAATAATATTTTGATAACTAAGACTATATTAACCATGCACTAGAAAACTTTGACACGTGTTTGACCTAATCTGAGCGTGTTTGATTTCCTTGTGGTTTTCAATTTAAATTGGTACAATAATGACGTATCTATTCTTTTTTTCAGTTAGTTGCAATGACGGATTCGGGGGTAAACCTTTTTCCGCTGGATCATTTAGACCACGATGTGCCGGTATGGCCGTTCATCGTAGCTATCATCATCACTGTGGTGGTGGTAGCTGCGGTGTTTCTGCGAGTCTTCTACACACAGCTTGTTGAATGGTGGCAGTAACCAGCTGTAGCACCGGCGCCTGAGATCAAGATGCAGCCGGTGCCTCCGGCTTAGATAGATTTTTTTTTATTTGTATATTAAAAAATAATATATAGCATATCAATGACAATGTAAAATAAATGGCATTGCCACACTTTTTATTTATCGATTACAAATTAGTATGTTTCTTTCTTTTCTTTTTTCCTTGTTATTTATAAATAACACTTTAAATGCACTATATTTTTCACTTATTTCTCTTTCTCACTCTCTTTCACCTACTTTTCTCTGCACGCTTTCTCTTGTGAACCAAATACACCTTAAAAGCGACCATACAAATTGTATCATATTATTGATCCAAAAAATAAAATTGTGCCATATTATAAATTTCTAATCAAAGTTAGCGGTTCACTTTAACCATGCACGAGAACTTGTTAGTTTAAAATTGTTCATATAAAACGTAAGAAAATGATAACTATAACTAATTGCTTATCATAATAAAAAAAAAAAAAACTAATTAATGTCACAACGATATTTATAACCATATTACAAAGATGTCCCTCACCACTCATATATATCTTATAATTTTTTTTCTATCTCATTCTCAAGTTCTAAACATCCTCATTGATCATATTAACTAAGTTTTAATTCAACATATAATCTGAATCTAATTATTTGATATTCCACAACTTTTTTTTAGTTCCTAACTCTAATTAGTAATTAATTCAGATAAAATAAATAGATAAAAGATAATAACAACTAAAATATGATTTGTCTATCCAGTAATCATAATCAAGAGGTCCTCAACCGGCCAAAGAATGATAAATACATTTAGAATTCGAGCCAAAATACTCGAAAAAGAAAAAGTGAAACCCCTTGCACAAACAAGCAACCATAGTAGAGGCCATGTCAAACAACAAGCCCATGCGCATGCGTGCACTCGCGTGTGCGTGCATGTGTGCGTCCGTGTGTTAAAATAAATAAATTAAATAATTATTATAACTAAATTTTAATATTGACTTTGACTCTTATGATCTTGATAGTAAAATTCATCTTAACTGCTTCATCCTTTGTTTCCAAGCTTTTCTTTCCAAACCTACATATATATGAAGGGTTGTAACCTACATATATATTTACTTTGACTCATATATTTAATTATATTTTGAATTGTTTTTAAGACCATAGTATTAATTATATTTTGATAACTAAGACTATATTAACCATGCACTAGAAAACTTTGACACGTGTTTGACCTAATCCGACCATGTTTGATTTCCTTGTGATTTTCAATTTAATTTGGTACAATAATGACGTATCTATTTTTTTTCAGTTAGGTGCGATGACAGATCCGGTGGTAAACCTTTTTCCGCTGGATCATTTGGACCACGATGGAAGCCATGATGTGCCGGTATGGCCGTTCATCGTAGCTATCATCATCACTGCGGTGTTTCTGCGAGCCTTCTACCCACAATTTGTTGCATGGTGACACTCACCAACTGTAGCACCGGCGCCTGAGATCGAGATGCAGCCGATGCCTCCGACTTAGATAGATTTTTTATTTGTATATTAAAAAATATTATATAGCATATCAATGACAATGTATAATTGTTGAGATGGTGCAAAGAGCAAAATTGGTTTAAATCGTGGTTTGCAAAACGTTTTTACAAAAGGAATTTTCCTATTGTGCATTGACTACATTAAATTGTTGCCTCCTTCTCTTCCATATATCTCATAGAGAAATTATATTCAATAAACTTTATAATTCTTTTAGTGGATAATAATAGAAATTAACAACAAATATTATATATTTTTAATTTGATAAAAATACAAACTATAGGAATCTTCCCTAAGAAAATCTATGACATTATACATAAATTTTACAATTTTTTTTATGACTAAATTTTACAATTTTTTTTATCGTAGAGTGTTATTTTAATTATTAAATTATACAAGATCATATATATTTATGTAGTTGTCATTAATTATTTTTCATTAGCAATTAAAAGTTTAATTTTTTAGTTTAAGAAGTACAATAACTATTGTGATTTTATTTCACACTTCCTTCTCGGATCTTAAATACTCCTAATCTCAATCCCTAGGCTTGGGAAGTATTCTTTCTTAGTTTGTGGTTGGGATGACAATGGGTAGGGTATGGGTAGGGTACTATAGTACCCATCCCCATAGCCGTGGTTTTAAAAAATACATGTACCCATCTCCATACTCGCGTGGATAACAATCTTTGTACCCGTGCCCATATCTTATGGGTACCTAATTAAGTACTCATACCCGTATCCGTTACCCGCATATTCGCCAAAAATAAATCGACCAATAATAAAATTTCATATCATTTTAATAAAGATTAAAAATTTCAAAGATTTTATTGTTGAATCATGAAAATTATAAAAAAAATCATTACTAACCTCATGTAAAAACTTGTATCTCTATTGTCGTATTCACATTGTTTTTACATTATGTTATAAATAAACATTTTTATTAAAAATATGTAATAGTTTAATAGTGTTGTATTTTTTTAAATTGATACAGATATATTATTACTAGAATTTCGACTCGTGCGGTGCACGAGTCTAATTAGCCGTAATATGAAAAAAAATATGATAAATTTTTTTAACACTAAAACATATATAAAAACGTTGAGTATCATTAAATATTATTTCGACAATAAATTTAGATAAATGTTCATATAACAAAAATTATGGTATATTACGAAATACTTCTTTATAGACTACATTGGAAGTTTTATTCGTATTTTCACCGTCTTCGTTGATAGTCAATATTTTTAATCATTATCTTTAAATAACTATTGAAGTTGCAACATACAACTAACCATGTAAAAACACTGTCGACAAGAGATATTGGACCGGGAGTAAATATAAAGGGTGTACTTAGCAAAAGCCCAAACATTAATTAATGACTTGCACAACGGTCCAATACATACGTGAGAGTCAAGCCCAATTTTCCCATGAGGGCGAGACCAGAAGGGCGAGACACCTATCCATGGCGAGACATGGTCGTATAGGTGAGATGCCCACGATCCCATGATTTCCCCATTCTCCACTGTAACTGTCATTTCTCCACGATTTGTTCACTTATCTTCATCTTCCGTACGATTAGGAGCAGATTCTTAGAAGAACCATGGAATTCAAACCACGTTCCCCATGATCACCTTGTAAATAGGCATGTGGTCAAATGTATAGGAGGAATGTGGGATTGGCCAACGAAAGAAAAGGGCGGGAAGAACTCTCTTCCTGTATACCCTATAAATACTTGTAATATTGACAAAAAAGAGGACGGACAACGAAGGAATTTTAATCTCAAGTTTGATTATTTTTGTTTATTCGACGGTCCAAGTTATTTACTTTATACACCCCTTTAAGTGTTCACCAGATTAGATATATTCCAACATGTTTAAGAGATTGTCCCTGACTCTTATTAATATAGTCATCGCAAAAGAAAAAATTAAATGGATGCGGGTTCAATTCTCATGCTAGACAAATTTCTATTTTTTTTTAATATAATGGACCACATGAAAAAGCGAGGAAAAATGAGAGGGAAAAAATAGTTTTAGGGTTAGCATTTCAAAGCAATTTTAGAATATATATATAATAATAATAATAATAATAATAATAATAATAATAATAATAATAACAATAGTAGTAGTAGTAGGAAACTAATAATAATAAATATTTAACATGGTGAGTTAACGATTGTGGGTTCGATTCTTGGTGAGTTATTTTTTAACATTTTATTTGAATTAATGTTAGGTAAAATGAGAGGGAAAATGAGCGGAAAAAAAATTAGGGTTAAGAATGGTAAAACGAAACAAGCTTATAATATAAGAGATATAATAATATAAATAAATATATACTCCTATATCATATGGGTATGGGGCGGGGTGGGAACTAAGGTATCCGTACCCACACCCATACCTGTTCATTTTTGCGGGTAATTATCTATACCTGTGTCCGTACCCAAAATGCGGGATTTTACACTACTCATTGTGGGTATGAGTCAAATTGTCATCCCTAGTTTGCGGGATTCATCAATATTAGTACAAAAATTATTAAATTTTTGTTATTTTCATTTAAAAATTTAAAGTTTAATTATAACATAAATAAAAAATTACTAAGATATTATTTTTTCTAATAATAAAATTAAAGCAATATTGTTATGTTAGTCTTTTTTTTAAGCAATTGTTATGTTAGTCTTGTGACACCAATAAATTTCATATATAAATAAAATTTATGTTAAATTGCAATTTTGATCCATAAGTTTTAAAAAATTGCGATTTTGGCTCTCTATGTTTTAAAATAGCATTTTTATCCTCCTAAGTTTTAGAAAGTTGCGATTTTGACCCCTATATTTAAAAATAGCACTTTTAGCCCCCTATCTTTATCCCTTTTGCAAAAGATCAATTTTGATCAAGTCAAAGTTGATGTGGCAAGTCACTTAAGTAACTTATTTGCCACGTCAGTTTTTTTCCATCTAATAATTAAAAAAAAAAAAAGAGGCAAGTCATGTGAGATTACCATGATTTATATCTCTCATTTACTAATGCTATTGTTGATATGATTATTCTTTTTCAAGCTATAATTACATACTACATTCATGAATTGAAAACAAGTTGTGATTATAGCTTGAAAAAGAATTATCATATCAACAGTAACATCAAAATTTTGTTCTCCTCACTACACAATTTCAATACTAGTAGCATCAAAATTTAACTTTTGTTTTAAGAATTAGTATATAGGCTATTCTTTTTTATTTTCTTCCCAACAATATTACCAAACAATAAGAGCAAATAATAAACCTATTAAGCATAATTAAAATGACATAACAAGTCAAAATCATTATTAAGTCATTAAATTCAAAATGAAAGTTCAAAGACATATTTATCTAAATCAATATAACATAATTAAAATGACATAACAAATCATGTTATTACATTTACATAAAAGAAGTCATTACATAATCAAAATAACATAATCAAAATGACATAACAAAAATCACAAAGGGTTTTCAATTTCCATGGGTTCCTATTTTTGGATTTGGGATTAGGTTAATTTTTTTAGGTACAGTTGAGAAATCCTTTTGAATAAGTTCTTTAGGATTTGAGATTATATATACGTGTTAGTGAAAGAATAAATTTAAAGCACGTGAGTTCTTCCTTTTATTTTTTTATTTTTTAAATTATAAGATGAAAAAAAATGCTAATGTGACAGCTGAGTCACTTAAGTGACTTGTCACATCAGTTTTGACTTGGTCAAAATTGATTTTTTGCAAAATGGGGTAAAAATAGGGGGTAAAAGTGTTATTTTGAAACATAGGGGGCCAAAATCGCAACTTTCTGAAACTTAGATGACCAAAAGTGCTATTTTGAAACATGGGAGGCCAAGATCGCAACTTTCTAAAATTTAGAAGGCCAAAAGTGCAATTTAACCTAAAATTTATATTCATATCGTGCAAAAAAATAAATAACATAAATAAATATAATAAGTAAAGTACTTGAATAAACCTCACTCGAGAGTCTTATCTGTCATCTTCATCCTCATTCCTGCAAAATAAAATTCTTTGTCTTCGAGTCCCTAAACAATGCAATTTTTTTACAAAGATACACATTTACTAATGCAATTGACATCCTAGATCGAATAATTCAGTCGGTAGTTACTAGAGAACTTGGATTGCTCACTTTTTCTCTATACTTGGTTGTGAAAGTTAAATCGTAAAGAACTTATGTCAAGTAAGAATGAAGAGGGAATAAGAAAGAATAGTATGTTTATCTTGGTTCATTAACAATCTGATAAGCTAATCCAGTCCACTTTTATATGAGAAATTTTGCCTCTCCGATTGAAGTATATTTACTTGGAAAAATGTGGTCTCTAAGTTTGACAACGTAAATTAGGGTTTGTGGCTCCTTTACATAAGCATCAAGCCAACACCAATTAGGATAAGACAACTCAAGGGAATAAAGGATATTCCCTCATTTGGATAGTACTAGGATAATACATCATGCACACGGGAAATCGTTAGCTATCTTATCTTCGGATAGCAGTGTATTCACTTATTTGAATATATTAATGTTAACACAATTATTAGTGATTTTGCATTTAGAAATGTTCGTAGAAATCATTTTGTATGAATATTTAAATATTAAAAAAAGTGATACTATTTATTAGTTAGAAACACAATTATGTTTGTCCATAGACCACCAAAATTACAAAAAAAGACATTGTCTTAGTTTCACGCTTATTATGCTAAACTTAATCCTGACTTATATCAATATTCTTCTCGGCAGTAAAGATTTAAAGGAAAAATTTACAGGTCCTAATTCAACTGATCAAAAATGACAAAATTGTTAAGTCTAATGTTTTGATCAGAGTTCAAACTCTGATTCTTCCACTTATGTATGCATGTGAATTTATAATGACTTTTTTATTTTGTGTATCGAAAAACAAAAATTAAACGGAAGCAACAATATACATGAGTAAAATAAGAATACCATAATCCATGTGAATTTAGTTCAATTGATATGTAGGGGCGAGGTTCGACTCTAGTCTCCATTACTCATTCCTTACTTGACAAAAATAAAAAAGTAGGAGTACCATACGATATACGACACGTCATGAAATACATACAGTATGATGCAACGCGGACGCAAAACTCTACTTAAAACCAATTTAATGAAAGTGTTCCTTCCTTATTAAACGACAAAACCGTACTCTTTTTTCTTCTTTCTCTGTTTCACTACATACACTTACCACTTTCACTTCCCACTCAACAAAACCAACTTCAACAAAACGGTAACATCATCCATTTCATGAACACAACAAAGATTCAGTGAGTTTCATCTTTTTCAAACACAACACCTTCAGTAAGTTTATCACCACTTTCTTAATTTTTTATTTATTTATTTTGCATTCATATATGTCATTAGTTTCTACCAAAATGCAGCTTATTATTACACATTGTGTTACCACTTGGGAAACATAGATAGATCTTCAATTAATCTCATAAAATGCTTCATATTTTCCTTTGAATGAATTTTCCTATTTATTTTTTTTGTATGAATTAATTTCAAAGAAATATAAGAAAAAACATTTTAATTTGTTGAACCTAAAAAATGCTTCTTTTCTAGATATTTCTGCTTATCTTTTTAAAAAAGCACTTTTACCTGAAATTGATATGTAATTTGTTTAAACTAAAAAGTTTTTTGCTAAAAGAATCTGACAGTATTATTGAAGCTCAGGGTCTGCACTCTTCAAAGCAAAGGAAGGTTTGGTTTTGGAAAAAAAATTGTTACTAAATATAAATTTCATCTATAATTATAAATTATTTTTTTAAATAAACATCTATTTTAATTTTTAAATACTAGTACATTATTATCCACTTTTTTAAGAAAAATATATAAGTAAAATTTGCAAAAATCCACTTTTTTTTCTGCATATATTTCATATTTACTTTTTAAAAGCAAAAATATTTTTTTATAAAAAGTTTGATTCCATAACGTACCAATTTTTTTTGTCTGTTTGTTCCTGTACTTCTTCCTCTTTTTTCTTCTTTTTTACTTTAATAAATAAATAAATGCTTGACAACAAATAAATAAATTAGAACTAATACATCTTTTGGCTTGTTTAATCTCGAAAGATGTGTCTTTGGTATTCTTCCATTATCTTCTTTTTATAGTGGATTTCAATGCTTTGGCTTTGCATGCTTTATCTCGTTTCGTTGTACTTAAAGATTTGATTCCACATGTTCCCATTGAAATATTAGTTTGTCTACATTAAAAATTCTTATTAAAACTTTATAAAATGAATAATACGAGAGAATTCGAATGTGATTTTAGTATAAATAATAATAATAAATTTTTATCTCCGTGAGCTTATATCAGTTGGTAAAGATATCGCACTATATGTGCAGGATCTCAGGTTCGAACTCGGGACACTTCACTTATTCATCTTTAAGGTGGATTTTTAGCCACTAAACTACTTAGAAAAAAATAATAATTTTTTTTATTAGATTTTATTTATTTTACCGTCGAACTCTAGTTACTGGCCTATTTTTCTAAAGATCAAAGTATTAAACCATAATATTTTTTTTAATAAAATTTAATTTAACTATTAATATCTGATACTGTTACACCGAATATTTTATTCAGATTTGCACTTGTTTGTGTATGAATTTCAATTGTATTTCTCTATTAAACAAAATAAAAAATTTGTTTAGTTTTTTTTTGGGATATATATATATATATATATATAAAATAATTATACATTAACAAAAGGTAGACGGGCAACAATATGTGCCGCTAATCCTTTTTTAATAGGAAAACCTAATCTTTGTTTAGTTTATTGGCTTGTTTGGTTTATAGCTAAGTCATCATTTGGCGACAGAATTAGAAGGTTTAAGCGTTTTTAGGTGAAAGCACATGGTATCTACCATGTTTTGCGGCTAAATTGGAGGGTTAATAGAAATTTCATTACTAAAATTACTAAATTACCCATTGATCATCTATGATGAGTTTTATTTTAGGTTGGGACATCTTTCATTTTCTTGGTCACATATGTAATTTAATTTCCTCAACATTGTAGTTGTGGGTCCCACATGATCATAGCATGAATTGGTAGAAAGAGGACATTTTCTCTCATGTGTGGTCCTGTGGTTAGGTTTGGTTGACACATTTTTATCTATATTGTTAGAAAATACAAATATGCTTCACTTTCTATATGAAGTGTTTCTTTTTTACATATTTTTTTATTAAAAAAATTATCATTTTAAATTTAAATTTTTTTATACATTGTCGTAAAACTTTTTTATACATATATTCAATCAAATTACTATGATACGTATTTATACAAATGTTCACAAGTCCCAGTTCAATTAGAAAAAATGCCAAAATTGTTAGGTCGAACGTCATGATTGGAGTTCGAATCCCGACTCACTCACTTGTGTGAGTTTTGGTACATAGATAAAATGATAAAACTATCATAAACTTACACACACAAATGAAAAAATGGAGATTCAAACTCTGGTTATTGCGTCTGACCTACTTGTTAGTATTTGTCTAAATAGCAATTGGGTAGGGATTTTAGCATTAAAGTGAAAAATAGTACAATTGAGCAAAGATTCAGCATTTATAGCTAGGGGGGTGTGAAAATGAGAAGAGCACCCCATACTGCGTGAACACATTAAATAATTTCAATAAATTGATATACTTCACATTGGATTCTTTTGTCTCCTCAACTTGTGTATGTGTGATATTTATTCTGAAGTTTTACAGTACATGTGGGTCAGGGTGCATTCATATTTCAAGCTTTGAGAGTGAAGCCCAAATTATCAACCCATTTTCTCTTTACTGGATTCAAAGGCAATTAAGCTATGCATACCCCAAAGACAAGGTAATCTTCAAATAATTTCACTCTTTGACCATTACTCATTTTTCCTATAAATGTTGTTTTTGTACTTTTGTTATGTGTTTTCTTTTTTAAATGCAATTAGTGCATGTCCCCTCAAGCATAACTCATTTTGTAGGGATATCGTATTTTATATGCAAATGTCAAGGTTTGAACTCGAAATTCTCCGCTTATTCACTTTAAGAGATAGTCATTAGACTACTCGACCAAAATTAAAAAAATGCAATTAGTGCAACAATAGTACTTCCTCAATGCTTTTATTAGTATCACCTTGCCTAAATGCTTAATCATGTCTCATTAGTCATTATTGTGTTTCCTTTTTTTGGTTGAAGTAGGTTCCTCCCTTTATAACGGTAGAATGGAAGATTGGGACCCAGGGTAGTTATTACCCCTTTTTTTAAGGCACATTTTGTTTATTCAGTGAACAAAAATGAGTAGTTATAAGTTTTTTTTATAAAGTACAAATCGAACTCAATACCCTGAAGTTTACAACACTCACGCGTGCGCCAGCACACACCGTGCACCAAGCCACCAACAATTTATTTTCTTTTATCAAAAGCCACCAACAACATTTCCTAACTAAATTATTGAGTGTACTAATTTTTACGATAAAATACACAATCATCTATTTATGTTAACCATTATTTTCGTCTTCTGTTTAAATTTGGCGTCAAGAATGGCTTCGCTTGGTATAATCTAAAATAAAAGATTTGAAGTTGCCATTTGTATGAGAGGAACCGAGGATATATTGTTTAGTGATAATGGCAACAAGGTATAACTTGATTGAATTGAGATATGGATTTCCATTGCCAACTAAGTATTTTATGTTTGTATAACATCATTTTTATTCCAAATTCAGAAGTGGTTCCTCTGAAGTGCCTCATAAGATTTCTCCACGTGCCGTGCGCCAACTCAGAACTACTACAACTCTAGACACTGTCTCTGTATCTTCTTCTTCTTCAACTCAAACTAGTAAGATATCAAAGGAAAGAAGTCCCAAAGTCGTTGATCGCAAATCACCTAGAAGCCCAGTTCCTGAGGTAACAATTTTTTACTACTAGTAATATATTATCTCTGTCCCTAAATATAAACTTTATTTTGATGAATAGCTTAATTAAACGTTTATGCATAAGCTATTTTCTACAATAAAAGATAAAATAAAGTCACTGTTTTTAAATAAGTTGTTTTATTTTTTTTCCTCAATAATACTGGTGTATAGCACATTGCTAGCGTTGCTTTCGGTACATTTTTCGTTGTCTTGAACTTTGTTGAGAAGAGAATTTTAACCACTATAATTTATGATGCATTAGAGGAAGCGCCCGAGCAAAATATCTGAATTGGAATCTCAAATTTCTCAACTTAAAGAAAATTTGAAGAAGGTTAAGGACCAACTTATTTTGTCTGAATCATGCAAGAAGCAAGCTCAGCAAGATGCCGAGGAATCCAAGGAGCAACTCTCAATCCTATCCGCAAAACTCGAAGAGTCTCAAAAGCAATATCTAGAGCTTTGTGCTACCGGAGAAGCTCGTGATATTGAGCTCCAAAGAATCACAGAAGAACGTGATAGGGCATGGCAATCCGAGCTTGAGGCCTCCCAAAAGCATCTCTCAGTTGACTCAACTGCTTTGACTTCTGCAGTTAATGAAATTCAGCTGCTAAAGGCGCAGCTTGAATTGGTAGCTAATTCTGAGAGTGTTCGAACTCAACATGCAGAATCGGCCGATAAGGAGCTACTGAACCTAAAACAAAACTTATCAGAATCTCTTTCTCTGATGGAGAACATGAAAAACCAACTGAAGAATTGCAAAGAGCCTGAATCTCAGACACAAGATATTGTCGATGAAACTTTGTTGCAACTCGAGTCTGCAAAAAGAACTGTCGAGATTCTAAGGGATGATGTCGCAAAAGACATAGATGGCTACAACACCGTTTCTTCGGAGTTAGAACAGTCTAGAGCAAGGGTGAACACACTAGTGACACTTGTTAGCAAACTTAAGACACACATCAATGATAATGAATCGGTTCATTCTGATCAATATCTTGTAGATGATCGTAAATTTGAGAAGGAACCTGAAATGCTGAAAGATGGAGAGGAGCCTAATCAGATTGAAGAAGAGATTTCTTCTTTGAAGTCCGAGGTTGAAAGGTTGGTATCTGCTTTAGAGACCACCGAGACAAAATATCAAGAAGAACAGATTCAAAGCACGGTGCAGATAAAGAATGCCTACGAGTTGATGGAGCAGATAAAATCTGAATCGGGTCAGAAACAATGCGAGTTGGAGGCCGAATTACAAAGAAAGAAAACTGATATTGAAGAGTTGAAGGCTAATCTAATGGACAAGGAAACCGAGTTGCAATGTATCATGGAAGAGAACGATAATTTGAATTTGAAGCTTGAAAAGAGCATGTCATCACAAAATGAACACGGACTTAAGAAGGAAGTTAAAAGATTGGAACAATGTGTGGATGAATTGAAAGCCGATATGATGGACAAGGAAACAACATTGCAAAGCATATCTGAAGAGAACGAGACGCTGAAGTTGGAAATCAGCAAGAGTTGCTTGGACGGTGGCAAAGCGAGCGAGGAAATGGAGAGAGCTAAGGCTGCAGAACACGAGGCGGTCACGAAACTCGGGATAGTGATGGAGGAAGTGGACAGAAGCAACCGTAAAGCTGCGAGGGTGACCGAGCAGTTGGAAGCAGCACAAGCAGCGAGTTCAGAAATGGAAGGCGAACTGAGAAGGCTTAAGGTACAATCTGATCAATGGAGGAAGGCTGCAGAAGCAGCTGCTGCTATGCTTTCGGCCGGGAACAATGGGAAGCTTACCGAGAGATCCGTGTCTTTGGACAATAATAACTATAAGTGCTCATCACCTTATGCTGAAGATATCGATGATGATTTCCAAAGAAAGAAAAATGGTAACATGCTGAAGAAGATTGGAGTATTATGGAAGAAGCCTCAAAAGTAGTGACTGATTGATACTAATTATCTATATATATGGTGTTGTGCTAATTTTGTGTTATGCTGTTTATGTCATATTTTATGTCTTTTTGGTATTTTGTACACTCACCTTTGCATTGCATTGTAAATTCTGTCTGTATCAGAAACTGTTTGTTATCTTTTACTTGGAAAATTGACATTTAGCTGTTGAATGATCTTTTCACACAATCTACCTCTACCTATTTCTGAAAGTTGAAGCAAGCAAATTGTTGATGAACGCGCCTTGTAGATGCAAGAAGCTTTTTTATTGGTCGAATAGATGCGAGAATCTTTAGTTCGATTCTCTTTAATAACTTGATGAGGGTTTGATTTATGATTTGTGAACGTGAAAAAATATTTTTTGATGAGAGTTATTAATGCTAATGAATTTTAGTTACAAAAACAGAAAAGTTTGTAGTGTTTGTATTCCGGGGCTTTGGACAACTTATATGGTTTGTATTCCTATGACATTTCTTATGCCTTTTTCTTTAATAAATTATTATTTTTTGGTTTTTTTAAAAAAATTTTACTTTTATCACCCTAATGATTCTGGTGCACGCTCTACGAATTTACCAAAATACCCTCGTCCGCTACTTAAGTAGTGGACACCCCAAAAACACCCTACATTTATAATGTCCGCTACTTAAACAGTGAACGTTATAAAAATGAGAAGGCTTTAAAGCAGTTTTGATCCCCCTATTTTGAAAAACTTGAACTTTTGATCCCCTATTTTAAAAATCAACTTTTTGATCCCCCTATTTTGAAAAACTTGAACTTTTGATCCCCCAATTCAATTTGATCAAATTTTTGTTGATGTGTCAAACGTGTGGATGATGTGGCAGTGTCCATGTTGACATGTCATATTCCATGTCATCAATTTTTTTTGGATAATTCATTAATTTTTTTAAATCAAATTTTTTTATTTTTTTATAATAAATCAATATTTATTTTTTTGACAAAAAATCAAATATTTTTTAAATCATTTTTTTTATAATTAATCAAATAATTTTTGGATACTACATTATTATATATATGGCTAATGCTACGGTGGACCACCTTCACAAGTGGTCCACCGTGGACAAGTGATCTACTGAACATGAATTTTACAAAATTCATTGTTGAATTGAAAGTTTATATCGTATAGATCATCCATAAATTTTTTAAAATTTTTTAAAAATCATTTGATATGTTATTGAGACCCATCAAGATTTATGTTATTTAACAACCGTTAATCTTGATGTGTCTCAATAACATATCAAATGATTTTCAATTTTTCTAAACTTTTATATGGGTGATCTATATGATATAAACTTTCAATCCAAAAGGTGGATTTTGTAAAATTCGTATTCGTTATAGTGTTATTCGTGACTGGTCCACCATGGACCACTTGACGAAGTGGTCCATATTAGAATTTACCATATATATATATATATATAACAAAAAATCAATAATCAGTAATAAAAAACGAGTGAGAACGCAAAGTTGGTTTCCAAATCGTGGAACCTTAAGAAGAGCAAAATCAGTAATCAGTAAATTAGTTCTTCATTTTTCTTGTTGATGAATAATTGTTCACGCGAGCGCTGTTGAAGAAGTGTTCACGCAAGCGTTGTTGAAGAAGTGTTCACGAATGATGAATCAACAATGTGATGATGAATCAAGCGCCGATTGGGAGGGAGAAAACAAAGCCGATCAACGATTGAGAGGGAGAGAACAAAGTAGATCGATGTTAATTTACTGATAATTGATTTTGCTCTTCTTAGGGTTCCATGATTTGGAAACCAACTTTGCGTTCTCACTCTATTTTTGACTACTGCGTACTTTATTTTTTATTATTGATTATTGATTTTTAGTTATATTATAATAATAATAATAATAATAATAATAATAATGTAGTATCCAAAAAATTATTTGATTTTTTGTCAAAAATAAAAATATTTGATTTAAAAAAATTAATGAAGTTTAAAAAAAAATTGACGACATGGAATATGACATGTCAACATGGACACTACCACATCATCAACAAGTTTTACACATCAGCAAAAATTTGACCAAATTGAGTTGGGGGATCAAAAGTTCAAGTTTTTCAAAATAGGGGGATCAAAAGTTCAAGTTTTTCAAAATAGGGGGATCAAAACTGCATTAAAGCCAAATGAGAATTTCTAAAATATAGCGTCCGCTACTTAAGTAGCGGAAGGGTGAAAAGGAAAAGTTGTAAGACGCGCAAGTAATCCATGGGGTGGCAAAAGTAATTTTGTTATAAAAAAAAAACAAAAGTTTGTAACTTTAAAGTAGTATTATAAGCAGATAAAACAACTTACAACAAAAAAGTTTGAAATTGAAAGGGGAAGGTTTAAGGCATACAACAAAAGATTGGTGTACCAACACACAAATGGATGATTATTGGTGAAGCAATTATGAGATGTCCCTACGAAGCCTGGATACGTTATACGATACCAATATGGCGATACGAGAAAATTTTCAAAATCTCCGATACGATACTGCTGCGGTACGTTATTTAAAAATTAAATATATAAATGCACAATCTATAAACATAACAAAAATCAATAATGATAATAAATTCAAATTCAAATTATTCAAACTGAGCAAACAAATGACGATTACATAAGTTAAGTAAGTATTACCCTAAAAGGACATAACTAGTACTATAAGAAAAACATCGTAATATCTTAAGTTATATAAGTAAATACTACCCAAAAAAAGACATAACTAGTACTATAAAAAAAAGAACATTATAAGTACCACACAGAGAACATCATTCACTAACATTCATTATTTAAAAGGAAACACAAATTGTATCAGTTTGATGTACTCCAATTCTATCATCATAGAAAATTAATTGCACGATACTTCTCTGATACGCGTATCAGAGAAGTATCCGACATGTATCAGTAATTTTTTTTAAAAAAATAATATTAATTATTCGATATTGGAGAGTATCGAACGAGTATTGGTATCGAACACGATACTTCCCCATTTTTGGAGTATCGGGGCTTCATAGGCCACCACAATACATTTCTCACATGAAAATTGCTTTTCCAGCCCCCTGTGTTTCTTTTATACCCCAATAATCCCATTTTGCCCTTTGTGGTGTGGAAAAAATGGGAAACAAAACTTTAGTTTTTGCGACCCGATAAAATTAAAATATCGGGAAACATTTCTCGCTCGGGTTTATTTCGGGTAATGTTTCCCGATATATATGCTAAGGGTTAATACGCGCATTGAAGCTCATATACTTAAGGTAATGTCCCATTTAATCTTGTTATTTTTGCACCTAGTTTATGCTAGATTTTTAGGATCCCGATCGTCCGGGAAATGTTTCCCGAAATGCTTTTCGGTTAATATTTTCCGACGACTTCTCAGTAAACTTCCGTAATTAAAAAATTTGGGACGTCTTACCTGAAGTTTTCTGGTTCTTTAAAATTGGATAAATGTTTTTTTTTGCGCTTAATTGTATAAATGTTTTATGACATTGAATTATGAAGTTTGTAGTGATTGGTAGTGACTAAATATTTCTATGTGTGTGTAACTGTATTTTTTTCATTGTATATCTATAATGTGTTGTAACGGTATTGTTTTAGTGATGGCGGACGACTGTGAGACGTCGAGAGCTATAGTGCTATATTCCTCCACCGGGCATTGTTTCAGCTCAGCCTCTCAATAGTAAGCCTCCAGAAATTGAAATTGATACTGCTTCTTATTTTGCGGATGCTCCACAAACTAAAACAAGAGAGGAGTTGATTAAATGGGCTCGGGGCGTAGGCGAGAAGCTAAAGTTTGGCATTATAATTGCAAAATCCGACAACGATCAAAATAGCAGAAAGTCGTGTTTTATGTTGGGTTGCGAAAGGGGTGGTGTCTATGTTTCACAAAATAAGAAGTTAAAATATGATCGAATAGGAACAAGGAAATGCGGATGTCCATTTCGACTTCGTGGCTATTATCTTGCATCAAATGAATGGAAACTAACCATTGTGTCCGGTTTACACAATTATACTTTTTTGGAACATTACCCGAAATAAACCCAAGCAGGAAATGTTTAACGATATTTTAATTTTATCGGGTCACAAAAACCAAATTTTTTGTTTCCCATTTTTTCACACCACAAAGGACAAAATGGGAAGTATGGGGGTATAAAAGAAACACGGGGGGCTGGAAAAGCAATTTTCTTCTCACATAGGCATTGTTTGGTAAGTCCAATAGGCTAGCTTATAGCTTATTGGACTAGCTTATAAGTTTGTTTGAAAAAAATATATGTGTTTGGTAACAAGGTTTTTTAATTAGTTTATAGCGTTTTTTGATATGTTATTTCAAGTAGCGTATTAGCTTATAACTTATAGCTTTTTACATTTTATTCCATGTTTATCCTTACTATTTTTATTTATTATTTTTCTATTCTTAAAAAATTATAATTACTACCCACTAACCATGTATTTTTACGTCATTTTGTATTTACAACAGCTAAATTTGGCAAACACTTTAATTTTATTCTACTAACTTTTCAGCTATAAACTACCAGATATCAGCTATAAGCTAATTTTTCAGCTATAAGCTAGCTTATCATCTATCGACTAGCTTATAGCTTATTTTTACCAAACAGAGCCATAGTCCTCATAGTCCTTAGGAAGCCTTACTATACCCACCCCCTGCATTTGCAACAACACCACTCTCCAACACTAAATTTGGCAACGAGGTGGGGGCAAATTTTTTGTCCCCTCCACTCATGTCTCTTACTCCCTGGAGAAAATTTACACTCACCCCAGTTTATTATCAGGGTTCAAAAATTGCTTCCGCGCTCGCACCCCTGACAGAGTCGAATTTCCTCGTCTCGCTCATATATATAAAAGCTTTGTAATAAAACAATGAAGTTCTTAAAGAGACAATGTTAGGCATGGGGATGCTCCAAAATTTTGATGAAGTCTCTTAAATTTTGTCAACATGATGAAGTTCTTATGGAGGCAATGTTAGGCATGAGGATACTCCAAGCCCGGCGTGCAGCTCATTCCTTAGACAGTTAGACCAGAAAAATGTTAACTAGTGTTCCGCGACACTTGTTAGCATTCTTTTAGCTTAATTTATGCTACACAATCACTAAGATGGGAAAATGTTCATAAAAAATTAGTTTGATGGTGCAGATAAAACAAAAAAAAACAAGAAATAGATAACTGAGAAGAAAAAAAATCAAATTGTTTTTTAACCAAATTTTACTTACAATAAAAAATTGCTTTTTTTACCGTAAATTTATTTTATCTGGATAACTCTTTATACTTGTCTTTCGTTTAAACTATTTTTATCCTTAAAAGAAGTGTTTAGAAGAAAAAAATAACACAATTCAAATTCCTCTTTCTTATGTTTGTCTCATCTTCAGACCTTAAAACAGATCCCCTGCCGTGTAAATTTTCTAAAGTTGATTAAAATTAGGATCACTTTAATCAAAACATTGTTAATTAAAGTGAGGATCACCACAAAACACTCTCAACTACCAACATCAGGTTTTTCAAAAGGAAAAAGAATATTAATACTTATTTTTTTGACAGATGAGATGAATAACTTCCTACTTTGGAAATATTTTAAAACATATTATCTTTCTGTTTTCTTAGATGAACATATTTTATAACACTCAAGGGTATCTTAATTCTTAAGTAAGCCTTTTGTTTGTGAAGTGGGCTTTTCAAATTTTAATTTTAATAATAGAAAATAGACAATGTGCAACATCCCTTTGGCCATAAGGTTCCTAATATTCCATATGTCTGTCTGCTATACATGTGTATGAATATGAACTTATTTCATAAGTTAGATCTCAAGATTGATATCTACCCTGGTCCACCTAAGTTTGGCTATAATGAAAACCGTTTTTTTTTGTGGTTAGGTACCCTAGCGGCTAGAAATTCCACCGTTAAGGTGATAAGTGGGATGACCGGGATTCGAACCTTGGACCCATGCATATAAAATGCAATGTCCAACCAATTGAGTCAAGCTCATGGAACTAATGAAAGCCGTTTTTATTAAATAATTTAGTAGTTAAATTTACGCACTTTAAATGTGAAGAAACGTAAAATTTGGGGTTCAAACCCCGACTCCTCCAATAATATCCTTGATACCTAACAATTGAGCTATAGTTGTGGGACAATGTTGTTTTGTTTTGAACAAAAACAACTAAAAAATTATTAAATAATATCTAAAAATATTTTTTCGACTTTTTTTTAATAAAAATTTGAGATGAAAAAGGCTAGACTAAATCTTAGAATTGATGATAACTATACTTTTATATAAAATGTATATTTAAACTAATAAATTTTATGAGGTGGATGAGTAGCTCAATTTTTTGAGCTAAGAATTAAAATGATTTAGCGGTCTCGAGTTCAACTCTTGAGCGAATGAGAAAAATATTAATCTAATAAATAACAATTAATATTGGTGTTTAAAAAATACATATATAATTTTATATTTTTTTAAAAAAAAAAAAAAGTACGAAGTGAATTTGGGTGGCGGGAAAATTTTCAACTATTTATGAATTGCCATTTTAGGTTATGGTTGAGTATGAACTATAAAGAAAATCTTACACTGTTATCCATGAAAATTAGAATCTACTTATTCTTTTGAGATCTAGGTTTTTTTTTTAATATACAAGTGTAGAATATTTTGTAGATAATTCTAAGGAAGGAGAATAAGCTTTTTCTTTTGTGTTCCCTAAAAACTTGCTATCCTTATAAAGAAAATTCTATCCAACTACTTCAAACTGCAGGGTCCATATTTAAATTTAAAATTATGTACCCTTCTAAAGTCTAAACGATAGATTAAGAAACTAAAAGGAAATTACTGTTGATAGTGAACACACATTGATTAATATAGTATTGTTGCTTTTTTGTGCCATGTTCTTGTCAGATAAACAATAGATAGTGCTAGCTAGTTGAAGACTTTGACTACTTGTACTTGCTTGCTCCACCTCATTCTCACTTGAATGAAAGCCTCAACCATAGTAGGCCCAATGTTTGTTGCGCTTTGATGTGAATGTGAATATGATTGCCAATTCAATCCGTTTATAATGTTGTTAATCTCGAAAAAATAATTCAGTTGGTAGCTATTAGAGATTATATTAAGTAGATTAGAGTTTGAACCTCAAATTTTTCAATTATTCAAATTTATATTGTGAGTTTAGTTACTTGATTACTGAATCTAAAACATAATCTAATATTTGTATGTAACACTTAATTCAACTGATAATATTGTTATTGTTAAATTGAATAATTTTACTCTTGTTCGATGAAACTTCGCATTTAGGTTTCAATATATTAGTATTTACCACTTCACTTATAGATTAAACAAAGTTTAATGGTGGTCTAATTGATAAAGTTGCACCTTATATAATAGACGTGAGTTTTGATATTCGTTGGTGGATCATATATAAGTATCTCGTTAAACATTTTTTGAGCTTCAAAATATGGTTTGACGTGGGTGAGCAATAAAGTACTAACATGGACATGAATATTAGACGCAACACTAAAATAAAGATATGTTAATGATTTAAGAAAATAAAAGTGATTAAATAAAATTACATGTGTATGTGTCATTTTACCGTCAAATATCAATGGCACCATCAATTTGAATAACGATGCTACATAGTTGGCAAATTCTCGAAATTTAAGTCAAACAAAATTTTAATCTTTAAAAAGTGTTAACAATTATTGAATAACAATGCTAGATAGTTGGTGATCCTTGGAAATTCAACTCAATAGAAATTTTAATCTTTAAAAATATTAATTGTCATAAATAACAGTCATTTACTAATAAAAAATCAATACCAGCACCCTTTCATTCCTATCAAATATCAATTTCTCAAAACTATAATTTTATCTCAACTAAGAGGAAAATGACTCATTCACTTCAATATGATATACAGCTGCATAAATTTTATATTTTCATACTTAGAGAAGAAAAAAAAAACTCAAGTTGACAGCCAAACAAACCAGATTCTCTATATCTGACTCCATTGAATTATTTAAGCCCTAGAATCCTAGTCCATTTAAAAAATCAAAGAATGATGTATGAATATAGCTCATTGTCGTTGATTATTTAGCCACATTCAAATTATTTTCAAACTTGATTATTGACGGTTTTGTCACGCCCAAATCCTAAATTAGATTTTGTCTGTTCAGTGCCAATACAAAACAAAATCCTCCCTGAAGTTAGTGAAATTTCTATCGGCTGATAGATATATTCACTTCCACTATCATATTATACGTATATTAGTGCATATGGGACTATTTTTCAATTTATTTTTTATTAATTAATTTTTTCGGTCTCTAGACGAAGCGACAAATATCACTGAAACATCCAGACAACTGTGAGCTTCCGCGTTCATACTAAAATGAAAGTGTTTAACCTAACAATATAGATACCGTCATGCTATGACTTATGGACTATATTTTTAGTTTCCCGTAAGTCTTGCCTCCTGAGAGTAATCATATTCGAGATGGCGTCGAACACTAAATGTGACATCTCTATCAACCGCTCTCTCAAGTGATATTTGAACATTACTTTGCCACATCGTAAGAGTGTAGCCTCTTCCTTTGAACTCAAACTCCAACAATTATCTTCTTCTTTTTTACTGGTAATTCAGAGTTCAATTCTCTCGAATAATTCATTTTAAAGGAAACTTATTAACGACTTGAGTTCAATGTCTTAGTTTTAATAATTCATTTATGTAACCAATAGTAAAGTACAAACGTGTAACAAGAATCTACCTACTTACTGTCCAAGAAAATAAAAAGAATCTACCTGGTGAGAATAAGATGAAATCATGGCAGAAGTAGAATATCTTGAAATCACCACCACAAACAATTAAGAACCCCCAAGGCTCCTGAAAAATTGATTCTTAACTGTAAAATTTCAGAGTGTTGGGTTGTACTGCATTAATGAATGATTCAATTCAACCATGAAACATCACTCTTTCATATTTTCTTTATATTAATAAGGAAAATATTTTTTTTTCTTTCAATTTCTCTTGATATGTCAAATAAGGAAATGATGCTTTATCTACTTCTCTCCAACTTCATTGACTTGGTTACCAAAAACATCTCAAATTCCATTAGTCTATCAAATTCACCAATTAAAACACATTAGCTACTACAAAATTTTGACAATTTAAGATACAAATGAAAATAAGAAAAAAAAACTAAAAAAAAAAAAGGAAAATTAAACAAACTAAAAATAAAATAGAAGTGAGAACACACAATACAATAAATCCCTATCAAACAAGGTATGGTGTCTAAGTCATGATTCTAAATTACGATTGTGGTCGTGGTTGCAGTTGTAGCTACATTACCAACTTTGATGTTGCATTAAAATTCGACTAATGTAGCTGATGCAGCTACAATTGCGATTATAATGTAGTTGCAGAGACCTCTAAAACTTTTATATTGTAATTATGGACCGCAATTCAGAACCATGGTCTACATTAGGGGGCTATTGAGAAGGCCATGCCAAGATGAATTGAGACCATTCCAACCACCTCTTCCTGAGTGGTCAATTTCAGCCATGTTTGTGTCAGAATTATTGAACTGCCATGGAAAACCTAACAAAACCCTATTTTCACTTTGTTCCCTAACATTACACATTTCTTGTTTCATTGTAGTTACTGTCACTGCTTGAGTAGTTGCAATGCTCATTTCATGATCATAAGGTAACATCATTTCACCATTAGCATTGCCATTATCTACTTCTCCAGTGTAGTAAAGATTCTGAACATTGCTCTGAGATCCCATTAATGCTTCAAAGAATCCATGGTTGTTTGAAGAATTGTTCATACCATGATTGTTAAGAATTGCACATGAGGTGTTTGTGTTAATGTTTGTGTGGTTTCCTAAAATTGAAGAAAAATCATGTTCATGATCAAATCCAAGATGACCCTTTTGAAGCCTAGCTAATGCAAGTGTAAGATCATTGGTATCATAAGATAATGAAGGGAAACAAGTGAGTGGATTTGGATTTGTTGGAAATGTTTGATCTTGAGTTCTTTTTGATGATGTTGATGATGATCTTTTGTTCTTTCTACACCCCCCACCAACAGGAACATTTCTTAATGTACCTCCTTTTGTCCAATATCTTCTACATGATTTGCAGAAATATCTTGGTTGAGAAAGACTGTAATTGTTGTAGTAACAAAATTTGGTGTTGCTTGAGTCACATCTTGGACATTTTAGTGCTTCTGGTTGAGGTTTTGGCTTTTTGTCTTCTTGTGTTTTGGAACAAGTTAACATATTCTCCAGTGACTGGTTAGACATTTGCTGCAAAAACACAAAATATCCAAGTTCATTAGTTGACATGAAAACCAAAGAATACCAAAATTTAATTTGAGATCTATAAGCTAGCACAAATAAAAAATGTTAGATGACATTTAGAATTGTGTTGAATTTGACAAAATTATAGTGACAATGCGATTTTATTGAAACTTTTAACAAAATAACAGTACACTGTGATTCTGACAAATATTTACTATCTATCCAAGCATAAAATTTGGAATTAAAAGGAAATGCATAAATGACACACTCTCAACATGTATTATACCCAAAATTAAATTTTCATTTTTTTTTTTTTTTACTTTATAAGATCTAGAGGGGCTCTCACAAAATAAAGATGCTAAATTTAATTTTCATGACTTTGTTCCATCAATTAATTCTATGTCCCATATCTATACATATATGTTTCATAGAACACACCATGAATAGTATAGTATGTACTATATAGTATAGAATAACAAAGGAGATGACATAGCTTTACTATATTTTATTTCTTCACCAAAGGGTAACTTTGAAAATAAAATTAAGGAAAATAATAGGTTCCTTGATCACTCTTCCAAAAAATAATCCAAAAACAAGTTATAGTAAAAATAATCCATGAAGGGCAAGATGGAAGATGAATATATAATTAATACATGCATGATATAAAATATAATATATGATATGAAGTTAGTATTTCACCTGGTTTTGTCCATTAGAAGGATCCATCCCCATACACTTAGAATTAATTAACCACAACTTAATCAACTTAGTTTGAAGCTAGAGAAAACAAGTTAAGTGAAATGGATTTTGTGTATATATGAAAAAGGAAATGAAGGAGAGGAAAGTGAAGAAAAGTATAGAGAGAGAGAGATGGTTAATTAGCTAGGAAGTGTGTGATGATGCAAAGTGAAGTGAGGTAATAGAAAACAAAGGTGTAGTGGTACTTATATATATAAAGCAATCCCAAGAGAGAGAAATGACTAATCATGAATTTTGTCGTACAAAATGATGGATGAGGTTTGCTTGCACGCAGAAAGAAGAGAAATAAAATTCGAGACACTTCCAAATTCTGTTCTGCAACGGTTTCATATTCAATCTAAAAATAAAAAAGATACTAGTATAACAAAATTCCTTGCTAAGTAATATAAAAAAAAGGGTTAAATATATTTTTAGTCCCTACTTTTTGCGAAATTATCAAGAATGGTCCCTACTTTTTAAAAATGGTCCAAAAAAACCCCAGAAAATATTCCGTTATCCAAAATAGTCCCTGCCGTCTATTTTATCCTAGTCATCAAACGGATTGATGACGTGGCATATGGTGGGACCCACTATTTTATTTGAGTTGTCACCTACATGGCAATTGTTATAAAAAGTAGGGACTATTCTTGACAATTTCGTAAAAACTAGGGACTATTCTTGACAATTTCGTAAAAAGTAAGGACTATTCTTGACTATTTCGTAAAAAGTAAGGACTATTCTTGACAATTTCGTAAAAAGTAGAGACTAAAAATTTATTTATCCCAAAATTAAATCAAATCAAAATATGTGATAGTTTGAAGTATGACTTTTTGTGTTTTTCTTGAAATAAGTTTCATTGAAAGATGTAAAAAGAATTTTCATTGGTTATTGATTATGGGGAAAAGAAGAGAGTAAATTTTATGAGAATAAGTAAAAGTAAATCTTGAAAATGGTCAAAGTTGGTTTTTTTGCTTATAATTTGGGACAAGAAAAAGTAGTTTTTTTTTTTTTTTTTGCTTATAATATGAGACAAAAAAAAGTAGTTTTTTTTCTTCTTATAAGATGGGACGGAGGAGTACATGCAGTATATATTTACTTTATAAATTTCGTTGAATATATTATACATGTAGTATATGTTCTATCTTTTGGCACATACTTAATACAACAATTATACACTGCAACATATGTTTGACTTATAAATTTAAGTTCTCGTTAGTGTATAATTGTTGTATTAAGTATGTGCCAAAAGATAGAACATATACTGCATGTATAATATAATCAACGAAATTTATAAAGTAACTCAGTTTATTCTTATTTTATTTTTATTTTTATAAAACTTAAGTTTTGTTTGATTTGATTTAATTTTGGGATAAATATGTTTTTAGTCCATACTTTTTACGAAATTGTCAAGCATAGTCCCTACTTTTTACGAAATTGTCAAGAATAATCCCTACTTTTTACGAAATTGTCAAGAATAGTCCCTACTTTTTATAACAATTGTCATGTAGGTGACAACTCAAATAAAATAGTGGGTCCCACCATATGCCACGTCATCAATCCGTTTGATGACTAGGATAAAATAGACGGCAGGGACTATTTTGGATAACGGAATATTTTATGGGGTTTTTTTGGACCATTTTTAAAAAGTAGGGACCATTCTTGATAATTTCGCAAAAAGTAGGGACTAAAAACATATTTAACCCTAAAAAAAATTAAAAAAATTCTTGCCAAGTCTTTCTTAGTACAATAAAATTCCGTAAGATTAGTTCAAAATTGTTTCGGAAACATAACTAACGCTAGAAATATTATATTTTATATATTTAAGGTCAATTCTTTTGTTTTCTTACGCTTAAATTGTATGAGTCTAGTCCATGCTTCCTAATTCATCAGATAAATATCAATATTGTTATGTCGGATACTTACATTCAGTTTTAAAGTTGAGACTTTACTGTTGCTACATAAATTTTAGTGATATCTACTATTTCGTCTAAAATTGAAGGAAAAAATGTGATTTTTTTATTTACGCAAACCTTTCGGTTTTTAAAAAAGAACTCTAGTAATTTTGAGTTCAACAACATAGTAAACTTTTTTGATAAATAGATAAAATGACAAAGTCGTTATAAATTCACACACATAATTTTGATTTTTTTTTGTCAGTGAAACTCGTATCTTCCAAACAATTTATTAAGTAACTTAAATTTAATGTCTTAATTAAAAGTATGTAAATGTAACAACCACTAAAATACGAAAATGTTGATGAAAACACACAATACTACTAATACAAAAACAACAAAAACAAAAAGAAGAAAAGAAACACAACACAACTCACTATACATGTGTCTCTGTAACCCTAAGTGGGGCCCCCTCTCGCGTGGATGCAACTATTAATGGACCCCACATTTCGTTTATCTTGTTGCTACTGCTTCTTGCAATAGAGATAGAGATAGAGATAGAGATAGGGTCCCCACACATCCACCACACCACACTCAACTCACTCACTCACTCTCCATTCCCTCCATCTTCACGCAAATTTTCAATTCATCTCCCTATTTACATACAAACATCCTTCACAATCAACTCAACTCCTTAGCCCACTAAACCTCGTCCACTCATGTTCACATCTTGTTACTTTTTTTGTTTCTTTATTAATAAATTATTAAATGTTGAGGTGAGTAAGATTTCGTGACTCACTTATATTTTAGGAAAGCTACCATAGCTTCTACAACTAGACAACATGTCAATTTTGGCATCAATATATTGGTAGCTATGGCATCAATGGTCACAACAATTTGATCTTTTTTAATATTTGTGTAAGAAAGAAAATTTAATTAGGCAAATCAAAATATTTGATTCAAGTAAACAATAATAGATAAATATAGGATTCTAAGTGGTATAATGAATTCCTTTTAGACGAATCGTTCTAGAATATCTAAGTTTGATTTTTGGCGAAAATAATTTTTGGTCAGATTTATTTATTTTAAGGTTGAACTCTGGATTATCAGAGTTTCATTCCCCTGAAAATCGAAAAGTTAATATAAAAAAAAATTATCAAGAAGGAGAACATATATATAGTTTCATTCTAATTGAATCAGGCGCGTTTAGATAAGTTTTTATTTGAAGGTCATTTTTCATTTTTTTTCACTTGGCGATCGCTCATGACTAAGATAGGTAGTTCCATAGGATATTCCTAGGGCTAGCCCTAGTGTTCAGAAGTAACTTAAGAGATTAAAAATGGGAGAGGAATAGCCCTAGAATCCGGATCTGTCTTATTTTTTGATTTGGCTAGCTAAAATATTCAATAAGCTTGTGTGTTTTTAAACTCGATACTCTGAAATTTTTACTCGAGAGAAACATTGGAGGCCAATGCTCCATGATCACAAGATAGGGTCACGAGGGGGTAATCGGTGGATCATCCACATTGAGCTCATAGCAACAATACAAGTGAGTTGGAAAGCGTATATCTTCACCCTAAAGCTTAAGCCATTAGGTTTATGGGTTTTTTCCATTATAACTTGTTCAACCTCCATTTTTCTAAGCAATGTGAGACTTAACACACCTCACAGTGCCACAACAATCTCCCTCTTAAGTGCGGGTCATTTAATTCTTTATACCCTAAAGCAGAAACTTTTTAATCTATACACTTGCATTGCACCGCTGTCAGCCACACTCAACGGGACACACTGTCTGACCACCTTTGTCATGAAGACTATCAATACAAAGAGTCAGTCAATCCCTTCTTCGAACATCGACTTTGACATCAATGTTGGGTCATGAGGAGGCAGTCGTGTGATCATCCACATTGGACTCAGAGCAACTATATAATTGAGTTGAACCCCAATTTTTTACCCAAAATCTTAAGGCATTAGGTTTATGGGTCATCTCACTTATAAAGTATTCAACCTCTATTTTTCCAAACAATGTAAAATTTAACTCATCTCACACGAACCACGACATTTTATTTACTAACGAATGACTCAATGTTACAAAATATATATTCTACTCAAAATATAAATCGGCCTAACACACACATTTGTAGTTTGACCTAATGACCTAGATCAAATGAGTTATGGATTAACATTGAGTTAGAATGCAATCTTGTATTTATTTTTTAAAATATGAGTGAAATTCTTATCAATTAAGACAACATAAGGTTATTCGATTTTTCATTGTTCCATCTATCACATTTAAAATACTCTTGCATTACCCTAAAAATAATTGAGTCTAATAATCCTAAATTTGACCAAAAATTATAATACTTTGAGTAGAAAGAATTCAAACACATAATCCCAAATAATTCATTAATCACTTACAATGATACACTTGTATCCAATAACAATAAACAAGTTAGAATTAATACTATATTGGATTTGGGGAGGAATAAAAACATAGATTTGGTCCAAAGAGAAGAGGGACGGTGTAGAAAATGGATGTTTTTGTATTTGTGGGACCAAAAAAGGGAGCAATGAGATATTATTAATTGAAATTGATGGAAGAGAAGGGATTATGGTCGTTTGTTGAATGTCCGGTTTGATGTTGACTTGTAATGATGTTAAGGACAGGCAAGGGGACACTATTGACAATGACATGTTAATTAGGATCTCTCTCTTCTCTTCTCTTCTCTTCCTCCATTTTATTTGTTCAATCTTTGTTCTTATTTTTGTTTTGTAATAGTTGTTTTACATATATGGAATGGAATGGAAGACATTGTGTGGCCTGCCTTACATATTCGCTGCCTCCTTCATGTGTACGTTTGTTTAATTCAACCACCAACTTATCATGTGTATATAACAAACGTGATTGTAATTACTACTATCATTTCTCACATCTCTAGGCATTTCTTTCTTTTTTTGTTTACGATAAAATTAATTGAGGATCAATTTCAGACTTTTAGCATATTACCTAAATTTCTTATCGTTAGACTCTATGCATTTCTAATAATGTTGTTGCTTATTTTAACTTGCTAATAAAAAATATGTGTTATGTTAATCAATGTCTCTATTACTATACGGATTTGGATCCTCTCCAATTTTCTCTCTCATGTTTTCTCTCCAATTGTTCATCCAATGGTTGAGAAATCATAAAAAGTAAAAAAGAGTTTAAGAAGAGAGAGAAGAAAAGTATTCAATGGTTAAGATCACTACCACATGACCAACATGAGACAAAAAATTGGAGAGGATCCAAATCCTTACTATACTAGTTAAAAAAAATTAAGTATAAAAATCTAATTGAGTCACCAAATCTATATAATTTTAAAACAAGAAATCAATTTTGTAAATGAATAAAAATATAAAGATCGAAATTGTAATTAAGAGAAAGATTTATGAGAGTTTAGAGAAATTCTTTGAATTATTTTCATGATGTTATAGTAATAAAAATTAAATATCTATATATCTTTTTCTCTCTTTTCCTCTTTCTCATACGATATCCCTTCTCTCCACTTCAAACTCTCAAATAGTGTAGGTTTGGTTCCACTTTTAGAGTGGCCAAAATTGATTCTAAGTGTATAGAATTCATTATGACTTATTTGGTTTGTCAAAAATATAATTGATTTTTGTCTCCTTAAAGCTAAAAATTGTAGATTCAGATTCTAGAATTAGTTTTTACAATTAAATTTTTTGTTCTTACTTTTACATGAATACATCCAAAAATAAACCACTTTATCTTCAACTAAATTTTAGTTATAATCAATTTTACGTAACTAATTTTGTCAAATTTAATTTTTTCGCCGCAAAATCAAACACACACAGTACTAGAAATATATCGAGGTACCTATTGCTAGAGTGCAAAGACCATAATTAAGGTAAGTTAAAAAAATTTACTACTATAATTAAGAAAATAAATCAAAAACCAAAAATATTTAAAAAATTTCATTAATTTCAAATCAAAGATAAAATTGATAGATAGTGTTATAATTTGAAAGACAAAATTGAAGATTCGGTGGTTAACTATGTAGGACACCTCACACCACACACTCAACTCACAAACAAAAACAATCAACATTCATGAGTCAATTTATGCTTTGCTTATTTTGGGTCTTCAAATTTGGTAATGGTGGTCCCTTATACTGCTCATGATCAATAATAATATGTACACAGTAAGTGACTTGTCTTACTCAACTCCCACTTATATTTGATCAAACTCATAGCCTTTGTTTTGCCATGTCACTCTATGGAAATAATTTCCCATTATAGTCACTTCACTACAAAACACATATTGCTATCATAGAAAAATTTGTATGTACCATTTAGCACGCATAACAAACTAAAAGAGGAAGGATAAAAACAACATTTATTCATGCTATCATGTCGTCCTACTTGAGTATTATTATTATTATTAGTTCAAATACATTTGCATTTGGATTCTTAATCAACACTCATTTGTAGATACGGCGGGATATATAATGCTGTATTTAATGATGCACATAGTGCCTGTAAATTAGTTCAGGTAACAACAGACCGGAATTCATCAATCGTTAGTTAATTCAGTGGTGATTGACGATGAACTTGATAGAGAGAATTACGGTTTAATCTCCCGCAACTATGATTAAGGGGAGAATTGAAATCACTTAATGTCAAAACTGACCCAATCAAATTAAACGGTCTAGTGGACTGCATATTTGTGGTGAAAATATATATATATATATATAAAATTGACTTGAAATTTTTACTTAAATAGTTAGAAGTTTGTTGATCTTTAAACTTTATATATGCAAAAAATTCAATTGGAAAGAGATATTCACTTTGTGCGTCCTGCAATATTTTTTATTGAGATTAGTCACAACTATAGAAACTTTTTATGTATAAGACTATAACATGGTTAAAAAAAAAATATGGACATAATGAACCAAATATATTGTATTATGTGAAAAGTGTGCCTAAGAAACTATTACAACAATAATTCGAATTATCTAAATATCTAATTTGAATCATGTAGGTGAAAAATATGTCCCTAGTTTTTCTTTTATAAACATAGCGTTTTGGACTGAATGAGGGCTCATCTGCGAGCTAGACCGAGTTATCTGAACCACGATTAGTTGGAAGGATCAGATGGTAGACACACTCTAAAAACAGACAATTATTGCTTGATAGGGACACGTGGACCATCCGATTGCGCCACTCTGCCATCAGACAACACATATCCTAAGGACAAATATGCAGAAGAATATTCTAGGTCCCTACAGCCCTATTTCTCATATATAAATTTGTCTTATGTCTAGGTCAGGTATGGCTTATAATCCTAAATATCTCTCAGTTTCGGCGCCTACTAATTTGATCGGCAGAGTGTGTGCAGGTATCACCTCCTGATTCACAATGAGGTACCACCATCAACAATCACCAACAGTCCTTGATCAATGACTCACTATCTGCCTATTAGGCTATCATTCAAATATCATTTATGGAGAGGATCACACATGCAGATTCTAGATTTATTCTTGTTGTATTTGATGTTTGGACTTAGTTTGGTTGCCATTATTATTTATTTTATATCTGTTGAGAAACGTCATACCTCTCTACTTATATCTGTTGTTGAGGGAGGTTATGAAGCGTAGTGGAAAGTTATACGTCGAGTTAGTGAGAGAGTGTAAAGAGTGGGTCGAGTGACTGAACCAAGGTAGCGACAGAGTGGGTTGAAGGGAGAACCTTGAATGAGGTTCAATCGACAAATAGGATAAAAAATGTAACCAAGCTAAAAGACTTGAAGGTTTAAATACCTCAAGAGGTATAGGTGAAAGTGATGAATCACAGTCATATCATGTATTTAGAGTCTTTTTAATGTATTTTAGAACTATTTTAAGTCAAATTGAGTCACTTTAGGATTGTTTTAGTTGAGTCTGCAAGAAGTTGAAGAATTGAATACATTGCTCATAAGACCTTTGATACAGATCAAAATCACCCGAACCAGACAATTCCTTAGTTGTGCTATGTTTATTACAGAGTGGAGTAATTGATTCTCTTTACATGATCACTGTGTGAGTTTTGGTGATTAGAAATGAAGACTAAAGTATTTGATGTTTCAAACCATTAATATGAAGAATTTTGAAGAATTCTCGATGATCCACACGCTGTTACATATGCCTTGCGCAACTTTGATAAACGACGAAGATCCCAGCTCCTGTAGCATGCACCTCGTGCAACTCTGTTATACCTATCAAGATTTCGCAATTTTCTATAAATGGGCATCAAGAACAGACCAATTTGTTAATTCATCGTGATATTAAGAGTGAAATTGTAGTATAGAACCACGTTTACGGAATTGTCAAAAGGAAGTGAATCGAATGACCTAATCGTTTAATTCACTATTTTGTTTGATAAGCAAATTTATGCCCAGTATACCCCCTGCTTTTACATCCTTAATTCGGTATAATTGCTCAGTTGAAATTGTAACAATTCCTGTGGATATAAATTTATTTATTACTTAATGATAGTTTAATTCACTTGTTAAATTATTCATCAGAGAGTATAGGGAAAAAGGCTAAATTAAAATCAAGGGCTGATGACAAGTCGGAGTATAAATACTTCAATTGTTCGGTCACTTCAAAGTGATTGTCTTGAGAATGGGAAATTATGATTTTGTTGAAGCAAAAATTGCTTCAAACGAGAGTTATGTGGATGCATGCGGGTGCGCTAGTGGTGACAATTTAAGAAAATCAAAATGGACGAGTCATAAATTTTGGATATCACATGTGTTCAAGAAAGAAATACTTTGAGATTTTGAAGCTAAAAAAAGGTGCAGTTGTTTGTCTTGGTAACAACAAAGCTCTCATGGTTCAATGTATGGATTTAGTTCGTGTTAAGATGTTTGACAAACGTGAATTCCTTTTACATGATGACAAAAAAGAAATAACAAATTTTTTAATATATATATATACATATATATATATTAATGTGTTTGTGGAGAATAGCGTACTAAAAAAGATTGTGTGATATTCAAAGTAGATTTTGAAAAGGCGTATGATTCGGTGAGTTGGAGCTTCCTTGACTACATGTTGAAAAGAATTGGTTTTGGCGATAAATGGCGGGCTTGGATGAAAACATGCGTTTGTTGTTGGAGGCTGTCGGTTTTAGTGAATGGAAGCCCGGCGGAGAAAATTAATATTAGTAGAGGGCTTAAACAAGGGGATCCACTTGCATTGCACCATTCTTGTTCCTCCTTGTGTCGGAAGGGTTGAGTGATTTATCTCAAAGAGCGGTTTCCCTGAGTTTTTTTAAAGGATTCCAAATTAGCACGGATGTTTCGGTCTCCCTCTTACAATATGCCGATGATACTTTATTTATTGGTGGGGCGCGTGTAGAAAACTTATGGGCTATGAAAGCGATTCTTAGGTGGTTTGAACTAGTCTCGGGATTAAAAGTGAACTTCTCTAAGAGTAGATTGATTGGAGTGAATGTGGCTTCAAGCTTTATGGAGGGAGCGGCATCTTTCCTTAATTGCAAGATTTGTACAATACCTTTTGTATACTTGGGGTTGCCGATTGGTGCAAATCCGAGACTCACGTCAACTTGGGATCCGGTGTTGAAGACAATTGAGAAGCGCTTATCCTCTTGGAAGAATCGGTATGTGAGTTTGGGTGGGAGTGTGGTCCTCATCAATTCGGTTTTGGCATCAATTCCAGTGTTCTATCTTTCTTTCCTAAAATTACCATCAAAGGTTAGGAGAGCTGTTGTCCGCATTCAACGGAATTTTCTTTGGGGTGGTGCGGCGGGGGTTAAGGTTAAAATTCCGTGGGTAAGTTGGAAGGAAGTATGTAGGCCGAAATGTGAAGGGGGCTTAGGGGTGAGAGACTTAAAATGGTTTAATGTATCATTTTTGGCGAAATTGAGATGGAGGTTGCTCGGGGAGGATGACTTGTTGTGGAAAAGAGTGTTGGAAGCTAGATATGAGAATGTTGCCCGTCCAAATTTGTTGGTTGGGCGTGCGAACAATTTCTCCATATGATGGAAAGATTTGGTTGGTTTAGGGGTGGAAAAAGGTATGGTGGGAGATTGGACTAAGGATGTTTTTGTTAAGAAGTTGGGAAATGGAGGGGCAACGAGATTTTGGCTTGATCATTGGGTTGGAGTAGCTCCGTTGAAAGAGGTGTTCCCGCGACTTTATAAGATTTCTCTCCAAACGGAAAATACAATCCAAGAAATGGGGGGATAGGTGAATGATAAGTGGATTTGGCATATAAAGTGGAGGCGGATGTTCTTTACTTGGGAGGAGGAGTTGGATCGGAATCTTTGGACCGTCATTTATGCGGTAGTGATCACAAAGGAACCGGATTCGTGGTCTTATGTAAATGGAGGTATGTATACGGTTCGTGCAAATTATTTGTATTTGTATAGAAAATTTCTTCCGTTCTCTACTTTGGGGCTCCAATCAATTGCGGTGGTGGCACAAGTATGGGGAGATGGGCACCGTCAAAGGTTATTGTCTTTTCTTGGCAAGCTTTACTTGGTCGTTTGCCTACAAGAGCTAATTTGGCATATAGAGGGATTTTACCAAATGGTGTGGGTTCATGGTGTCCATGGTGTGAGGGAATTGTTGAATCGGAAGACCATCTTCTTGTCACATGTCCACTTGCTTGGGCCGTTTGGTCTTTGGTTCATAGGTGGTTTGGTGTAGTATCGGTGGTGCCGGTAACCTTATCCTCTTTGTGTGAAAGCTTCCTCAAGGTGTATAGGAAAGGGAAACAAGGTCTCAAAGGCATACTTTTGGTGTGGCATGCGGTGGTTTGGGTACTATGGCGCGCGAGAAATGATAAAATCTTTTCGGCAAAAGAGGTGGATGCGGAAGTACTATTTGACAAAATTCAAATTACTTCGTGGAAATGGTTGGTTGCAAAGAAGATTAATGCTCCATGTTTATTGTATGAATGGTGTATAAATCTCTTTGATTGTATTAATCGCTAGTCTTTTTGTTGGTATGTATAGGATTAGATTATTACCTTGTCCGATAGCTTTGGGGCGAGTACTACCTGTATTTTTTCCTAGCTATGTGGGTTTAGTACCTCTTGTACTAATTCCATTTTTTCTAATATATTATAATCATTGCTGTTGAAATATATATATATATATATATATATATATATATATATATATATATATATATATATATATATATATATATATATCCAAGATAATTACACTTGAATGAAAGATAGACGAATAACGAACTAGGCTGCTGAACCTTTTTTGATGACAAAATTATTCCTGTTAAAAATCACATTTATTCACCTAAAAGACACAATATAAGCCAAAATGGGATAAAAACATAGATAGAAAATTGGAAATATTTAACTTTATTTGGCAATGCAGAACCGAATGATTAATTTCGTCTTCTTGTTTATTTAACGATCCATCAGCATATAGCTTAATCAAATAATTTCATTACACATGTCACTTTGTCGTTTAGGTGGTAGAAAAGAAGTACTGCTACTCTCTTCTTTTCCACAACTGATCTGTAAATATGATTAGCTAGAAAAAAGATGATAGCCATCATTGCATTTCAATTTTTTATTTAATCCCAAATTTGAACGAATCATTAGGCAACATTGTTAATTAATTTATTTCCATTTAATTACAATTACAATAAGATAAACATTCAAACCACTAAAATGATTGATTACCTAACAAATCATAGCGATCAATTATGTTCAAATCCCGGAATATTAATATAATCATGTGATTGATGATCACTAAATTCAAATAAATTATGGAAAATTCAAGTACCACCCAAAAGTAATCGCAAGAGCTGCATATATAAGCAATACAAGTAACTTTTAAACAAGGGGATTTAACTATCTACACATTTTGAGCAAGCACTTGGTGATATGAAATTATGGGTCATTTCATGAAATTGAAGAATTTTCTTTCATATCTTCATGTTAATGGCATCAATTTTCTAAAGTAAATAATACCGATAACTTTAAATAGAAAACTTAATTAATTTTCTGATTTTCATAAAATAATGGTTTAAATAACCTGAGTCTAATGTTTTAGTTACATGATTTTATTTTGTATATTTCTTTTTATTCATTTATTACATCTATTAATAATTGAAAAGAGATCACAATTTTAAAGAACATAAGTCTGATGGAAGTACAAAGTGTCATTAGAAAAAAAATTACACTTTAAAATTTCGATGGTAAATTTATGTCGACAAAATTTAAGGCTACTCTAAACATACACCAAGTGTAGAATTGATTTTGGAGGTGTATAATTGGTTATGATATATTTGGTTTTTTAAAAGTATAATTGATTCTGCTTTTAGAATTAATTATACTTAAAGTTAGAAATCGTAACTTCTGATTCTATAATTGATTGTTACACTCAAATTTTTTGTTCAACCCACTTTTGCATAAATATATATTCAAATATAAATTATTTTATCTTTAAATCAGTTTTTATTAGAATCAATTTTTCCAAAATCAACTTTTCTCACCAAAGAATCAAACATACACCAAGTAAAATTTTGAATTTTGGTTTAAATTTCTCTCTTTTGTATTTAATTGTTGAGATCTATAAAGTTTGAGTTAAATGTCATATTGGTTGGTGAGCAATAAGATAGTGATCATTGATCGTGGACGCGAAGAGACTCACACTTGAAGTTAAGTCTCACAGTGGTTGAAAGAGTTGATGTTAAACACTTTATAAATGAGATGATTCATATAAACTCAATGTCTTAATGTTTTTGATGAAAGTATGATGTTAAAAGTAACTTGTAAGGTTGTTCAATGCACAATGTGTCGATTCAATCCAATGAGACTTCTCTTCACGATCCAACATTAATTTTGAGTGAAAGTGTGATATCAAAGTCACTTGTATAGTTGCTCAATATTCAATGTCTCAATGGTCATTGCTTAGCAATAGCGTATACTTTAGAGTGCATGGCAAGTAGAGTGAGTTAAGTCTCACATTGGTTGGAAGAGTTGAGGTTGAACACTATAAATGAGATGACCCATAAATTCAATGTCTTAAGGTTTTTGGTGAAAGCATTGTGTCAAAAGTAACCTGTAAGGTTGTTCAATGCATAATATGTCGATTCAATCCAATAAGGCTCTCCTCACAGCCCAATAGTAGTTTTGAGTGAAAGTATAATATCAAAGTCACTTGTTTAATTGTTCAATGTTGAATATCTAGCTATTATTTTCAATGGCAATTGCTTAGCATATACTTTAGAGTGGCAAGTGGAAAATACTATGATACACTATCTATAATAATTCATGTATACGTAGTGTCACTATCTTTTGTAGTACTCATGGAGAAAACAATACAAAACAATGATTGATCCCACTTTGAAGATCCTTTGGATCCCATGGAAATTGGGTGCACCCTATCTACACTTTTAAACTAGTATAGTCTCTAGCTAGTATTGTATTAAAGCAACCATAGATTGAAAGCAAAAAATTAAAATCATAGAATGTGGTATCATATGCTAATTGAAATAGTAAAACGTGTGTGAGTGTGAGAATGGATGGTGGTGTGTGGATATTGAAGTGGACCAAATATTGGGGATACAAAAATATATGGTGGGCCATGGATTGTATGTGGGGTAATGAGGCATGAACATCATAGGGATCAGTCATGTTTTGTTGACTGGTCAAATTTATAGTATCAGATTATTGTCAGTCAAAGGAAACATTTAGAAAGAATAAAAGTTAAAATAAAAAGTGGTGGGAAACTCTGCAAAAATCATATAGGTAATGTTTTCTCATTTTGTTTGGTTAATTATGAAAATTATGAGTTTGATCTTGTAAAAAAAATGAGTTTTGATCATGGTGGCTCAGTGAAATTATGACACATATTATATTAATTAAGATTTAGAGAATATTGATATAGGTAAAATAAGGAAAATACTAACTAGTATATTTACCTTGAAATTTTTGTAATCAATTTATTAAAAAAAAAATGAACAATTGTGTTTTCTATACAAATATAAATAATGATGTTCCTTAACTAATGCCACGAGACACTAGTTAGCATAACCCTTTTAATAAAACATTTGTTAATGGGATTTTTACATTAATAATAAGAATTGAGTTTACGCTTTTATAAAATATAAGTCATTTCTTATAAGTAAACCAATATATGACAAAAAGAAAATAACGTTGTACACTTTTTATCAATAAAGAATAATTGAATTTAAAAATTATTGAATTTATTAATTTTAACGATATTTTGTAGACCAATATAAGTCATTTCTTATAAGTCATTTCTGCACTTTTTTAAAAATTATTGAATTTATTAATTTTAACGATATTTTGTTGATTAATATAATTTTACCAATAAAGAATTTAGGTAGACTAAATACAATAAAAAATTAATTAATTAATTAATAGAAAATTATAATTGTTAGTATTTTAAAATGTAGCACTCCTATGAAGAAAAGAATCTAGTGTTCCCACTTCCCACTTTTTCAATTCCACGCAGAATCTTTGTTGATCTCTATGGTTGGTTGAGGTTGATATGTCATCTGATTTTGTTTATCTGCTTGGAGTTTAATATTCATAAATAAATCATATAATAATATAAATGTTTATTTTTTGGTCAAAAAACAAACAAACAAACCAAAAAAACCAATCAATTTGAGAAAGTAGACATACACAAAAAAACAATCATGTATCACAAGACACAATGCATTCTTGTTTTGGAACTACTTGAAAATAACAGTCAAATTAGATTTATTTTTTTTATCCTATAAAGGCATCAATTTATTTTTTATACATGATCAAAGCATCCTTTGTTGCTAATTACAACATTGGTTCTATTAATTAGGAAAATAACAGAATTCTATTTGCTAATGTTTAATTTTAATTTAATAAACTTCTAATGTTTCACAATATATCAATTTAGAAACATATAGTACATGCCTAGCAGTCAATGGAATAGTCTTAGGTACTTTAGAAGGACACAAAATTGATATGAAAAAATAAATAATGAGTTATGTTTCCAAGCACTTTTGTTTGAGACTAGGGAATATATTTGAAGTTTTATTTTTAATAATAATACATGCAACCTTATATACATTGGAAAAACCGTGCATATTGAAGATGGTGCATATTCTTTTGTTTTGCATAAAATTCTTTCTTAATCAAAGGACCTCGAATAATATTGAAGTTTTATACTTCAAAATAGCTTTAAAAAGTAGCTTAAAAATTCTTACACTTTTAATCTTTTTTTATTAAATTATTATATTTGTAGTTTTTTATTTTATTTTTTCAAATGATGCTTTGATTTGATATCTGGTATCTAACTTAAACTAAACTTATTATTCACCAAAAAAAAAACTAAACTTATTATTGTAGTAATATGTTATGTGACGTTTGTAATGTTTTAATATCCTGTACTTTATTATTAGTTTTTTTTTTTTGGCAAACAACTCATATCGTTTCAGTATTGAATAAAGTAGTAATATAAAAAGGTAGCATCTTAAAAGTATAGTGACTAGATCAAGAAATGGTCTCTCTTACAAGCGTATGAGCAATCATATTTGTTTGTCGCTTTATAAGCATTACTACAAAGTTTGAGTTTAACATCAAAACATTTTTAATATTACAAATAAGAGAACTAAACTCTGTGAATTGCATGCCCTTGGCTTATTAGTTTTAATTCATTAATTTAGTTTTTTTTTTTTTTTTGACAAAAAATTCATTTAGTTGTAATTCCAATTTTCAACTTTTTTATTTCGTAGTACTTCACTATTATTAAACTTTATTTTTTTGACAAACTTATAGAGACAAACTTTTGTAATTTCAATTTTCAACTTTTTATTTTGTAGTACTTCACGATTATTAAACTTTATGAGACAAACTTCAATAGTATCAACCGCGGACCCAATTAATCATTTAATTTCGATTCTTATATTTTTTATCCGTCACAATTTGACTACTTCTATCAACAACTACCACCTCCGATTGAGAATTGTTAGGCTTTGAATCACCATCCGATTTTTCAATTTTGGATTTAATCGGCAACATTCGATTTCAACTCGTCAGGAGGTTTAGATTCATCAACCATAACTATACAAAAAAATGACAAAATATATAAACATCATAATATAAATGCATGCCAAAATACATTTCAGAATGTGTTTTCCAATCTATTTTCCGCATTAGTTCAGAATTGGGAACGTATGTTCAGAACTCTAATCACAAGGGCAAAAATAGAATTCTTTGCAGGAAATTATATGGCTATGGTGTGCTTCTTAACGGCTTCCTCTATGCTCATCTATGAAGGGAGTATTTTTTATTTACATTTTATAAAATGTGTTAATTTTACTTGTTAATAATGAGATAATAATCTCTTTCCCTATGTTTTTTTTTTCTTTCTAAAAACAAGATAAAACATTATCAATCAAAATCGCTGGTATTCCAAACTGGAGACAAAAATTGATATTAATCTACAAATATTTATCAGCAATCAAAAGAGGAAAACGCTTCAAGGGAAATAAGGAAAAGGCATGACTTGTAAATAATTTTAACTATTTACATTAATTAAAAATCTGACTATAAATGTATTCTTGCTCAACAAGCTCTCACTAACCCAACACAACATATTTAAAGTAAGAAAAATGTTTTTGTCAAAAAATAAAATAAGAAAAATGTTAAATAGTGCTTCCGAGACACTAGTTAAGAATACTAATAAGGAATTTACTTTTTTAGTATGCTTAACAAGTGTCCCGGGGCGCTGTTTAGCATGACTCTAAATAATTAGAAATAAAACCTAATAAAAAGAAGAAGAAAAAAAACAAATAAATTACAGATGGAGAATCAAAAAAGATTTTCACAAAATGGGCATCAAGTTGCCATAATCACACATGATCAAGAACGGGGAGCTGCCATTTGCATCTTCTTTACCCTATTCCCTCCCTTAACCAAGCTGCACATGCAAACACAGAAATGCAGTCAATTTTTGAGCTCATTCACTTTGATGTTCAAGATATTCATTGATCAAAACAAAAGAGAAATTTCACCATGTCACTTCAATAATAAAATGATCCTCATTAGATTGCTAGCTAAGTTTTTGAAATACGGATACTACCTAAACTAAAGCTTTTAAATTTCCACGTTAAAATGCTACTGCACCGTGCAGTGTCGGTGGGAAAACTCATTACCAAACATACACCAAGTAGTTTTAATTGCAAGTACAAGGTTTTAGCTTAAAGATAGACTTTCTGTATATCTTCCATTACTTTTCTTGGTTCCTATTTACGGCTCTTAACACTTATAGAAAATCAAATACAAGCACCACTTAACAAGAATGCGATATTCTAGCAGTCACCAAAGCAAATATTCATGTTAACACTTTTGTCAACAAACAAAAATTGTCTACGCTTGAAACCAATAAATACCTAGTATCGTGCGGGGTGATCAATATCCACTGGGATCCTTGTGCCACAGCATAATCAATAAGAGTGTCCATGCTAATTTTTCGGCTTACCGCATCCTGAATATCAAACCCAGTCCCACAGTAGTTAATAAACAGATTTCAAAACTTTGTATCGATGTAAGTGTAGATGCTTATTTTCTAACTTAAGATATATCTGGAGATAAAAAAATTATATATCAACATAATTAAAAATGCACGGTCAAAATAATAATAATAATAATAATAATGGTAAATAATATATCAACAGTAAACACCCATACCATAAAGACATCAAATTCATCCATTGCTCTAAATGGGGCCTCTGTCATTTCATGAAGGGCTAATGCAAAGCACAAAGTTGAAAACGAGCGCTCCCCGCCTAATTATCAGAAATTAAATGCACGCATAAAACAAAATGTGACAAAGTTATAACATAAATTGCATAAGATTAAGTATAAAGTGATCATTAGAGGTGAATGATGGCTTATTATTGCACCCTTGCTCAAAAGATATAAGATTGTATAATTTTACTTAAGTTTTGAATTTTTATCACAATACAGATAAGTTATAGATAGAAATACTACAAAAAAATTAGGACAAATGATAGCGTTTTACTGTCTATAATGACTCGTGCTAGCTATTAAAATATTAAGTTCTTTCTTTTGAATTCAGATTTATGTTCTTTTCCTAAATTAATTTTTTGTGTTCTATTATAGCTGAGTTGTGCCTCATAATTTCTAGAATTAGTTATATCCATCCATATATTGTATTACACACTTGTCCCATGTCTTATCCCAAAGTTACATAAGAGCATATGATACAATTATTCTTTCTAATATCCCTCTACTATGATGCTAAAGGAGACAAAAGAACTGATAGTTTATCCTATAAATAATGGCACAATATCCATCATTTTGCAACAAACGGACCTGAAAGCCCCCTTGTGTCCCGAACAGCTCTGTTTGATGTATCTTGGGGCATTTGTACCTATAAATAAATAAAAAATAAGAAAACATTCTATAGATCAGATACCCGAAATGAAATGCAAGAAACATTTCACCAATTTGTGTCTAATTACGATAAAAAGAAAAAGAAAACTTAGAGCAAAAGAATACCAAATTTACCTCGATCGATAATGTCATATCCTCATAATCAACTTTGATAAGTCCGCTGATCCCCTTTTTTCTCAAATGGCCATTAAATCTGATCATATGAAGATAATTTAAAGCAGTTCAGGTTCAGAGAAAAAGTATACTCCTGAGAGTGGAAAACGTAGCAACAAAAATATGTGAAAGAATTTATACTTCCAAGAAAGTTGCTTCTTGAGATGGGTTGCATTTGCCTGAAACTTTCTCCTTCGAAACTCTAAAGCATTCTGGCAAGCCTTCAATAAACAATAAAACCACCTCAAAAATGTTAAATTTGTAATTGTGTCTAAAACTGAACACTCCTATTTATAATAGCAATTACAATAAATTAAAAAATTGCTAATTGAAATCCTAATCTATGATTTTGTTTTGGTCTTAATAATATATGAATTTGATTTAACAATCCCCCCTCAAGATAAACTTACTAAGCATAGAACATGTTATAGAACTACATTCATGGATAACGGTACGATAACATGTTATAGAACATGTTATAGGACTACATTCATAGAACTACAAACCCATGTGAAAAACGATCTCAAAAAAACTTATGCTTTGGGGAGCAAGGACAAATAATTTTACAACCATCCATAAAAAGAGATTAATGGTACGATAACAAAACAAAAGAATACATACATCTAGTTTCTGACAAAGGACTTTATAAACTTGCTGCCTTTTTATAATCTTTCGTTGCTTTTTCTCATATTGCATCCGTAGATCATCAATTGATTCGGAATATCTACAGAGGGAAACCAAAAGTAATGAAAAGCACTATTCAATGCGCATGAGAGAAAGAGAAGCTTATGCTAGCATTTTGTACTATTATAATGTGAATCAATAGTATAATGTCATACCTTTGGCTCTCACGTCTAAGTGTGCGATTAAGTCTTTCTAATTCAGCACTGATTTCCTCTGGGGGAATCCCATCACAACCTCCTAGTGAAGCAAGTTCATTCTGACAGCAAATTACGGAAGCCTTTTCAACATTTTCCTGCAGATTCAACCAAGGTTAGTATCAATAACTGTAGTTTCTACTATATCTTTAATGATTTATAATGCCTAAGGAGTAACGCATCAATTTTATTTATTTATAAACAAAATATCCGAACAGTGCATAGAGACTTGATGAAACTCACATAGCAGATTTCATGGCACACCAAAATTAAATATGAGCATTAATAAGCAAGATGAACTTTTAATTGAGGACAAAAATCAATTTTTAAATGTGCAACAATGAATTTGAAGCAATGATGTGATGAGATATACAAGTAAAATGCAATTGTAACGTAATAAGTAACACAATTTAGGCCAAAAAACATAATTGTGGCCTAAGATTCAGGGTCTAAATATACTAATCAGAAAAGCATTAGTGTTTTGAAAATCATATCAACAAATATGAATTTCTGCATAATGCAAATGATACACAGTATTTATTGACAGGATTGAGGCTAACAAACTGTTCCAGCTAAGCATAAAATAATTGAAAAATACAGCTAAGCATAACTGACTCTGTTCAACTACTAAGCCTAAGTAAAAAAGTACAAACAGATCTACCAACTAACTACACTAACATCAAGAAATTCAATATCCTAACATCTCATAACTACTTTAACTACAATTTCCCTTTATTCAATATCGTAACAGATTCTCATGTGACCATAGTAAGTAATCTTTCAACTTGAAGTCACTATAATCCCTACATAGGGATTTGTAGGCTTTAAGGCCATCAAACATTGTCTGTAACAAGATAACTATAAAGGTGGTTATTGGGCCTACAATAAACCATATGGAGAGGTGTGAGTGATGTAAATAGGATCCGTCCCTCTTACATGACAAGAGCATTTTGTCTTGTTTCCCTCAAACAAGACACTTGCTGATCAGAGATCAGAATCGTGATCTGCTTTGGTGAGAAATCATGGTGGAACGGTATCACATACCAGAAATCATAGGTTGCATCATTTTCTGGTATAGGATACTATTCCACCACGATTTCTCACCAAAGTAGATCATGCAGCAAGAAATATATCGAAGAGTTGGTGCTGGGCTAGCCGAAAATTAAAATTTAGACTCTGATCTCTGATCAGCAAGTATCTTGTTTGAGGGCAACAGGACAAAATGCTCCTGTCTTCCCTTCGGTCAACAGGAAGTTTGGCAGAAAATTAATGCATAAACCCTTGTTGATTACTCGAGTGAAGGCGCGTCAACTACACTCAGGAGTTGCAAAACTGCTCTTTGGATGATCACTCAGTCTGAGTTCCTGACAGTGTTTGGTGATCCGATCTGACTAAGTAGCACCTTGCTGAAAGCATAAACCCTTAAAAGTATATTACCTCCATCAATATGACACAAGCACACAGCAACCATTATGTGAATAACTTCAGGAATCACTAACTAAAAGCTTATGGTTGAGCTCATTAACCATTATTCAGGTTATATCACCATGCAATGTGGGACTCTCAACCAACTAATCACAACCACACCAGTCACTTTGACCGGTCCAATTAACCCTATTAACCACCCTACGTGAAACCGGCCAAAAACAAGCTGCTAGTAAACGGCGACGTTTTGGGTCATATAGAATAAACTTTTATCCATTTATATGTAAGTTGCTAGATTAAATTGAACATTAATAAAAAATTGTAATTAAATATGTACATCAACATTATTATGGGAGTACTTGTATAGTAGTATTGCAGTTATTCAATGTTTATGGCATTTGATTTGGTTTAGGGTGTAATTTTCTATGTTATTTGGCTTGTAACATTTTTATGTGGGGTTTAATTTTTCATGGTGTCAAGTTATGAATATTATGTTATTTTTTTGTATACTATTTCTTTATTTATTATATTAGAAAAATTAAAAAATGTACTTAGCTATTGATATAACCCCGATCAGAGCCTTGAAATGTGCGGGTTCAATGCTCAGTCTAGTTTTGCGTTTGCCTTCAGCCAAACAAGTGCCAGTAATGATTTAATCTACAAATTTAGATGACCAATATAAATCAAATTGCACCTCACGCCTTTTTGTAAGCTCCAGATAGTGCTCCTCTGCCACCTTTATATCATGTAGGACCTTGTGTTTCATGATATTATCATAGTGAACCTTCTTCTGTAATATTTTTAAGAACGTTAATTTAGGTAACAATAGAAACCATCAGACTGCACAAGAATAAAGAAAAGATACCTCCTTCGCTGAATGTATTTGTCTTTCAATCTCTAGAAGTTCAGTCTCAGCTTTCTCAAGGGAAGCATGTTCATTGTTCGCTGATTCTATATTTTTAACAAAAAATTATGCACTATACAACATTTCTACAGTTAAATCAACATAACTGCATATGAACAAACTCAAAAAAATAACTAGTAATGCACCATACCACACAATTCGTCAACTTTTCCTTTAAGATCACTAGTTTTTCTCTCTACTTCAAGCCTCCTCTGCTCAAGGCCTTCTAACAACACCTGCTCTTCTTTTATTTTTTTGTTTATTTCCTAGCATTCAATTAGAATAAAAAATTAATTAAACTTTGGGTAAAAAAAAGAACACACTATGCACTAGGGACCAGTATACCATGTTTCGAAAAGTATTAGGCAAGAATAAATCTCAGGGAAGCAACACGCTTTCTTTAACAAAATTGGAATTCTGGAAGTGTATCTATTTGTTAGATATGATTTCACTCCATATTTACCATCTTTTTTATAACTTAGACTTCTTTCACGAGAGTTAATCCATTTAATATCCACAGTACTTTATAAAATCACTAAGATTTTCACATGCTTCAACAATTTAAGCGAAATTCAAAAGCAGTTGCACAAATTTACTCTACAATTCATTTACCGATATTGATTGATCCAATTATTTTAAACTCAATTTAACAAAATTGGTTATATTACAAATAAATATAAGATCATTAGCTTTGACGTGATGTTATTGGGTTTTCTTTAATTTATGCTTGTCTACTTTTTTCTTGTTATCTCCTTCCACCAGAAGTGTAGGGAAAAGGAACACGCCTAAAAAAGAGATGAATTCGACAACACCGAGCCCCCGCACACCCCCAAACAAACAAGCAGAATACTTTAAGTGTGAATGATTGTGCCTTGAGCCTTCAATTGTTAACATAACTGCTTATAACAAGTATATTTTGTAGAGAATGGATGATAGAGGACATACAGAGATTTCTTCAACAATCTCATCAACTGAGCACAAAGGTGCCGGGCTACTTTCAGCAGCTTGTTGTGGCATTTCATCCTCCAAAAATAGCTTCTTAGAATTAACACTTTTTCCAGCTTCAAAACGTAATCTCTAAAAGAAAAAGAAAAGAAAATGTAACAAATGAGATACACGGTAATAAATATGGGAATATCAAAATGCAATAAATTAAAGTTCGTGACTCTTTTCTTCATACATGAAACGTACTTTTGTTATCCTCTTTAGAAATTTTTAATATCATTTACAACATAAAGGATTTAAATAAGGAAGATTTTAAGGTCATCCCAATATATGTTCTTTTGAAGCTTGTGGCAATCATGGTTTTTGCTTTTATGTGGATAATAGAACAAGGTTTATTCATGAAGGCTTTCCTCTTTATAGGATTGCAGGCACTTAAGAGATCCAGAGTTATTTTTTATAAATTTAATGAGGAAAATGAGAAGAATATCGGATCATAAGCAGAATTAGACTTCTACAAATGTAAGGTAAAACTAATAGAGCAGAGACCTAACTGCCCTTTCAGATTGCATTTTAGCTTAAATTTTTGTTGGGACAAGTAAATTGCTATAATTCATCTTGTTCAATGGTTTACCTTTATAGACCTCATCTTCCCTTCAAGATCCGCAAGCTTGACCTCTGCCCCTCTTTTATCCCTTTTACAGTCATTTGCTGCTTTTTGTTCATTAGATGCATCATTATGAAGCTTCTCAATGTCACCTTCAACAGAACTGCTTAAACGACCATATACTTGCTTCCTCCTTGGAGGAAGAGTTGTCTCTACCGGACCTCGAGAAAACCTACAAACAACTTGAATTAGATCACATAGTTCCTGCATTATGGTTGGAAAATGCATAAATGTGTATATAATATTAATAATTTTCCACAGTTTGAGGCTCTTGCCCATACAAAACTTTTACAGTGCATAAAAAAAAACAGCAAGAAGTGTTAAGAGTCCCACATTGAATAAGAGACGGCTTGAAGATATGTTTATAAGTGGGGGCAATCCTCCTTTTACAAGCCGGTTTTGTAGAGTTGAGTTAGGCCCAACCCAAATTATAAGATGGTATCAGAGCCTCCACCAAGATCCGTTGGGCCGCCTACTATCAGGTTTCCGCACCAACCATTTATATCCACGCACCAAGTACAATAGTGTTGGGCTTGAGGGCAGGTGTTAAAAGTCCCACATTGGATGAGAGATGGCCTGAAGATATGTTTATAAATGGGGACAATCCACACCTTACAAGCCGGTTTTGTAGGGTTGAGTTAGGCCCAACCCAAAACACGGGTGTTTATAAATGCGTATCAGTTTTCTTCTAAATTCTCTGAATTCTAATATTTGTGTTATAATGTTTTTGCTTTTATCCGGCATTCAAAGTTTCTTTAGATAGTCTATGCTGATTTGTTTTGGCCCAATTTTACGGGACCATGTTCTCCTTGGTTCTTCTAAATGCACTGTTGAGTCACATATTGGGTAGTGATATTGTTGTGGTATAAAAAGTGTTCAAAAGTTGTAGACATCTCTCACGTTTCAAGTCGATTTTGTGGAGTTGAGTTAGGTACAACCAAAATTCTATGATGGTATCATAGATTCATTAGGTCACACATTATTGGGTCACTAGAATCACTCTAGATGTCTGGCCCTAGGCATGGGTGTGTGTTGAGAGTCCACTTCAATAGAAATTGGAACCCAAGCTGTTTCCAACTTTGTAAAATAGTTATTTTATCATCGGTATTGTAGATGTTCAAATTAGATTTGTATTTCACACAAACGTGTGGCACAACTATGAATCCATAGTAATATCGCATTTTATTTTTACAAAAATGCACAGGCAGGACACATGTAACATAAAATCTACTAGAGCTTATAAAAAGAGTCTACTAGCGTTGACTTACATTTTACATCCTTCCGCTGTAAATACCTCCTTCACATTTTGGATCCTTTCCTCAAAGGCAACCACTTTCCCAGTATTATAGTCGTTAACAAGCACTTGTCTCTCAACATTTCCCTAGAAAGCAACAAATACATTAGAAAATGATAACAAAAGATTAGAAACTTACAAATATTCCGATTTTGATGTTTTACCAAATTTTTGCTTCTTCTACAGCAGAGAGATAAATACAATCACCAGATAAAAATAGAAAAACCCAAAGTGAAATTAGGATTTTTATAAAAGAAAATCATCAAGAGAAAGAGATCATGATCACAAAGAATTAGGATGATACGAGATCCTCCTTGCAAATTAAAACAAAAAATTGGACAAAGAAAATGAAATCCAAAAAAAGAGAATAGTCATCAAAAGAAAGCTATCTAAACTCTAAAAGATTTCCCTAAACCAAACCCATGGTACAAACGCCATAGGATGTACATAAAGTACAAGTCAAAAGCTTAATGTGATCCCAAAGGAGCTTTTCAGCCAAAGAAATATCCTTAAAGATATGAGAGTTACATTCCACCCACATGCAACAAAGAAAGGAAAAGAATTGCCATAAAAAATTGGCTTCTTTATCTTTTCCCAAACCTTGTAAAGCTAGTCGGTAGACATCAATCCAAGGACATCGGCAAATTCAACACAATCATAAATGCCAAACAAACAAATCAATAAAGTGACAACTGTAGAACAGTGTAAGAAGTAAGAACAAATGAGGCTGAGTATAAGATTAACATTAATATTTTCAATAATTTATATTAACGGTGATTGATGAAGAGCTACAAAAGGCAAATAACATCATGTTATGAATCTTTTGATACAAGAGTTAATTAAAATAGACTTGCAAGAAAACCAAAACAATCTCGTCAAAAAAAAAACTATCAGCCCCAAAGCAGCATATAGTAAAGAGTGGAAAAAGAGCAAAAATAAAAAAGAACAAGTGATCTCAAAAGCCCATATATTCCAATAAAGTGATAAAAAAAATCCCTTGAAATAGGATATATATTAACTGCAGTATAAGCAATAATGTTAACAATCACCTGATCCACCAAGACATTAAGCACAGTGTCATTCTCGCATTGTAGGATACTAAGAGTTGATGGGTGGTTTGTATTAGGAAGCATGTGCTCTGGTATCATCAACCTAAGCAGAGAGTAAAACAATTTGATCACAATTAGACACAAGATCTAAAAAAAGAAACAAGACATAACACAAAAAAGCATGGTTACAGGCGGACAGATATGGATCTAACAATATACCTTGGGGTTGAAAAATCATAAATAATAATTTGAAGATGACCATAGTTTGCTTCCTTAGCACATTGTTTCAGAAGACGAAAGTCCTTGTGATCAGTCACTATAAAAGAATTGAGCAATTTCCCAATGGCATATTCAACAGCAACCGCCCATTTATCACCATTAAGCAAATTCTGTTAAACCATAAAAAGCAATCCCAAATATTAATGAACTCACAAAAAAATTAGGTAATTAACATTCAATCCCCCATTTATTAAATTTAGCAACTTCTATTAAATTGAACCATAAAAAGAAATTCCAAAAAATAGTAACTTAGTGTGGAACTTAAGTGATTAATCTCCTTGGAAAGTTTAACCAGCTAATGAGGCTAGAAATCGAACTTTGAAATGGCAATAGATCAATGTGTAAATTAGGGTAGAAAGTGTTAAACATTGAGCAGTCCACACTTTTATACAGTTTTACAAACACAGCCCAGGAGAAGAGTTTAACGAAAAAACCATCTTATCTCAAATTAATTCACTGGACAAAACTGCCAACCAATTTTAAATTAAGATTATAATAATATATCAGTGTATACATCTATAGACAGATACTCCATTTAATTTAACTCCTCAACTATCAGAATGAGGGATGAAAAGATACACGGAAAGCAATGTGTAAGATATGACATGAAGACATCACAAACTATACCAGATGGGCACCAATTGGACCAATGGGAGGCATCTTAAACCTTTGATGACATCTCTCAATTTTTTCTAACAAATGCATCACTTTATTTCCTCCAAATGCTGCGATCTGCTTCCAAAATAAGATTGGCAAAGTCATGAAACATTCACAGGATACATGCAAGGCACTTTCATAATTTGTCATGGAACAAAGCAAAATGAATAACATAAAAACAAAAAACTGCAAGATTTGCATACATTGTTGCTTTGTCGTTGTTGAAGACCACGAAGATTATAGCGGATTTCACTGTACTTATTTTCATGATCTTGGATCTAGCAAAAACAAGTAAATTATATCAAGTAACAACCCCAAATAGTAAGGTACTTCTTCAAAACATTTAATTTAGGGGAGTGATAAGGTGGCTTGAGGGTGTGCGGGGAGGGAGCGACATAAGAATTGAAGTGATAAGGAGATTATGGGTTCAATCCCCCGTACAAACAAAATAACAATTAACATTCTTTGAAAACAAACAAAAAGGAAAGTTACTTCTCCAAAACATAATTTGAATTATTTGCTGCCGGTTTAGAGACCACATAGAATTTCTCAAATTCTGAAACAAGCAACAACTTACTTTTAGGCTGCGGCACCGGTATATATTTATGTCGTAAACTTTAATATTATTGATGCAACTGTGGATATGTCCATAGAATCGGATCAATTATTTGAATAGATTAAGACTTATGGCGCCCATTTGATGGTCAGGATAGGATGGAGGTAGATAGAATAAAAGACATTTTTTTTAATCAAGATAGAATAAAAGACTTGTATAAACAATGTTTGAATAAAACATAACAATTCTCAAGACTTCATTGAAGAAACCAAAACTATAAATGAATATTTGCTTAATCAAAGAAGAAATGGATAATGAACAACTAATCTAGCTTTAAAACCACTGACACAACACATGCCAATTAGAAAGTGTTATCACACCTTATTAGCAATGCTTCTGATTTCCTCATTTTGCCTATTAATGTCGTTCATTAATATATCCTCTGCTTTTTCCAATCTAGAGCAAAAAAAATAATATTATGAAGTGGGACTTCTTGAAATCCAGGTTTTAACACTGATATGAAAAGCAACACAAATAAAATCAAAACCTTTTCAATTCTGACTCAGCGGCATCAACTTCGTCTCGAAGCACCTTCAGTCTTTCTTCCTTCTCAGATTCTTCAGCCTGCATTATTGTGAAAATAATAAACATAAAAGATTTTACACTAAAAACTAATGGAATTGTCATCATATAATAGCCATTTTAATTTGATGATCGAGCAAACCAAAAGTAATAACCAGACTACACGGAGAAGGAACACTTTGCATGGTCTCCCTCAAACTACATATCTTACTAACTACTCTATCCACCATCTCGCTATGAGTGTCACATTTGCTCATTTGGTAAAATAATTATTCTCTTTTTTTCATTTATGGTTATTTCTTAATATCTGTGAAATAAGCAAATGTGACGCTCATTATGATATAGAGGGAGTAATTAGTAAGATATGTAGTTGAGGGATGTCATATATAAATACGAGAAATAAGGATGAAATCAGAGGGCCTTCTGTAAATTTGATATTGTGATCGAAAGGAGAGATACTTTGTAAAGGGAAAATCCTTGAGGGGACTATTCATATCTTTTGTACATATAGCAACTAGAACAAGTCCAAGGTATCTTAGGAAGTAGTGTTGGCTTAATTGCTCCCTTGTAAATTGCATTTGTCATTCATTATCATTATAAAATTATAATTTCCATGTATATAAATTAAACAAGCATGAATGCCAAAAAACTCAAGCACATTCGAAAAACTCTTCTTATTTTTTACATATATTCCTAAATTTAGGGATTTAGGTATTTGAGTTGCATTTAAACTGGGAATAATTCATCTATATAAAATTGAATTCTGAGAGGGTTTTTCTCAAGCAACTCGAGTGGTTGGATGATAAGAAATCCTCAAACAAGACAAAACAAAAGGAAAGAGAACAAAAACAAAGAAAATTGTAAAACTTAGCAAAATCACCATAAAGAAAATATACAGGCAGAGACTTGGAGAAAATAAAAAGAATCATTATCTAAATGTATACATAATACGGACTTGTCGAACCTGGGTATTTTTCACATGCTGCTCATGAATATCCTGCATTTGTTGTTCAAGCGTTTTGAGCTGTTGTACCATCTTCTGTATTTTACTAGCTTTGGATTTGCAGTCTCGCTGAAGTTCAAATTCTTCTTTTTTTGCCTTCATTATTTGCAAAAGGGGAAATGCATTAGCAGCCAAAATAACTAATATGTGTAATGAAAGTCAATAGCATAATAATGAAAATGTAATATATCTTTAGTTCCTATAAATCACAACCTTCCAAGTTTAGTCTGCAAATAAATTTTATTCACATTTTAGTCCCCATTTTGCTTTTTAGAGGGACTACATTGAGGGACCAAAAGCACCCATTTTTTGTAAAAACAAGTTTTCAAAACAAGGACTAAAAGTGAATTAAATTATTTAGAGACTAAACTTGAAAGGTTGTGATTTTATAACGACTAAAAACATATTTACCCTAGTTATTTTCAAGAAAATATATTTAGCCAAATAGAAAACTATTGGAAAGAAAGCAGCATAACGTATCACCTCAAATTAAATGTTTTGGACACAGCAAAACACATTAAGATAAATCATCATTTCAGTAGAGAAAATTTTATCTGGAGACATCGTCTCTCTTTGTCAATTAAATGACAAGCAAGACGTTTTCAGAGTCCCAGAGAGGTTGTTGGATAAGTTATATAACAAGCTGGGTGAACATGAGATATATAATTTAGGGAAGTGATTCAAAGTACATAATTAGTGCCCAAGTAATTAGGATACTCATGATATTTGTTTTAATTGCTTTTTATCTGCATAAATTTCCCCCATTGGTAGCTTGTTGGAGTTATGAGTTTTATAAAATAAAGTGAAGAGAATTAATAAAGACTTCGAATATAGTAACACTGATGATACACCAGACTAAAACACTAACCCCTATTTATAGGAATAAAGACCCCTAAATCCAAAATAAATAACTAAATAAGGGAGTCGTGAAACTTGTCTGCAGAGATAATCTAAGATACTCTATAAGATTAGAAACTAATCTTACAAGATAAACTACGAAACTCTAACATAATATCAAGATATTTTAGGATATTTTCTTATATTCTAACATTACTTAACACAGATTTCTCCAAAAGAATCTCGTTTCTCTATCTCAACACTACAACATAATATAGTTGTAGTAGTACAAAAGAAAGTAAACCTGACCCGACAGATTAAATAAAATGACATTAAGTAGGAGGACAACCCCCCTCCTCCAACATACCAAGGACATAGAGTGACTCAAATTTTCCTTCATTTGTTTAATTTGTGATGCCATCATACTTTCAATTTCAGCTTTCTTCTTAGAGCAGCTTTCACTTAATTTTTCAAGCAGATGCTGCAATTAAACAAGAGTCCAATTTTTAATTCGATAGAATATAATATAAGCAGAAAAGAAAGAGTAAAGATGGCAATGACAGATAAAAGATGTTAGAGTCTACATATAATGGGAATCGGTTGCAGAAATGAAAAACAGCATCTTCAAGACAAGCACATGTAATAACAATATAAGCAGAAAGCTCTACAACACTGAACACTGTTGCTTAGTAACACAGAATAATGTTGTATATTAATTGAAAGACCAGGAATAATGCAGGTTGGATGCGAATCTCCTCCATCCACAAACCTTGTGGTAATAATATGCATTATAAAGACAAATAATTAGACTATTAAAGTTGATATACTTTGAGTTAAAACACCAGTTTCTCATAACCCCAGGTCTAGTTACTTACTATACAAAATGTTTTCTGTTTACTTTTCCTGTTTTTACTTTTAATTATAAAATAACCCCAGGTCTAGTTACTTGTAGTTAAAAGTAAGAATAGAAAATAAAAACAGGAAATGTTTTCTAATAAGTAAGTGGGACCTTGTGTTACTATATTATTTATCATGAAATATGTCTGAAACACACTCAAGGAAATAAACATATTGGACCAAGATAAATCATAATGGATTGCTCAAAATAGGCATATTATAAGCACAGAAAACTTCACATTGTGTTGACAAATGAAAACTTCACTATGAGAAGATAATGTAGTCATACATACCAGTTGTTTATCAATCCTAGCTTGGCATAAAGGAACCCGATCCTTCAGCTTTTCAATCATTACATTTTGACCCTCAAGTTTCTTGTCCACATCATAAACCCATGACCATGCAAGTTTCTTTTTTAAATGTTGAATCTCTACAGAAATTTGTTCAATATGTTCCATCGTTTTAATTTTAACTTGCAGCTCATTGAGTTCTTTCTCTATAGGTCTTATTGCAGACCCTAGTTCTTCAACTATTGCACGTGCAGAGGTTATTTCAGCAGATATACTTTCCAGAAGATCATTGACTTGCTGAAGAAGTGTGGCCTTGTAAAAGAACTGGTTTAATAAAGTGTAAGCAGAGCTTCTGAAGAAGCTTTTACAAAAACAGAATACATAAACATGAAGAGATCACCTTAAATTTATCTTTGTTATTCCCGGAATGCAGAAATTCTCTGCTTTTGTCTTGACTCATAACCACGCACGGGTTCTCCACATCAATCTGCAGAATGAAAAGATTAAACAATAGGTGCACGAACAAAAAACACCACTGGAAAATAAATAAAAGGCATTTCCAAAGATTTTGGTTATTAGGAGAACAAAGTGATAGAAAACCTTGCATTTTAATTATACATACACAAAAGAGGTCTTCCCAACTTCTCAAAAGAATTACTAACCATTAACTGGTCACATGTTTGATTTCTTCAAGTAAAGAAGGGTTGGAAACGAAACATACCAGTACTAATAATTTTTACTGTGTTCAGTACCAAAAAGCTAACTGGAGCAACAATTTCCAAATTAAAAAAAGCAAAGTTATAGGGGAGAGAAAGCATACATTGAAATGTTCAATGATTTCTTGTAGATCTGCTTTCCGATTGAAAACTTTCCTTCCTGTCATCAAACTCATATATAGAACATAAATATAGAAAAATAACATTTTAAATTTTCCATTGTTTCAATAGGCTAACCAATGACATATCTCATGAAAATTAATCTATTGTCATTAAAAACATAAATATAAACAGCTTAAAACTGAAAATTATTACAAACACAAGAAAACACACCTTGGCAATCTTTCAATATAATAGAGCTTGTGGATTCAGATATCCTACGTTCTACAATGATAACATCACCATATATTTCAGGCTTGAAAGCATCCTCGCCTTCATTTTGAATTTCAACATGGATGACAGCATTACTGTAAAAAGACAATAGAATAAAGAACTGAGGAAAAACATTATGTTTGTCATTTAGATTACCAATTCTACCAAAATTGTATGTTAGCTTCTTCCTTGCAATTTAAAAAGAACGGTCGTAAGTAGTCTTGGCAGAGGACATAAGAAGAAAACAAGGTATCTTGATTCCCCCATAATATTAACCACTTCGAAATTTTATCGTCTTACCAAGGAGAAATTCATTCTTGAAAACAACTTTAGGACTCGAAAGCTACCTCTTAGGTCAAACTATTCATGTGAACATCAACATGCATTTAAAACCCGCCATGATGGATGAAGAAACCCCACCATATATATATATATATATATATATATATATATATATATATATATATATATATATATATATATATAGAGAGAGAGAGAGAGAGAGAGAGAGAGAGAGAGAGCAAATGACATTTACCTAGAACCAGTTTTAATGAAATCCTTCAAAGTAGATGCTCTTTGAGTCCCTTTAGCTCGACAACCAAATGCAACACATAATGCAGTAAGTATTGCACTTTTACCACCTATAAATGACAAAGCCAAGCAAAAAACATGGAAACATTAGAAAACAATTTTAGCAAAGAATCATTTGACCAAAACACTACGACTTGGATGAAATTAAAAAGATCACAACTTGCAACAAGTCATACACAAGCCCATTATAGAACACTTATTCCAAGTGTTGCATACTTCCGTTGGTCTCATACTATGGAACCACGTTTTAATCAACTCACTTTTTAGTAAAAAGTGAGTTGATTCCAAGTGTAAAAAGTTTTTACACTAATGGTTCAACCTTTAAGAACACTTATTCCATTATAGAACACTTATTCCAAGTGTAAAAAGTTTTTACACTAATGGTTCAACCTTTAAGAACTCCAATAAATTTCACCCTGGGTTGCTTAAATGGGTTCCACTGCTAATTACGTCCTAAATAATGCTAACTGCTATGAACATGTTAGTTCTATTTAAAAAAAAACCGGTTTTCCACCCTATTATCATGGTAGAGCACTCCAACTGTGAACCCACCAAAAACCTTAGGTATGTTTGTTTAGATAAGAGATTTTGGAGGGGAGAGAATAGCTAATTTTTCTTTTCTAAATTAGGGAAGTTATAAATTGTTTTTAAAAAAATGAATTAAATGTTATTGAAATGTTATATGATCATATTTCATGTTATTCTTTCAAAAAAAACATCTTGAATATATACCAAAATATAGATTTTTAAGGACTGTATGGATAAACAGCTTGTTTGCATCTTATACATAAGCGCTTATCATGATAAGCGTTTATGTATAAGCTTACATAACATAAGTTATTTTTATATATGCCACGAGTTGTTTTTGAAAGTTATATTAACTTATGAAAATAAGCTGAAATAAAAAACTAAAATTTGTCATAACTTCATAAGTTGTTTTCATAAGTTTCCCAAAACAATAGCAGAAAATTTGTATCGGTAGATAAGCTCAAATAAGTCAATCCAAACAGACTCCTAGGGTCCATTTGGATTGACTTATTTTTTAGCTTATGCAAAACAACTTATGCAAATAAATAAGTTTGTATGTATTATTATAAGCTTTTCAAGGTAGTTTATGATAAAATAGCTTATAAGGAGACAATTTTTGTCAATAAAAACTTATGAATTAGCACAAAAGTTTATTTATTTGTATAAGCTATTTTCATTAGCTCACAAATAAATCAAATCCATACGGACCCTTAGTCATTCAAAACACTCTCCTACAAAATACTTAATCCAAACATACCTTTAAATAAAAACTCTAAGAATCACAGTTAGATTTGCTACTTTTTTTTAAACGGCCAATGTTAGTAATGTGTCGGATTTAAACAGTTAGTATTTTTCACCTTTGTCCTGATTTAAACCCAAAACCTCCAACATCTTTAACCCTTAAATCAAACCAGTTAAATTTGCTACTTGCTAGCTACATTAGCTAAACTAACCAACATACTATTGCACATCAATGACATCATCGACCCGAACATCGAAAAGAAAAATCATAATTTGAACAAACAATAAGCCGATTAAAAACGGAAAAATAAAGAAATAAATAACATACTTCCATTTTGACCAGTGATGAGATTAACGTGATTTCCAAACACAGTTTCGTGGTTTGAATGGCACATAAAATTCTCTAACCGGAGTTTCTTAATGATTCCAGCTTCAAGAGATGGTGAAACCCTAGAAGAAGTAGAATCTCCTGTGGTTCTTGGACGCTTCATTCTAGAATGTTCCGTTTGGAGAACTAGAATCGAAGTGAACGATTTGTTGTAACGTGTTCCGTTTGGAAAACGAATAGGTGTCAGTGTCACTGGATTTGTAGAGAAGAGTATATATAGGGTTTGCGCGCCAAAACCCAGTTAGAGTAGACGACAAGCACTATGTAGGTTTGATTTTTCATTTAGCAAAAGAGTCTTTATTTAATTGGATTGGATAATATCGCTGTCAAATTTGTGAAATTGTAATTTAGGGGATATATTGAATTGAAATTTCGGTGGATTTTAAAAGACTTTTTTGTGTTAAAAAATTACTATTATATTGGTATTCATTTTTATAAAATCAAATCAAATCTTGTGGTATTTAATGAAGACAATTAAGATTTTTTCAAACTCTCCAACACTTTTTTGCTTTTAAAGTTCATCATCATTGTACCAGAATTTTTTTTTCTTCACTTACTTATCAAATCTTATCTTTGCAAGTTTTGTTTTTGAACAAATTCTGCAACTTGTTGAAGAATCTGTGCATAAATTTTGCCAAGAGATTTGAATCATAACCTCAAATCATGCTCATTGCACTCACGCCAAGAAATCAAAGATTACATTATATATATATACATTCGGTAATCGGTGATTCACTTGTTTCATCTGTTGTTTCATCTGCTTTTGTTTCCAACATCGATGGCAAGAACAAAGAACTTTTCATCGTATGATTTTTTTTTTTGTTGTTTGGATTCCCAAAAATATATAATTTTTTTATTTATTACTCATTAAAATTTATTGAGTCTTTTAAAAAATTTCAAATATATATCGAGTCTTATGAAATCTTGATATTAAAAAGTTTTTTTAAAAAAGTCTCTCAAAAATCATTCAAATAATGTGTTAAAAATCTTGATTGTCAAAGACTTTTGGAAAAAATCTCTTAGAATCTCATAAAATCAATACAATCTCACAAAGTCATTTAAAATCTTCAAGATTTTTTTTGTCAAAATAATCTCTTCAAATCTCAATCCAATACACCCCCTAAATTTATAAGTGTCTTTTTTATTAGTTATTTTGATTTAAGTATATTTTTAGGTACTTGACAAAAAAAAAGGTATATTTTTAAGTAATTAATTTGGTCCTTAGATGTGTTTTTGTTAGTCAATTTAGTCTATAAAATTACAAACAATAAATGTTGTTGGTTTGTTAGTCATCTTGTGTGACGCTTTTTTGCAGTCCCATCTTTGTGCGATGTTTTGTTTGTTTGTAGTGGCAGATCAATTTTGACTTATTACAGGTTCAAACAATATACTCTCTCCGTTCCTTTTTATTTGTCGTTTTAGAAAATTTAATATAAATTAAGAAAGTGTATTTTTGCACCTTATCTTCCTATTATACCCTAACTTTATTTTATTTTTTTGAATATATTATGTACAAATAAAATAGGAACAAAACAAAAACAAACAAAAAAATATGAACAAAAGAAAAACAATAAAAAGATTATATGAAGAGGTTTAGTAAAAAATAAATAAATAGATACAATAAAAACATTATATATAATTTAGTCAATAAAAAAAATAGGAATGAGGGTATAATAGACAAAATATAACCTTAAATTAACAAAACGACAAATAATTTAAAACAATTCCAAAACTGAACAGAGACCTTTTGGACATTGGGATCGAACAGATACTTCTTTTTTCTAACAATGGATTTCAAAATTCTTAGCAACGACATTATCCATTAGAGGTAAAATCCCGACATTCTCTTTAAAGCTTATCCAAGACTCAAAAGTTTCTTCAACGTCTCCCACGTCCATGCATATATAAGGAACCAAAGACTTGGAGAAATATAAGACTACGCGCGCTATTCGAAAGAACCAAAACTCTGTAAAAATCTTAGCACATCTTCGACACTCTGATTGTATATCAAGTACAAAACCACATCTAACTACTTTTGTTTGAGTTAGTTTGTGATAAGTCTCTTGCTGAAAGCTTGAACATTTGGAAGTATCTTGTCATATGTAATTGAGCATTTGGAAGTCTCTTTATTTGTGTCCGAGCAACAAAAGTCTATTACTTGGTGTTTGAGCATAAGAAGTCTCTTGCTTGTTGTTTGAGCAATTGCAATCTTTGTGTAGCCATATAACAGTGTGAGGAGTCGAAACTTTATCTAAATCAATCTCAACACATATATGTGCATATTTTCCTCTAGAGTGAATGAAAGTTAGACGACCAATTTTTAACATGGTTCTCAACGCCGACCATATCCTCCATAAGAACCTACCATTGTAAAGTTCCAACGGGAGTCTAGGAATACAAATCCAAATTGCCACTTTTTTAATATCATCAAAATTCTTATAAAATAGAGGTCTCCATCTTTGGACAATTAAATAATGTTCAGCATGCGCCATAACCCTTCAAACAAAACATGGTTGTAATCTACTTCATCTGTAAAGTGAATTGAAAAGAAACCACCAGCCATATCAGAGATATTGATCACACCTTTATATACCAATTTTACCGCAAATAATTTTCCAAGACCTTGTAGTGGATTTATTTCCTAAAGTATCAACAATCAATGCATTTGTCAATGGTTGAGCCCATTGATCCCCATTCTTTATACTCGGGAGGGATAATAAGGCCATTGTCCACCTATTCCCGACCTGCCTTTGAATTTATCTTCCTCATTGTTTTCACCATGATGCATGTTTTGAGATTATTATGAACATCTTCACCAAAAAATCGAGCAATTTTGCCTTTGTATGAGCTCGATCCATCGAGTGTCTCTTTATCGCCCCGAGGTTTGTCCTTATGAGTGTTATGATAGAGGAGATCGTCATATTCAGTTGAAATCATGTTAGCGTTTTCACTTGCCCTAACAAAGCTGGTTATAGTTTTCCCCAGAGTTAATGATAATACACGGGACAATACCCTTCCATATATATAATCCATCTATCTATCTATCTATATTATTCCTAAATAGTTCTCCTATCATATATGAAAACTCTAATCCACATAAGTCACTTACATCCAATTAAATCACTCTACAATGCCATATCACTTCCACTTATATAATATTTATTAGGTGACTTTTCATGTTTTTTTCTTTAATTTTTTCCACTTATATAATTTTTTAAAATTTATTAGATGACTTTCCTTATCTTTTTATTTGAAAATCAAATAATAGAATATCCCTTCTTAGTCCTTTACTCTCCACGATATTTTAATAAATAATTTTTTTTTTCAATATTATAATTTTTTTAGCAAACGTTTAAGTATATAGCTAGCTTCATTTGTCATATAAGAAAATAATTGCCATTCAACTTCCAAAAAGTTTAATCTTAATCCCCACAACTACTCAACACCTAATTAGAAGTTCATCCTTTTCTTTAAGCTCTCGATACAATTATATATGCTCTAAACACTACTATTTATCTATTGTAAAATAAAAAATAAAAAAAACTATTTATCTATTGTAAAAAAAAAACTACTATTTATATATGTATGCAAATGAATGTTGGAGAAATCAAACTAATTCAATATGTGAGTCAGATTATCGGTCACCTCATCTAAATGAATGTTGGCTTATGAACATCTTCACCTCAATCCTCAACATAAAGTTATCAATATTGATTCAAGTGACAATGAATCTAATGATCACACTAAGGTTCTAGAAAAATTTTCGAGCCAACAAGAATCTGAGGTTGATACAGAAGTTTTGGTAAATACAAATTTCATTTGTTATTACTATTGCTTATCTCTTAGAATAATCCTATTGAATAGAGAAATTAACATTTTTATATACTCAATTTACAAATGTAGGAAGATGCAAAAGAAGAGGATGAACATTTTAAATTACATTCATGGACTAAAAAAGTCACCAGATCCATGGCCAACTTGAAAAAAAAACAAGTCTTGGTAAAACCTTTTAACACTTACTAATTCATATTTAACATGCTTATTATTATTTTTAACATTATAAGATAGAATATCTAACTTTGATAAAATTTATTTAATATCACAACATTTGCCAAATGAGATATCCAGAATTGTTCTTGCTAACAGGGATAAAGTTCTTCTTCTATCTGATGACACCAATTTTATATACCAATCGACACTTCAAAGCTCCAAAAGAAGCAAAGAATTTGGATCATTCGAAAAACATATTGGTCATGGATGGTACGAATATATGCTTCGCCACAAGCCAATAGCTAATGATTTACTTGAGTTTAATTTAACTGAACCATACTTTGAACTTAATGTGAAGCTTGAACGTCAAGCAAAAGGTGACAACTAATGTCTACAGGAGTTGCTAATCAATGTTAACTACTTTTTCGACAAGCTTGAAACTGTCATTTAAATTCTTTTTGGACAATGTTAACTACTTTATTTTGAATATTAGTGTTGGATTACACTTTTGAAGTTTGTAAACATTGATTATGTCTACTTTATCATCCAGATTTACTATTTTATCATCTAGAATTAGCTTTATATGTAATCTATATTTTGATGTCATCCACACTAATTGATATTATAAATATCTTATTAATTGCTTCACATGGTTAAATTTCTTTAACAAAACATGTCCTTATTTGATGGTTGAAATAATTCTATACATATAAATGGTTTAAATAATTCTATATAAGAAATTAATGTATACATAAGGCCCTTTTTTTTAGAAATATAAGGTACCGTTTGTCCCGACTTTTTTTAATTAAGCCCCTTATTTATTATAACATAGACTAATTTTTTTTTACTCAAAAAGAACAGTATTCATTCATTCAAATTCATAGAGAATATATCAATCAAAATCATTACATGTTCAATTTCGCTAAAAACTAATAAAGATGAATCTGCGAACATGCTCACAGCATCCGAGTTAATAGCATAAAACGGCTTAATGTCTATGACAAAGCCTACAATTGATTTGACAAAATTCAAATGTCTGGAATAACCATATATCCAGATCTGCAACGTTGACGGCGCTAAAGTCATTGAATTTGCACTGAATTTGGATCGAAGCAAACCTGCAAATATGAACAAAAATAACACCGTACCAAGACGGGACAAACCAAAACTCCGCACTAAGACGGGACAAAACCAAAACTCCGCACTAAGACGGGATTAAACAACACCAACTAAAAAAACACGAAAAAGAAGACTCGAACAAAACCTAAAAATATGTGGGTATCACTTATTTTAATAAAAAGAAATAAAAAACGATCAAGAGGGGTGATTTCAGATCAAAATTGATCCTAAACCACCCCTCTCTAATTGATAAACAAAAAGAAAGAAACAAAAATAAGAAGAGAAGGGTGGCGGCTCTGCAGAGAGCCGAGAGAATTAATACTAAGTAAATTAGTTGATATAAATAAGATGGACTAACTAATAAAGTTAAAATTAAAAATACTTGATAATGAATTATATTTATACAAATGAAATGTGTAATTAAAAACAATTATGCTTCAGTTATTATTATTAAATTAATATTGTTAACTTTTTTAAAATATAATCACATTTATTATTATTAATAATATTATTATAGCTATTATTAATTTCACTATTAATATATTATATGTTTTAAAAAGAAACCAATATAGATATAATAATCAAAATCAAATAAAGAAAACACATTGGGCCACTATTTCAGCCTACCATTTTTGGCCCAACACACAAATATCCAACTAATATATTTAACCTAATTTGGAAAAGATGTTGGAAAGTAAGGGAAAACGACAGCTTCTGATACTCTTCCATATATCTGGTAAAAACATTTTTGCACTTTCTTACGCCAACTTCATAACAATTTCGTTATTTAATATACATATACAGATTGAAAACAAAATCTGACTTTGTTTTCATACATTTTTATAGATTGAAACTATTAGGAGAACAAATCTGACTTTGTTTGCATACATTTTTACAGATTGAAACTACCTTTACCATGGATTCAGCTAAAAACAGGTACTGCTTAAATTTAATTTCCTTATTCATACTGTTATTAAGTTTATTCTTCATCCATTTTATTACTTTTTGTAGTATATTCTTAATCCATTTTATTACTTTCTTATGATAAATACAATTATTGTTAACATTCATATTTATTTTAGAAAACACATTATTTGATTCAACTTCAAAATTTCTTTACTCACTATATTTTATTTATATTCCATCTAAATCAATTTAATATATTTGTTATTATATATATATATATATATATTTGTCTGAGTATGATTTCATCATATTCCATCTAAATCAAGTTTCATATATTTTTTATGATATAGAAATATTTGTTCCGATGATGATAACGAACCAATTGATCCTGAGTATGCAAAATTCCTAGATGATTTATATGAAAAAAACAGTGAAGAAGAAATTATAGAAACATTTGTAGTTCAGGACAACAACTCTACCAATGTTGAAAATATTTGTTCTGGTGATGATAATGAACCAATTGCTCCTGAGTATGCAAAATTCTTAGATGATTTATATGAACAAAACAAAAACAGTGATCAAGATATTATAGAAACATCTTTAGTTCATGACAACAACTCAATCGGTGTCGAACCCATATATGAATGCATTGATGAAGTCTACTATGAGACATTCACTATGGGAACAAATGGACTCCAAGTGAGGAGATCAATTGTCTGTGAATTAAATATTAGTCTTATAACGCCGTCTACAACAACAAATATTGTAAGCAAATTTATCTTATAACAAATGCCACTTCATAGATACTGTTATAAGATTACTTGAATAACAAACTAACATTGACTTATTTTATATATTTTACAATACAGCCATTACCAGATCCATTAAATGATTATGTGCGCAAGTTTAATCTTCAAAACTTAATTCTTACAATACCAGGGCAATACTCTTCTAAAGTTTATCTTAAATATCCTGAAGATACAACAGAAAATGTCAACATCATATGAGGATGGAAAAAATACTGTGCAGACAATGATATTAAGATGGGAGATAGAGTTCGCTTTGAAATGTTCGATAATGGAGAAAATGTTTGTGAGATTACTAAGCTTATAGATTAATAAAATCCCGCCTTATTTAGATTACTGTTTTATCTACTATTTTGTATCTGCTTATCAAAACACTATTATTATGTTACTACAATGTAACGTATTGCCGTTTATATTATGTTGTCATAACTCTTGATCAATTATTATATTTTGTTGTATATTATGAAATGCTCCTATAGCCTTTTGCACTTTATTTTAATTAAGCTCTACATGGTATTGCCGTTTAGATTATGTTGTCATAACATGAGTCATAGCTGCAAACTATCTTCTTTATGCTGGAATTTATGTGTCAATCTGTTAGGAACACAAATTTTGGTATTGTTCATCATTATCATCGGTAAAACTATTTGGTGACAATTTTAGCAAGTGAACTAAAGTCGCCGTTAAGTAATAAAATCAAAGTTCGTATCCACAGGGATTGTTTTAATCTCAACAAAACAATTGTATCGTATTTAGGACGTAAATGCAATAAAGGGGGGGTTTGCTAAGCAAAGTTGGTTTATCAGACAATTATAAATAAATAAAAGTAAAAGGGATAATTTCAAGCGATTAAGGGAATGATTAGAATGTTCGAATCACTTCCTCGTCATGATTTGGTAAACGTGGTCCAAGGCTACCTTTTCGCTATTATTGTCACGATGAATTAACTAAGTAGTTCAACTCGGTGTTAATGAACAAGAACCCTTTTCTACAAAGATAATCCCCTAATGTCTTAGGTCAATTCAAATTCATAGAAAGATTTATGCACGTTAATTCTACTATCATGGTTCAATAATCCGATATTTCTAAAACGACTATTGACCAAACAATTATTTGAGATTCGGGTTTCAAAAGTTATGGTTAGTAATCATTCGATTCCTAGGTTCAAATCATAAATTCGTCAATTTATAAAAAGCATTAAGCATAGAAATAACTGAATAACAATAATATTAAAAAGGTCCCAAAAGATCCTCAACAATTTACATGGTTCAAATCAATTCAAGGAAGATCATCTACTAATTCTAATCAATAGAGGTTTAGTTACTCATAATTAAATTAATAAGCAACATAAGAAGGAGAAGAGAATAAATAAAACTAGGTAGCTATACCTTGTGCTTCTGCCGTTTTTTCCTTCAATTCTCTATAGCAATTTTCCGTCCCCTGGTTGTTGTACGTGTGGCTATTTATATATGTTGTTGATATCTTGAAGCCAAAGAAACCTAATGGTTTCTAATCATATTTTCTCTCGGGTCATGAACAACAACTAAGGCCCATTTTTTAGGCTTTAGTTACTTTTATAATATAAATAAATAATATGTATATAATATACTATACATATATAATGTATAATATAAAATAAAATATTATTTGCAACTCTTATATCTGCCAACATCTGATTGCGTGAAGATCTTCGTTTTCTAGCAGCGAAAAATCATGCCCTGATGTTGATGGATCGTGGTGCAATTTTTCTAGAAATTTGCTCTGTTGTGTAATTTCTCTTCAAATTCTTTGTGATGTATCAACTCTTGTTATAATCATCTCTGAACCATGTAATTACACCTAAAAACTTATTAAAATACTATAAAATTGCTACTAAAAACATAGAATGACTGCCTGTCATCACTATTATCTAGATATATTATGTTAGTATGTAGTATTTCTTCTTTCATTTTCATTTTCAGTCTTTGGCTTTGAATATGTACTTCCACTATTAATTGTACTTTGCATGTTACTTTCAATTGTACTAGCACTATAAGTGGACTATGAAATTATTATGATGTCTATGATAATGTCACAACACCTAAAGATAACAATTCTTTAGCACAAAATATTACAAGATAACAATGATCATGTACCCTTATGCACTTTATTTTGATTAAACTCTAAATCTTTGCTAAACTATAGTGATGATGCACTTTATTTTGATCCACTTTATATAATTTTCAAAATTTATATTCAACAATAATAATGTTGGTTATATATAATTATCTGCACTTTAAGCAATTTCTTTCTAAAACTGAATCACACGTTTAACGACCAATCACCCCCTCAAAATACAACACACCGAACCAATCACCTCCTCGAAATACAACGCGCCGAAGGTGCGTCCCGTGCGTACGCACGGGTATGTACCTAGTACCATGTGAAAAACACTAATACTTCTACATACACCACAAGTGCAAAGAGAAAACAACTAACTAAACACTTATGAGTTGTAGGTAGTGGTTGGTGCAAAGGTTCACACCCAAACTCAGAGTATAATAACACTTATGATAAATTTTGATTTAGACATGTATTTTTCAAACTCTTTGAGGTTAGACATATTATCATGTGACTAAAGAAGTTAGACATAATATTATATATGAGTAAGTATATTAGTCTAATTAGTAAAATAGAGTAGTTGAGTAAATGATTTAGCGGCAAACTATTATGACCGGTTAGGTGCATAGTGAAAAAAGGCACAATGAAAAACTAAGACATTTATGAGTGATTAATAAAAAACTAATACACTCCAAATGCTCACAAGAGTGATTTAAGACATTTATGAGTGGTCAGTGCAATGGTACCAAAGGCAAATTCGATATATAAGTATAGCATGTGTGAACCACAAAACAAACACAAATCATAACCCAATAACACAAACACACAATGAAACTTTCCAAGTTTTCTTCTTTCCTTTTGTTCTGTATTGCAACTATACACGCCAAACAGCCAGCCTCAAATACAAAAGAAACAAAAGTTTTGTGAACAAACAGCATAACAGAAACTATTCAACCTTTTTATACAACCAAATCAAAACCAATTCATCATCTTCTCCAAACAACCCAATCAAAATCAACTACCTCTCATAACAATTTTTTATTCCAACAAATGTCTCTCATCAATCTTCTTCTCCTCCCACTCATTCTTTTATCCACCACCACTGTGAGCATTGTTGTGTCTTCGGCTGAAGCAAGAGGTGGAGGTCAATGGAAACTTTTAAAAGAAAACATTGGAATAGTAGCTATGCACATGCAGTTGCTCCACAATGATCGCGTCATTGTCATGACCGCACGGATTTCGGCTTGTCAAACTTGTCTTTGCCCAACGGAAGATGTCGTACCAATCTAAATGAAAAGCCTAAAACTGATTGCAGCGCTCACTCTGTTGAATATGACGTCATTTCCAACACATTCCGACCTCTCTTTATCCAAACTAACATATGGTGTTCCTTTGGCTCCGTCTCTCCCAACGACACTCTCATTCAAACCGGTGGTTATCATGATGGCGAGCGTAAAGTAAGGACGATAAATCCGTGTCAAAGTTGTGATTGGGAAGAATACGATGATGCTCTCGATGTCAAAAGATGGTATTCTACCAACCACATACTTCCGGATGGTCGGCAGATTATCATAGGGGGAAGGGACCAATTTAATTTTGAATTTTATCCTAAAGCAGGAGCCACCGCAAAAAACACCTACAGCTTACCCTTTCTAGTTGAAACCTACGAAGCTAACGTTGAAAACTACCTCTATCCGTTTGTGTTCCTCAACGTAGATGGAAATTTATTCATCTTTGCAAACAATAGGGCAATTTTGTTGGACTATAATCACAACAAAGTTGTGAAAACATACCCCTCAATACCTGGTGGAGATCCTAGAAATTACCTCAGCACTGGTTCTGCAGCTCTTCTTCCTCTAAAAAACCTTCAACAACCATTGGTAGAAGCTGAGGTAATCATTTGTGGTGGAGCTCCAAAAGGTTCATTTCAGAAAGTCAACAACCGTCAGAAACGTGAGTTCGTCGAAGCTTTGGATACATGCGCAAGGATGAAGATAACCGACACCAATCCGATTTGGACTATGGAAAAAATGCCAGGGGCAAGAGTGATGAGTGATATGGTTTTGATGCCGAATGGCACTACAACATTTTTTACTTTAGGCCACACTTTTTCTTAGCAATGTAGAAAAACCGTTCCTACATAATACAATGGGCCGCGGTTATATAAGCATTGCTAGTTTTACTAGCAACGGGTAAATAACTGCTCCCGAAGAGTAGGAAAAGCAGTGCTTTTCAAAACCGTGGTCCATTCATTATCCAACGGTGAGAGCGCGTTCCTAAATCCCAAAACAGGCAGCGGTTCCAAAAAAATATAACAGGCAACACTGAATAACCGTTCCCATATTGAAAACTCAATATATATATTTTTTTTGTGAAAGAAACATTTTTTTTTGTGAAAAGAAACATATTTGTTTTTCACGGCAAAACTCAATATATTTTATTAAAAAACCTTCTTCTTTCTAATCCCTAAGTTCCTAGTTCTCCTCTCTCATGGCTCACACAATCACTACCGACTTCTATCTCCTCCATCTGTACATCACAATCCATCTCAGATTCTTAGTTTGTGACACTTTGTTTGCTACCTCGTCTCAGTTTTCTACTCCGTCGTTTGAGTCACACTTCCAGTTCTGAAACGCCGTGAGTACTTCTCAAACCCTTTCGTCGGGGATCTGGTTGTTTTCTCGGCTCTAAACTCACTCAGAATCGAAGTTCATAACCCTAAATTGTCGCATATATGGTAGTTTTCTCACCTCTCAACTTTCTACCACCATCTAAATCAAGGTTCACGAACCCTAAATCACTCGATATTATCGGTGATTGTTCTATCTCAATTGCTTTAGGTTCTTTTCCCTTTTTCATGTACAATTTTCCTTTACTGATTGCTGATTTGCCTTTACCTATTAATTTTATCTTTGATGTTTTTTCTTAATATTCATTCTATGTATTGTAATTCTGATTGAGATGATTTTCTTTTCCATATTATGTGTTATTTGGTTTGTATTTGGTATTTTTTGTCAAGGTTTTAAATAGCGGTCGCGTTGATTTCGGTTGTTACTTACGAAATACGGTCGTCGCGATGTGAATTAATCACAATACCGCACAAATCTTATTAAAGTTATTTGTACTGTAATATATGTATAACTACTTAAATATGAGATAAATATAAAGTTTTGAACTAGAAAAGAGTTAAAAAGAGATAACACTTTATAATTTATGTTCATATTTGTACTAAAAATGTGATTTTTATGCATTTCTATTGGATAAAATAGAAGTCTCTATCTATTAGCATTTTGTCGCGGCCGTAATGTGTTTCGTTGTGGCTATATCGGTGTTTTGTCGCGGTCGTATTGGCTTTTCGGAGTGATTTTTTTCCACCATATAAAAACGGTAACTGTAGGCGCCTATACCTTTTTGTCGCGGCCTTTTTCGCGGTAACAGGCCTTTATTTAAAACCTTGTTTTTGTTATACATTTAGTGCTTTTTTGTAATAATGAGTTTCTTTGTTTAGTAACAATGATTTTCTTTACTAAGGCATGTGCAGGTTAATAGTGATTTTCTTCACACATTGGATATACATGCCACAGACAAATGTTTTATTTTGTGACAATAAACTAAGCTTCTATTTCACTGTTTAGGTGTTATACAATGATGGTTCCATCAAATCTCTTTATGTTGTTTGAAGGCTTGAAAGTTGGCGGCAAAAGGTTAGAGCGGGGGCTTTTGATAGTTTTTCCATATATGCAACCTTATGGGTGATTTGGAAGGTGAGAAATGCAAAATTCTTCAAAAATCGTTCTATTGACTAACAATGATTTAGTGAAGGTCCGGAGGAGGTAAAATACCAAGCTTCTAACATCATCACTGTTTCACTATTATTTTGATTTGGTTTGGTTAATTTTTGTTTGAAAATTCATTCATGGCTAAATATTTTTTAAAGAATGTATTTTAGTTTCATAAATAAGTGGCCTTAAACAGTTCTCAAGAGTTTTTAAATGTGTAAGCTTTTTGTGTTGGTGCAGTTTTAAAAGTGGGCCTTTCAAACCCTGTGGGAAAGTTATAATGAAAAATGAAAGTAATTGGAATTGAATAGAGGTAATCTTTTGATCCCACTAGCCGTAACCGTAACGAATGGATGAAGCCAGCACTTTTAGATGGTATCGATCAGAGCCAATCAACCCTTTTCCCTGATTATCGTCACTTAAATCCCACTAGCCGAAATGGAATCCGTCAAGTAAGAGATAAGCCAGAGATCCATATCATTAGAATACGTCACCGGTCCGAGACGAGATGGGCCTTCTCGCGAAAAAGAGTAGGTTATTCCTATCACTAGGAGTAGTAGCGCTAGCGGCGCAGAAGGATAAAGTTGCTAAGCGCTAAAAAGCTATCTAGATAGTTTCCAGCTGAGGGATATTGGCTTAGATTGGTCTTAGCTTCGACTCGTAGTCTTCGACCACTTTTCTTCTTATCCCCCTTGCTTCCATTCAGGTAGCACTGAGAAATGGCCGAAAAAAGTTGTATTATTCCACTTGCTTTCTCGCTTGACTTGAAAACTGGAAAAACGGCAGCTATCGGAAATAAAACAAACAAGGAGTTTACTTAACTAATAAATTTCATTATATATCTTCAAGAATTATACCATTATGATTATGATATAGACTTATAGTTACTTTGTGTGATGCAGAGCAACCATGTTGTATTTGAAGACATCAATTGGAGTGGGGTTCTCTTATGATATGGGTAGATTATCCAATAGGAATGGTGTTCTCTTTGCATTAATATTATTAACAATCACTTTGAACTTTTGTTGTTTTTATTTCATCTTTTGAAATGAATAGTTTCCTAGAAAGCTTCTTTGAGTCTTGTCCTATCTTCAGTATCTAAATTTGAAAAACTTTAATGCAGTCAATTGTGATTTATGAAATGGAACAGAGTAAAATTACTTTATTCATTGACAGGTGGAGTAAATTTGTAATATCTAACTCATGAAATCCTCATACTTGGCATGATATTTTAATCCTTTCAATTTCCAAATTAAAAATTTATACTAGATTGTAGTTGAATATGCTTAGTCAATGAAAACACTAAAATTAGTAGCTTTAGAAGGTGAAATTAAAACATGTCAATTAAACAATGTCTTAATCTTCTATAATTCTCTGGTTATTGTTTTGAATGTACCTTAATTGAATGTGTGCTTGCCAATTTGGTTTGGATAAGTTATGGGAGAATTCACAATGACTTACGATGCAACTTTTCTTATAAATGCAGGAAAGTCATCCAATTTTGATGAGGAAGGTTAGCCTGAAGACGAAGAGGATGAATGATATTATTTACATGTGTAAATCATTATATTTTTAGCAATGACATTTGAAATATAAACAAAGTTTATGTAAGCCAACTCTTTGGTTAGTTTTTTATAAAACAAACATGTTATTTTAATTTTCCATGATACATGAATGTTTTCATTCAAATTCTTGAGCAATATATTTATTTTAGATAACTGATTGCTAGTAATAAAAATAATCTTTTTTCAAAAGTCAATTGACTGTAATTAGGTACAAACAATTGTTGCCTGCCTATGACAAAAGCAACGGGTATAAGTGTTGCCTTGATAATATGTTAAAAATTGTTGCATATAAAAACTAAGCAACGGTAAATAACTGTTCCTTATGAAACTAAGCAACGTGATATAGGCCGTGGCTATTGGATCTGAATAAAACCGTTGTTGATTAAAATCGTTGCCTCTTTTAATGTTTAGGCAGCGGTTTTCTATTACTGTGGCTTAAAACTAAAAAAACCGTTGCCTAACCAAAGGTCACGGGCGTATAAGGCGCGCAACGAAAACCGTTGTCGATTGTTATGGCAGCGGTTTTGTGTCTTTCAGCAACGGTTTTTGGCCGTTGTCAAAAATCAAAAATGTTGTAGTGTGGGGATATTTTGTTGATCAATGGAGCAGCTTTGGGTACCGCCGGTTGGCAATTAGGCAAAAGTCCGGTATTGTATCCACTTCTTTACAAACTCAATGGTGTTACCGGTGCAAGATTTAAGATTCAAAATCCTTCAACTATTCCTCGAGTGTACCATTCGACGGCTATTTTGCTTCGTGACGGTAGAATTCTTGTTGCTAGAAGCAACCCACACGTAGGTTATAATTTTCAAAATGTTGAATTTCCTACGGAGTTGCGCTTGGAGGCATTCTCGCCGTGGTACTTAGAAGCCCAATTCGATGATTTGCGTCCGGAGCTCATCTTTCCTGCACCACAGACAAAGTTGCAGTATCGGGTGAATTTAAAGGTTGTTTTCCGTGTCAAAGCAGCATTAGTGAGCAAGTCGGTGGCGGTGACACTGTTAGCACCATCGTTCAATACGCACTCCTTTTCGATGAATCAAAGGTTGTTGGTACTTGATCAAGTGAAACCAACAAGAAATGTTGTTGGGGGATATGAAGTTGAAATTGGACTTCCTGGTTCACCCTTTCTTGCTCCTCCCGGTTACTATTTACTCTTTGTGGTCCATCAAGAAATTTCAAGTCAAGGTGTTTGGGTTCAGTTTGATGAATTAAGTTATTTAAGTTTATGTTTTTTAACTTGTGGATCTGTTTAGTTTTAAGTCTGTTAGTAAGGAACTGTTATTTAAGTTTTAAGTCTGTTAGCAAGGAACTGTTTAGTTTTAAGTCTGTTGCAAAAAAAAGTCTCTGACTACTTGTGGATCTATTTAGTTTAAGTCTGTTAGTAAGGAAATGTTGCAGTTAGTAAATTAGTGATAAGAGTATGTTGGTAACTGAATGTTGTAGTAAATGTTTCAATGATGTGATGATATGAATTAATCTTTATCTTTATCATTTTAGTTTGAAGGTTTACTGTTTTTCTATTTACAAATTGATATGTTCTGTATTTCAATTACTCTTGTGTGCTTTAGTTTTGTGTGTTCCACAAAAAACATAAACCAGAAGTTTGAGTTGAATCAATTGATAATATTAAATTTTGTATCATCACCAGAGGGAGTTTATGAGAGATATATGTTTGTGGAAGGATATGTATTAATATAGAGCCAACTGATTTCTGTATATTAAAACTGGATGGGTGAACTGATTTCTATATATTAAAACTGATCAAAAGTATTACATTGAAAAACAATGATGGCTGATGCTGTTAGAATTATGAGAATTAATCTCTAACTACTTGACAGTTAGTTCATGTACTGGTGCTCTGTATGTAACTTGTTATTAGCAGCTCATGTACTGGTGTGATCTTCTAGCCTTTTGTTTGTATTGGTATAGGGGCTGGTGTATCAATTTTGGCTAGTGAGTTGTGTTGTATTGTATTTGGCATGTCTTATGCCCATATTTTATTTATCGTATTCCTTTTTGCTGTTGCAAAAAAAAAGTCTCTAACTACTTGACAATTAATTAGTTATTGGGCATAGGAGTTAGTTACTTGCAGTTGAAGCAATGTAGTTAAGTGGTTATGTATAGAGAAGTTATAGCTGTTTTATCTTACTCTATATATATGAACACCTTTGTACTCTTGTAAACTGATTTTTGATCAATAAGAAATCACTTTTCTTCTTCTCCAAGTTTCAGCTCATATGGCTATTGTTCTTGTATCTGATATTCGCTGCAGTCCTTAAAGGTCTGATTTCAATGTATTTTTCTGGTTTTTTCAGTATAAGCTTGTTTAGATCAATGTTTTCCCTGAATAATTTATTATCTCAGTTCAGTCCTTTTTTTTTTCCATCAAGTATTTAGTTATTAGACTCAACACACTTTTGTTTTTATCAAGATAGACTCGCACACTTTAAAATATGAAGAAGTGAAGAATTCAAATTGAAATTCTGGCGTGCAGTGGTAAGATGCTCTATATCATATTGTAGCATCTTCTACCGCATCAGACTAACAAAATATGAAAAATAAACAATAAAGGGCATGAAAATAAATAACACAGTGAATTTGTTAACCCAGTTCGGAGCAATTCTACCTAGGAACTCCTAGATATGAGACGCCCCGTCTCACTTCCCTACCACCTTACTAACCCGCAAGGATTTTTTAACAACATTGTGAACAAATTAGAAGACACACTTTCATGACAAATACGTAGCCAAGACTCTTAACTAAACACACAATTTGGAGTTGCTTACAAGCTTCCTCCAATGACAATACTCACTCATTACCTACAGGTTTATGAGTGATTACATAGTGACCATCTCACAATCTGAGTGGTTCACTTTACACCAACTCTCCTAGAGAGTGGCTACACTAACACGAAACTCTAAAAGACTACATATTTGATATTCTATTTTGATTCTAGTTTCGGTTCAAATAAAAATAGGTCTTGAGTCTTCTTTATATAGGCATAGCTTGCTTCTCCTCCAAGAACCTTTTGTTGGACATATTTTAAAATCAAATCTTCCACAAAAATATTACCATCAAATATTTTTGTTTGTCCATAAATATATATATTTTTGTAACAACTTCCTTGAAGTAAAAAATATATTTAAATCAAATCTTTTTGATTCCTTAATCTTTTTATAACAAACTTGAGAAACTTTAAGGAACAAACCAACCTTGTAAATCTTTGTTGACAGTTGGAGAAAGCGATGGCCAACTACAAGATATTCTTCAAAATAATTCTTTGACAAAAATTTACTCCAAATAAATATTTGAAGTACAACCAAAAATATAAAATATATTTTTGGAGTAAATAATTAGAACAAACAAACCACCTTACAGAAACTTGGACAATAAGCAAAGGCTTTAAACAACTGGAATCTTCATTGGCCAGCTCACAAGATTATGAGAAATAATTCTTCTAAAAAGATTTGATTTAAAACAAAAATATGTAGTTATATTTTTGTGTTAAATATTTGCAGGCCGACTTAGGTTACCTCAAGAACAAGGCTCGCGCAGGCATGTATTACACATGTGTGTAATTTTTCTGAACTCAATCTTTCACAAAGATATCGCATAAAAATAATGGCGAGCACGTGCTTCAGTCTGACAGTGATGCTGCACAACATGCTATATAACATCTCGTCCAACATATTAGCTAATAGTTAGTTTTTTGCAAAATTGTAGCCAACTTCAAAAACCCAACACAAAGTTCAAACATCAACACCTACAATAATGTCTTATATATCCACCAATTGAGCAACAGAAATCATGAGACAACTCAACCCCTTTTTACAAGTCTCTCTTATCATTTTCATATAGTATACTAGTATATTTAATATCCATTATGTATATAGATATATGTACTTAAATAAAATATACTCATATACTAAGAGACTAGAGGTATTTTTAAGTACTAGTAATTAATAATAGAGTCTAGAGGTACTAAGGTAGTATAAGTGTTAAAAATTCTTCTTGTTGAAAAGCATACAAGCATGTCATTTTGGATGAATCCATCAAATTCAATACTAGTTATTTGCCTGTGTAACTAGGAGTAGTAAGGATTTTTTTCAACAGAAAAGAAAATGTAATTAAGGACAACTTTTCACCTATTGCAATTACTTCATTAAGTTCATTGTACTACTACGGTACTAATTTGAAACAATTCCAAAACTGAACAGAGACCTTTTGGACATTGGGATCGAACATATACTTCTTTTTTCTAACAATGGATTTCAAAATTCTTAGCAACGACATTATCCATTAGAGGTAAAATCCCGACATTCTCTTTAAAGCTTATCCAAGACTCAAAAGTATCTTCAACGTCTCCCACGTCCATGCATATATAAGGAACCAAAGACTTGGAGAAATATAAGACTATGTGCGCTATTCGAAAGAACCAAAACTCTGTAAAAATCGTAGCACATCTTCGACACTCTGATTGTATATCAAGTACAAAACCACATCTAACTACTTTTGTTTGAGTTAGTTTGTGATAAGTCTCTTGCTGAAAGCTTGAACATTTGGAAGTATCTTGTCATATGGAATTGAGCATTTGGAAGTCTCTTTATTTGTGTCCGAGCAACAAAAGTCTATTACTTGGTGTTTGAGCATAAGAAGTCTCTTGCTTGTTGTTTGAGCAATTGCAATCTTTGTGTAGCCATATAATAGTGTGAGGAGTCGAAACTTTATCTAAATCAATCTCAACACATATATGTGCATATTTTCCTCTAGAGTGAATGAAAGTTAGACGACCAATTTTTAACATGGTTCTCAACGCCGACCATATCCTCCATAAGAACCTACCATTGTAAAGTTCCAGCGGGAGTCTAGGAATACAAATCCAAATTGCCACTTTTTAAATATCATCAAAATTCTTATAAAATAGAGGTCTCCATCTTTGGACAATTAAATAATGTTCGCCATAACCCTTCAAATAAAACATGATTGTAATCTACTTCATATGTAAAGTGAATTGAAAAGAAACCACCAGCCATATCAGAGATATTGATCACACCTTTATATGCCAATCTTACCGCAAATAATTTTCCAAGACCTTGTAGTGGATTTATTTCCTAAAGTATCAACAATCAATGCATTTGTCAATGGTTGAGCCCATTGATCCCCATTCTTTATACTCGGGAGGGATAATAAGGCCATTGTCCACATATTCCCGACATGCCTTTGAATTTATCTTCCTCATTGTTTTCTCCATGATGCATGTTTTGAGATTATTATGAACATCTTCACCAAAAAATCGAGCAATTTTGCCTTTGTATGAGCTCGATCCATTGAGTGTCTCTTTATCGCCCCGAGCTTTGTCCTTATGAGTGTTGTGATAGAGGAGATCGTCCTATTTAGTTGAAATCATGTTAGCGTTTTCACTTGCCCTAACAAAGCTAACCATATAGTTTTCCCCAGAGTTAAATGATAATACACGGGACAATACCCTTCCATATAATCCATCTATCTATCTATCTATATTATTCCTAAATAGTTCTCCTATCATATATGAAAACTCTAATCCACATAAGCCACTTACATCCAATTAAATCACTCTACAATGCCATATCACTTCCACTTATATAATATTTATTGGATGACTTTTCATGTTTTTTTCTTTAATTTTTTCCACTTATATAATTTTTTAAATTTATTAGATGACTTTCCTTATCTTTTTATTTGCAAATCAAATAATAGAATATCCCTTCTTAGTCCTTTACTCTCCACGATATTTTAATAAATAATTTTTTTTTCAATATTATAATTTTTTTTAGCAAACGTTAAAGAATATAGCTTCATTTGTCATATAAGAAAATAATTGGCATTCAACTTCCAAAAAGTTTAATCTTAATCCCCACAACTACTCAACACCTAATTAGAAGTTCATCCTTTTCTTTAAGCTCTCGATACAATTATATATGCTCTAAACACTACTATTTATCTATTGTAAAAAAAAAAAACCTATTTTATCTATTGTAAAAAAAACTACTATTTATATATGTATGCAAATGAATGTTGGAGAAATCAGACTAATTCAATATCGGTCACGTTGTTGTCTGTTTGCGTAGCCGATGATTTGATGCAGACGCAGAGAATGACCATGAAAGAGTTGGTTGAATCACTCCCGATGTATTTATAGATTTGTAGAAATATATGTTTTAAATAATAAATAGGATATTTTTATTTGTGGACTAATTAAGCGAAAACATTTCAACCTTATAATACTTATTGTTTTAGTTTATGCAAATAATATTTTGATTTTATAATATAAAATATCGCATAAGACCCAATAAGAATACGTGCATAATTTATTTATATATAATGTTTATTATTGTTACAAGAACTCATATAAATATCTTAATTTTTTATCATAAGACTTTTTTTTTATTTTTTAGATTCTTTTGATGTATCTAATTTATGACCTGAACTAAATACATCAAATATTTTATAATTTTTCTTAGAATAAAAATATTATTAAATTTAATATTTTTAAACAGTTAAATCCAAAGAGATAAGGATAAAAAAGAATACTCCTTAAAACAAAAAAATATAAGAATGAAGATAAAAAATGATTTAAAACAATAGAGAAAAAAGAGCAGTGATAAAGTACTTGGTGGTCAATTTCATCCCCGTACCCGCTAAAAGTAATAAACACTCAAAACCAAAACCACGAATTTGTTGAAGACTTGCACAAACAAAGCTTACGCATACTGACAGAAATCGATTGTGACTTAAAACAAACACTGACGAAACTCAAAAGCCTTTAATGGCATCATCACGAATCATATCTCATCCTCCACCAAATCTCCACCGTCAATCTTCCCCTTTTGACACCGTTAAACCTCTTCCACCTCTAAATCTCAATCTCCACCCTAAACGACACCGTAACCTCCGCATTCACACTTCCCTGAGTAGTAGTAGTAGTCACAGAGATAACGACCTCAACGACACCGTCCAATTGCGAACTAACTCCGTCTCCGCTGTCACAAACGACGTCGTTTCCAAAGATCCGATCTCTCTTCCTCGTGCGTATTACTCTTCCCTCCCTCCTCTCTCTCTCTCTCTCTCTCTCTCTCTCTCTCTCTCTCTCTCTCTCTCTCTCTCTCTCTCTCTCTCTCTCTCTCTCTCTCTCTCTCTCTCTCTCTCTCTCTCTAACGTTTTCTGTGATTATTTTTAGGTCCTTTGTCTTCGAATCAATCATCTAGTGCTGTTTCCGATGGTTCACGACTTCGTGTTGCATATCAGGTATTTGATATTTTGCTTCTTACATTGCTGCATGCAAACTGTTTTTAATTTTACCATTTTATTTATTTTCGTCATTTTTTTAGGATTTTTTTTCTTCGTGTGGAAGTATTATAGAATCTAATTTTGAAAATTGAATTTTGTATATTGTTTGTGATTTGATTTGATATAGTTGAATATTATTGCATTTTTTTTTTCAGGGAGTTCGTGGTGCTTATAGTGAATCTGCTGCACAAAAGGCCTACCCTAATTGTGAAGCTGTTCCTTGTGAACAATTTGACACTGCTTTTGAAGTAAATATTCTGTTACCTTTAGCTGATTTTTTTTTACACCGGCAATCAATTATACCGTTAGATTGTTAAAAATGTTTTAAGTTAATAATAATTGCTTCTAAAGTCATACATATGATTGGTCGTGATTTGTTGACGGTGTTAAATGTTAATTGTTTTCTATGTGTGTATAAAAATTAAACTTGTCCTAGTAATATGTTTGTTTCTAAGCTGCTTTATCAAGTTCCTTTGTTTATTGTATGTCTGTTTTCCAAGTGGGTGATTGATCTTGTTTGCACTGCAATGGTTTTCTTTCTTCATGGATTTTCATTTTATTTTGATGTCAGTTTTAGTGTTTAGTGAGTAGAGTGTTTGTGGACAATTTCAGTTGTAGAGTGTTTGATTTTAAAATTGTTTGTGGGACTCAACAATTTGGAGGGCAAGTGACTGGACAAAAACGGATATTCTTGTCCCTCACTAAACCACATGACAACTTTTTGGCCAAAATACAAGTTGTCTAAAATATCAAAAGAACATTTTGTCCACCAAACATCGTACAAGACAACAATTTGTTCAATACTTTAAAAGTTTGTCCTGTTCTGTCCTGTACTTACCTTATGCAAATCAAACGGACCGACCCTAAGTAGCATAGCCTCTCTGGAATCTTGATTAAATAATTTATGTTATGCAATAATGTGTTATTGGTTCATATGTTGACAAATATAAGTTTGGTAATTTTTCATTACAAGTTGTAACCAATTAAAATTCAAAATCATATTCCAGTTCTTTGTTCATAGTTTCTGATTATTGTTTTCTTATGGTGGTTGCCTTTTAATTGTCAAGATGGCTAGTTCTAACTTTCAGTAGTCTCTTTATTTTTCTTGATCTCGGATTTCCATGTTAGGCTGTAGAAAGGTGGCTTGTGGACAGAGCAGTTTTGCCAATTGAGAATTCTTTGGGAGGTAGCATCCACAGAAATTATGACCTTTTACTCAGGCACAGACTACATATAGTAGGAGAAGTAAAATATGCAGTCCATCATTGTTTGATGGCCAACCATGGTGTTAAACTTGAGAATTTGAAGCGTGTCCTTAGTCATCCTCAGGTGTGATTCTGATATTTTATACCTTAATCTTTTATTTTTCCGACTATAAACTCACCCAAGACAGTGATGTTTTTAGGCTCTTGCACAATGTGAGAACACCTTGACTGGGTGGGGCTTAGTTAGAGAAGCAGTTGATGATACAGCCGGTGCTGCAAAGGTTAGTGTAAATTTGTTGGAGGCTTGTTTTCTTGTATCATTTCAAGTGTTTATGTTGGTCACATTTATATACGTTTTACTTGCTTAAAAATAAAGCATAAGATAGCTCAAAATTTGTTTTATTTGTTTTGCTTCGTGTTTGATTTTAAAAGGCTCTGTTTAATAAGTGTACTTGGGTAGTGGTTAAGCACAAATGCATATCAAGAACAAGTATATAAAACACAATTGTTTGTGCTGCACATGGACTTCCAAACAACGTGTAGAACAAAGAATTGTATTATGACTTAACTGTTTGTTACTTTATCCACTGTTGTTCTGTGTGTACCGTCCTTTGTGATGAATAAAACGCAACCTTAAATTTTTTTGGTACAATGATCATGGCATCTTTGGAACAATACCCACCCTTTTTATTGTCAAGAAATACGCTTCTTTGAGATTTCAAAGCATTTTGGCATTTAGTTTACACTAGTAAAATATCCCTGGCCTGGTCATATCCCAATCTGCCTGGAAAGTTAGCAAAATCATATCAGCCCCTGAAGACATGGTCATATATTGCACCTTGGGCTAAAGGATAGATTATCATTTTCTGCTGCTGCTGTTGACTTGTTTATTAATATCAGTTATCCTAACATAGTTACAAATTATAGCATGTTGCCCTCAATAACCTACAAGATGCAGGAGCTGTTGCTAGCTCTGCTGCTGCAGAGATCTATGGCTTAAATATACTTGCTCAAGACATTCAGGTTTGGGTCTATGTGTCACTCTGTTTTTAAATTACATGGTAGACAATTTATGTTTATCATAGATTACTGATGGATTTGAATTGGCAGGATGATAGTGATAATATCACCCGGTTTTTGGTGTTGGCACGAGAACCTATACTTCCAGGCATAGACAGGCCATTTAAGGTACCCTCAACTAGCATAAATAGTTGAAACTACTGGATTGATTACATCATGTGTCTCCCTTCTTGTTTTGTTTTATGCTTACTGACATCAATACTGAATGTTGCTGTTGAATTCCAGACAAGCATAGTTTTTTCTTTAGAAGAGGGTCCTGGGATACTTTTCAAGGCCCTTGCTGTTTTTGCCCTGCGTCAAATTAATCTTTCAAAGGTTAGTTGTCGTCTTGGGGGTGAGCTACAATATTTTTAATGGAAGTTACATTTGCGAGTATGCTTTTATATATTTCTAACTGTACAATTGATTAATTCTTCTTATAGATTGAAAGTCGTCCTTTGCGGAAGCAACCTCTAAGAACATCTGATGATAATAGCAATAGGTATTCCAAGTATACCGTTAGGAAGGCCATAGCCATAGTTCATTTTCCGAGTTATAACTCATTCATCATTTAATTGGTTCAAATCATTATTATCAGTATTGGTGATCCAAAAAAATAATAATTATCAGTATTGTGTTTACAAAGATGTTAGCTTGTTAATAATTGCTGTGCTGATCACAGTTCATATCTTAAACAGGTACTTTGATTATCTTTTCTATGTTGATTTTGAAGCATCAATGGCTGATCAGAATGCACAAAATGCCTTAAGGCATCTAAAGGTGTGACTTAATTTGATCTTATGAAGCATATTGAAAAGATTATCTATGAGTAAGTGCTCTAAAACTAATGCAATTTGCAGGAGTTTGCTACATTCTTGCGAGTGCTGGGGAGTTATCCTATGGACATTAGCATGACATAAGTAATCTCCAAAAATGGTGAGTGCCATTTCTAAATATTTTTGTTGGAGATTAACTATATCAAGTTTATTAAATGTAAACGGCCTCCAATTTTAGAACATTGTAACTATACCTTGACTGTTAAGAGTAAATCATAAATTGCATCGAGCTTTATCTATTGTTGTGCTGATATGATAACTGGCATAAATCAGATCCAAGCCTGTGTTGCATACCACTATTTAAATTTGATGGGAATGGCTAATCCTTTGCTGTCTTTAAATGATCATGCATGAGATTTATCAACTCTCCTGGATTGTTTTCTTGTTTAATTTTACCAAAACCATATTACATGGTAACCGTTTATGAAATTATTCTACATGACAGCATTTCTTATTCATGTAATTGTGTGATGCATGTTGTATTACTTGTGCTGCTATTTCTAATTTTAGAGCTTGTATTATTCTGATGTTTTTGCTGTATGCTATTGATGGTGTAGGACTTGCAGTTGCAGATATAGTTACTGTTTCATACGGCACAGTTCTTCCAGCTGTTGAATCATGTTGATGGAAATATAGAGTTTACATTGGTCCAATATACAGATAAACAGAAAGCAGTATCAGATGTACAAGGTCCTTAAAATTTTGATGGGTGGTGGTATTCAACATTATGAATCCACAAGTTTGTTCAAATATTTTCTCCTGGTTGTCCTCCGTGTACCAATTCTCTTTGGATATTTTTAAAATCTCAATGACTAAATGCAAGTGATACTTTTATGGGAACTCATGTATTTATGTCTTTTTGAAAACAATGGAAACACATTTTTGTACCCAAGATGAGTTTGCACATCCTCTACCATTTGCTACTTCTCAAGTGGTCTTGATGATTTAACGATCAAATCAAATGTACTTTACACCCTTAATTTATGTGTCTAGTTGCACTCTACACCCTTTATTTATTACATTAGCAATTTTTATTTAGTATTAGCCATTGTAATTGTGCTTTTAAAGTGAATAAATAATGTTTAAAAAGCCATCCTCTACAAGTGAAATCACAATAGCCTTTTTCATTAAAAAAATCCTCTCATATTATTACAAAGCTAGCACAGAAACAACCTAAATAGAGCCAATTGCAGATTGCACACGTACAAATCACCAATGTTGTGTTTTTCGTGAGAGATATTAAGTCCTATGCATGATGAGTGAGTAGAGATCCTCTTGTTTATATCTCAACTTTAGTAATGGATATCTCACAATCTTTTGACAAATGGAGAGAATATCTACTTCGATAAATAACGACAAATAAAGCCACATGCCCTCGCCTTGAAAGCAATGGTGATAGAGCTTAAGTTGTCTAAATTTATCAAAAGGAAACAGAAACGTTCATGGTCATCTTATGCAATGTCACTATTTAAGATGATGGTAGATTCGAGACACTCAGCTAGGTTAATGTTGCTTCTAAGTGTACACCCAACACTTTTTTTGGCAGAGTTATTTTTGTCTTCACCCTTCCGTTCTCTAGTTTTTTACACGAAAGAGATTCCAACTTTTTTTAACAAGCAAAAATGATTTAAATTAATAAGGAAATAAAAGGGGGTTTTTCAATCCAAAGCCAATAAATAGAATGGGAGGGGAAACCAAAACAAATTACACAATTATGATTGAAAAAAGCAAACTAGCACTTTAAGAGCAACAGATAAAAATGTAACCGTACTATTCACTTCATCATTGAAAAAGCATATATCAATACACATGAGAAAAGAACCTTCAATCACATTGTAGCAGAGAAAGCTTGTCCCTACTTTCAAGTGTAATGAAAATCTAATTGCATACACAGTTCCACAAAAAATGCCAAAATATATTTTGACCTATGTATTTACTTCCTGACAACCAACATTATGCTAAGATAAAATTTGCTTAAGCAGCAACTGGGTAGACGAAGGTTCAAAAACACTTAAAAAATTGAATTGGTGGAAACTGGTTTTTATTCTCGCTTCGCATCTTTGGAATGCCTTGCCATTAGATCTCTGATCAAGGCCAGGATCTCGCTTCGCATGCAGGAAACAGCAGATGGAGTAACCTGTTCCTTCACAGCAGAGAACCACAGATCATTTGCATCAGTATTTTTGCTATTTACATGCCAGTCGCATATCACTCTTGCTATGGCTGTGACATATAAGCCACAATCATAACCATTCTTTTGCCTAGGTGAATCAGTACATTCAGTATAGCCGGCCTTAGATCCCGATTCAGATAATCCCATGTATCCAACAACCGCTTTGTAGAGTTTCTTCGCAGGTCCTGCGTTCATGCTTCTGCAGCTATCATGGTGAACAAATAGATTCGCATTGCGGTAGTATGCAAGTAAGCTCCAATGAGATCCACCTTCAGCCATGTTAACATCATCATTGTTATTGATTGGAAATAAAACTAGTGCCTTATCAGACAAATGAAGGGGCTCTAAGAAATCTCTCAAATACTCAGCAACAGGACATTGCATTATCCAAAATGCAATAGATGGTGGAACCAATGAGATATCCTGAGAAGGATGGCCTGAAGAAAGATAGCTGAGATAAAACTCGATAATTCGATCATTCAAATAATACGGACCACTGAGGATGTCTAGATCAGATCGTCTAAGCACCACATCATTGTAGCTGAGAATCTTCTCATCTGCCTCTGATTTCCCCATCCTGTTAAGAAGCAGCTAGCCTGAAGAAAACAAATTAAGATACCGCTACTTTACCGAAAGAAAACAAGCATGCATATAGAACAATCCAGTAATTGCTAATTTGGTGCTCTAGTTTCGGTAACACAACATAAATCTTCTCAACTCTCAAGTGTTTGCTCAAGGTAAAGAGGTTCAAGAACAGTTTGTTACTCGGTGTTTTTCTTCATGTTCCAATTTGCTAGTACTTTACTAACTATGCATGAAAATGAATGTATTTTTACATAAGCTATTTTGTATAAGCTAAGAAATAAGTCAATCCAAACGAGCCCTTATTTTAAACCAGAAGCAGTTGTTTAAGTGTTTGAATAACTAATAAAAACAACATATTTTCATAAATTTCTTGCAACAAGCTTAAATGTAGACTTTATTCTCATTTAATCATCGATTATAGAAACAACTTATACATAAGCTCTTATATGATAAACACTAACCACTGAAGTGTTTATATTAGTAATTTACACAAACTGCCTTTATCAAACACTTTTATCATAAAAGAAATTTTCTTTTTCCCCAAGAATAAATGCAAATCAAAAGTAATAAATGTGCTTGCTACATTACGCATAAGAAAGATTTGACATGAGATAAATGTGTTCTAACTTGAAAACTTTCACTCATTCTTACCGATTAATCACAGTTTCCTAATTATCTTAACCTTGAATTAACCTAAAATTTAATCTAATTATCTTAACCTTGAATTAACCTAATTGAGTATTGTTATGATGGAATTGAATTGGAAATAAAAAACAAGAAAGTGATTAAGAAAGAATCGATTATAGGGTGACTTACAGAGATTGAGCGCAGTCGAGAAATTGCTATGTATTCAATATTTTTGCAAGAAAAAGAAAAACAGCGATGCCTCTGCGTTTAGAATCCTATTAGTATTTGGGATTTATATGGGGGTAGGGGAATCCTTCATCCTTAATCCTTAATATATTTAGCGCCTAATTATCATTATCCCGCCTAAACCATATGCCCCTTCAGGTTTTTTTTCTTTTTATAATTTTTTTTTCTAACAATACATAATTCACATATGAACGAGTCAATTAATTTTTTTCCGAAATTATTTGTCATTATATTAAATATTAAGTAACATAAAATCATTTGCAGGAGTTAATTAACAACAATTTTTTTAAAACTCGATATCGGACCAGGGACCAATTTCACCATTCACTTATAGTAATATCATTTAAAGCTAGAGTTTTTATTTATCCCGTATGGACTAGCCCACTAAAATTAGCATATAGGGAATCAACCTTAAGACTTAGAAAAACATACTTCAATGACTCAAACCAACATCACTAAACCAACGCAAGTGAATTAATTAGCAATAACTTAATTAACAAAATACAGTACTTAACTGGTTTAAGAATTGCAGGAGTTGCAAAATCACCGACTTCAATAGCAGAAACAACGGTTGTGGTAGGTTGCGGTAGGTTGAGACTAAATGAAATCATTTGTAGAAAGATTAACACCAACATCTAGATCAGAAACATTGGGAGAAGTTGCATTAGTGTTACTCACAACACTTGCATTAGGAGCAATTGCATTAGTGTTACTGACAGTGACAACACTTGCATTAGGATCAGTCCCATTAGTAACAACATTCACGGTTGATTTTTGCTCTCTAAAATTTTGTACCCTTATTTTTTACATGAAGATTTACTTTTATAGTCTTTAGAAACAATCAAAATCGTGCCACTATTTCTTATTTTTTTCCAATCCTACTAACGATCACGCCACTACCTAGTACCTAGTTCCTGTAGTGGTGCGATTTTAACAGATAGTGTATGGTTAATTCAGCTTCAGAATTTTTTATTTTTTTCTAAGAATCTATATGCCTTTTGCCTTTGTTTTCAAACTCTTAGCGATGTCGTTTTCTTGATAAAATATTTTCTTTGACCATGTAATACACCAAAAAACCAAGTTAACGTACTATAAAATTACAATTAAATTCCTAATATAACTGAACATCCTTACATGTAAATATTTTTACACTTTACATCAATTATAATTTGGTTCATAGAAGACTATTTTAGAGTCGAGAACTAGGGACAATAATAAGTTAGGTTGAGCTAGACTTTGTCAAGTCTAAGTTAAACATGTAACTTGTCATAAACTTGTTTTCTAAGCTCTGACCTTGTGTATGGTCTTTAGAAAGACCGGTATAGCTTGTTATCCTATTTCAATACCAACATATTTAAATAAGTAATTATATTGTTTAAATAGACTAAGAGACTAATATATCAATGAAATTAAACTCCCTTTTGATATTTACAATGATATTTTAGAGAATTTGACTATATATCATGTAACACCCCAATTTTTCTTGAAATAGTTTATTAGGTTATTTTATTTATTATTTAATTATTTCTTCATATTTTTCTATTTTTGCTATTTTGTGTACTTGTGGGTGTAACGCCCCGAAAATTAGAAATATTTATTTAGTTAGTATTTAATTTATTTCGGTAGAAATATATGTCAAACCAATTAATAATGGGGGTATGAGTAGGGAATAGTTGAGATATTTAATAAAATAAAAGAAAGCGGAGCGTGAGCATATTAAATGGTGCGTGAGAATTTTATTCAAAAAAAAAATATGGTGCGTGAGAATAAGTAAAATATTAGAAGGAAAAAAAATTGGGATTTGTGGAATTGGGCCTAGTGGTGAGATAGAGATGAGGACGAGTGTGAATAGAAAATTTGTAGAGGAATATGATTAATAATGGAGTGTGCAGCAATGAGAGTAGTGATACAATTGGTAGAATGTCTATGTTACTCTGGTGCATTTGACACAATCGTAATGATAAACTTTGGAATGATAATGTCCAGATGTCATGCCAAATTGGAAGATATGCGTTTGATGCTTGGAATGATTGGTACTTAGTTCATAAGTTATAGAGTAATAGTGTGAGAGGGACTACAAAAACAGAGTTGGTAAGGTGGGAAAAACCAGCTCTAGGCTGGGTAAAATGCAACATAGATGCTGCCTTCGTATCTGGCTTTGGAAAGACCTCAGTGGGATTGTGTTTTCGCGATAATAGTGGTCAATTTATGGCTGGTATGACACAATGACAGCAAAATGTGATGTCATCTGTAGAGGGTGAAGCTTGGGCTTTGCTTTTAGCAATAGAAAAAGCTAGACATCGAGGATTGAATCAAGTTCAATTTGAAAGTGATTCGAAAGTGTTGGTTGATGCCATTCATATGAAGCGTAGAGGCAATTCCGAGTTTCTTTCAATTGTTCGTGATATTCTTAGTTTTATGTCGTCTTTTCTAAACTTTGAGGTTAAGTTTGTTAGGAGGCAAACGAATTCGGTTGCTCATACTCTTGCTAGGGCGGCCAATTCTTGGAATGCAGTAAGTTTATTTGAGAATATTCCCTTATGTATTGAACATTTATTAGTTAATGAAATGCAGTAAGTTTATTTGATTAAAAAAATAAAATAATAAAACAATATTTTTCTTTACTTGGAGAGAAAGTGATCTAGATTTTCACTATAAATAGACTAAGGTAGAAACAAAAATAGGATTTGCCACAATTATCAGTGGAACAAAAGACTACATCTTCAACCTTAGAAATTCACTGCTAGTTCCAGGTGAGGGGGTTTAACCTTTCGTTTAAATTTCTGAATTTTAATAGTAAGATGTTTATTCCATTCAATAAGTTTCTGAATATTTTTCCATTGTGTGAGTCAGTCGTTTTCCTTTTATGCTTTGTCACACGATGTTGTTGCTACTGGTTGCGGTCCTCAATTTGTGTTTTATAAATATTGATGTTGTTGTTTGTGTGTCGATGGAGTATATGACTTATCCTCTTAAGCCATGATTCTGTTTGAGTGAAATTAAATCGGGTTCCGTTTCTGATTATGAATTTATGATCATGATGTTATTGGATTCATACATAGTGTTGCTTATGAACTTCAGAGAAATTAGCTATCTTATGAACTTGAGGGGAATTATAATTTTGAAGGAGTCATGATCCTAGGTTAATAAAGGAGACATATTTAACTAACATCAATGCCCACTTAGAGACTAGACACGTGAACACACTACTTAGTTCCCTAAATCCATGTTTTGACCAAGATTATTAGTAGTATTACTAGATACCTTGAATAATTTGGTGCCATATTTGGGTTTGTTTGGCAGCCCCTGCTTGTACACCGATTTGTTTGACATGTGGCTAAGAAATAATTGTCCTTAGATATCACAATTAGTGAGCTATGGTTATTCGTTAGGGAGTCATCTGCTAGTCAGTTTTTGGAAAAAAAAATTAATTAGAAGTGGACCATTCATTCTTTCCAAATTTAATCAGGTGTTTTTATAACAATTCGAGAGGTGAATTAAAATTAAGATTTACTTGCGTCGGGGGCTGTTTGGGGCGTGTTTCGCTTGCTGTCCAACAAGGCGATTAGTTGAGTCGATTAAATTAAAATTGATGAATTGAGTAGCTTAACTAAGATGTTGTTGTAGTTATTTAATGTGGTCAAACCGTGTTGTTATAATGATGTTGAAGTATTTTATTATAATGATGTTGAAATTGCCGTTGTTTGTCGTGTTGTTTAATGATGATCGGAAGCTAGTTTAATGATGACCGGAAGCTAATGATGTTGTTTGTTGATGACCGAAAGCTAGTTTAATGATGACCGGAAGCTAATGATGTTGTTTAATGATGATCGGATGTTAATGATGTTGCTATTGGTACCACATGCATTTAGCGAGTCTAGGCGCATTGCACATATTTTAATTGATGATGTTGCGTTTTATATTAACGAATTGAAGTTGTGCTTTATTTTAATAGTGTTGTGTTTTATTTATATTATTGAAGTTGTACTTTGTTAATCCCTCGTGTGTGTTTCTTTTAAATTGTTGACTTCTCGTGTGTTGATATCAATCGTCCAAAGACGATGTGTACTTTAATTTTATCGTAGACATTATGTCGAAATTCCTTGTGATTGAGTTACTCACCTCTTCTGGTTTGACCCTCCGACTTGCCATCGTAGGCTTTTCAGGTAATAATGATGCTTAGCCGAGAGTCCGAAGATAGCATAGGGAGCTGTCTTCCCTTCCCGCTTTCAATAAATGAGTCCTCTGTTAGCAAGTCCTATTGGGGGAAAACTCTACATTTACCTTCTGTCTATTTTTTTTTAAAGGATTATGTTTTTATTTTTTTAAACCATGTTATGAGACTTTGGAGTTCTCAATCATTGAATAAGTTTAGATTTTCCAATTTGATTTCATTAACAGGTTGATTTGATTAGGTAACACTCAATTATTAAATAAATTGAAGAGGATTTTTATAAATAAAACAATGGGGTACTTTGTTGTAACACCCAAAGTACCCCTTTATTTTATTTATAAAAATCCTCTTCAATTTATTTAATAATTGAGTGTTACCTAATCAAATCAACCTGTTAATGAAATCAAATTGCGAAATCTAAATTTATTCAATGATTGAGAACTCCAAAGTCTCATTACATGGTTTAAGAAAATAAAAACATAATCCTTTTAAAAAATAGACTGAAGATAAATGTAGAGTTTTCCCCCAATAGGACTTCCTAACAGAGCGACTCATTTATTGAAAGCGGGAAGGGAAGACAGCTCCTAATGCTATCTCCAGACTTTCGACTAAGCATCATCATTACCTGAAAAGCCTACGATGACAAGTCGTAGGGTCAAACCAGAAGATGTGAGTAACTCAATCACAAGGAATTTCGACATAATGTCTACAATAAAATTAAAGTACACATCGTCTTTGGACGATTAATATCAACACACGACAAGTCAACAATTTAAAAGAAACACACACGAGGGATTAACAAAGTACAATTTCAATAATATAAATAAAAAACACAACACTATTAAAATAAATCACAACTTCAATTCGTTAATAAAAAAACGCAACACCATCAATTAAAATATGTGCAATGCGCCTAGACTCGCTAAATGCATGTGGTACCAATAGCAACATCATTAACTTCCGGCCATCATTAAACAACATCATTAGCTTCCGGTCATCATTAAACTAGCTTTCGGTCATCATTAAACAACATCACTAGCTTCCGATCATCATTAAACTAGCTTCCGGTTATCATTAAACAACATCATTAGGGTTTTAACATCATTTAACTCATGAATGAATACATGTTTATATATATAATCGACATCGATAAACAACACAACATCATCATAACACCATCAATTAGACAACATGGTTCAACATCATTACTAACGGCTTAAATCCAACATTAAAAATTAATTAAGTGAGCAACTTAAACGATCTCAATCAATAACTTATTTCATTATCACTCTAGAACCCATGAACAACCATATAGTTACCCTATGGAAAACTTAAACGATCTCAATCAATAACTTATTTCATTATCACTCTAGAACCCATGAATAACCATATATTTACCCTATGGAAAATTATAGTTACTCTATCCTAGATTAGATCGTTCTTTAACCAGCTATAAGAATAATTGGTATTAATATTTTTAGACAATGTGCTACTGTTTCCAATTGGAAAATAAATAAATAAAAGTCATTAACCATAAAAAAAATTAACTTTCCAAACTCATATATATATATATATATATATATAGGCCTACAATAGTAAGGTCGACCAACTAGAGACCTTATAAAGGTTCACCTTGACTTTTAAATCCTAGGAAGTAATCTCCTCCCTACATCACAGACCTGTTAGCAAGTAAATATCCTAAATAAGTATATTTTATTTAAAATATTAGTGAACCAAACTAACTAATTATCATAAAATAAAACTTTACATGTTAGCAAGTAGACTTCCTAAAGAATTATATTTATCAAGTCCCGCCGACACTTAGTTCACTTGTGTAAAAATTTTAAGTTCGACTACGACTCCATAGTACCAGTAAAGTCACCACTTAACTCACATAATAATAATTGACACATTCATGGATTAAAATCGATGATATGATTAAACATAATTTAATCATACAAATCGTCGATTCATCACTAACATAATTAACAAAGCATAGAAACAAGGAGAAAAGAAACAAGAGCACTACACCCATATCTATTAAAAACTCATAATTTTAAATGAAAGGTTAAACCCCCTCACCTGGAACTAGCAGTGAATTTTTAAGGTTGAAGATGTAGTGTTTTGCTCTACTGATAATTGTGATAAATCCTATTTTTATTTCCACCTTAGTCTATTTATAGTGAAGAGCTAGGTTACTTTCTCTCAAAGTAAAGAAAATTATTATTTTATTATTAATCAGATTCCTCTATAAATTTTCTATTCACACTCGTCCCCATCTCTATCTCACCACTAGGTCCAATTTCACAAATCCCAATTTTTTTTCTATTATTTTACTTATTCTCACGCACCATTTAATATGCGCACCTCACGCTCCACTTTCTTTTATTTTAATTATTAAAATACTATATGGTCTTATTTAAATAAATATCTCCCTATTCTCTACTCATACCCCATTATTAATTGGTTCGACATATATTTCTACCGAAATAAATTAAATACTAACTAAATAAATATTTCTAAATTTCGGGGCGTTATCTATCACATCATATTTTTCAATTATAGTTTATGATTTAATAGATTTATCATTTAATGTAGACTAATAAACTTAAATTACTCAAAAAGTTAATAGATTTATGATTTAATCTAAAATACAAAATTTAAGATATAATAATAGTAATAGTACAAATATTATTCATATGTGTCTTGCTAACGAGTGCCCCCGAGGCACTCTTTAAGCATTTCATTTAAACAAACTTTTTATTTAAAAAGTTACACAACACAATTTTTAATGCGTTGACTTTACACATTTTCATAAAAATTCTATAAAAAACTTATAATTTAAGGGTTTAAAGAGTATCGCAAAGGCACTCGTTAGCATTTGCCTATTCATATTTATTTAAATAAGCTAACTGACATAAAAGAGTTTTTTTATGGTTTGTGGCTCGACTTTTTTTTAATTAAATAGACTTATAAAAAATCTTAGTTTACTCTATTTAAAAAAAAAGTTTGATATGACCTGAGCCTGAGTAGGTTAGATCATAGGTCCATATAAATCGACTAAAACTATTCCCACCCCTACCAGAGAAAGATCAATAAAGTTATTGTGCCTGAGCCAAAAAAAATAGTAATAATATACAATAAAAGTAACATATTTATTTAATTAAAATCAATATTTGTTTTTTTAATAATTAATTAATAAACCTGTATTCAAATAAGTGAAACAAAGTACAATTAGTATTCTAGTCCTAGACTTTTTTTTAAAAAAAGGTAACCACTAAGAAAAACTAAAAATACTTTTTTTGATATATATTGGGACCGTTTGTTTCAGTTTAAAAAAATGAATTTTTTCTTTGTATTTGTGAAAATAGATTTTATAGAACCGTTTTTCAAAATATTCCAAATTTTTTTTATTCGTTTTTTCTAAATTTAAACACTAATTTTGACATCATATAATATAATGTACACTATTGAAGTTCAAAACATAGTCAAAATCGTAATTTTTTCAAAAAATTGTATTTCAAAAATGATTTTTGTGAAAATCTATTTGAAATAGCTTCAAAATTAAGTGATTTTTTGAAATTTTGATATCCAATTTTTTCCAATAAAATGATGAAATAACTAAAATGACATTTTAAGAATAACTATTCAAACAAAATTTTCATTTGAAACTTTTATAAAAATATTATTTGTAAATTTTTTTTATGCAAAATTTTCTCACACTACAAAATCTATTTTTAAAAAAATCTAAAACAAGCGGGACCATTATCGATCAATCAATTTTTTTACTTATTAAACTAGTATTATTTTTTAATAAACTAGTATTACTAGTATTATTTTTTACTTCTTTTGATTGGATGGATGTGTTTTTCAGTCAAAATAAAATCCTTTAAATTGCTTTATTAATTAAGAAACATTAATTAAAGTTATTTTTCCAGTTCCATTGTAATGACGACAGTTGCGACGAGAAAACTGAAGCGGAGTGCTCAAGTTGAAAGCCTCCAAAACTAACCAATCCTTGAAACACAAGAAAACGGTTATTATTTTCTCAGATTTCAGATCTATATCAAATTTTCCATTCCCAAGAAAAAATGGATCATTTCACAGATAAATTACCGTCAATGGATCTCATGCGTTCGGAGAAGATGACCTTCGTTCAACTCATCATTCCCGCCGAGTCCGCTCACTGTTGCATTACCTATTTAGGACAACTCGGTCTTCTTCAATTTCGTGACGTAACTTCTCTCTCAGATCTCAATTTGTTTCTTTCAAATTCTGCATTTCGTTTTTCGCGCCTTTTTGTTTTTGTTTTTGGTTCGGTATTTGTTGATTTGAATGCGGAAAATGTGTGTCGGTATTTGTTTTGGAGTTTGTGGTATTGTTCGAATTGAGTGTGAAAAATGTACACATTTTCGTTGTGAAATGATTGAAGTGCTGCATTGTTGAATTCGTGTGTTGAATTTTGGAATTTGGTGCAGGTTGTTTTCTTGTGCGATTGATTTTGATGTTAAGTGATTGAAATAATTATTTAAACACGGCCACCGGACACTGACACGCCGATAATAATTTAAGAAAATGACATAATTCAATGTCATCGTGTTGGCTTCGGTGTACCGACGCATGGCCAACACCGGGACACGCCTAATTTGAGTGTCTGTGATTCATAGCTTTTTGTTGTATTGTTTTGGTATTTTAATCTGAATAATGGTTTGAGAGTTGTTGATGAGTGAACAATTTGGTTGCGTTAATGAGTTGCTTAAGTTTAATGTTGCATGCTAAATGTTTGGTTGTAGAAAATGATTTTCTGGTTTTGCTTTTAATTAATAAACACACTTGTTTCCTCCTAGTATTTTCAAAGATACACGGTGAAAAAAATGTTCACTATTTTAATGACGTGAGGACATTGGACACAACATTGATATGAAGCGTTGATAATAGTTTGAAAAAATGAAAGTGATTGAATATAACCACATGCGTCGGTGTCGTATCAGTGTCGGATACTGACATGTGTTGGAGATTGAACATGCCTTCAATATGAAATGTAGGTACTACATAGCTATTTCACATACAAATATTTGAAAATATTTGAAACACGCCTTAAATATTTGTCAAACAAATTGAAAATAGGAAGCAAAGTGTTAGTTTTGTAATAAAAGCGAAAACACGAGATGAAAATACAAAATGTTTTTTCAAACCAAACTGACCCCGCTGAGTTATTTTAGATTATTTTCTCATGTCATTGGGATTTCCAATCCTAGTTTGATCGATTCTGATAGTGTGTCGATGTGTATACTGCTAATACTGATAATATTAATTAAGGGCTTCTATGTGACCATATAAGTAAAAATTGCTGGAGAACCATCTACATAACATATACATCTTGAGATTTTTAGCTCATTTGAGACTGGAATCATGGTTGGATCTCAATATTTTGGGATATGCTGGCTATGCAATAACTTCAACGCTTTCTGTTCTTGATCTATTCTCTCATATATTTCACTGGTAGAGACTAAAGCTGGGGGTGCTATTTTAATTATCAACGATATTCTGTTTTGCAATAGCATGTACATGCAGTTCTGTATCGTGTTACAAATGATATTCTGGCTGGCAATATGCTAGCTATCATGCGAGTTAGGAAATATTCAAAGCTTGTTTTTAATTTATTTCCTTTACCGCCATATGTGTGCTTCACAAAGTAATTTTAATATCCCAAAATTTCTGGTTTACGACCCAGCTAGAAAAGGTTTTGTTGTGGTAAAATTTCTAGTTTGTTGGATGTTTGAGATGTAAAATTCTTCTATGATCTTTAATCACTACATTTCTTATGACTGTATTTTCTCATCTGTAGTTAAATTCTGAAAAAAGCCCCTTCCAGAGAACATTTGTTAACCAGGTAATTGACACTGCACTAAGTATTAGAATTCTTGTTTCTTTTTCATTGCCCTCTTTATTTTATTTTTACCTTTTGGAATGTTAACACATGAATATGTTGTTTATGTTAAGATTAAGACTTTGTTTGTGGTTAGGATTTTGAATACCTTACTCAATTTATTATTTAAGATAATTTGTTTCATGTGAATCAGATTATAGTTTTCAAAAGTTATATCGATCTATTAACACATATCAATTGCATTTTGTTTTTTGACAGGTAAAGCGATGTGCAGAAATGTCAAGAAAGCTACGGTTCCTCATGGATCAGATCAATAAAGCTGGGATAAAATCTTCCCTTTCTGTCTTGGAATCAGATACACACTTGGAGGATATAGAGGTCCTTCTCTATTTTACTTCTCTTTTCTTTATCAACATGATCATTGTCCTAGGGATTTTATTCAATATAAATGTTATCATGTTGCCTGCAATATACTGGCTATCTGCAGTTTCACTAGTTTATGTGGGGATTGTTTGTCTTGAATCTGACATTTTAATTTCTGTGGGTCTCTCTCTTAAACCAGACGCAACTTTCTGAGCATGAACACGAGATAATTGAAATGAACTCTAACAGTGAGAAACTTCAGCAATCATATAATGAACTCCTTGAGTTCAAGGTTGTACTGCAAAAGGTATTTTCCACGGCTATTTGTGCTGAGCATATTCTCTTGTTACTTTCAAAGTACTGGAGGTATCCATATGCTCTCTGTTATTTTGCAAATGGTTTTTCCTGTTCGAAAATAGTTTGCAAACAACGGTCTTTCTTATCATAGCTTACATTAGTTATTACTTACTCCCTTTGACCTTAATTATAAGCAAATATTCCTTTTTCAGATTCATTGAGTAACTAATATATCTGGTCTTTAATATAGACCAAATACATCGGTTATTCAATGAATCTGAAAAAAGAATATTTTCTTATAATTAAGACCGGAGGAAGTATTAGAGTGTTACAGTTCATTTGTTGCTCTACATAGTTCTGTTTAAAGAAGTCCCACATCGCTTGCGAGATGGCCTGAGCAAGTGTTTATAAACTAGAGGCAATCCTCACCTTACAAGCCGGTTTTGTGAGGATGAGTTAGGCCCAAAACTCAATTCTTAGATGGTATTAGAGCCGATCCACGATTCGCTGGGCCACTTCGTCGGGCCGCCTGCAATCAGGTTTCTGATCGGGCCCTCCACCAGTGCTGAGCGCGAGGGGGTGTGTTAAAGAAGTCCCACATCGCTTGCGAGATGGCTTGAGCAAGTGTTTATAAACTAGAGGCAATCCTCACCTTACAGGCCGGTTTTGTGAGGATGAGTTAGGCCCAAAACTCAATTCTCATCAAATGATATTGTATTCATAATTAATTAATTAATACTGTCCTGCTATTTTAATATAATATACCTCCTATACTCTCTCTCTCTCTCTCTCTCTCTCTCTCTTACATATACATAAGAATATAGTTGTATGGGCATATTTCAGGCATGCAGTTTTCTTGTTTCAAGTCATGGCCAGACCATTTCAGAAGAGAGAGAACTGGAGGAGAATGTTTACTCAAATGGCGACTTTGTTGAGACACCATTTTTGTTTGAACAGGTTACTTGTGGTATCCTTATTGCGACTGATATTTTTCTACTGTTAAAAGTGTGAATTCTATTCCTAGATTTTCAATTTTATTTTATCCTATAAGTTCACTATAATAATTTTTTTGTACAGGAAATTATGCCTGGACCATCAAAATCAAACCAATCTAGTTTAAGATTTATCAGTGGGATAATTTGTAAATCCAAAGTTCTCAGGTTTGAAAGGATGTTGTTTCGTGCCACAAGAGGCAATATGCTTTTCAATCAGGCACCAACCAATGAACAAATTATGGATCCTATTTCAGCTGAGATGGTTTTTTTTCTTCTTCTCAATTTAAAAAAAAAGCATAATTTGGCTTTAGCTTTAATCTATATTTAGTTTGTTTTGGTTTATTTTCCCACCAATTTATGCTTTGTTTTGGACTTCTTTTCAGGTTGAGAAGACTGTGTTTGTTGTGTTTTTCTCTGGAGAGCAAGCAAGAAGAAAGATTCTGAAAATTTGTGAAGCATTTGGTGCAAATTGTTACCCTGTTCCTGAAGATATAAGTAAACAAACGCAAATAACTCAGGAGGTAAAAATGCTTAGCTTAAGAACATGTTATCCGTTTTCCTCTTCAGTTGTATTGTAAGTTTGTAACAGAGGCCAGAGACAATTATACTCTAATCTCTATATAATACAAAGCTTTTTGCGTCTATAGTTTAAGCTAAAAGAATAATATAATTTGTTATTTTAAGTTGCATACTAAGGGACTTCAACATCTTAACTTCAGCCTTTACTATAAATTAATATGCAGAGAACAACTTGTCTTGCAATCCAAAAGGTTTCTTTATATGTTTAAGATTTCAATTTGCAATATTATTTTTTTGGGAGATCTTTTCCAGCAATATCGTTCAGTAGCATCGACAAAAACTCACTGGAAAGAGAAAAAAAGTAGAGTGAGTGGACCTTTAGGTTCTTGATGCTGTATTATATCACTGCATGTCACCATTGATATACAATATAAAAACAGGTAGTTGGAAACCGTAGAAATTATAAGGTTTCTTTGAGGAAGTAGGCCGGCTTCCTCTCTGGCGGCCACTTACCCACGCTACACTTCCACTCCAAGCTACGCCTGCTGAGCAAGATGCATTGCGATTTCCTCTTCTGTGGACGCACCGGAATATTCTCCACTCCATAGGAAAAGAGGAAATATAGAACAAATAATTATTGATATTGTATAGAGGTGATACAAAAGATGATGAATGCATCTAACCCAATTTAATCCTAATTAAAAAATGAAGCAAATCATGAAATGCAATAAAATATGAAAGCCAATCTTAAGAATTATCAATGGTACTCTAAAACGTTAAAGATAGAATAGTGATATTGTGTGATACTTTCAAAATATTCCAACAGAAACTATATGATTAATTTATAATTGAAAAATATAGTAAATGGTTACAGGTTTCATCACGCCTTGCTGACTTAGAGGCAACTTTGGATGCTGGGATTAGGCATCGGAATAAGGCTCTATCTTCTGTAGGAGGTCATTTAGCAAATTGGATGGACATGGTAAGAGTTAGCTTCTGAACCACTTCTTGTCTAAGGGTTTTATGTTGTTTATGTCGTAGCTTAAAAGAAGTCCTAATATTTTATCATTGTTTGATTTATGAACCAATAGCTCTCATCTTTGTCATCTTGTCCTAGGTAAGAAGAGAGAAGGCTGTATATGATACGCTGAACATGTTAAATTTTGATGTCACCAAAAAATGTCTTGTTGCAGAGGGGTGGTGTCCAATATTTGCAAAAACACAGGTTTTCCCCCTCAAATTTATTGGATCCTCAGTCATTGTTTTGCACTTTAAAATTTTGAGGAGTTGCAAACACCTTTCATCTTTTTGTTTTATATTTTCTAGTAAAAAGCTTGCATCTTCTGATTTTCCAGATTCAGGATGCACTGCAACGTGCAACTTTTGACAGCAATTCTCAAGTGGGGGTAATCTTTCATTCAATGGATGCAATGGAATCGCCACCAACATATTTTAGGACCAACAATTTCACAAATCCATATCAAGAAATTGTAGATGCATATGGGTGAGCAAATATTTACTTTGTTTATTAGCAGTGACACAATTAAGTTAATGTGTTGAAATAAGTTACCTTTCACGAAGTTAGCAGTAGATGGCTATGTTCTGTGAAAAATTGAAAAGACTCCTAACGAGCCATTTTATCCGGCAGTGTTGCAAGATATCAAGAAGCAAATCCAGCAGTTTACACAACGATTATATTCCCGTTTCTTTTTGCGGTGATGTTTGGGGACTGGGGTCATGGAATTTGCCTGCTGCTTGGAGCATTGGTTCTTATAGCACATGAAAGAAAGCTCAGCAATCAGGTATTGTTATTCTAAGTGTGTCACAAATAAAATAGCAATGGAAGATTTTACCAAAATATCATAATGTGCATCACATGCGGCATCTATTATGATTGATCTTCTTTGATAAAATGCTTAATTGAGATATATCAAATTTGAACATGCTTCTTTTTCCATCTGGTGTTTAATAGGATCATGCTAATGATGTTAAAGTTTGAGCATCCAGATTTTCATAATAATTTGGCGGCAATTTTTTAGCCATTTATAATAAGTTTTTGTCCTTTAATATCTTGAAAATGAAATATATTATGGATAAAATTGCAAATATATACACAAAATATCATTTACATATGGTTGGCTCTTTGGCAAATTAAGGACCTAAATATTCTATTTGATTGTCAGCGACTGGGAAGCTTTATGGAGATGCTATTTGGTGGACGCTATGTGATTCTTTTGATGTCACTATTTTCAATGTATTGCGGGTTAATCTACAATGAATTCTTCTCGGTTCCTTTTCACATATTTGGTGCGTCTGCTTACAAATGCCGAGATATGTCATGCAGGTGTCTTCTATTTGTCTCTTTCAGCCTATAATTTGTGTCAGCTGGATGTTTTTTTTTGTTCCATTACCTAGATTCACAATGCATTACTTGTTGGTATTTTAATGTTACTACTTTAAATCTATTTTGAGTTAATCTACAACTACAAGGAATGTCTCTCTTTTCCTTTTCACATAGTTAGTGTGTCTGCTTACATGTTCCGAGATAGTTCATTCGGCTGTCTTCTATTTGTTTCTTTACTGCCTAATGCCTATAATCCAAAAAATAAAATTCACCCATTCATGTTATGTATAAAATATGAATTTTAATTTCAAATCACTTTCCACTCTTAAGTTGTGGACCATAATGATATTTAGTTTAAGTTCTGAGAGAAACACCTGTATGCTATGACTGTTATTCTTAAAAACTGAAGTGCTGTTTATTTGGCTTGATTCACATCACCTTAAAATTATTACCTTCAAGGAAAATAGGACTCATTTGGTTGGCTTCTCTGGAATAGTTGCACTCTTCGGTTTGGCTCTTTTTATGTTCCTTTCAAACTTCAAAATAGTGCTAATTGTGGGTATTTATATTGTCAGAGCATGTATAAAATGAAATGTTTTTTGTAGCCAGACTTTAACTTGGTGCTGTTTGATTTTCCATCGTTCTCCACCTCTTACTAGGGATGCACATACTACTGGCTTAATAAAATACAGAGAACCATACCCATTTGGTGTGGATCCCAGCTGGCGTGGAAGTCGTTCAGAATTGCCCTTTCTAAATTCTCTCAAGATGAAGATGTCCATTCTGTTTGGTGTGGTACATATGAACTTAGGAATTATGTTAAGTTACTTCAATGCTCGTTTCTTTGGCAGTTCACTGGATATAAGGTGTCTTACTTTTCTAACTTCCCCCTGTACCTATTACTTTGCTAGCTATCCTTTGAGTAAAAGGTTTTAACTTGCTCTGCATGTTGCTTTAGGTATCAGTTCGTGCCGCAGATGATTTTCCTTAACAGTCTATTTGGGTATCTTTCCCTGCTCATTGTTGTCAAGTGGTGTACTGGCTCTCAGGCAGATCTTTATCATATAATGATCTACATGTTTTTAAGCCCCTTTGACAAGCTTGGTGAGAATGAGTTGTTCTGGGGCCAAAGGCCACTTCAAGTATGGTTCTGGTTGCTTTCTTCATTTTTAGTTAATTATTGTTGATATATTTAGTGTTTTTCATCTTTTGAAATTACTGTTCATGATATGCAGATTTTGTTATTGCTTCTGGCTCTAATTGCAGTTCCATGGATGCTCTTTCCAAAGCCTTTTATATTAAAGAAACTTCATAATGAGGTTCCACTTTTTCCTCCCTTTTGTATGATTTTATTGCTTGAGAGTGAATAAATTTATTTCCCAAACTTTTTAATTGCATGTTAAATATGTCTACATTATGTACACATGCTTATCGGTTTGAGTTTTCCCCTTAAGACTGTTTCTGCGTATGGTTGTCGAACAACAAATCTCCCTGAGATCCATTATAAGATCAATTTTTGTTGGACTAAAATAAACAATTTTTATATTACTTACAACTTCAATTGGCTAAGCTGATTATTTTTGTTTCTAGCGATAGTTGGCCTTTGTTATGTGTTTTTGTTGACTGCTAGTTATTAACAAAGCAATGCCACATACTTTATGAGGATTATTATTTATTTATCGTGATGATATTATAGAGATTTGAAGGGCGCAATTACGGTGTTCTTCATACCTCTGAGGTAGATCTTGAGGGGGAACCGGATTCTGCCAGGGCCATGCAACATCATGATGAATTTAATTTCAGTGAGGTCTTTGTTCACCAAATGATTCACTCCATTGAGTTTGTTCTGGGTTCTGTTTCAAATACGGCATCATATCTCCGACTTTGGGCATTAAGGTTTGATCAGACGTGATTTTCCCTAATTGCCACAACTTGCTATTTTATAAACTCTTCATTTGATTGATTTTTGTGGCCACTTTGCAGCTTGGCTCACTCTGAGCTTTCAACTGTTTTTTATGAGAAAGTCCTGCTACTAGCATGGGGGTGAGTGACTTATAACCTTTGACGTGTCGTACTATGTTTTCCAAGCTCTCTGGAGTTATTTCTGTTTCCATTATCTTCCGTGCAATTTCCCCCTTCATTATGCATCCCATAGTATATAAATTATAAACTACTACTATAATTTATAGCTGAAGTTGGGTTGAATGTTTATCCTGCAATGAATGCTAAATAAAGGGTGGCTCTTAAAGTCCACTGAGTGCACTTGATTTTTTGGTAGAGGAATGATGTTTTTTATCATGTGAACTTAAGAGGAAGGGTATTGCTGATGATAGTTAGAAACTGTTTCTTTATATATAGGGATAAGTCGATAAGATATTATTATGATGTAGAGCACCTTCCGAACAGGCATATTATTGTCTGCCTGACAAAATTACTTTAATCAATTTGGGTGAAGCTGTTAATTTTTTTTGTACGAGCCACTTGTTCCTTTAGATTAGTATAGCTTATGACGGGCCCCTGTTTAAGAGTTGTTACTTGTGAAGATACAACTATGCAACCAATTCCAATTTCCACACATTATGAATTGAAGTATTTCGTTTGTCTATGGGGTCAAGTTGCAGAAATATTTGTTAAAAATTCAACGAGAACTGCATGAAAAAACCTATTATCATGTCTGCATTCTTTTGTTGAGGTGTTTCATGCACAAGACTTATCATTCATGTTTGCATTCCTTTGCAGTATTTATGTTTTCTAATATCATTTTTTCATCTTTAATCATTGATGTCATCGCTGATTACAATTATAATAGGTATGACAATCTTGCCATTCGGTTAGTGGGGCTAGTTGTTTTTTCATTTGCAACTGCTTTTATACTACTTATGATGGAGACTCTGAGCGCTTTTCTTCACGCCCTGCGACTTCATTGGGTTGAATTTCAAAATAAATTCTACCATGGTGATGGCTACAAATTCAGACCTTTTTCCTTTGCCACCTTAGCAGATGATGAAAATTGATCAATTCTTGTCTGTCTTGGGTTATTGACAAATATATGCGAAGGATATATACATAATAGATATATGCAACACAGAATGATAATTTTTTGGGAACCAATTTGGTGGCTATGGAGGTGGGTTTGCTTGATATTTGACCAAGCAACAGAATTCTGGCTCATTTTCTCATGGCTATGCTGGTGACATATTTCGACCAACTGTCGTTGATGTCATGTAATAGAGTTTTCACGTTTTTTTCATTTAATCACTTAGCATAGGAAAGTTAGAGAAGAGAATTGTTAGACTAATTTCTGTAAAGAGATGTCCATCATAGTGTAGCTATTGGTTTTTGTTGTTGTTTCGGTTTTACATATACACACAATGTAGCTTGGACTTGGGGAGGGTAGGCATATTCACTCTGAAATTTCATTGTAATGATTTTTTGCAACTTATATAATCCCATCCTTTTATTTCCTTATAAGGTTTAATTATGAAATACTGAAGTTTGTTCATCCCTCTCAGAAGGTCTTATCATAATTAACTGTTTAATAACTTTTTTTTTGTTGCATATATTGAACTTTTATCACTAGTTTTTTGTTATTAAATTGAACTTTATCAATCTATTTATTGAATTAAAAGTAAAAATAAATAAATTTGGAAATTACATTTGTTGGTTCTAGTAATCAATGTGAGGTGACACATGCTTGTATGACATAATGTATGCTTTCAATACCTTCACAACTCAAGATCAACATAAACTGTTTTTGTTTGAGACTTGTGTCTGACCTTGCAAAGAAAATAACATCTATTTTTTGAAAATTGCTTTTTTCGCCCCTACTATTGCTCCCAGACCCCCCAAAAATCCCAAAATACCCTCAGTTTAGTCCAAGGGAAATTCGGTACCTTTTTACCATAATAGTATTATTTCGGTACGTAGAAACCGAAGTGATGTTAAGTGGCTACACATACGCGTTCAGACAGCAAGTTTGATGCAAAAATTTAAAAAATATATAGCTTTGGTAGAACGATACCGAATACGCGTGGTTTTGGTAGCTTTCTACCGAACACGCGGGAAATCGGTAGGTTCGTACCGAAGTGTAGTAATATAGCAGTAGACTTCGCAAACCTTCATATCAGTTTCTCCAAAACACAAGTCAACAAAATCTAGGGCGATTCTAGGGTTCTAATCGCAAAATCGAAGGTCAACAACAACAACAAGGTTTAATTCGTTCATAACAACTCATCCATCACTAGAATTCGCAAATTAGAGGATTGAAAATTCGTGGTTTTTATTGAAACACTTGAACAAGTAAGTATTTTAAATAACCTATCTCATTTACTTGCTTTTGACTGGGTTCTTGATTATATTTGTATGATGTTATGATTAATATGTTGATTCCACGAAATTGGAATGTTAATTTAATTAATGTATAGGGTTTGGATTTCTATTTAGGTTAATGTGCTCCAACTGTTTGATAAAATACCTGAATGAAAATTTTTCTTGATAAAATGCTGGATTTATTGATAAAATGCCGGGATGATGTTGATTGTTATATGCTGGATTTCTTGATAAAATGCCTGGATGATGTTGATTGTTATGATGTGCTCCAACTGTTATGATGTTTTGATAAAATGTTATGTATTTTGTTATAGGAATGACGGATGAAGCAGGACGAAGAGAGCTGGTAGGGTAAGCAAAGCACATGGCTCTGCCCGTAGAGAACGCTTGAATGTCGATAAAATTCCAAGTCGGTCTAAGGGAAAAAAGGTTGTAGTTGCTGGATCGGCTCAAGCTCAAGAGGAGGAGCCTGATGATGAAAATGAAGAACAAATGGAACTTGAAACTGAACCGGGATTGGAAGAGCAAGAAGATGAAGACGATTTGAGTGATTTTTTTGATTTTGGAGATGAAGAGGATGAGGAAGAGCAAGAGCAAGAGCAAGAAGTAGAAGCACAAGCAGAACCGCAACCACCACCACCACAAAAAAAAGAACGGAAAAAAAATACAAGAACAACACAAGGAAGAAACCCACCACGTGCCGGTGAAGGCAAAGTTTCAAGTTACCCTGGTGGTCCAACGGACTTGTCGTTGTTGCCGGGTTTTGGAAAGCATGTTTCCGCGTAATTGTGGAGAGGAGAGGTAAATTCGTATTTTAATTAATTTGCATTGAATTTGTTAAACTTGTGATTATTTCTTAATTTCTTAATTTCTGATTTTCATTGAATTTGTGCAGTGTAAAACGAGGTATTTGAGGTGCATGAACAACGGAAAGAAGATTAATGAATTTACATTGCCGAAGTCGGAGCTGGATTGGTTTTGGGACGTTGTTAAGGCTAGTGGACTTCAACCACTTTTGAAGACCAATTACAATAATCTTGACTGGGGATTGTTGACGGCCTTTACCGAGCGATGGCAACCAGAGACCGGTACTTTCCATCTGCCGATTGGTGAAGTAACGATAACTCTGGATGATGTTTCGTGCTTGCTACATATTCCCATCACCGGTAAAATGCTCAACCACCTTGGAACTTCGTGCACAACGGAAGAAGGTGAAGATATGTGCCGAGAGTATCTGAACTTCCCTAGAGCTAAGTGTAGGGCAGAGTTCAAGAAAATGAAAGGAGCACATATCGGGTTTCCGATGCTGGAGAAGATATACGCCGCCAATTTGAGGCGAGCGTTGAAAGCTGAAGCGGAAGAGGAAGAGGAGGAAGTTGTGCAAAATTATAGGGATTGCACCATACGAGCATTCTTGCTCTACTTGATTGGTGGAACCATTTTCACCAACAAAAGTATGCAGTATGTGGATGTCATATTCCTGACATATTTGCAAGACCTAAGCTTGGTAAACACATGGAACTGGGGTGCTTCTGGGCTGACATATTTGTATAATTACTTGGAGAAGGCAACTAAGCCGAAATGTGGAAACCATGGAGGGTACAACTGTATGTTTCAGGTATATAAATTTAATTTATTTAAAATGATTTCATTATCTTATCTATGCAGTTGTTAAATCATTTTGTGCATTTCAAAAGGTTTATTTATTGTTAATTTGTTGTTTTTAGGCGTGGATTTATGAGCTTTCACAAGGTTCGGAGGGGGAGGGGCTAGTCCAAAGTATAGGCACCGGGATCCAATTTGCGCTAAATATTTGCCTATGAAAGGTTATAAATATCCGGATGAGCATAGGACGACATTGGATAGGATGGAAGTGGACGAAGTCACGTTTAGACCGTATGAGGATCCCGACATATTCGGCCGTTTGAAGATATCTGTTGGTACAGTGGCTGGATTATGTGTGGAAGTGCTATGATATGTCCTTATTTGCCTGAGCGTGTCCTAAGGCAATTTGGACATGTCCAGTCTATTCCCAGACACCCTGATGAATCTGCAAAAGCTGGTCTGAATCGGTTTACAATTGGTGAAGCATTTGCTGACTACATGGTTGAGAACTATGTCACCGAAGAAATGAGAGGGCCAAGAGCAAAAAATGGGTTTGAAACCGTACCCGGATACATTGCATGGTTTTATCGTGTTTCGCATCCGAAGTTATGGCCACCAATTGAAGGGAATCCGGCAAGACCTGCAAATCTGGAAGTATTGATTGAGGAGGACAATGCGGCTGACAAACAAGACGTGTTTAAGATATGTAGGACGGTGATAGAGGAGGTGAATGGAAAGCTTGATGGTGAGTTGACTCTGGAAGAAGCTAGGGAATTGCTGAAGAAAGTGGTTAGGGATTTGGAGCCTGTGGCGACGTATTCGTTGCCAGTAAAGAGGAAGCGAGATTCTGGTGAAGGAAGCAAGAAGAAGAAGAAGAAGAAGAAGAAATCTGGTGAAGATTAGTTTAGTTTAGTTTTAATGTTATTTTAGTTTGGTATGTATTAAAACAATTGATGTGTTATTTTGGAGATATGTATTTTGGTACGCACAAAGTGTTGCGATGATTATGTAATTTTGGATATTGATTTTGACTGTTTTAATATTGCAATTGATGTGTGAACATGTGTAATGTGATTGTAAATTGGACAGGTTAATATATCCGAACTTGTGTTTCGGCGTGGATTTCGTAAATCCATGTGAACGTCAATGTTACAAATTTTGTCGAACAGCTAATACATGGTTTCGGTAGCATTGTGCCGAAATAAGTGATTCCAGAATCAAATTTTACTTATTTCGGTAGATTTGTGCCGAAATAAGTGAATTCCAGAATCAAAATTCACATATTTCGGTAGCTATCTACCGAACTCATGTTCTTTTTGACATACGACATGCTTTCGGTAGCATTGTGCCGAAACAAGTGAAATCCAGAATCAAATTTCACTTATTTCGGTAGCTTGCTACCGAACTCATGTTCTGTTGACATAGGACACTGGTTCGGAAACAAGTGAATTCCAGAATCAAATTTCACTTATTTCGGTAGCTTGCTACCGAACTCATGTTCTGTTGACATAGGACACTGGTTCGGTAGCTTTGTGCCGAAATAAGTGAATTCCAGAATCAAATTTCACTTGTTTCGGTACATTGCTACCGAACTCATGTTTAATCTGTGCGACAAGGCTTTAAACATGTAATTTCACATGGATTTACCAAATCCACGCCGAAACACAAGTTCGGATATTAATTCCTGTCCAATTTTCAATCACATTACAATAAAACACGAAACACTTTACAATGAAACACGGAACATCCTTAATTAACACGTTACAATGAAACATGAAACATCATGAATTAAACACATTACACTGAAATTAAAGACATAACATAAAACATCGGAAGACATAAAATTAGCTTAATTTAACATAGCATACAAACGTCCCCCTTTTGGATCAATTAAAATTTGATTAAACATGGAACGCACATCATCATCATCTTTCAATTGTTTCCACCCGTATTTCTTTGGTGCATCTTCAAATGAATTGCTTGAACAGTCAGCTGCCAGATCGACCCACATTTCTGCATACCCAAGTTTCGCAATTTTCAGTTGTTTGCCTTGTGCATAATGATACATGATTTCAATTCTATTTTTGATTGATTCAACAGTTGTTAGACTGGTATCCAATGCAAGGGTGAACAACTCTTTGTTACCCTGAAACTGGACAGAAAACTGATATGTTTCTACCGGATTGCGAGAACCACCAGAACCACGTGAGGATGACATAGTTAAGAATTGAAAATTGAAAAAACTAGTAAATAAATTGAAACTGAGTTGTGATTTATCTGAATACGCATCCATATATTTATATAATTTGTTGCTTGATTACATCCACAAAAAGTGTCGGTTACATTTCAACCACAAAAAGTGTCGGTTACATTACAACCACATAAAGTGTTGGTTACAAACTTAGTCCACAATAATGGGATCATCTTTATTCGTCTCCAACTCCATGTCACCTTTTTCATTCTTCATCAGTTCGTCAAACTCACTCATCCGATCCAAAAAGGTATCCTCCCAAGTCTCAGCCTCTGGCGCCCGATGAGTTTTCCATTCCTTGCAACTTGGAGGCAGTGGACACCCTGACTTCAATTTTACATACACACAATGATTTGGAACCATACCAACACAAATAATCCGTGAAGATGGATCCAATGGTGGACGACCGCGGATTGGAAAAAAGGTTTCAGATTGACCAATACGATGAGTAGTCAATTCAACTACAACGCGGTTGTAGGCGGTTGCAAGGATATGCCCCATATCTGGAAATGTAAACCAATTCTCTACTGGCGCAATTCCACTCTTAGGCATAACTTTTGGAGGGTACAAACCATTGAGAATGTATTCAAATCGTTCCTTAGTACCATATATTGCTTCGTACTCTTTCCTAAACATGGTTAACTCTCTAATTAGTTTAGCCCGAACCAATCCTTGATTTTCTTCACCCTTATTAAAACACTCTGCAGCAACGCGAAATCCACAATGACCGTCACCCTTAACATCAATAATATCCTCTATATATGAATGCATGAAGAGTGGCATATACTCCATGTATTTAATTGAACGACAAGGTAAAACATTAGGAGACAAATTACCAATGCGAGCAGTCTTCCTTTTGGGCTTCGATGATTTTGACTGTGATGCTTGAGAGTCAGGAAATTGTTCATCAATGTACTCCCAATAAGATGGAGATCTGGTGGTTGAACTATTGCATTTAGCTGACTTTCCCCGCTTTTTGGCCCCTTTTGTATCTACCTGCTTGATCGGTGGAGTCAATGATGTAATTTCTGGATAAGCTATCAGACGCAATTTATCCTTGATTTGTAGCTTCATACTATGATCTGATGATTTCAACCGTTCCTAAAACAAATAAAAATATTTATTTAAATACTTAAACCTGAAAGTCAATGTTCTGGTCTAAAATATAAAGTGTATAATTATGTCGGTTACCTGAATTACATTAAACTCTTGCAAGCAGTCAACTTCACCATCAACAGTTTCATCAATCTGTAATCTCTTCCAATGAGTGTTAACCTCATCTAGTCTAATAGGTAGCTTTTTTTCAATCTTCAAAGCTATTAAACAAGCACACGGTAACCCATATGTTTTCTTTATCACACAACCACACTTTTTTCGATTCCTCCCGCATTCGCGTGTCGAATTTCTTCACCGCGAATAAAGTGTAAGGCCTGTCGAGAGATGTTATACACCAACTTAATGTACAAAAAATGATTTTTAAAATAATGTTCAACAGCAGTAGTACTCTGTCCAAATGACGTCTTTATCTTAGTCAGCTGGTTTGGGACCATTTGATTTATTGCCTCCCAACCCTTGACCAAATCACCCTTACAATCCGTCAAATATTGTTTTAGCGCACCATGTTGTGACTCAACTCTGTTGGTGGTAGTGTTCCCAATGTGCATAACACTGTCTGTCCATCCACTCACAAATTTTTCCTTCACCGGATCAAGGACTGTAGTTTCAACATATTTGACAAAATTTAGAAAATTTTCAAACACTTTCCTGAAATCAACAACTGCAGTCGTATATGACTCTTCTGAAGTCGAATCTACAATTGAATTCCATTGAAGTTTGAGTGTCTTAAGTAACTGAAACATCTTTTCGTCTTTTGCTTTGCAAAGGGCCTTAAACTTAGCTTTCACATTTTTATAAACATGAACCCGACACACTAAAGCAGTTGAATTCGGAAAAACCATTGCAACAGCATTCATCAATGACTTATCCCTATCGGTGACAATGACCTTCGGAAAGGTCTCCTTACTTATCAAAAGACTCTTACATGTCTCAAGAGCCCATACAAAATTATCTTCTTTTTCATTCGCGATATAGGCAAATCCAACATTGTACGATTCCTCAGTTGACGTTACACCGACTATCTCAAATAAAGGCATTTTATACTTGTTTGTTTTGTACGTTGAATCCATCATCAAAACAGTCGGGAAAGTGTTAAACAATTTAATACTCTCAGGATGTGCCCAAAAAATGTCTTGTATAGTTGTGGAGTCACCAATTGTTCTACACTTGTGAAAATATTTGTGAGTTTCACAACACTTCAAGAGATGTTGCAATTCAGAGAGTTCACCCCTAACATCTGTTTTAAACCTCTGACGCGCATTGTATATTTGCTTCATATTTGTCTTGCTATCTGGATTTCGCCCTTTCAACATCATCATAATGTTCTTCGGCGCCACCAAATTCTTAGTCAACTCGCGTACACACTCCTTCTCCTCCGGTTTTAAGCGTCCAACAAGAAGATGATCTTCTAATGTTTTTGACATCTCATGGTTATGTTCACCACACACAACACTTAGACTCCATTGTTCTGATGCCAAATAATAACCTCGCAGCCTGAACGGACACAATGTTTTCCTCGTAGCTGTGTCTTCTTTCTTTGATTTCTTTTTCCTTTCTTTGTAAACACCACCTCTTTCACATCCCAATATAAAAAACTTTTTCCTATTATAAGCCCCATTGTCTGATTTCCAAATCACAATAGAAAATCCAGCGATCAGAGCCTGTCGTTTACACCAATCAATCATGACATCTCGCACCTTCATCTTTTCACAATTTACAAAATATTTGCCGGTGTCAACAACAACATTAGATTGTTCGTCATCGGGTTCCACAACATTGGGTTGAACGACGAGAGCATTGGGTTGAACGATGACAGGTATGTCGGGTTCATCAATGTTTGGTTTCAATTCAATAGTAGGAGGTTCAGCCATTACAAAAAACCTACGCTATCAACCAAACACAAAAAAAGCAAGTTATACACTATTTCGGTAGCTACGTACCGAAAGGGTACATTTCGGTAGCTACCTACCGAAAAATGTTCATTTTGGTAGCGATTTACCAGAAAATCTATTGACAGCAAAACCAAGCAAATTCGAAAAATAAACGGATTAAAGCGCTTATTACCTATTGTATGGCAACCAATCAGTGTAGGAACCCTCTATGGATGAATAAACGTCGATTTCTTGCTTCTGAAACGCCAAAATACGCCTTAGATTGCAAACATTGTGATTGTGTGTTGAAGAGGTAATGAAAGTACAAGTCTGTCAGCTAGACCCTATATAGACCAGTTTCGGTAGCTGCGTACCGAAATTGAGCGTGTTCAGCCCGTAGCTACCGAAACTGTTAATTTTTTTAAAAAAATACATGTTTTCGGTACAAAGCTACCGAACACGTATATTTCTGTTATAAACCACGCCAACTATGTAACGTGACATGAGTTCGGTAACTAGGTACCAAAATGTCTTTAATTTGGTAACGTCTTACCGAATGCTTCAAAGGGCAAATGAGTCATGCAGGGGGCCTGGGAGCAAATGGTAGGGGCGAAAAAAGCAATTTTCCTATTTTATTTTTTTGAACAAGGAAAATAACATCTATTATTTCCTTCTTATGACCGGAGTACAATTTAAAAGATTGTTTCAAGTAGGCAAGACGCGAATATAAATAGTCCAGATGGTTACAATGTTCATAAATTCAATGATTTTGCCATTCATTCACCAGCCATAGTAGTAGGTGAATGCGTCATTAAATCTATAAAGATACATATTCTAGGTTTTATGTCCAACTGTAGTGTAAGGTCTTAGGTTTGAGTTTCTGTGGTGCTAATTTGAGTGGACTAGTTTAACTTCTTCAAAAAAAAAAAAAAAATCCAACCGTAGTTCTCTATGACTATCCTTCATCCAATTAGTTGCCGTGTTCACTTTTTCTGAGATCTTGGTAGATTGACAAAATTACATAGCAATTAAAAATTCATACGCATAACTGGAGAAGTTAGAGTTTGAACTCCGGTCATGATATTCGACCTAACAATTTCAACATTTTGTCGGTTGAGTTAGAATTTTGCATGTTTTTTTTATTTTATTTTTTATTTTATTTTTGAAAATAAAATTCAGGTCAATATAACACATGTTTAAGAACTTAAACTCCAAAACTGAAAGAAAAAACCCTAGATTTGAAGTTAGGAACTATGCAAAGGGGGAAGAAGTGGTGGAAGGAAACTGAAAAAAGTTAGGGTGTATACATGCTACTCTACCATGTGAAATTTAATATTCACACAATTTTACACTAGATTTCAAAATCTCACTTCCAAACCAAGTGATCGGGTTAAAGTCGATAATGAACTCCTCCTAAATATAAATCATTTGAAAGAATCCAAGTTTTGATTTATGATTAGAATGAACAATTTTTTATTAGATTTTATTTACTTCATAATTACCTACCCCTTCCCCAATCACGAGGGTAAAACAAAATCTCACTTCTGAAATATATAAAAATTCAATATATTAGATATTTTGAAGAAAAAAATGTTGTAATTAAGGAGAGGGAGAAGGGGCGCATAAGAAAAGATGGGGTGGTAAGAAGAGCCTCAAAAGAACTGACGGTGAAATACGCTAACAGGCCCATTAAGAAAAATGTAACAGCGAATTACATTTATATCCTTTCACTACCGTTAGATGATTCTTCGTAAATCCGTTACGCTACACTTAAACAACGATTCCCGCTTGCTATTTGAAATTGCGATAAGATTTGAAGAACCAAAAAACACAGTAAAAAGAATAGATGCAAAATAGAATCCATTTCACACTCACAGTGGCAACTGAAAGTAGAAGAAGAAAACTACAATGAAATCGATCATGGATTCCATTTCCGATCTCTCTCTCTTGGAAATCTCCGGCGACGCGGACGATTCTCTTCTCTCCGTCACTCCCACTGCCGCCAACAACCTTTTCTCATGCTCTCCTCTCGTTTCTCACAGATCTCGCCCTCGTCAAATCAGTTAGGGTTTTTCCATTTTCATTTTTTATTCAATTTTTGTTATGATTTGTAATGAAATTATTGATTTCTTCGTACCGATTTGATTGATTGATTAATGCGAATTGCAGAGGGAAAAGAAATTGATTCTGTTGGATCTGAAGCTTTGATTTCGTTGAATCCGAAAGACAGTGCAAACAAAGAGAACGCTAATTGCAGTAAACCTGAAACACCGAGCATGGCGTCTTCTCAGCAGAAGAAAAGGAAGAAGAAATTAGGTGGATTCAACTTGCGTAAGAGCTTGGCATGGGATCGAGCTTTCTTTACCGAACAAGGTATTCTCTGGTTCCATTTTTTTATCAATGAATTGTGGAAATTGAAATTAGATTAATGTTATTAATTATTATTGGTAATTACTAATCGGTTAATGTTAATGCTTAAACCCTAACATTTAGGTGTTTTGAATCCGATGGAGCTTTCTATGATCAGTGGCACGGCTACTCCTAATTCAAAGTCAAATTTGGAAGTTATTGTTGAAGAAGAACCGGCTACCACTTCGTTAGCATTGCAGGAAATTGAAGAAAATCTGTTTAAGCATTCATCGGGAGGTGTTTCAATTAGAGATAGAAAGATTGGTGCTGTTTCTGGCTTATCTCCAAAGCTTGGTGCATCGATCAAACAAACGCCACCTGCTGCTTCCTTGGTTAGTTTATTTACTCGTTGCACTATCGGTGTATATATGTTGCAGTGTATCACAGTTAAACTCTTCTTAATTTCTATCATGTGTGTAAATATGCTTGTTAGGTGAAGAGAAAGGTGCTTGCTGTCAACAATGTTGGAAACCGATATAAGCGCAGTGCTTGTCCGAGGCCAGTACCTTCACCATCATATCCTTGCCATTGCTTGTTTAGATGCATATTATATTATTAAGTTTAGTCAAAAGAAGAAAAAATTTATGAAAAAATAATGTTGAAGTAACCAAAAAAAAGAAGAAGAAAAATGTTGAAAGAATATTACTGTAACTATGAGCTTTTTAAAGAATGGGTTATATAGAATAAGTTGAAATTAACTTCTGAATCTTTACTTATTTAATTTCACATGAGTGAAAAACTGTAAACTTATTTTAATTGAAGAGATTTTGTTGATTAGAAGTTAATTCAAACTGTGCCGGAGTGGAGTCTCTTATAGTGTGTTTGATGGAATCATAGAATTGAGCTGTCTGCATTTCTGTTAAATAATGCAAGTGTTTACCTTAACTCCTTTGAAAATTAAAAAGAACCAATGCTGTTAAAACGCCGAGTAAAGAGTCAAAAATGACTAGGATACCAGGACCAAAATCCAATGTTTCTGCAAATGCACCAACCACTAGGAGTGGAATGTCGAGCTCAGGTACCTCGAAGAGAAATCAGAATCCACCTCCTGGTAAGTTCTGCAGTTTGATCATTTTTTTCTTCCCTTTCTACATTTATCTCTTGTAAAGCAAGGAAACACTTTAAAAGGTAAATGAGAGTAAGCTATAGTCATCAATTCAAAATTCAACGATGAAATTTAAACAACTTTATAGTCGAACAAAATACATGCATATGATCATAATCTCAACTATTGGCTTTTTTAATCAATCTCTAACTTTTCACTTTTCCATTTAAAATGAATGAATCTCTCACTTAAGCCCTGAACTTCAGAAGGGTGAAATCCCTCTTTTTTCCATCCGAAATGTTCCAACCCTGACTTTGAAACTTATACTATTCAAATACTATTATTTTCATTATATATTGTGAAGCTGGCTCAGTTAAGAATTTTAGGTCTAATTATATTTGAGGTTTGTAATCTCTATGAATTTCACAGATACAGGTTTTTCTCAAATTACCAATCATCAAAATTTATTGGTCTTGCTTTGCTCATTTCGTTTTTCTTCTACAGTCACTAATGTTCAGAAGTATGCTGGAGTAAAAGGCCTGTCAAAAAATCCTAGAACTGTGCCAAGCATCCCAAAAGTTGATCCAGCCGAAAAAAGTTCTGTTAGTAGAACTCTTACCAAACAGGCTGGAAAACGTTTGGTAGGTACTTTATCCTTTTTGAGGCTTTAGTTTTCAAATATTCGTCATTTACTCCATCAATTTAATTCATGTTGTTTAACTACTAAGTATATGATTGTTCTCTTGAAATGTTGTTAACCTGCACAGGATAACTCAGTTTCAGAAACACGTCCACCATCCAAAATGCAGCAAATACGAAGTGAAGCAAATAAGGTGTCTGATGCTTGTTTTTCACAATCCAGAATGCATCAAACAGGAAGTGGAGCTAATAAGGTGTCTGAAGCTTGTTTCCCACAAGGAGTTTCTGACATTGGTAAGAAAAAGCAACAGACACTGTTTCAAACAACCAAGTCATCAGGCCTAAGGATGCCATCTCCCTCAATTGGATTCTTTTCTCAGGTATGATTGCTCTGTTTGATTCCTTATTTCATATTTAGGAGAATTTATTAATTAAATAACACTCACATATTGATCTCACACATGCCTATTACTGCTTTGCAGACCAAAGCTTCCAGTTCACACGGCCAATTGCAGAAAAGCTCTATACCTTGCAAATCTTCAGAGAGTAACATTCCTAACCTAAGGAAGGCAGAAACAATTTCTGTTAATGAGGCAAGGTCCAAAATTGTCAAAAGAGCAACAAAGGATTGTACTAAGGAATTAAGCCTTTCAGATGTAAAGTCTGAACCAATCGTGCAAATAGACAATAAGCAGATGGCTGGTGTAGAAGTGGAATGTGATTCTTCGGGTTTTGAAAAAGTAAGCAAGCAAGCAGAGGTTGAAAATGTTCTTGAGCATGTCAACTTAAAATCTAAGGATCAAGGAGAACTTTATCAAAGTGAGAGCGTTTCTAGCATGGAGAACGTGGGATTCCCTACACATGAAAAGGAATTTCTCACAAAGAGTCACACACATGAGCAGTTGGAGAAAGAGGCTGGCCACGCTCTGGATGACAAATTATATGATGTTTTGTCAAATGGGGACCAGTCTTTATATCAGGAACCACAGTCTACGCACTGTCCTATCATGGAGGGAACTTCAAGTAATGTTTCAAGTACTGTGCATAGTGCCATAGGGCAAGATGAAGATGACCAAATCAAAGGTCCTACCTGTGACTTTCCGACTTTAAAGGAAAGTTTGATGCTACAGGCAGAGCATGAAACTTATTTTAAGGATTCTAGACATTCTGGAGAATTTAAGGAACACAATAGTGTCAAGACTGCACTTTTAAATTCTAGCCTTGATAATTTTAGCAAAACTGTTTCTGAAGGATCTAAACAAGGAACCGTTTGTAAGAATACTGAACAGGTAAATTGTAGTGCTGGTGAATTTGGTAGATATGGAGGAGATGCACAAGCTCATTTATTGAATGAGAGTCTCTCAGTCAATTGCAATGAGACCACCCAAAGTAATTTAGAGGCAGTTAGTCAGCAGCAGTTACAGGGGGAACAACTCAAGATTCCAAACCCTAGTAGTGTAGGAGAAATTACATCGGAAAAAGTAAATATATCTGATATGAATACTTCTCAGCCTGTTCATGTGACAACCTTATTTTCTGAGAATGAATTGAAAATAGCTGAAATCAACGACAGTCAGCTTCCAGTAGATGATCAATCAGGTTTCATCCCGAGAAGCCCAATCGATCAGGAATATGAACAGGTTATTGACTCAAAATCAATTCATGATAAAGTTCAGGAGTTTGAATTGGATAGGTTGACTGAAGATTGTACAACTGTTTCAGAAACTGCTTGCTGCACTAATGTTACTAATGTTTCTCCAGAGAGAAGACCTTTTCCTGAGATTAATGCAAAAGATCTCCACTTAACACCTCAACTATGTCCAATGGTAAAATCTGGTTGTGATTCTGGGGGAAATGATATGCCAATTGATAACAGCAGCACCATTTCTGAATCGCAGATTAGAGATGACAATTTTTCTACTGATACTTCAATACATTATGAGGTTCAGTGCGATGTTCCTGGAAACATTGAGCAACAAGCTAGTATGTTTTCATGTCCTGATATAATATCTTGCCAAGATGAGAGTCTAGTGCCAAATCATGGCCACTTGCTTGAGCGGAGTGAGTTTTCTGAAGCTTCTGCTGATTTAATTTCAAGCATCGAAGATCCTATTGGTAGTAGAGCTGAAAATTCCTCTGGTCTTTTACAGCATACTCTGCCGACTCAATCAGCCCAAGACTTTGATCACACTTATAAAGAGATTGACGAATCACATGAGGATGATGCACAAGTGCAATCCTTTAATGAAAATCATGTGGCACACGACTGCAGCAACAAACACCATCTTGCAGTTACTAATCATCAGTTTTCCTTGGCAGATGATAATAATATAAATGAAGATTCTCATCTTCCCGATTTTCAAAAGTCTAGTCCTATGGTTACCATAGATACCCTGGGTGTTAATAACATATTGCACTTGGATAGTGACTTTCTGCCAACAATTATTGTTTCATCTGCAGAAATCAGTGAACAAGTTGAGGGTTCATTTGAAGGATGCAGGTTCCATACAAATGAGCATGATGCTTCTAATCATCACACTTGCAGAGAGATTGAGGACTCACATGTGGAAGATGCAGAAGTGCAATCCTTTAATGAAAGTCCTGAGGCATATGACTGCAGCATTAAACACTGTCCTGAAGTTATTAATGACCAGTTTTCATTGGCAGATGATAATAATATAAATGAAGATTCTCATCTTCCTGAGTTGCAAAAGCCTAGTGCTTCTGTTGTTCTTGATTCCCAGTATGTTAATAACATTTTGCACTTGGATAGTGACTGTGTACCAATGGACATTGCTTCATCTGCGGAAATCAAAGAACAAACTTTAGCCGAGGGTGCATTTGATGGATGCAGGTTTCATTGTAATGAGCAAAATGCTTCGAATCATGATATTCAGGATATGCCTGAAGACAAAGATGGAAATCATGACGTGGATGAAAGGGTGGAGTTTTTGCAAATTGGTGGTGCAGAAGAAAGTTCATCAGACATATTGCCTGAAGTTGAAGTTCAACGTAATGAGAATGTTATTTCTGCTGAATTTGATTCTTCAATTACTGAAGTGAATGCTGCTTGGAAATCTGAGGAGCAATGCTGTTTAAGTGAAAAATTGAAGTTAGTAGCTTCAGATAACCCAACCTTCAATGCAACAATCCCACAAGGCATTGAAGTTAGTTTGGTGAAACTCAATGAGAAAGTTATTTTTGCTGAATTTGATTCTTCTACTGAAGTGAGTGAAGATCCCTTGGCCAGTGTAGTTGCTTGGAAGTCTGAGGAGCAATGTTGTTTAAGTGACGAATCAAAGTTTCTAGCTTCAGATAATCCAACCTTCAATGCAACAATCCCACAAGGCAGTGAAGTTAATTCAGTGAAACTCAATGAGAAAGTTATTTTTGCTGAATTTGATTCTTCTACTGAAGTGAGTGAAGATCCCTTGGCAAATGTAGTTTCTTGGAAATCTGAGGAGCAATGCTGTTTAAGTGAAGAATCGAAGTTACTAGCTTCACATAATCCAACTGTCAATGCAACAATCCCACAAGACAGCGAACTTAGTTCATTGAACAGTGAAAATTCATCAGATTTAGCTGAAACTAATATTTGTGGGAATGATAAGTTTCCCAATACTGACATGCTGTGTGAGACAAAAAGCAACATCGACTTTCCGGAAGACAACAGCAAAATAATCCATCTGTGAGTATCTTATTTTGTCATATAACTTTTGTTCATCTATGCTTTGGCAACCTTTCCATTTTAAATCTAAGATAGTTTTGAAGCTTCACAAATTGAGCGATCATTGTTAATTTTGTGAGTGGCAGCGAGAAGACTGCAACTAAAAACAAGCAGGAAGTTCCTATAGTGAAACCTCCGTCAAATGTTGCTCCATTTACTGAGGAATGGTTAGCTGCAATAGAAGCCGCTGGAGAGGTGACTCGGATTTCTTAACTGAACATCCATACTTTTAATGCCTGATTACTAAAGTTTCTTTGCATGACACAGTATTTCGTGCCAATTTTTTCTTGTTTTTCTGGTCTGAAGTCTTTTACATTACCATTTTTTTGGGCTCTAACATCAATCATTTTTTAACATACTTGTTTATGAATGTTCGCGTTGAATATTAACTTGCATTGTTTGAATTGCATATGGCAGTGGAATCAAACTTTTATTTTAGGTTTAGGATCCTGACTTTACATAGACACCGTTAGTTCTGTGCACTGCCGTGATTTTTGCCATGTTTGATTCATCTTATTCTTCTTGTCTGCAGGAGATTTTAACAATGAAAAGCGGTGCTGTACAAAACTCTCCTCCTGACAAAGCCCAGCATGAACCGAGCCCTTGGTCACCGGTAGGTCCATTATTCATTCAGTATCTAGATTTGATTCAAATTCCAAGCTCGGGTTTGTTGCGGGAACACTTTTTTTTTCTTTCTCCTTTTCAAAATAGGATGGAAGGATATAAGATTACCTAATAGTCCCATACCAACGTATAGTACAAACAATGCATGCAAGAAAAGGAACTCGAAAAAGAAAAAAAAAAAGAACATAATACACAACTCACTTTCCACGAAACAAGACAAACTTTCCCTGAACCAGAATGGATAGGGGACAGAAACTGCTCTATTAAAATGGAAAAGTTTGCAATTTCATTTGTTTGCGTATAAGTTCTCTGCGTTTGATCCTTAACTTCAAAACATCTAACACTAGAACTAGGCATTTGTGATATTCGTATTTTTGTGATTAGACAACCCATAAGAATTAGGATAACTAGAAAATATGTGGAATTTCACATCCTTTACAATGCCTTTTCAGTAGCCCTACACCAACAATCTGTCATTTATAAAGTTCCATAAACAAATCTCCCTAATCTCCATTCCAAACCATTGATGTCAGGTGGAGCATCTTAATCAGAAAGTTGAATATAATTAATCCTACTTTTCCGAATTCGTTTTCGGTCTATATATGCTTTTCATTTTGATGATGTATTAATTATTATTGTGAGTATCGCTTATTTCTTTGTTTACTTTTGTTTGCAGGTGAAGAAAAATCAAGCGATCGGACCATTTGATTGTACCAAAGTTACCAAACATAACATCCAGAATTCCGATCCATCATGACAAATCTGTCATCAATCACTAACATTTACTTTTTTTTTTGTGTACCACGAAGTTGTAGAGAATTCATACAACCAAGTGACCTCTCAGGAATCTTGCTGGGTGAACTGGTTGGTAAACAGCTTAGAAGTTATAACACGTTTTATGGAGCAAAGTGCTATGTGGATAGAATTAACCAGTTGCCACAATTATGCCTTGCAATTATTATTAAACTGATTGTTCTCTAATTGTAAATGATACTACTTTGTTTTGTTTCTTTTATATGATTTTTTCCCTGAGTTCCCCTCAGGGTATACGATTCTGGGTGTTCCATTTAACTTATGTTGGAACTAGCCTCTACTTCTTTAAGCAATGTATGGGGTTTGAGTCTTTAAAATAGAAAACATGTGACTGGAAAGGACGACTTCATTAAAATGACCAACTATGTTTTTTGACAATAGTAGTGATTAGATTAGACCTAAAAAAGTCGGTAAATGCTTTACACCAATAATAGTTATAAAAAAATTAACTCCATTTAACTTCTTTTTTATTTCAATAAACTTGATTTGACATAAAGTAAAATGCTTTTACACTTTTTATTTTGTGAAAATATATTCTATTTTCATTTTTCAAAAATTGTGCTAGTTTTATTTGTTGACAAAGTTAACTAGGAGAAAAACAACTCTTGAAATAAACGCTTTTTTATTTTTGAAAACAATGAAAATGTCAAAAGTGCTATTTTTATCTCTTGAAATGCATAATATCTAGCTAGCATTCTATATTCTTTTGAAGGTAATTTTCTACTTTTTAAAGATTCAATGCGAGTTTAGTTTTACGGAAGGGTCTAATATCTCTTAATGTGATAAATCATAGTTCAAATTTTAATTTAGAGTGTCCCCATTTAATGTTCGGTAGTGCCTCGAATATAGTTGATTATCTTTGGTGGTGGCAGGAAATTATGATAATAAAAAATAAAAAATCATTTGTAATAAAAAATAAAAAATCATTTGTGGTTACAAAGGAGTTGAGGATCGAACTCGGGACCTCTAACATATTACTCAAACCTCTCACCACTAGACCAAATCTAGTGGCTTTGAATATGTAATTTATGCCCAGTAGTATTATTGACATTATTAAACTTGAAAGTCAACAAGTCATAGGAAACCGAAAGCATCAAGTTTTTTGAAACATACAGGAAGTACTTATCTCTTTTATTCACTGAATTCATATCCACTATACAGATAATATAGCAGAAAAAACATAAATTATGGTAGCAATAAGTTACAACAATTCAAATAACTTAATAAAATTACATGCTGAGTCCTTAGTCAACCAAGAATACAGGCCGGAAAAAAAGAAAGAAAATACAACTAACCCAAAACAGGGTTAAAAAAAAATTATGGGGATTAATTTAATATCATTACATTACACTTTACAACAGAAGGCAGGGTACTCCTTGGTACCTAAGCTATAATTGCGCCTAACTAGTCACACAGATTGAACTTACCTAGAGGGTTTAGCTGGCAACAGATTGAATTCTCATTCAACTTAATCCTTTGTACTGCTGGGAATTTGATGAAAAAATTGCTTATTAACGTAATATTCCTTCTATCTTACTGATTTAAGCATACTCAGGATTGAGTGCTAATGCCTCCCTGTAGATCATCTCCTTTATTTGCTCTTCGTCCAAATGTTGTTTCTCGAACTCAAATGAGAATGGCTCCATGCAGATAGGTTCATCAGCTACATCATGTAGTTTTTCAAGATATGGATGGGCTAGTGCTTCTTCAACTGCCAATATTTAAACGAACACATGAAAATTTGAACAAAATTTATTCTTGCTAATCTACTCCAACTTTCTTTTGATTGCTAATGCAGATACTTTGAATGTTGAAAATGAACCTGTAAATTGCTTTTATCTAGCTACCATAAAGACATACATGAATGTCATGATGAGAAAATTACCTGTAATTCTTCTGGTAGGATCAATTGTCAACATTTTATCGACGAGATCAATGGCCAAGGGATGAACATGGGGGAAAACCCTATTTAAAGGTTGGCGAGGATATTGAGGAAGTTGTCGGATGTATCTTCTTGCATCTTCATTTTTCACTAACCCAACATCAGCATCAGTTGGAGTGCCAAGAAGCTGTGGAAAGACAACAAGTGTAAGCATATATACCCAGAATTACTTGTGATTAAATTATTGATTGTATTCATGGAATTAAATAACTGGAAATATTTATATGAATATCAACTTATATGAGCTAGAGGCAACTAGCAAAAACATTTAATGTAATGTTTTACTCCATTGAAATCATTAAAAGCTTTAAGAGAACCCACAATTTTTAAATGGCTAGTTATGCTGATATGTATAGTCTTACCTCTGTCAATAAGCGCATCTGATGCACATGGTCTTTGCCAGGAAACAGAGGCTTTTTATTCATGAGCTCCATAAAAATGCAACCAACAGACCAAACATCTATAGCAGAAGTGTAATCTGAGGAATTCAACAACAACTCAGGAGCCCTATACCATCTTGTGACTACATATTCTGTCATGAAGTCACTTTCCATAGTTGGCCGCGCAAGACCAAAATCAATAATCTTCAAGTCACAATTTGCATTCAACAACAGGTTGCTTGGTTTCAAATCTCTATGGATTATGTTTGCAGAATGTATATACCTTAGCCCACGAAGAATCTGATACAAAAAGTACTGCAAGTACAAAAGCATCCAATCATTAGCAAAACAATTAGTTCAATTCATTCAAGTGCACAAATGTTAAGGGGATGATTATGATACTAAAAACAACAAATTCAAAACACTAACCTGACAGTGTTCATCTGACAGATTTTGATTGGAGCGAATGATTTGGTGAAGATCAGTATCCATGAGTTCAGTAGTTATGTAGACATCATTAAACTCTCTACGCAAGGGTGGAGGAATAACATCTCTTAAACCAATTACCTGTTTTAAAAACAAACATTTTTAACCATTACTAAACATATCCTCATTTATCAAATTTGGACTTTCACATTTGATATCTTAAGGCTTAAACTACTGGGTAAACTTTGTGCATAGACAAAATGGCAAAGCCATCATAGACACTCACACACAAGTGAGGGAGCCGGAGTTCGAACCCCAATCATGGCGTCCGACCTAACAATGTCGGCATATTTTTACGGTCGAGTTAGGACTTGTGGACAACTATTGTGTAAACTTTAAACCGTAGGAAAGTGGTTAAATTAAGCATGAAACAAATTTCATTTGTGGCCAAGTAAAAATGTTAGTGATATTATTATAAAAAAATTATAACTAAATCTGTGTCATGTCATCATGTTTTCTTCAAAATCAAGTTATTATTAGCACTTTATATTGAATCGAATATATCTTTACATAAATAATTGGTGTCACTCTTTTATGATGGTCCACCATTGTGAACAAAGATGGCTTGGTTCCATTAAATCTCAACAAATGTGTCACTACTCACCACACATATTTGTCTACATTTTATGTACAACACCAAAAAAAGAGACCAAATTTTCAATAATCATAATCATTACGTGCTATACTTGTATTCCTCCGTGTATCACTTGAATAGTAAAAACATGAATTATTATTGTTATCAACAATATTGATAGTGATAGGTAATTAATAACCTTCCGTATGATTTTTCTATGGAAATTTTCTCAGAAAGTAACATTGCTAAAAATAGTGTCATATCAAATAACGAAATCTCACATAATTTTACCTTCATTGATTATTAAATCTCATTTTTTACCGTACTCAGCATCATTAAATTAAAGAAAATTACTTCTTAGTATCATTTTTGTTTTCTGTCGATAAACAAATCATTGAGACTCGGACACCGTAAGTCTCAGCAATATTGACATTGTCAGTCGAGATGTTACCGGTTGAGGAGCTAAGACCGTTGAAAATTTGTACCGTACAAAGCATTTAATACGAAATAAACCAGAATTAAATACGTTAATTATCTAATTAATTCAATAAAGTTAGGTAAGAATCAAGATAACTCACATTTTCATGATCTAAATGCCTAAGAAGCTTAATCTCACGCAAAGTACGCTTAGCATCCATGTGATTATCAAAAGCATTTGCTATCTTCTTCACAGCAACCAATTCATTCGTCTCCGTATTCAACAGCGAACTTCAAAAATCAAATCAACATAACAAAATTCAGATTAATTTCTTAATTTTCCAAACCTAAAAATTAATCAAAATCAAATACTCTCTAAATCAAATCAAATTCATCAAAAACAAAACCAAAACCGATCCGAATCCAAAAATAGAAAGAAGAATACGAAGCAATACCAAACGATTCCGTAAGCACCACGACCAATAGGCATGATCGGAGGACGATACTTAGCAGTAACTTCAAAGAGATTACCGAACACGTTGTACTGAACGAATTGTCCGCCGTGAGTCTGAACCGCCGGAAACTCGGCGACGCCGTTTTGATTAACTCCGGCCATTGATTTTCTTCACTCTCGCTAGTTCTCTTAACTGCAACAAACAAACAGCACTTTCTCTCTCAAGAAAATTTTCTCTCTCTCTAGAAACCGTCAAGGAGATGGTGTGATGAAGAAGAAGGCGGTGATTTTAATTTAAATAATGTTTAATTGGAAGGAGCGAGTTTACTGAGTCAACGTTTGTGTGAGTGAGTTTAACTTAGTCCACTGACTCGGTTTGTTAATAAGCACGTTGAATTTTTTCAAGTATCTTTCGTAGTAGATGCTGGGAAGAAGGTGCGAAAACGCGCGAAGGAAATAAAATGTGACTCACGCGTACACGCGCCACGCGTTTGGTTTTCATTGGACGGTTATGATTGTAGCCGCCTCTCATCTACGGTCTTAGTACATTCAATTATTCCAACTACCATCTATAATAAATGAAATCCTTCAGAAAAAAAATCTATATTAATGAATAAATTATGATATCATTTTTTATTAAAAAAAAATATATTTTTTGTTTCGCTACTAATATCCGGTTGATTGAACCATCTAAATTGTTTCTGAGATCAGCTCCATCATCAAGTGATTTCAGTCCCTGCTGACTGCAGTTGCGGGGAATCGAAATCCTCCCCACCTGATCACGCGGTAATCGTCGTTGGACCAACTAACTATTGTTTATATAAAATATATCTATGAATAAATAAATTATGATTTATCACTTTTTTTTATATAAAATAATAAAATATGATATCATCATTTAACAAGAAGTTAACAAAATAAATAAGTCAGATATATATACAAAAAATAAAATTGACTGATACCTACGTATCAACAATCAATATAAATGAAAATGGATTTTTTTGGTTTGGATTAATAAATAATGCACAGATATATAATACTACTAATACTATTTTAGTTAGGATTAGGAATGATTGATTAGTTTCCCAAATAATTGATCAACTGTATTCAGGAACATATATAGGCAATTTGTATCTGACAAATTTTTCTTTTTTTAATTTGAAATGACAACTGTTTTTTGTATGTTATATTGGAGTTCTTTTTTTATGTGGAATAAACACACATGTACTCCTATATAAATGGAGTTATAATTGAAATTGATGAATGTTTTATTTGATTGTGAATTCTTCTGTACGCATATTATATGAATATGTATTGATATATTTATTAAGATGGATAATTGTGATTGGTTTAAAAATGTCATTTATTAAATTTTTTATATTAAATATTATTTATAAACCAATCACAATCATCCACCTAAACTATGTACCGATACATATCCATATAATATCTATACCGGAGTATTCACCTTATTCAAATGGCATCTAACATGGCTTGTAATCATGGGGTCGGATTAAGTGAAACTTATTACAGAGTATTCAATTAAAGTTAGAAAATGCTTAACAGTGGCTCTGAGCACTAGTTAAACATATTAATATGAAAACTTTGTTTTGAAAATTATGCATTTGATATCTTCTTCTTTTTTTTTTTTGACGAAAGCATTCAATATCTTAAAAGTATATAAAGTTGTTTTACTACAATTAATTTTATCTTTATTTCTTTTTTTTGTATACTTAACAAATATGACCATTAAATTAATTACTAATAATTTAGGTTGGATGTGAAATTTATATTTTTATATCGAATTCGAATTGATTCAATTTAGTGGTATATGGATTGGTTTGAATTGGGTTAAAGGATTATTATATATAACTTTTTAAAAAAAAATCTCCAAAAACATAATTTTTACATGATATTCTATTTCATAAAAATTTCAAAATTTAGACTAAATTCTACTCTTTAAAATTTAAACACCTAAATTTACATAAAAATTTTCATTTGTAATATCAAAATTTAAGATTTTAACACGTGAAAATCTTAAACTGTATTATCAAAATAAAAATTATACTCCGTAACATTTTTTTAAAACAAGTTGGGTCCCATCCGTTTATATGGATTTAAAATCATAAATATGTTACTCAAACAAAACTGCTTTAAATTCAAATGAGTTGGTTTAGATTAGGCCTAAACTTAAACATGTTTGAATAAAATATAAATTGAATTGCATCACCAAATCAAACGAGTTACTTGGACTTATAAACGCCCTTAATGGCTAGTTATATATATTTTGTCCTAAACTTTCTTCTCTTTTTCTTTTAACAATGTGTCTTGAACTTCTTACACAAATGGCTAAGAATATGTAAAATTATAGGTGCCATTATTCAACCCCACTTTTTAAAGTAATGTCGGATTTCACTTCACACTTGTCGCAACAATAACTTGCATTTTCATGTCCCTAGCTCGAGTAATTTTTATTATATCGTTTATATATTACTATGATTTTTTAACTTTTGTTAATATCAGATTGCAAAAATGTTATCATTACCTTCGAACTCTGGCAGTCTCTAAGTCGGTGGTTTTGATTCGTTCTTAATCGGCGCCAGTAAGTCCCTTGTATGTGTTGCGACTAGTGGTTATCATTAATTTCAGTACCAATTTGGTTTTTCGTTGCCCTACTCAATTCAAATCTAGGTTTACCCTGTCGACCCTGCTATTGGGTGGCATTGCGTTAACTGCTCTGACGACTTTATGATGTTTAGTCTTGTTTATGGAGTTGTGATGATGGTGACGGTGGTCTGGCTGATGTTACTGCTACATGGTGTCTCGTCACTGGGTTAATGATTGGAGTTGGGTGTGGCTCCATTGCGGTTTCACTTTGTCGCTTGCCTTTGACAAATTGGTGTTGTTGGTGTATCGAGTTCGTGTTCCCACTCTTTGACTTTCAGTACCCGTGATTGATTTCAACCGTTGTACGATATCCACGCCATCCATTATATTTGACTCTAGATTGTTTAGCTAAAAGAGTCACTAATTCTTGTTGTCGTTTGTTGCAGAGAGCTGATAGTATATTGACATATTTTCGTATTAACGGTCAATTTATTCACTAGTTGATGAAACTATACTTACTCATGAGTTAGGATTGACTAGGGTTATTTTTAAATTTTTATTTTGTTTTTTCTTGCTTTTGTTCTCTCTCTATTTGTGTGTGTAATTTTCTTCTCTCTATCCGCGTGTGTGAATAAAGAGATAAAAGATTAATGCTGCTTAGGCATTACTTATTGTCTGTTAATTATTTTGATATTTTATTGCTATTAATTCACCTAAAAAAATTGCATGAAAATGTTTTCTAATATGTTTTCCTTTCAAGTTATTATGTCTTTATACACTTTATTTCTATCATTTAAATTTCTTCTTTATCAATTTGTATTCAAATTTTATTGACCAAAAATCCTTCGCCAAAATGATGTGATCCTAAAATTCTATCCTAAAATCTATTTCTTATCACAAAGTCATTTACATTCTGATCCTTTTAAATTCAACGAGTTATTTCTTTGTATCTTATTCTTCATGGTTTATGTCCTCTCATTCATGTACATATCAATAAGTTTCATTGAATATACATTTCTTATTTTGTCTTCTTTCAAGATTTTTTTTGTTGTCGTTGTTACATATAGGTTCTCTTTACTTAATAAGATAAGCATATTTGACGTGTGTAATAGGTTAGTATGTACAAGACTGGATTAGAAGAGGGTTAATAGAGGCTACGGTCTCTCTAAATATTTTTATACTAATATATTATTAATTTAATTTCATTCTTTATAATCTTATTTTATTAAACTCACAAAAATAATTTTCCTGTTTTAATTTAATATTTTAACTTCATTCTTTATATTTCTTGCACATAGTTTTAGTCCCTAATAAAACTAAATTTCTTTAATTATCATTAAACTCTTAAATTTTTGGATAATTTTTCATGAGCATGTTTAAAACATCGTATAAAGTTTATTTACTAAAATTTAGAATTTTTTAACATGATATGAATTAAATATGATTTCTTTAAACCGCAAAAATTTAAGACAAACATAACGAAAATCATGACCTAGAAATCAAATTTTTAGCTCATTTTTTTTAAGAAACTTTTTATGATGTTCTAAACGGATTTGGATCCTCTCCAATTTTTTCTCTCCAATTCTCTCTCCAATTTTTGTTATGTGTCTTTCTCTCTCATGTGAAGAGAGAGAAATTAATAATAAAAAATAAATAATTAATGATGAGAGAGAAGAAATGATGAGAGAGAAAGACACATAAAAAAAATTGGAGAGAAAAAATTGGAGAGGATCCAAATCCGTTCTAAACATACTTGCGAAAAAATTATTCGAAAATACAAGTTAACTTAACCGTATGGACCAAAATAGAGTGCATAATAATTTTCCGGGGACTAAAATTATAATAAAAATTAAATAAAGACTAAACTTAGAAGGTCATCATTTTGTAGGGACTAAGAATATATTTAACACTTTTTTATATGTTATACTTTTAATTTATCTTTTTTACTAAATTATGCTTTAATCTCGGCCCGACAGCCCCTTAAACTTAATTCTTGCCTCGGTCTCTTTTGAGTATATAGATACATCTTTTAATTAAAATTTGAACATTAATTTATTATATCGTGAGAGTTTAACTCTTTCCACTAGAGTTTAGATTCAATCTTATTTGTTCAATTTTGCAAGTTTTAATTGGGTGATAACATCAATTTGACCCAATATTCACTATTTTAAATTATATTAAATTATATTGAAGTTTTGGTAAAATGAAAATTATGTTGAAGCTTTTTGTGGAGGATATTCTTTTTCTTTTTGACTTGTCGCCGTTCTTTATAAGTCAGACTACTACATAACATAACCATTGGATTTCAGGTAGACTTTTTTTTGTGATAGTTTTTCTAGTGGTGGGTATATTTTTTTGACTAATAGCGGTGGGTATATATGTATATACACTAAATAAGCATTCACTTATTCTCAAATTTTCAAACCAAAAATTAGGATAAAGCAATGTTCTTAAAACTAATTTGTAATGTGTAATCGTAGAAACTAATTTATTGAGATAAGTCAAAGATTGAAGTCATAAATCATAACTAAAATGATTAAGCGACTTATTGTTAGATCATTTAAAAAATAGAATTTAATTGTTGTACATTGTCGGTGTAATACTTTAATACTTTTTTACACATACATTCAATAATATACCAACACATCATGTATTGTGTAATTTGTGTTTAAAAATAAATGATGTGTCACAACACATCATTGGATGCATGTGTAAAAAAAATTTACACTAACGGTGCACAACACTTAAATTCTAAAAAATATTCATTAATAGCTACCGTATATTTAGGGATGTCAATGGATATCCGTGGGGGCGGATAGTATGATATCTGTGTCCGCTCCGTTGGATAAATATGATATCCATATCCGTGCGGGTATCCGTCAAGCGGGTAATCCATGGATTTTGAAGTATCCGTGGATATTCACAGATATCCATGGATAATAATTTTTTTAAAAAATGTGATTCTTGTAAAAAAAAAATTATTTTAATTACTTAAAATTTGTTTATCTTCTTTCTAAAGAAACAAGAAAAAGATTATTATCACATAATAACATTCATACATTTCACTTTCAATTTAACAACAAAAGTGAACACATTTATTTTTCTTCTTTTCACCAAAATATAATAATATCCATACATTTCTCTTTAGAGAAAACTTCATACATTTCATTTCTAATCAAAACAAAATTCATTACAAAATTCTAAAGAATTAAAAATGCTCTTATATATTTGATAACTAAGAATATTTATATAATTTTCTTATTTACTAACGGGTATGGATATCCGCGGATACGGATACCGTTAAATCCGCATCCGCATTCATTAACTATCGGGTAGTTGAAATATCCATTTATCTTACCCGTGGATATCCATTAAACTATCCGCTCCGTGTCCGTGGCGGATTTTATCCGCGGATATCCACGGGTATGGATATTTTTGTCATCCCTACGTATATTTAATATTTTTACGGGTCACAAAACACAATAAAATCATTAAAAAAAATTAAACCGTAATTCAACAAATTAAATGTTTCGTTCTGGTTGAATTTTAGAACATTAACTAAAGATGTGATTCTTGAGTCCATGTTAGCTGTAAGATTTTTTATTTATTTTTTTGATAAATAGCTGTAAGAATTGAATTTCAGACATAATCGAGTAACATATCGCTGGCCAAGTTGCAAAATAATAATATGGTTTTTTCTCTCTTCATTTTAATACTGTGCACGTGAGTAGCAAGTGCACATGGAAATCCAAAGTCAACTTGGAAAATGGTGCAAAGTAAAATGCCCACCCAGTCAAAGAAATAACACTAACACACACAACACAACAATTCTTTTTCACGGCGTCGCCTAACTTCACCAACAAAACGCGGATCGCCCCTTACTCTAATAAAGATAAAAATAGGAATACGGATTCAGTGTAGATTGATTAGGACGGAGTACAGATCAGCAACTCGACTCGAAATTGATATGACCGATAATATTGTGAAGCACTCAGTCGTGTTTCGGGTCAATAAATACGAAAAATCAAACTGAACGGTTGTATATGTTTTCATAATCAAAATCGACCGAACAATCATTAATATGAGAAATAATTTTTTTCCTTCCCTCTCCCTCTCTGTATACTCTTTGTTTTGTTGTTTTTATCCATCTTTGATATATAAGAGAAATGTTATATTTTATCAACTTATAATACGTTGACAAAGTAGATGGGAAATATATTGTAATATATATTTTAGATCTATTTTAATTTCTATTTATCTTCTACTTGATATATTATTGTCTTTAGATCTACGGATTTGAAACAAAGTAACTACATCTAACCCTCTTTGTTTTTTCATTTTGTTCTTCTATCATTTATTGCCGTATGTACGATATATTGAACTATTTGAAAATTATGAATTTTTGGATAATGAAATTTTAGATGTAAACAAAGTTTCAATCTAACCTACAATAACCAACCGAATTAATCTACTCGCACCCGTACGACCTGACACCCAAACAACCCAAAGATGTAGTCGATTGGAATTGAATCCAAATTATATGGTTGCGGTTTTTATCCGTTTAATGATTTTCGGTCCGAAACCGATCTCAGACATAAGTTTGATTGCATGGTTAAAGATTACACTGCATCTAATGTGTAGCTCATATAGAGTTACAATACTGTATAGGTAATTATTAGAGAGAGCCAATGTTCGAACTATCAATTACTAGGAATAAACCCGTGCGTTGCACGGGTTCGATTAAAATATTTGCGATAATTGTGATAAGTATATTCATATATAGTTAAATAATAGATATTATTTTAAAATATGATTATACTTAAAAATAAAATAGAAAGTCGTTTAGAAAATATAATTTTTTTTATTGATTTATATTGTAGTTTTATTTATATTTTAACGTAATATATAGATCTCTTATAATATTTTTTAAGGTTGAAGACATTTATCACATTTGAATTTAATAGTGTAATTGGATAATATCTTAATTTTCTTTATATGAATTACAATTGTATAGTCACATTTCACTTTGCTTTTTATTTTTATGTATGCTTTATTTTTTTCAATTAGATTGTTGGATGCATACATACTTATACTTGCAGACAATATTGCTCATGAGTAATATTTGAAATAAGTTTTTTTATAGAATTTGATTCATATATAGTAGCTTTGATTTTTTTATCACGTAATTTTTTTTTTTAAATTACGTATCAAATAGCATAATTGTTTACTCCATTCAATGAAATTTAAGTATCAAATAATTTATCTACTTACTCCATTGTCATTCTTTTGAAGTTTCTTCTCACATATTCACTTGGTGATATTTTATCTCGATTTTTTTAGTCTATTGTTTGATTTACATTATTTTTTTTGCATAGTCCTGTGAGGTTTGTGTCCTTCAAATTTATTGTTGTTTTTGTCTCTCTTATTTAATTATCTTTGCTTGTCAGTTTAGTTTATTTTTGTTATAATATAAACTTGAATATTTTTTGTTGCAAATATATAGTTTGGACGATTATTTCATATATTTGAATTTACGTTTAGTTATTTGGCTCAGGTAAAGAAAATTTAATATTTTAGAAGAATTTAACATGTCATCTTATTTTTACAAATATCTCACTATTTTATTTTGAGTCGTTATTTAAACATTAATTTAATAGTGAATTATATGTAACTAATATTGTAATAATTTTGGAATTTTTGGTGAATTTCAAAACACATATACACACTATTTTTTTTGTAAATAATAAAATTTTTTAAATCATCCCAATTTTTTGCATGTAAGTATGTTTAAATATATGTGTGAATATATTTTATAAGTATATGTAAATTTGTTTTAATATCTACAGTTTCAACAATTTTTAAAATTTATTTTGATGTATGAGCATCAACAATTTTTACAATTGATGATTTTTTTCTTTTCATCTTTTCGTCTTATGCACCACATGATATTACTATTTACATTACTCTTTCATATAATGTAAGATCTCTAATATATATATATATATATATAAAAGACGATTCTTGTTCTGATAATAAATTGATTTCTTTTAAAGTGTCTTCTCAAATATTCACTCGGTAGAATTATATCTCATATTTTATTGGTTATAATGTTTTTAGTGAGCGATTTTATTTATCTCTTTTTAGTTTTTAGTATGCTTAATTATTAGTCTTTTGAGAAACTTTCTTGAGTACTTTCATATCAGATAAAAGTTTCCTGAGCACTTAGAATTTATTATTTTGAATTGTTATATTAAAAGAGAAACATTCTGATAGAATTTTGTTGTATCAAAATTCTTCCGTACTCAAATTTATTGTATCCAAACTCTTGTATAAAATTCATATCAGTGTGAACATCCTGCTGTCGAGGATTGATGGAAGCAAGAGAATGAAAAAGAGAGGATTGTTCTCTTGTTTCACTTTGCAAGGGGAATCATCTTGTTATCCAGGATTGTTGGAAGCAAGAGAGTGGAAAAGATAGGAATGTTATCTTGTTTCACTTTGTAAAGAACATAGTGAATTCCTTCACAGGGTATTGAAGGGAGTGCAAAGCCTCAAATACAAACATATTTTAAAATAAGGTACTGGCGGAAACCTTCAAGAAAATAAAATAACCACAACATCTCTAAAATAACCGAAAAAATCTAAAAACTTAATCCACTCCCCTCTTAGGTTGCACACTTTAAACTTACATTTTTGTCTCTTTTAATTATTTAATAGTAATATTTACTTGTAGGTTTTTTAGTTTGGTTTTTAACTTAGTTTTATAGCTTGAGTCCAAATGTACAACAATATATCATGCCCTGATTTTGTATTTTTTTTAATACAATATAGTTGTTTCATAAATAATATACTTATATTTTTTGAAGTTATAAAAGTAATTGATAATATTAATTAGGAGTTATGAAAGATAATAAGACAATTAACATGTGAGAATATAGAGAGTTATAATATAGGCAAAACACTTAAAAATAGAAATGAAAGAATGAAATAAAAAAAAACCTGAATAACATGTAAAAAGAGTGAATAAAATTAAAATAAATCTTTATTATTGGTTTATGATTCATGATTTATCTTTGGTGGTTTTGTATTTTCAATACTTTGATCTTTTCTCGAAAAATCACGGATCACGTGATATGTAAATATTGATTTTACTCCTCTATACAATTTAAGATATCTCATATACATTTATTGAAAAGACGACTCATGTTTTGATATTAACTTTATTTTTTTAGAATTTCTTCTCAAATATTCACCTTGTATATAGAAATATATGTTCATAATTTCTTCTAAATTATTCTTCACCTTTTTTTTTTGGTTTACCTTTATTTTTATTTTTCCTATTTGTCTTTTTTTATTTAATAATGTTAACATGGGGTTTTAAAAATTGGATATTAAAAATAGACTAATATTTATATAGTTGAAAAGATAAGATAGTAGTTGGCTTACTTGTTAAAAATAAACATGATTTGCCAAAAGTCTAAAATTGGTACATAAATATATACAATATTCTAACAATTACTCATAGGAGAATATGTTAGTAATGATGTCTTGTGTCTTGTAAGATAATAAGATCAATCAAACAATGATTATTTCAATTTCCATGAAAGACAATTATCTCATAGAAATAAAATTTCATACATGATATTTTTATGGGTGATATTGCATATCAATTATGACACCACAAAAACAAATGCAATTGGAATATACCCATATATAACACTCAACTTTCTTTATGATTTTCTACAAAAAAAAAATCTACATTGTTACATAAATATATACAATATTCTAACAATTACTCAGAGATCTTGTAACTAATGACCAAAGTACCAATGACAACTTTCAACCTGAAATAGATATTAGAGGAAAATATGTTAGTGATGATGTCTTGTCTCTTTTAAGATAATAAGATCAATCAAACAATGATTATTTCAATTTCCATGAAAGACAATTATTTCATAGAAATAAAATTTCATATCTCATATATTTTTATATGAGTGATATTGCATATCACTTATGCCACCACAAAAACAAATGCAATTGGAATATACCCATATATAGCACTCAACTTTCTTTATGATTTTCTACACACACAAAATAAAATCTACATCCTTTAAATGTATTCAAAGGACATAAAAATTGTCTAACATATAGAAGGTGAAAGATATATAACTGTTCGAGTTTACAAAGTAGTGTGTGTGTGTCTATAACATATTATTAATATAGACTAATTAACAAATTATATTTATGGAAGCATGATTCATTATGTTTGGTAGTGTAAAAGATGAAGGAGCACATCATATAAATGAATGATTGCGTGATTGCAAAGTATACGTAATATCAAAATTAAAATGATAGCTTGTCCAAAAAAAAATTTGATTAATACTTTACTACAAATGAAGAACAAAAAATAAATTTTTTTTTTTGCATAGTGAACAAAAAATAATTTTAGTACATATGAATATGATATATATTATGAATAATAACATAGTGAAAATGCGCTTAAAGATATATACTTACATAAATTGTCATTTTTCATAGACTTCTCAAGCATCAAGGATGCAACAAAGACAAAAATAGAAGTATCTCTTTTATTCTCTTCTTCTAACTTACATGAAAAATTTGCCAAATCTACATTAAGAAATAAAGAAAATACGAAAAAAGTTAGGAAAGTAGGCTAACAAACATCATATCAATCAATATAATAAAAAATAGATGTCTAAAATTTTCACACAAGGTAAGAGTAACATAAGTTGTTATATAGAAACTAATAAATTGTGAAGAGATGAAGAGATCTAGAGGAAAAAGAGAAAGAACCTATAACACGAAATTGAAAAGATGCAATCCAATAGTTGCTTGAGGAAAGTGATGATGAAAACTCAAATTTATAACACACACAATGGTTAGGGATAAGAAAAGATAACCATTCAAAGAATTTTTATGATAAATTTATTCGTCATAGTTAAGAAATAAGAGTTAAGGAATATAAAAGAATGGTAGTTTAAAAGTTGGTGTGACAAAGTTTTTAAAAGTTGGTGTGACAATGTTGTTTTTTTTTAAAAAAATAATAGCACAATAGTAATTAATATACAATATAATTATTGAATCAAAAAACAAATATACAATATAACTAAAGTATTTTTTCATAAAATTTATTTATTTATTTGGTCAAGCATGAAAAAACATATATTGGGGTAATTTTTTTATTTGGTTTATTTATTTACACTTGCTACTAATTTAAGTTAGTTGTCACTTGAACTTTCACATTTATAATAATAATTCCATTTTTATAATAATTATTATTATGCATTACGTTATGCATTCCATTTTTTTAGATTTTTTTAGATAGAAATAGAGTTGTTTATTGGACATTAAAATGTCAATTAATTTTAATTATTAAAATAGACTTATAATGCATTCACTATAATCAACTTATTTGATGGAGTGAAAGTAATAGTAAATAGAGAATTGGAGTTCATTTAGATATGCCACATAGGCACAATACTTGTTTAGGAGCAACTCAAGTTTCCTTTTATAAGTAAATAAAAGATTCACATATTTACATTTAAAATTAATGAGTTTAGGCATTAGATTATTTGATCAAAAAATACTACTCTCTTCTCCGTCTTAAAATAAGTATCACATTTGTAAAAATAATTTATACAAAATCGTCATTTTAAATTTTCAATAACAATTTTAATTATTTCATTTTATTCTATTATTTAATTAATATTATATGCATTATTCTCAAATTAATACTGTAGTATTCAATTTACATTTATCACGATAAAAATACGCTAATTAAAAAAACTAGTATGGAGCTCATGCCAAACACGGGTATAATTATTGTGTTTGAATTTTTTTCCCAATTTTTGTTTTAAAAAAGTTTGTTCAAACATAAAATTTGTTTGTAAAATATGCGGTCTAAGTTAACCAAACATTTTTTTTGTCAAATAAGTTTTTGGACGAAGCTATGAAATACACAAGAAGTGTTGGAGTAAGCCCTAAAAGCAATTCTATTTGATAGCATTTGCTTTTGTATTGTGACATGATTTATATATATTAAATATATATAATAAGGCATTTCTTTATTATGTTTGTTTTCCAAAATAATAAAGTCCCTATAATAGATTGTTCATGTAATGAAACATTAAGTGAGACTTAATCGTGAGATTACATTAACTTAAGAACACTATTCTTAAAGTATCCGTAGTCAAGCTTTAATATGAAATGGGATAACATTAAAGCATAGAGACTATTATGTTGGTAGACTGATGATCACGTCTCACTGATCATAGATAATGAGTTATCAAGTCTTCACATAGATATAAATGTTAAGGGTAACTTTATATCGGATTGACCCACCATGAGAATACTGCATAAAATGTTATGAAATGTCATAAGTTATTCTCATAGTGATAAAAGGTGCATTCCATCCTTCGACCTGAAACCACCGTGTACCCTAGATGTAGGAGTGTAATACCTTGTTGCCATTCAAACGTTATCCGTAACTGGATAACTATAAAGTTGGTTGATGGGTATCCCACGAATCATGTTGAGGGACATGAGTGACCTGGATGGGATTTGTCCCTCCTACATAACGGGAGATATGTCTATGGGCCCAATATTGAACTAGACAAGGATGACATACTATGTCTTGTGTTCAATATAGACATGAGGACAAAAGGGTAATTATGCACAAGATGTTTATCACAGAAAGGTTAGTCAGATCACATGACATTCTTATAACTTGGGTAACAGTGATGTGTTGCTAGATACCGCTTACTGTTTATAATATTAAGATAAATATTATTGCCAACGTTATAAGAACCTACAGGGTCACACACATAAGGACAGTTAAAACGGGAAAAATAAATACGACTTATTGCGGGGGTGCAATTAGTGAAAAACGAATATTGGGCTTAAGAAGTCCAAATTCGTGTGAACTGAAGCTCACATAAGAAACTCTATAAATAGAGCCTTATGAAGTTCAGTCTCTCACACTTTTGGAGAAATTCTGAATTTCTCTAAACCCTAATCCGCTCAAGTTCCCTCATTCTTCATCCAAGAACGGCTAGCACCGAAGGTAACAATATATTCTTGACCATGATCTTTCACATGGATCCATTGAAGGAAAATAAAATTTTAAAATCCGCTGCGTTTTATCTTTGATAAACAGTTACGTTTTCCTTCAAGAAGGGGGATTGAATTGTGTTTTAGAGAATTAAAAACTTTTTCAAGATATTGCTATCTATCATAGTCTTTTGGCAGCGGATAAAATAACAACACAATAAAAACACACACACACACACAGAGAGAGAGAGAGAGAGAGAGAGAGAGAGAGAGAGAGAGAGAGAGAGATATATTTATACTGGTTCCCCTCAAATTCTATATGTACATTCTCCTCTCATATAGTCCCTCGTATGTAAAACGAGTTTCTCTTATTTGTAATGTAATTAGAATACAAGGAAGTAAGAAGAATCATGACACTTGAACAACCCTGGAGGTCTAGCTTGGAGAAGCAAGGTCGTTTCTAGGACTAGTTTAGATTCTCTCATTGGCTTGAGAGAATCACAGCGTTAGGGGCCATAATCATGTCACTTTTATTTTGTTTAATTGTTATGCATGCTTGAATGATTGAAGTGCGAATATATATGATATATAAGCCGTGGTGAGGTGAGATCAAACTAATTAAAAATCCTTCAAATAATATATTAAGTTTTATGCTTTCCAAAGGATAACACCCTTCAAGATCAATATCGATTAATGTAGGTTTTGCCAACGTAAAGTGCATTGTCTATATTGATAAGTTGCGGTGAGATAACCAGTTTATCCGAGGGCTATTCTTTGGGTTAACTTAACTAAATAAATATAATATGATTGTATGATATTAGAAGCAAGCGTTGGGTTATTCCATATGATGGATTAAAAATAAAATAAGTGTTATTTACCCAACGGAAAGGATATGAGAGTTGTATGAGATACAATTGGAAAGGAGTTTTCTACCTAAATAAACTAAGTTTTGTGTAATCAGTCCAACGCTGACTTAAAACAAAGTGAAATATGGATCTCATTCTCACTAGAAAATCTTCCAACGGGATTTTCCGAATCATATGCTTGAAGGTCATTTGGTTTGAATAAAATAGTGGGAGCATTTTAATAAAAGTCCGTATTAAAATGATTTAATCATAATACAAAGTTTTACATATCTCTGTAATTAGAATTTTGGAATACAATACAAATTATATTGTCCTTATGAAGGACAAGAATTTTCTGAATTGGTACACAATTGAGAATTGTTCTCAAATGCGAGAAAAACTATGAGTTCTTGAACTATACTCTCTAGCAACCTACTATGACTAGATTCGAGAAGGTTGCTTATCAAAAGTATCAAATCAAGTAACGAACTTGAGTTTCATGATCTTGATAAGATTGTCTATAAAAGGTTGTAATAAGGACCGAATAAAATTTGGACCTTGTATATACATACGAGATGTATATTAACCACCAATTTTTTTGATATATTTTGTTTATTTACTTCATTTACATTACTGATAAATATCAGTAAATGTAGATGTATGTGTGTGACACAAATTAGAAATCTTTGAATTTGTCAAAGAGTTCAATAATGAAGTAAAACAAAATAACTTACAAAAGTATTAAAGTCATATGAACAAGTTATAATGGTAAATACTTAGTTAAGGAATATAATAACTATTTTATCGCATCATGTTTGACATGATTTGATTTAAGATAGTTTAATTATATGTCGTTGACTCTTTGTTGTAATTTCTCTACTTATAGTTATTCTTCACCCACAACTAGCTCTGCCTTTTAAAAGTAATCATAAAGACATCATATTTGATATGAAGGTAAAGTACCTAGTTTTCCTTTATGATAGTTTGGATTGAAAATTTATCAGATAAATTTAATTCCAAATTGGATGAATGTGGAAGTATCCTAAGGAAACTAAGGGATACTAGTCCTACATCACTCTTCAGGACAAAAGTTGTTTTGTTGCTAGACTGAAGCATTCCTCGAGTGGGAATGTGTCTCTTAAAAGAGTCAGTGGGAGTGATATAGAACTTGAATGATTCAAGTACCACAACATTAATATTTTAAAAGGGAACACAAACTGGTTCCTCAAGGTTGTTGTAGGATCAACCGTTTGAGTTGCACATGAGGCTAGACAAGTCTAACATATCACAAGGCTGAGAAGTATGATTTTATCATGACTTAACAAGGTGATATGGTTTTCATTGAAGATGAATATTTAACTTGTTTAAAAGGTCGTAAATGACCTAAATTCTGAGAAGTGGTTAAATGCCATAGAATCTTATATAGAATCCATGTACACAGACCTTATGTGATAATGGTTATGTCATTAAGATGAGTAAGACTCAGACGATAAAAGTGAGTCTTCTTATAGAAGACTGACATGGATAATATGGAGACTACATTTAATATGTAATTAATTATTAAAGGTTTCACGCAAAATCAAAATGCAAATTATGATGAAACCATGATCGTAGTCTAGTTACAATTGTTATACTACATGTTCTGGCAGATGGATGACAAAGTTGCATTCCTTAATTGGAATGACCTCATATATATATGTGTTAGACATATACATAGGGTTTTCTCAATCCAAAGGATGCTTGAAAGGTATACAAATTGTAGCAATCTAATTTTGATTAGATCAAGTTCTCAGAAGTTGAATTATTTGTTCTTATTTATGAAGTTTTATGAAAACGAATTAATAAAGGACAAATATAGTTCTTGTGCACACAAGGAGGTTAGTGGGAGTAATTATCTTAATCTGGTATCATGTGTGGATGACATATTAATCATCAAAACATTTTCCTTATACATGTAAGACATGATTAAGGAAATATCTCTTGATGAAATACTTAGGCGAGACTTCCTAAAGAGTTAGGAATCATAATCTATAGAGATAGATTGTTGACGCAACAAATGATTTTATTTGTTCAAAGGACAATGTCACGTCTCATTGGATGAGAAAGAGATACATGAAAAAAAATCCACATGCTTTGGCAAATGGATCAGTCATGTACACCATATAATATGTACAACACCAGATACACCATATGCTTATAGCATAATCAGTAAGTACCAAAATTGAATCTAGTGTTTGACACTAATTGACCTTCAAGAATATCCCTAAGTACCTTAAAGGAACTAAGGACTATCTTTTGAAATAGGTAGGTATGGAAAAGATCATTGTAAATAAGTTATAATGATGTTAGTTTCCAATCTGATACATTGTATTGAAATTCAAATTTATGTCAGATATAAATACTGTAAGCTAATAAGCTTCAGAAAGTGTCTATTTCTATTACAAAGGTCAAATATTTGATTTGGATCGTTTAGTTCAGGATTGAGCTAAAACTATGTTTCCATCGTTGCAGATTTCATTAATCACATTAGTGATGATAATGATTTAATCTTGCAAACAAAGGAATAGATCTCACCAACGATTCAGATATATATATAGACACCTTTCTATTTCGATAGAGATCGAAAGAGTAACTTTGAAAAGATATGTAAGATACCAACATAGGAAATAGTTCCTTATCCACTAATGTAGCATCTTGCTAAGAAGTTGCTCGATGCTCATGCTAACCGATAAATGTTAGATGAACATTTGATTGGCTTTAGTGCTAGTGGGAGATTGTTGGAGTAAGCCCTAAAAACCAATCTATTTGATAGCATTTGCTTTTGTATTGTGACATGATTTATATATATTAAATATATATAATAAGGCATTTCTTTATTATGTTTGTTTTCCAAAATAATAAAGTCCCTAGAATAGATTGTTCATGTAATGAAACATTAAGTGAGACTTAATCGTGAGATTACATTAACTTAAGAACACTATTCTTAAAGTATCTGTAGTCAAGCTTTAATATGAAATGGGATAACATTAAAGCATAGAGACTATTATGTTGGTAGACTGATGATCACGTCTCACTGATCATAGATAATGAGTTATCAAGTCTTCACATAGATATAAATGTTAAGGGTAACTTTATATCGGATTGACCCACCATGAGAATACTGCATAAAATGTTATGAAATGTCATAAGTTATTCTCATAGTGATAAAAGGTGCATTCCATCCTTCGACCTGAAACCACTGTGTACCCTAGATGTAGGAGTGTAATACCTTGTTGCCATTCAAACGTTAACTGGATAACTATAAAGTTGGTTGATGGGTATCCCACGAATCATGCTGAGGGACATGAGTGACCTAGATGAGATTTGTCCCTCCTACATAACGGGAGATATGTCTATGGGCCCAATATTGAACTAGACAAGGATGACATACTATGTCTTGTGTTCAATATAGACATGAGGACAAAAGGGTAATTATGCACAAGATGTTTATCACAGAAAGGTTAGTCAGATCACATGACATTCTTATAACTTGGGTAACAGTGATGTGTTGCTAGATACCGCTCACTGTTTATAATATTAAGATAAATATTATTGCCAACGTTATAAGAACCTACAGGGTCACACACATAAGGACAGTTAAAACGGGAAAAATAAGTAAGACTTATTGCGGGGGTGCAATTAGTGAAAAACGAATATTGGGCTTAAGAAGTCCAAATTCGTGTGAACTGAAGCTCACATAAGAAACTCTATAAATAGAGCCTTATGAAGTTCAGTCTCTCACACTTTTGGAGAAATTCTGAATTTCTCTAAACCCTAATTCGTATTTGGGAAATTCTGAATTTCTCTAAACCCTAATCCGCTCAAGTTCCCTCATTCTTCATCCAAGAATGGCTAGCACCGAAGGTTGAAGGTTACTGTTTGTGTGGACTAAGTGGAGGCGCTGCAATTGTGGTGCTCGTGATCGATTGAAGGTTCTCGTTCGTGATCATACGGTGTTTCTTGTTCGTGATCGAAAGGCAGTTCGTGTTCGTGATCGTAAGCAGTTTCTGTTCGTGATCTAAAGCTCCTTGTTCGCGAAAGAAAGCATCAGTTCTTCAAGGTAACAATATATTCTTGACCATGATCTTTCACATGGATCCATTGTAGGAAAATAAAATTTTAAAATCCGCTGCGTTTTATCTTTGATAAACAGTTACATTTTCCTTCAAGAAGGGGGATTGAATTGTTTTTAGAGAATTAAAAACTTTTTCAAGATATTGCTATCTATCATAGTCTTTTGGCAGCGGATAAAATAAAAACACAATAAAAACACACACACACATAGAGAGAGAGAGAGAGAGAGAGAGAGAGAGAGAGAGAGAGAGAGAGAGAGAGAGAGAGAGAGAGAGAGAGAGAGAGAGAGAGAGAGAGAGAGAGAGAGAGAGAGAGAGAGAGATTTATACTGGTTCCCCTTACAAACTGAGAGTACTCCAGTCCCCTTGCACTTCCAAGGGATTTTACTATAATCACTAAATATTACAATCCTAGTGCTCAAGCACACAAGCAAGAGACTTCTAATTTGTTCAAGTTACAACTAACAAAAGACTTCTTACAAATGCTCAAGTTTCTTAAAAACAAGAGACTTCACAAATGCTCAAGTTACAAATAACAAAAGACTTCTCAAAAATAACCCACGTAGGAGTAAGACTCAAAATCTAGGCTTTCTAAGACTCAAAACACTTGATCTTTATCAAGTGGATATTACAAATCTTTCTGAGGCTTAGATAGCTAAGAACTAGACTAATTCTTTTCAGAGTGTATACGAGTTTTCTTCAAGTGTTCATTAGTCTTGTATTCTCCAAAAGTCATCATCTTCTTCATTCAACAAAGACATCTATTTATATGAGAATAAAATAGATACGTTGATGAAGAAATCCGTTGTAGATAGACAGCTGTAGGAATGCTATTGCTTGAAGCATGAAATTGAATTTTTTGTCCTAAAGAGGTAATTCAATTTCACTACTTCGTCTTTGTTCATTTGCTCTACCATTTAGAGTAATAATAGTACGACCACAATACACTCCTCTTTGAAGATAAGATTTGAATAAGAACATTGTAAAGAGTTGTGCTGTCATCTAACAAAGAATATCCTAAAAGCTTTAGATTTATCAAATCAAATCAATCTGTGAAACAAAGTGTGCTTCATGACTATTATAACTTTAGCATCTAAAGGTCTTGAAAGTTCAGCTTCTTATGGTCTTGAAACTTCAACATCTGATGGTCTTCCAGAGATCAGCTTCTGAAGGTCTTTAGAGTGCAAAGTTTCAGAACTTCTCTAAGTGTTCTTCATAGTTAATTTCTTCATAATGCTTTGTATTTATTCGTTCTGATAAAGTGTGCTTTATAATATGACTTGCTTTAAGTAAATTAAAAACCTGCACATTTAAATTAAAATATTAGTACTACCAATTGTGTATTTAATACATTGTTATCATCAAAATTTCATAAGGGGATTTTTCTATAAAAACTCATTTTGTTCCAACATTGGATATTTGTAAAATATGTGTTCTAAATATTTGGAAATTGGGTTTTTGTTGCTTTTGAAAATTTAAGAAATGTTTATTCTCGATATGTTTTCCATCATGAATTATGGTCTTCATTTAAGTGTGCATTCATGGGTATTTTCAAAATTTTGAATTATTTTTTACATAGTACATTATAAAAATCTCTCTTAATTTTTTTTATAATTTTTAAACATAGACAACTCATAATACATTTATAAAAATCTAGCTTAAATTATTTTTACATTCATGTTTAGTCGACTCATAATACATTTGCAAAAAATTACGGATTACCTGATGTGTTGGTAATTATTCCAGACAACATTTCCCATACAAATACAATTATTACATTAAAATTCAAAATGTAACATATATAATTTTATAATATTTTTTCGATGAAATTATATAGTAATTTTTCTAGTTTATGTTCATTTTTATCTTTTTTTCTTAACAGAAAACTACATTTATCTCTCTCTCTCTCTAAATATGTTTTTTGTCTCCGAAATTAACGAATTTTAGTTTTTTTCTCTATTAAAAAATATTACATGCTTTCATCCCTAGAGAAAACTTGTTTTAATTTTAGTCCCTAATGCACAAATTTTTTACATGGTTTTATTATTTTTTTTTTTAACATCATATAGACTCATAGGGAATTAACATAATATAGGCACATCTTGAACATAAAAGGTCATAAAATTGACATCAAAGTGAACATAAATTGGTAATTAAGAACTAAAAGCAAAACATAAATTTTTTAAGGGATAAAAACATGTGATTTTATTTTATAAGGACGAAAACTAAAATTCATTAATTTTAGAGAAGAAAAACATATTTAACCCTTAAAAAGAAGTAACTTTTGCATAAAAAGCTTTTTACAACCACGTTAAACAGTTACAACCACCTTAAACAATTATCTTACGACATTGTTAGCATAACCCCGATGATCTAAGATAAATATAATAGTTTGATTGAGTTCTCAATTTTGAATGACATCAATCGATACCCAAACTACTAGAACTCAGGGTTGATTAGTTTGATACAATTTGTGCAAGAACTTAGAAGAACTGAACCAATTTAATTTATTTGGATTAGATCTTCAAATTTATCAGATCATTAGTTTAGAAGAAATTCATTCCTTTTCTGGTTTGGCGTAGCTTGCATGATCAAAATGTCAACAGATGATAATTTATGTACAGTTGTTTTTATTGCTTGTCACATAGTGAATCAACTTCTCATTTATTCCTCCATTGTTCCTTTGCTTGTCATTGTTGGTGTTGGCTGGAACATTTATTTTATAGTGTTTAATTGTTTTGAGTATTTTGGAGGTTATTAATAGTGGCTATCATACTTAGAGTGACACTTTAAAGAACTTGGCTATGGTGGCTATCTCTCACTTTTCATACCATTTGGATGGCACAAAATAAATAGCATTCAGTTTAATAATGCTTTCATTACCCTGCCGCTGCTTGCTGATGGTTTCTCCTCCATTGTTTTAAATGAACAATTTATTTCACAGCAACTTCATCTCCAAAATGTGATGTTTATCAATTGCTTTAATTGTCTGTTACATATTGCTAGTTTGGAACCTTTTATTAAGGCTGGTCTTGAGTTATTGCTAGTTTAGATGGTTGTTCTGTAGTTTATGTTAATCGGTTGGGTAATATCACTGCTCATGAACTTGCTCCGGCTGTTAAGGATCTCATTGCTGGGTGGGAAATGCCCTTTTACAGGTCTGGTGGTTTGTTAAGCTAATAAATGAGTTGATTGTCAATTACTAGTCTGTTTAGAATCTTAACTTTAGATTGATTTATTCAAAAACATAACTATCCATATAAATACTTATGAAATCCAGCAATTATTTGAAAGAGCTTTGAAAAACACGTTCATCTTATTTCCATGATATCCAAGAGCTCTTCAAGTTCAAATAGTTTATACAAAAACAAACAATTTTTATTTTTGTTATAAACTGAAAATTAAGTTGCTTATCCAACCCGATATAATTTTTCTTAATTTACTAGCCCTACCAAGGGGTTTCGCAAAAATCAGTTTGTTCTAGACGGTTTATTACACGCTAGATGATCGACAGTATAAGTAAAACACAATAGATTTGGATATGCGGTAACAGTGAAGATTGGAGGATAAAAAACCGAAATAGCTGGGCATTACCACTTAAACAATGTTATTTAACAGATGATCAACAATAGAGAAAACAATCAAACTTCCCATTCATCATGTCTGACAAAATACATCCAAAAACTACCCAACTTCGATTAACCCACATGAAAATAAAGAGCAATGTCTCTGAAATTTGTGCAAGATTTAGGTCACTGATATCTTTCTAACACCGCACAACTGTTGCTTAGCTTAGGCATCTGCAAACCTGTTAGATAAAAACACAAAATGAATCAACTCCAAATGGACAACACAGAACTTAACAAAGATATACCACAACAAGTATAAATGTAAGCTTTGAAGATTAACAATTACTTACCCAAGCTCGGAGAGCTTAAGATGAGCCTCAGCATAATCAGCAAAGAAAGCATCTTCATCCTGCAACCATTGGGAAATGAAAATTATTTAATGAAGTTATCATCATGAGACAATAATAATAATAATATAATTCTAACAATAATTTCATTGAAAAGATTATCGGAATATCATACCGCAGCATATTTCTCAACAAGTGGGCGGAATACTGGGTCAGACAAAAGAGCCTTGTCACTTGGCAATTGAAGAAGGCCTTCCTTCTCACCAGTCAACAACTCGCTAATAATTTACAACAACATCAATAATAAGAATTTAAAACTGGAAAAAAGGGGGCATGGATGAAAACATTGTTGTCAAAATGGACTTACGTGAAGTATGAGTTGTCAAAGATGAGAGGATTAGAAGTCCATGGTCCCTCAAATCCAGAACGCTCCTTGTGTGCGGCTCCCTACCAAATACAAGTGCAATTGAAACGGTCAAAACCTCGTTAAAATACATTATTTTACATAACAAATTACAAAAGTTAAAAAATACAGTTTATGGACATGCAGGCGCACATTAGCAATTACTAGTAATTAGCCACAGTTGTTTACCACATCATGAATTGTACAAAAACAATACCAAAGCAGTTTAAAACCTCCATAACTACGCAAGTGTCAATATCAAATGTAACTAATAGTAAACTCAAACAATGGACAAGTTTTAACATACAATGGTGTGGCCACCAGAAAGAGCAACAATGTCCTGGTCACTAAGCCCCATAGCTTTGCCAAACACATCCCTCAAGTGGTCAGAACCTGCAAATAACAAGAATTAAATTATGAGCCAAACAGATCAATGATATGCATTGATATACATCACAAATCAAGAACACTAACCCTTTGTTGCATCAGGCAAGCGACCCTCTGGTGGTGGCTCAGGCTTGTCCTGTAAGTTCCAAAACAAAATGATCACTATTAGCATCGACATTATTTTTATTTTTGAAACTAGAGTAAGAAAGAAAGACGCTCATAATTACAAACCATGCAAAGGATACACAAAGCATTTCTACATATGATTAATTACTGTGTGATTATGTCTACAAATCAGTTACCAATGTCAAACCTTACAATAATTTCAGAACATGTTATAAAGATTAACCAAGCACTTTTCATAAAAAAGTACTTATCCAGAGATCTAATTCCTATCATTATATTCACAGAAAAGTCATAACCAATAATTGGATTTACAAATCATATCAATAAGATTGGCAGACCAAAAAGTGTAAGAACCATCATAATTTGAATTAAACAAAATTATCATCTAAAAAATCAATAAAGAGAAACAGCAGTATTGGTCCAGTCAAACATACCTCCCTACCGGGGTGGAAAGGAACTTCAGGTCCACCAGTAATCTCAACAGCAACAACTCCACCCAACTGCATCACCAAAAAATTAAACAAACCATCAACAAAAAAACCACAAAAACCAAATATTGAATTAACTTCAGATCTAACAAAACAATACAAAAACCAATAACAAATCCCTACCTGATAGAAATCAGCATAGCTCAAAGTAGGGAATTGTTCCTTAAGAGGCTCCAATAGCCTAACGGCGATATCAAGACCGGCGTTAGCACCATGAGCAAGCTCAGCTTGGTGCTTGATGGTTCCAAAAGGACCTCCAGTCTTTGTCGCTGAATCAAAAGTACCAGCAGAGTGCCATCTACACACACAAATCATCGTACAAAAAAATCACAAAAATAATCATCACAAATTAAATTATAAAAATTCATAACAAAAAATCATCATACAAAAAATCACACACAAAAAAAATCATCGCTACAAAAAAAAAATGGAACAAAAATCATCGCAAAAAAATCACACTCAAAATCACTAGAAAAAGTTCATCAGAAAAAATTAAGCACAAGAATCTACAAGTCAAAACCGTACAAAACAACGATCGTATAAAAAATAAGCAGAAAATGAAACTTACGCCAAACGGAGAATTAGAGGAGCGCATTTCTTCTCAGCGATGAAACCTCTGAGCTTTCTCCTAGCTTTCTCAACAGCTTTCTGGTAATCAGGACTGACGGTTGGGTAAGATTTTCCCATAGTTTACGATTCTGCAACAAAAATTCACAGAATCACATCACATAACAGAATCAGATCATCACAAATCGAAGAAAAACAAGATCTAAAAACACTGTTTCTAGATTATTCAAAATTAACTACGATTGGAGTATTGAATTAAGCTGAATCGAAGTGAAAATGAACGAACCTCGAAATCTGAGAAGAAAAACGGTTGAGTTTAACCTAGTGATGAATGACACGAGGAGAGCACAAGCCAAGAGTGAAGAGCGTGTGTTGCAGAAATGAACAACACGTAATATAAAGGAAAGAACGTTCTAGTAGGTGATTGTGAGTCGTTGGATGGGTTGAGATCGTGTGGTTATGATGGATTTGGAAAGTTGACGGTTATGATGAATCTGGACATGTAAATGTACGGTGTAACTTGATTGGTAGGTGAGGTAGGTTTGAATTGAGTCTAGATTCACTTCATTTACTACTTCTCTATTTATTCTCTATTTAGGAGTTTATGAGAGATAGACACAATAAAAGATTTGTCGACCCATTAAAAATGAGTCTCACTAATGATTGGGTCCTACAAATCATTTATCGTGTATATTTCTCTTAAATGGAAAATAAATTGAGAAGTAGTAAATGGAGTCGGGAAGTGTGAGTGAGAATGAAAATGGACGCAAAAATGGAATTAAATGTTTGAAAGGTTTATTGGTTTTTTTATTTATTATTTTTGAATAAATAAAGTTATTGGTTTTTGAGATGCGTGAAAACGGGTTCTGTTGCGTACTTGCGTGATGAGTCATGGCATTAGCCACATTGTTGACTATAAAAATATTTCCCAAAAGAAAATGTCCACAATAAAAATTTGATCTCAAAACAAACAATTATTTTATATTTTTACTATATTTATGTTTTTTTTTTTATCAGGTACTATATTTATGTTTTATCTTAAATCAAAATAAATACTGTAACTGTTTTTATGGTTTGATATTTTATTGTTACTTATGAAAAATCTATTTAATGAATGAGGTAACTTTTTAAATGAATATATGCTAAATTTATGTTATGTAGTTGTCCACCAAAATATCTTATTTTATTTTAGAAAGAAAATATTGTTGATTCTTTAGTAAAGAGAGTTTAATTATAGCATCTCTAATAAAAGTGTTGGGTTTGTTAAAAATAAAATATTGACGTGACATGATAAGTCACTCAAGATTATTATGGGTTTTATAAATTTATTCAAAGTTGTTTAATTAATGTACTTTAAAAGCGAGTTCCATTAAATTAAAATATTAGTAATTTCATGCATTTGAAAGTTTAAAAATAAGAGAGAATATAAAATATGAAAGAGAGATAAATGATATTTGTGGGTTAAGCAATTTAGGGATGAAATTACTCATTAGAGTAAAAATAATAAGAGTACCATAAAATTTAGTTTGGGCACATAAACCCACTTAAAATCATAAAATTAGTACCTTAAAATTCTACCACTAGAGATGCTTTTAGAATACTTTGAGTGACACTATCAACCAATTAAAATCATCACGTGTAAACTTAATATATAGATTTTCATCGATTGAATTGATTTAAGCTTAATTTGTTACAATGGTTGAAGCCTCTATAAATAGAGTTTCTCCTTCTAACTAAGTGACTAGTAACTAACTATTCTACTTGCTAGTCAAGTGTTGATACAATTGCATCATTCCCGAAAGAATTTAATTGTTGTGAACTGTCGGTGTAATACTTTTTTACACATACATCCAATAATATACAAACACATTATGTATTGTGTTTAAAAACAAATGATGTGTCACATTCATTAAATAATGTAGCAACGCATCATTTGATGCATGTCTAAAAAACCTTTACACTGACGGTGCACAACAATTAAACTCTTCCCGAAAAGCTAAAGATTTTGTTACATTTCGGAACTCACATATACTCTAATATATCCATCCTCCTACAAACACAAGGACGTTCCTCATAAAGGAAACACTTTGAGTTTGATTCATATAGTAGCATAGTTGGAAGGGGAAAGAGGCTTGGTGAGAGGATCATGAAGCACATTGAGGTGTTTAGAAACTACTTTCTCACATACAAAGTGTATAACAAGTTGAATATGTTTTACTCCCTCTAGTCTCATATATAAGAAATATTTTCACTTTTTAGATTTATTCTAGAATTAATGTATTTAGACTGTATTATTATCTAGATACATCAATTCTATAATGAATCTAAAAAGTCAATTTTTCTTATATATGAGATTAGAGGGAGTATTCGAGAGTGAAGAATGGGGTTATGAGCAAGTGACTTTAATTGATTAACAATGTAAAATAATTTTATCTTGTCAAAGTATTATAGTTAAACTCTATTTTTTTTATTTTGTCTTAGAATAAATTTAAAAGTCTTACTAAATTTATTTTTTTACCTTAAGCTAACTAAAACTATTTTTTCTAAATAGTTACTGTTACGGGTATAAAATTTTCTTTAGTTTGCTTAAGGTACTAATTTTTTTAAAAATAATTACATGAAACATTTTAACTTTTAATTCAAAACCATTATATACGTCCAGGAAGAAAAAAAAAGTACATTCAAAAGAAATAAAATATTCGGAAAAAAAGAATTTCAACTTTAGATTAGAGTGTGAACGCGTTACTCTTCGGAAGATCCCGTTCTGGGTCATGTTAATGTCACCATTGACATGCCCTCTTCTATACCCCATGCTCATTAAATAATTTGATGTTTTGACTAAATCGTAATCTCATTTGATTCCAACTAGGATTATATGAATATGATATACTGCACACCATTAGAATAAAACTCACAAACTATGCCACATCGTGGAAAGCATTTGATTAAAAAACAAATCGTGGAAAACATCATTTTTATGCTGATGGGTACTACAAATCGGTTTATTTTGTTGTTTTTGGAGAAATAAACTTAAATTTGTTGAGAAAAACAAGTGTGAGTAGTGTGGGGAAGTTCTACATTGGGTTAAAATGTGAAGTCCAACTCACTTATATCAATGTTCTTAGTCATCGTGTGGATGATTCCCAAGCTGCCCCTCGTGTTCTAACAAAATTAATAAATGTTCTAGACTGGGCCAAGGAACTGGCCCAAATCCACTCCTGCTCGGATTACGGGGCAGTCCCAATAAGGACTTGCTCCTGCCCGACAGTCAAGCACGTGGCGCATCCCACGTGCTCCTCGACACTGATCCGTTGAGCTCATTCACTCCTCCTAGGATCGTGGAACTGCTCCACCAAGATAATAGCTGGCAACAGCTTTCCCCTGAATCTTGGGAGTTATTTTGGCAGTCTACCTTATTGGGCTGCTCGTCACGGTCCACTAAGGAAACCTTTGCCCAGCGCTGGGGGCAACTATATAAGCTCTCATTGACAGGAGAGCAAGGTACACAATTCTCACTCTTACTCTCTCTCTTTCTCTGTACTCTACCAATCTCTGACTTAGGCATCGGAGCACCTGCAGGTACAACCCCCCCCCCCCCTCCGGTGGTTGAATTGCTACTTGACGCTGCTTGACGACGGACTTTTGGCCATCATCTCTTTCTGATCAACAGGTTAGATCAATAAAAAATGCTTCATTTTCTATTACTTCCTCGGTAAATTTCTTTTTTCTTATCACAAATTATAAGCAAAAAATATCAATTTTTATTATTGTCTATACCTTAAATCTTTTTTATAAGTGGCAATTGAGTCAATAAAAATTTATGTATTTTGTTCATATTATAATTCACATAGATCAATTTTTGTTGACTCAACTGTCTCTTATAAAAAGGACAAAAGTAGTACTATATATTGTTACAGGCACCTTTTGGGAATAAGCCTCTTTATTATTGTGTTAGCCAAATCGAGTGGAGCTTCAGAGAGAATAAGATTTAGAGAGCGGCTAGGGTTTCTGAATTTTAGGACTAAATGTTAGTTAGAAATTCAGCACCCTAATGAGATCTATTTATAGACTCACTTTGACACCATATTTTATGATGTACTACGTTTTACTTAAACACATTGTACCTTACGGTGTATAGCATGTCTCTAATTTCACAATTTAAATAATAAGTCTCCCTTATTAATTTAATTACAAATAAGCCTCATTTATTAATTTATTCTCTCATCTATCCGTCATATGTGTGTGACATTGTAAGTTATCATAACGTTGACAATAATATTAAATTACCTATTTAATATTATAAACAGTGAGTTGTATCTAGCAACACGTCACTGATATCCAAGTGACGAGAATGTCATGTGATATGAGAAAACTTTTTCGTGATAACGATCGTGTGTATAATCACCCCTTTGCCATTTATATTTATATTGAACACAAGACATATATCATGTCACCCTTGTATGATTCAATATCTTATTTTTTTTACCCCAAAATGTATTGAGTACCAAATAAGCTCAATAACTCATATTACTTAGTTCAGCGTGACCGCACATTTTATCGGTCATATTCCATCAAAAGACCTACAAATATTTCTTCCGTATATATATATATATATATATATATATATATATATATATATATATCACAATTTAAATAATAAGTCTCCCTTATTAATTTAATTACAAATAAGTCTCACTTATTAATTTATAAATAAGTCTTACTTATTATTAATTTATTATCTCATCTATCTGTCATGTGTGTGACATTGTAGGTTATAGTAACGTTGACAATAATATTAAATTACCTATTTAATATTATAAACAATGAGTTGTATCTAGCAACACGTCACTGCTATCCAAGTGACGAGAATGTCATGTGATATTAGGAAAGTTTTTCGTGATAACAATGGTGTTATAATTACGCCTTTGCCATTTATATCTATATTGAACACAAAACATATATCATGTCACCTTTGTATGATTTAATATCTTATTTTTTGACCCCAAAATGTATTGAGTAACAAATAAACTCAATAACTCATATTGACTTAGTTCGGCGTGACCACACATTTCATCAGTCATATTCCATCAAAAGACCTACAAATATTTCTCCCGTGCCACACATTTTGTATGACATCTTTCCGCGGCTTGGTGTGATTATTAATTATCGTTCCGCCTAATTTGTTTGTTATTTTCTATTGTATGAGTGGCGTGGCAAGGACCAAGAAAGCTCGTAAGGGATTTCGATCGGTGTGGCACACAACGTTATTTAGTTAATTTGGAAGGTTAGAAATGAAGTGATTTTTTGGAATGAATTTAAGGAACCAAAAGGAGTTGTGGAGAAAATTAAAGTGCTAAGAAAGAAATGTAGTGCAAATAGATTGAAGATATCCCCTTGCTTGTTCTATTAATGGCCTCGAGATCGGGTGAACTATTTTGAGAGATAATCTTTGTCGTTATTCTGGTTCTGCAAAGTGCTGCTCTGGTTTGGGAGACTATGACAAAAAATGTCTTTTGTCATTAAGCAGTCTTTGAAATTTTAGAGCATCCATAATGGAGCTTCCCAAGTTTAAGTTTTTAACTGGGTTCCACGTGTACACATCACTCATTTATTATGTTTTAATAAAAATTCTTAATAAGCACTCAATCCCTCCAACCCAGCACCTCTTCAAAAGTTCTAAATGAGTCTAATCAATAACTCTACATCACAATAACTTATTATTTAATAATGTATAAAAGTAAGCGGGTCCCATAAAAATATTTTTTAATAAAAACTAAGGTGTGCCCCAGAGGAGAGAGAATTCTTATTTAAGAATCGATTCCTATTAAGAATTCAAAAGTGTAGTTCCTATTAAGAACTGATTCTTAATAGTATAAGAACCACCATTGGAGATAATCTTAGTTATATATGCATACCTTTGTTCCTTTATATTGTCATAAATGTATACAAAGAGTGTGTAAATAAGTAAAGGGTCATGTTAACGTATGTCTAAGAACACATGATAAAGTATCTTAATAGAAATTTTTTGCATTTAATAACATAAGAAATTTAATACTTGTACTTGAAAGTTAAAATACACAAGTTTCAAAAAAATAATTTGACACATCAACAGTTTTTTCCATGTTCTCCTCTTAAGATGTTGACGTGTCAAATTTTAAGTGGAAAACAGGAGTAAAATGATGTATGGTACTTTACCTAAGTTTTCTCCGTTTTTATATATGCTACGAGCAATATATATTTGAAAACTTATGAAAATAAGTTAAAAAAAACATGAAAAATTATCATAAGCTATAAGCTATTTTTATAAATTTCCACAAAATTTATAGTTAGTAGATAAGTTCAAATAACTCAATTCAAATAATTTCCTACATATACTTAAAGAGGAAAACATCTAAATTATGACGAGTATGAAAAGCCCACATATACATAGACAAAGTGAGTGACACTCACACAAAGCCCACATAAATAGACAAAGTTAACTCGATCAAGATTCAAGATAACAACAAAAGAAAATAGACTCTTGGAGTTGGATTCCATATCGGTTTAATAGATTCACTGTTAAATCATATTATTCCCTGACATCTGATCGTGCACCTCGTCCTCTTATGTCGGAAAATAAAACAAAGGCACTAACCTTGATATGTCGATTACCGACTCAGGTTGATCTATCATCTTGAGACATCTTGTTGCAAAATGTTCTGGACAAGACTTTTGGGTTGAACCAAGCCCAATGTTAAATTCATCAGCCTAATGCCACATCTATTGGTCTATATATACAACCTTCACAAACCTCACAAGGTATGCATTGCTCTAACCTCGACCTCCACCTCAAGCTTATACTGACTTGGGCGTCAGAGTGTTATCTGTAGGTACCCCCTTTTGTGTCACCGGCCATCTCCAACGCTCGGATTCCAACATCTAGTTCAAAACATTTCTTCCATCGATCCACCAATGTGAGTTCTCTACCCTCGTTTTATCTCTACTGATAAAACTTGAGTTCTGTTATGAACAGTGGCTCCGTCTGTGAGAACCAGGTTTCCCTCATCTTTTACTAGATAAAAAACCAATCAACCACCATCACGGTGGGCAGTGGATCACTTCTCATGACAATGGAAGAACACTTATGCATAATCCTTAAATCTTGACACAAGGATAACAATCAAACAGTGGTTTGAGAATCAACCATAAGAGGTTGAGACACATCAACTAAATGAGGTTGAAAAGTCAAATACCAACATGAAACGTTTTACGTGGTAATACTTTGATAAACTCGATGCCACAACAAAGACATGTCCATATACTGGTGTTTTGTTTGTTGAATGTCTACACATACTAACTAGATAGCATGAACATACACCAAAAGGACTAGAATTTACTTGGAGAACTAAAGTTGAGGAAAATGACACAATTCAAGGATGTCAAAATCCAATTCAGCTCACCATCTCAACAAGTGCTCTGACCGTCACACCGACTGTCATACCCCATTTTTTGACCGATCGCTTTTATACGTCTTTTTAAGACGGGTTTTTCTTTGTTCATTTCTGACGAAATTTCGGCAGAGAGGTATTTTAAAATACCTCATTTATTTGATTTGATTTTATTTTCTTTTTGTTATTATTATTTTTACTTCTTTATTTTTTATTTTATTATTATGATTATTTATTTTCGTATTTATTATTATTATTATTATTATTTTAATTTTAATTTTTATTTGTGTATTTTTCCTTTTTGGTGTTTTTGCCAATTTTTTAAAGAGGTCCAGATATGTATTTTTTGTCCAAGCCCAAAGGGGCAATTTTGTCCAAATGGGTAAATTTCACCTGCCAAACCCTAGGTCTGACACAGTACAAATAGCTTGCACAGTTTCCAAGAAGGTCACAGTCTCAGTCAGCCGCAGCTTCTTCCAAATCCAGAAATCAAATTACAAAAAAATCAAAAATCACCGCGACACCGACCAAACGTCCTGACATCATCGTCGGTTAAGTTACAGATTTATGACAATCAATGTTGCATCCAATATGCGGTTACAAATTGAATGGTCAATATTCCAATTAAATTGTTACAATACAATTATTCATGAATCCAATTAAAGATTGTTTTATGGCATTCTTAATGACATGTCCTCCAAGTTAATGTCATGTTCTCAAAGTAACAGTCTTAAAGCATTAACGTGAGATAAAAAGGAGACATTTTATGCCATATTCAATGGAGAGAAAGTGGAAGAGCTGATAGGACGTACTCTACACTCCGACTCACACTCTCAACAAAGGTCTCGTCGGAACGACCCAGCGTCTCTGTCGTCATCATTGTCAGTTCTGGTCTTCGTCCTCAAAGAAACGATATCAAACTCCGTTGCGGCTCACACCACCAGCAAGTGCTTTATCGTTCCAACTAAGCACCTCTGACATCATCATTGATTTAGGTTCTTAATATTTTTCAATAAACTATAAACATATCAATGTTAAATCATAATTTTCTGTAAATCCTAGAATCATTCATATTGATCATCAAGAAATAATTACTATACATGAGCGGAAGCGCACCTGAGTTTGAGTTTGCTATAGGTAGGGATTGAAAATCACCGGTATGTGGTCTTCCAACTGTAGAGTTCTGTATGGGCTCCTTAAGTCTCCTCTGATGGGGATGAAGAGAAAAGTTTTGTCTGAGCCGTCACGTTTTCACGTTAGTCTACAATTGGGGACCATAACCCTTATAAATAACCTTAGGGTTATTTCTTAGTTTTCAATATTCTAATTTGGCCCCTCATCAAATTAGATATTGACTTATGGTATCTACACAATAAATTAACTTTCATGATATTTATGCTTTTAGCCATAAACTTATATATTATTAATTAGACCACTGATGTTTTGGCTAATTACATAATGGTCCTAACACATGTAATATTACAATAGTGACCCAAAAATCCTAACAATCAATTCAACATGATGATTGACATTGAATGAACTTCCGGTTGGAAAAATCAATTTGAGTTTGTCCTTATGAATTGCTACTTATGCTATGGACTAACCATTATAAAATATATTCATTTGATAATATGTGCTTCACGATAGCAGAATCCAAATTACTTATTAAAAGGATTTCATGCTACAACAACACATAAGTCTTAGCAAAAAGCATTTGTGGCAAAATTAATTTCACGTCATAAATGATAAATCCATGACCCGGGGCTATGCAAAACTTCAACTATAATGCTCGACCTCTACCAGTGTTTCAACAACACTAACCCAACTCAGCATCCGATATAATAGTCTGTTTATGGCACTGTCGCATCGACTAAATATCTCCGACGTTATTCGGTGCTACTCATCGTCAAACCGAGGATATTAAATCCGCTTTGGCTCTCAACGGCAAGAGGTGCTCCGTCACATGGACCAAGTGTCCCCGAAAACATTGTCGGTTTAGAGCAGCACTCCATGATTATAATTAAATGTCACCCTGGTGACAACAACGACTCAGCAACACCGACAATGTCGGTTCAATGGTAATTCAGTACAAGCTGAAATCAAAGTGAAAGCCGAGTGGATACAATTCCTCTTGATTTCGTCACCGAGATAAATTGGTCAGGCACCATCATAGAGTCTCGTGACTATCCAAGATGTCGTGAACAACAAAACTGCACCACTTTAATCGGGCTGCTATGCCAACCAGAAAAAATTACAAGGACCGATTCTGCTAACAGAGCCAGTTCAAAAAAGGGATCATCACTCTCTCGCCGACATTGGTCTATTATTGTTATAACATTAGCCAGTTCAATATGGCATGATAGAAAGTGTTAACCACTAATTAGTCAAACTAAATTATATCAATGTTCAGTGCCTGCATATTTTAAGTTTGCATGAACTAAATGGCAAAAATCACACACCTCGACATCTCATGCAAATGACTTCGATCATGCTAGGTCATGTCAAATTAACACCACTTTATAATAATAATAATAATAATAATAATAATAATAATAAAGTTTGCTTCAAGTTTTATTTTTATTTCGGTGAAGGGGATCGTGAACACAATCACTCCTCAAGACCTCTATGTAAAGACTGAACGTCATGAGTTCAATGGTTTATATCAACTATTCAATGGGCAATTACGACTTAAATCAACAAATCAAAACAATTCTACAATTACCGTGAATTCGGCAAAGAAAATTCTCCCTTTAAGCTCATACACTTTGAAAGGATGCTTGTCAACAAATACATAGGTAAAACCTTCATCCCGCAGCAGATACGGTTTACGCCTCATCGTCAAATAGAACTTATTACGACAAGTTCCACCACCAAACATAACTAAAAATAAGTAAAACCTTCATCCCACAACGGATACAGTTTACAATTCCTTGAAAAAAAAAATATAGCTATCCGACATAATAAAAAGGGTAATAAAAAGAGAGTTCGAAGTTTGCAATCTCGTATTAAGATGAAACCAAAAATACTCTAGCCAAGGTAAATTGGCTCCCATATGGGAAGGACCATACAAAGTTCAATCAAAAATTGAAAACGGAGCATATCACCACGAAACTCTCTCTAGGGAAACAATCCCTTAAACTTGGAGAGCTGAAAAGCTCAAGCAATATTATAGTTGAGGTTCACACGCACGACGTGCTCCTCAACGCAGGTTGTGTCTTCAACAAAGAGAAGCACGCCTATACAACGGAGGAATGCCTAGGTACGGGCAGGAATCTTAAACCTTACAAAGCCCGACACAAGCACCAAACGCTTGAGTCCACGCTCAACGAGGAAATACTCCATGCGAGCTTCATCGTTGCTTAGTACATGTTCGGCTGAACACCCAGCTCGCGATAGGACATTCAAAGCCGCGAGGAAAGATACCAAACGAAGGATCTCTCCTCGACTTCTATTTGGAAGCAACCTAAACACTCGCACAGTTCCACAAAACTGTTCGAGCACGGTGCCTACGATCCGCGACATCAAGAGGCAATCGTCATACTAGACGAGCATTAGCGGAAAGGGGAATATACCTAGCGAATAGAACGTCTAGAGAAACTAAGTTAAAACCTCAAAAATTCTTGTCGAACATAAAATCGGAGCATCAAGCATGCATGCATGGAAGTCGACAATATGAGGAAATAAATTCATCGCACGCATAAAATCTAAGTCTGAATAAACATCGACGGAAAGATAAAATGTAAGCGAACACTAAAACGATTGCAATTATAAGTCGAATCCTCATGTCACCATAAGCAATCAACTGGGAGGCTCCTGTTCCGGACAAGACTTTTGGGTTGAACCAAGTCCAATGTCAAATCCATCGGCTCAATGCCACATCTATTGGCCTATATATACAACCTTCACAAACCTCAAAAGGTATGCATTGCTCTAACCTCGACCTCCACCTCAAGCTTATACTGACTTGGCGTCGGAGCGTTATCTGCAGGTACCTCCTTCTGTGTCACCGGCCATCTCCAACGCTCGGATTCCAACATCTAGCTCGGAGCATTTCTTCCATCGATCCACCAATGTGAGTTCTCTACCCTCATTTTATCTCTACTGATAAAACTTGAGTTCTATTACGAACACAAAACAATGATATTAGTTGCGTCTTCTGCTCCTGTCCATAATCTTGTTATATGATCTCTTCTTCCAATGCAGGTTGCTAAGGAAGTGTGGAAAAGTGTGTTTATGTGGTTAGATGTAACTGCCTTTACAACCGAAGATGTTACAGAGCATTTTTTGCAGTTCATTAGTATGTTTAAAGGCAAATATGGAAAGAAAGCAAAAGCACTAATTTGGCTTCCTGGAATATGTGGACCATGAGAAATGCCATTATTTTTAAAGGTGAGGAAACCGCTGTTCGAAAGGTTATGAATTGCATAAAATCCATTTCATGGTCTTGGTTTGATTGTAAGGTGAACCGAGATTCTTGTCTCAGTTTTTTAAATTGGTGGAACAATTCTTTGATGTGCAGCGGCTAATATATTTGTAATCCTGTGGCTTGTAGGATAGTAGTTTTGGTTGAAATGTGATTGACAATGAGTTATGGTATCAAGTTTGATATTAAAGTTTTGTGAGGCTCATAATATAGAATAGCATTGCATATCAGTGACTTGAAGGTGCTCTAGTGCTTGGCATATAGAATTGAAGGTTCCCAGAGTGGACAAAGATTGGTGGTCTATTAAAGAAAGCAATGTTTGTGCATGAACTGATACAAATTTTTAGCAGTGGTGTGTGTTTTGGAAAATGGCTTCATAGTGTAACCTTTGTGATGTATAAGCTTATATATATGTAACGAGGTGTATTAATTTATGTTCCAAATTTTGAGCACATGATTTGGTGGGAGCTCTGAAAACACTTCATAGAAGGTGAGTATAATTCTCCTACTATGTTGCCTACTTGGATTGATTTTGTATGTTTGGGTCGGAGTATCCTTGTACTTCCTTTAATAAAAAATTTGCTTATAAAATAAATCTAGAAAAGAAAAAAATAACTTGTCAAAATTAAATATCATTGTTCTACTGCTTTTTGCATTGCAAATTAGTCTTCAACTTTAGTAATAAAATTTCTCACCTAGCTTGTAAAAGTGGAAGACTTTTAACATGAATTCATGATACAAGAGAAACAAGAAAGAAAAAAAAATTAAGAGAGAAGATAAAATAATATTATCTGCAAAATGAGAAACCGAAAAAGAGAGGAACTATACCAATCGTCTTCCCTATATTGTCCTAGTTGGAGACCGACAATGTTGTAACCTTGTGGGAATCTACTTAATGTGGCATCAGCTCCGCTGAATATGGATTTCCTCAATATGTCATGTACTAAAACCTATAAGCAATAAAAAAATTATTTCAAATTGGTAAATATCACCTCAGATTAGGTCACTCAAGTTTGCGGGCCTGTTACGGTCCGTTTCATGGACACGCCCTGGCGGCATAGTAACTAGTATGTGGAACACATCTAACCATAGAATATAGGGTTTATGAATATTTGGCAACACCTATTCCAAGGGACACCTTGCAAACAGTCCTCAAAATCTGCAATAGAGTCCAACATTTTATCTTGAGGGCCAGAAGAATAAAAAAAAAATATTTGAGAAAATCAATCCTGACAAAATTAAAATCAAAGACCTAAGAGAGCACAAGCGAGTTTTGAAGTTTTTATGTAATATTTGAGTGAAAAATGTTAGCTCACTACAAGAGAACGCATGAGATAATAAAAGGGAAAGAAGCATTAGCGATATAAATAATTCATTTACGCATTTGGCGTGTAGAAACACATTCAACGTGTTTTAGATTTTGGAGAAACTAGGCAAAAAAAGACAAAAAATAAAAAACCTCATCGCCCAAAAGGGGAGAATCACCTTTTGCAAAAAATATGCAAATAAAATACATTTAAGAATCTTGATATTATGATTCTCACTAATCCATACTTTTCTATATTATGATTCTCACTAACCCAAATTCATAATGCAAAATTTCTTTAATGTTCTTTGATTCTTTTATGTAGTTATTTTTGCCTCTCTGCCTTTTCTTTTCTTGTAACCAATATTTTATTTTATTTAAGAGAAAGTGAATCCTTATTCTTTTCTTCTACTTTTATGCTTTTATTGTAGTTTGTAACCATGCACATTCAAAAGAGAGAAGAGATAAACTCTATTTATTTTGAATCTTAAAATAAGACTCCATTGACTTTTTTTACTGCTAGTATCTGGTTCACCGAACCGCCTAATTTAATTTGGAGTCAGTTTTGACATTAAATGGTTTTAATCCCCTTTCGATCGTAGTTGCGAAAAATTGAATTGTGATCATCTCTCTACAAAATCGAGCGTTAATTATCACTGAACCAACTAACGAATGGTCTCATTGACTTTTATTACCGTGCAAACAACCAACCATCACATTAGACCATCTTTTATTTAATATCAATCTATTAATTACATCGTCCACACTAATAAAATATTAAAATAATATAACAAAACAAGCTCTCAAGAATATGGTTTTAACTTTTAATTACATTCATCCAAACCATCTGTTGTATACTTCTCAGGGATCTTTATAGCAAGATCATCTACTCTGATCCTGTCAAACATGATTTCCTTCAAACATGGTTTTGGAAGTTAGCTATTTGGAATATCACATTAGGCTAATGCTACGGTGGACCACCTTCACAAGTGGTCCACCGTGGACAAGTGATATGCGGAACATGAATTTTACAAAATTCACTATTGGATTGAAAGTTTATATCGTATAGATCATCCATAAATTTTTTAAATTTTTTTGAAAATCATTTGATATGTTATTGAGACCCATCAAGATTTATGTTATTTAACAACCGTTAATCTTGATGTGTCTCAATAACATATCAAATGATTTTCAATTTTTCTAAATTTTTCTATGGGTGATCTATATGATATAAACTTTCAATCCAAAAGGTGAATTTTGTAAAATTCGTATTCGATATAGTGTTATTCGTGACTGGTCCACCATGGACCACTTGATGAAGTGGTCCATATTAGAATTTACCTATCACATTCATATTACTAAAATCTTGGGCAAATGTCGTGCGCTAGCAGGAGTTTGGTAGCGAGACAGCAGCAGTAGCAGGTTGCTATATTGAAACCGGGCAAAGTTATGGTGCATAAGCCCTTACTTATACACCATGCATAAATACTTCAGATTGCTAAGCGTACCCCCCAGATTGTTTAGCGCACCCCTAAATTTCTAGCGCGTCACCAGATTGCTTAGCGCACCCCCAAATTTCTCCTGCACCCCCAAATTGCTTAGCCCACCCCCAAAATTTATCGCGCACCCCCCAATTTTTTTTCCCATCCCACCTAGGGATATTAATTTGCATCTGCAGACACTTCAGGGCGTGGAACGGGGAAGCTTCCTCCGCACATTCCCTGCCCCATTGACATCCCTACTCCCACCAGATTTCTAGCCAAAACCATTTTGCTATTGCAATGGTTTCAGAGGGTTGTACTCCAAAACCATTAGGTTCATAAAATGATTTTGGAGTACAACCATATAATTATGCACTTAAAAGATTTTTTTTCCCTTCCCCCCAGATTTCTAGCCAAAATCATTTTGCTATTGGAATAGTTTTAGAGGGTTGTACTCGAAAACCATTAGGTGCATAAAATGTTTTTGGAGTACAACCCTATAATTATGCACTTAACAGATTCCCCCCCCCCCCCCCCCCCATATTTCTAGGCAAAACCAGTTTATGTGAATCTCTTAAATCATTCCCAAAGCAAAATGATTTTGACATAACTTGGGGGTGGGCTAGAAATTTGGGGGTGTGTCAGAAATTGGGGGGTGCGCGAGAAATTTGGCCGATGGACGAGAAAACTGGGGGTGCGCAAGAAAATTTGGGGGTGTGAGAGAAATTTAGGGGGTGCGCTAAGCAATTTTGATTGTTTATGCACCCTGCATAAAAAAAGGCTTATGCACATAACCACTCCCCTTCACAGGGACACGTGGACCGTCTGACCACAATATATGCTATATTTAACCCTAAATACCTCTCACTTTTGACGTTTAGTGACTTAATCATCAGAGTGTGTGTTGGTACCGCTCCCTCATTCCTAATAGGGTCAAAACATCAACGACAACCAGCTAAACATCCACCGAAGTCAATACATAGGGACTGTCACCGTCGTATCATCTAGATCTTAGCTTCAGGATGGATCACAATTAATGATGTTTTTCTTTTTTTGCCCTTACTAAAACCAAATGCATGCATGAAATGAATTCTAGTTAATTTCATTAAATAAAGAAAGGGTAAAAATGTATAAACCTATCCAAATTAATCGGATCTTACTTCATTTGTCCCAAAATTTTAATCCTTTTAGTATTTTACTTTTGTTCCAAATCTTCTTTTTTGTATTCATTTGTTCCAAATCTGTAGTGCTTTTAAAAAACTAAAGTATAATTAACGATATTTTACTATTTCTACCCATATAAATATAAAAGTATCTATTAAATAATTTTTTTTAAAATAAAATATGAGTAAAAATGATTTCACTTATTAATATTTATTATCTCTTAATATATGGTCAAACTCTAAAGGATCATAGATTTGATATGGGAAGGAGTAATATGTGTGTCTATACATAACATGACTAAAAATTAGTATGGAGTAATTCGTGGATCAATTAGGTTAAGATATATTATAGGCTTAAATATGAAAACAGTCCCTGCAATTATGACTTGTTTTGATTTTAGTCCCTGCAAAAAAAAAAGTTTGATTTTAGTCCCTGCAAAATTTCAAAAGTTTTAAAATAGTCCCTGAGCAGAATTTTTTGATGACATGTCTCATTTTTTATGATTTGGCAGATGCTGCCTAGGATTTATTGATGACATGTCCCATTTTCGATGATGTGGATTAATACATTGATTTTTCATTTAATTTTTAAATTAAAAGTAAGTTTACCATTTTTCAGAAAAACAAATTAAAATTAAAAAAAAATAATTTAAAAGCGAAAAATAGAAAAAGGGAATGAGTTAGCAATTAGGGTTTAATTTATTTGTACGCGATTCAGTGAGGATCATTTATGTTCACCATCTTCAATTTCAAATACAAATTTAAACCATGATCATTATAATCTTCACTACTACCACCCATGAACAACTATGCTGCATTATCCTTAATCCATTTAAAACTTTTTCTAAAAGAACCTTTGAGTTTACCTTCGACAGAATAAACTTTGTAACTAGCAACCCTATTTTTTCTCTGCAATTCAGGATCACTAAAGCTCCAACTTTTTGAGGTTGAACCATTTTTTTATTTTCCTTTCTTGAACTTAGCATCGTTGTTCATCTGGGTTTGTGTCGGATAAACAAAGAAGCATAAGAGGCACTGTAGCAACGTAGATCTTGCATGCCATAGACGTTACAAGCTCCATTTCCATGTGCAGGTTTCAATTTGATTCCTTCCAGCACCGTACGGCTTGGATCTGAATTCTTTGTTTTGATTAGTGTGTTGGGGATGTTATTTTTCCCTTCTAACCTTTTTTTTAAATATTAATTTGTTTTTTAGAAAAATGGAAAACTTAATTTTAAATTAAAAATTAAATGAAAAATCAATGTATTAATCCACGTCATAAAAAATGTACCATGTCATCAATAAATCCTAGTCATTATATGCCAAATCATAAAAAATGGGACATGTCATTAAAAAATCCAGCTCAAGGACTATTTTAAAACTTTTGAGATTTTGCAGGGACTAAAATCAAACTTTTTTTTTTGCAGGGACTAAAATCAAAACAAGTCATAATTGCGGGGACTATTTTCCTATTTAAGCCTAAATAATTTTATGCTGCTAATTCATAAGTTCTCATTAATAAAAATTGTATCTTCATAAATTATTTTTTTATAAACTACTTTGAAAAACTTATAAATAATACATAAAAAATTATTTATATGCATAAACACGAAATTATAGCAATCCAAACAAATTCTTAAACTCTCACAATGTCACATTTTGAATTATAATTTATTTTGATAAGCTAATATTTCATTTAGCTTATATAGCGTAAAGCTCATAGCTTTTTTTTCTTCTCAATTTTATCAATGTCATTTCATTTTTTAAAAATTAAATATTAATTAAACATATATTTTTTATGTCATTTCATATTTATTTAAATTAAACTTTTAATTTTCACAAACACTACAAATATTTTAACAATAATATATTATGATTTTTTTTACGATAAATTGATGTGTTTTCATTATGTAGTTTTCATTTTTTTTAATTAAATAGAGCTTGCAATATTGACCTATCCTAATCCTAATAAATTGTCATATACTCAAATCCCTTTTCCACCCATCGTCTTTTCATTTGGAATTTGGAATGAAGAGGTGGTAAAGAAATTTGCTACTCAAATCCCTTGACCAAAAAGATATAGTATTTTTTTAACGGACCAAAAAGTATGTGGATATTACTTTCACTCAACTCCTCCAAAAATTTCAATTTTCCACTCAAGTCGAACTTTCGTATGCTGTGAAATCTCTATAATATTGACCTAGAATTATATAATATAGGCTTAAATAGGAAAATAGTCCCTGCAATTATGACTTGTTTTGATTTTAGTCCCTGCAAAAAAAAAAGTTTGATTTTAGTCCCTGCAAAATCTCAAAAGTTTTAAAATAGTCCTTGAGCTGGATTTTTTAATGACATGTCCCATTTTTTATGATTTGGCATATAATGACTAGGATTTATTGATGACATGATACATTTTTTATGACGTGGATTAATACATTGATTTTTCATTTAATTTTTAATTTAAAATTAAGTTTTCCATTTTTCTAAAAAACAAATTAATATTTAAAAAAAAGGTTAGAAGGGAAAAATAACATCCCCAACACACTAATCAAAACAAAGAATTCAGATCCAAGCCGTACGGTGCTGGAATGAATCAAATTGAAACCTGCACATGGAAATGGAGCTTGTAACGTCTATGGCATGCAAGATCTACGTTGCTACAGTGCGTCTTATGCTTCTTTGTTTATCCGACACAAACCCAGATGAACAACGATGCTAAGTTCAAGAAAGGAAAATAAAAAAATGGTTCAACCTCAAAAAGTTGGAGCTTTAGTGATCCTGAATTGCAGAGAAAAAATAGGGTTGCTAGTTACAAAGTTTATTCTGTCGAAGGTAAACTCAAAGGTTCTTTTAGAAAAAGTTTTAAATGGATTAAGGATAATGCAGCATAGTTGTTCATGGGTGGTAGTAGTGAAGATTATAATGATGATGGTTTAAATTTGTATTTGAAATTGAAGATGGTGAACATAAATGATCCTCACTGAATCGCGTACAAATAAATTAAACCCTAATTGCTAACTCATTCCCTTTTTCTATTTTTCGCTTTTAAATTATTTTTTTTTTAATTTTAATTTGTTTTTCTGAAAAATGGTAAACTTACTTTTAATTTAAAAATTAAATGAAAAATCAATGTATTAATCCACATCATCGAAAATGGGACATGTCATCAATAAATCCTAAGCAGCATCTGCCAAATCATAAAAAATGAGACATGTCATCAAAAAATTCTGCTCAGGGACTATTTTAAAACTTTTGAAATTTTGCAGGGACTAAAATCAAACTTTTTTTTTTGCAGGGACTAAAATCAAAACAAGTCATAATTGCAGGGACTGTTTTCATATTTAAGCCAATTATTTATTTGCATAAACTATTTTTCATAAGTTAAAAAAATAAAAGTCAACTCAAACTAACTATAAGTTTCTTACATTTCGCAATATTAAATAAAAAAACTCAAATAATTCAAATCTATAAAGAAAATCAAACAAATAAATAATATTCATTAAATCATTTTTTTATCGAGTGAGATGATCGAGGTTCGAACTCCGATCCCATATATATAGTACAATGTCTCTGTTAATTGAGTTAAGCTCACAAGACAAATCATATTTAATTTTATTTTGATATATTAAATATATTGTGCGATGTACCAAAAAAATATATTGTGTGATTGATCAATCATCACACAAATAATCTTAGCTATAATTGGTTAGTCATACAAAAACAGCGCCGACGTCGTATTGACTATATTTGTTGACTAGAAAAATGGCAGTTACACTGAACCCACCAGCTTTTTCTTTCTCGTATAAAAACCCTACACGTTTGCATTAGCATTTGTATAAGGGAAATTCTAGCGTGAAGTCACCAAAATGACTTCTTTGATGAAGTTGTCACTGTGGCCGATGGAGAAGTAGAGTGGACTTGGTCAAATACAACATAGGATTATATGGTACACACCACTTACTATGCATCCCTATGTATTAGTGTTGCAAATAAGTCCCTACCAAATTAAAACTTACAAAATTACCCCAATCTTTAATATTGTTTTATTAATTACAATTCATGTTATAAAAATCAATTGTAACAATATGACGACAACAACAACATCCTCTCTGTACAAACAAATTGCTTCTTCCATTCCTATTAAAAAATAAGAATAATCTCTTCTTCTTCCCACATAAGGTTAACAAATAAAAAAATAAAACTTCATCCTGTTAAAAAAAGTTGGGAGAAATCCAGATCTACAACCCATAATCTTCTTCGTTTTGTTTTTTAATTCCCATCTTTGTTCACCACTTCATCTTCTTTTTTTTTTATTTTTTTCAATTGAGAGTTTTCAATTTTTACAATGGAGTTGAAGATTCTACATTCATTTAAATAAAAAACACACAGATTTGACACAAATGCAAAAATAAACTCATCAAAACAAGTTGAAATTTTTAATTTTAGGTTTTTTTATTTACACCATTTGAATCAAAATTAAAATCATACATGCATTGTAAATGGTTTTTGTGATGTTTCTAGGTAATTAATTGCTATTTTGGACGTTTAACGGACCTGAAACCATCGGATCTCAGGCTGGTATCGCGGGTATGAAAGCGGGTCGATTTGACCCGGCTAAAGGTCGAAGATGATGATTAATTTAATATATTTATATCAACATTGCTTTTATATATTTAACGTAACGCAAGTATCATCCTAGCATGCATACTCACGTAGCGTAGCGGTAGAACAATTTTGTAGTTGCAATCACGTCGTGGGTTCGATCCCACGTAGAAACTTTTTGGTGAATAATTTTTTTTAAACAGCGTTGTTAATTGAGGCAAAAGTTAATATCCATAAGTCCAAATTTATGCATGGTGCATAAACCATTTCCAACCATTAGATGAGTCTTACACATGTAATAATCCTAGCCATTCTTCAAGGGAGATGTAATCAGGCGTGTTCTCCTTTTCTTCAACCTTTCTCTCTCGCGTTCGCTCCCTCCGTTCTCTCCCATGCTCTCAGTCACTCTAACTGATCGTCCTTCTAATGTCCTCAAGCTTTTCCAACCGTTTATTTTGCTTATTTCGTTCAAATAAGTGTTTTCAAGTTTTTTGGGTTTTAAAGATTGAATTGTTTTTTAAAATCTAAACCTCCACTGCGAAATCTAAGCATGGATTCATGATCAGCGTTAAATTTCGAGTAAAATCGTATACCCAATCGTAATTTTCCGTGGATATTTGGTGGTGTTGTTGTTGTGGTCGTGAAGATTTTTTTAAGCTTTCATGGCTTCCCTTCATGTTATTCATGAGGAAGAAGAAGGTGGAGGTTGAAGACGATGACGTGGCGACGAGTCATTGGCTCCCTCCAAATTTAAGTCATGACCATTAGATTATTTTAAAAAGATCCAAAGACTCAGATCTGTTTAGATTTGTTAAATAATAGCCGTCCGATGGATCAGAAGGACGAGATCTGATATCTTTATCACGCGCCATGGACTGGCGCCGCACCAAATCTTTTCTTCCTTTCTACTTCTTTTTTTGAAAACGGACTGGGCTTGGGCCTGGATTTCTGTATTTGTTTTCTGCACCTCCCTGACTTACGTTCTGCACCCCCTCTACTTACTTAATTTTTATTTTTTTATTTTTAGCTTAATCAAATAAGTGCTTACTTGAAAAAGTGCTTTTATAAGCACTTGAGTCCAGGGAAACATGGCAAGATCCAAAGGCTCAGATGTTATACACTGAAACCATTTGTCTAGTTAAATGGTTTCATACTGTTATACACTGAAACCATTATTCTAGTTAAATGGTTTCATAACGTTATACACTGAAACCATTAGTCTTGTTATTTGGGGATACCTCACTCTCTCTGGTTTTATATCGTCTTAAAAATTTAAATTTATTTCACAATTTTTATTAAGGGTTAAATATGTTATACACTGAAACCATTAGTCTTGTTAAGTGGTTTCAAGATGTTATACACTGAAACCATTTGTCTAGTTAAATGGTTTCATACTGTTATACACTGAAACCATTAGTCCAGTTAAAAGGCTTCATAGCGTTATACACTGAAACCATTATTCTAGTTAAATGGGTTCATAGCATTATACACTGAAACCATTAGTCTTTTTAATTGGTTTTTTTATGTATAGGTAATTAATGTATGAGATTTTATTAATATTGTGATTATGATTGGTAAAACTTAAAATTAAATAGTATGTTTGACAAGTATACTTTATATATACGTGAGCCATTGGTTATTATGTTGGGCTTCGGGGGGTGTATAACGAAATGGGTTGGGGTGTACGAAGCAATTATATTGGGCTTGGGGGTGTATGACGAAATTGGCGGGTGTACAAAGCAATTATGTTGGACTGAGGGGTGTATGACGAAATGGGGAGTGTACGAAGATATTATGTTGGGCATAGGGGTGTATGAAGAAATGGGGGATGTACGAAGCAATTATGTTTAGCATGAGGGTGGGGTATATGACGCAGTGGTAGGGGTGTGCTAAGCAATTAGGTTGGGCTGAAGCAACCAAATGAGGTGTACGTAGCAATGGATGGAGGTGTACATAGCAAGCTTATGCATGATGCATAAGTAAGGGCTTATGCACCATAACCACTCCCATTGATTGATACTAATACAGAAGAAAAAAATAATTTTGGCCTAAGTCAGTTTCGAACACGGGACCTGAGTGAATACCAAAACACTCAACCACTTGGACATCCTTATTTTCTATTTAATTTAGTGCCATATTTATTTATAACAATTGGCATTTTTATTTATTTCCAAATTTGTCATTTTAATTGCTATGTTATTATATTCATTAAAATTAATTGCTTGTTATTTATGTAATTTAATTATTTTGAATTAAATATCAATGTGATTTATGTAATTTTAATTGATTATGGTGTAGCTGCAACATCTTTAATTAAGTATAAAATTATATTGAAACTATTAATTGATTAGGGTTAATCTTTGACTGAGGCTAATACTCCGATGAAGTTAAAGACTTAAAAGTTATATAAATATATTTAAAAATACAATATAATTTGACTTATGATTATACACCTGTTCAATTGAAGTACTGTTAATTTTAGTCTTTGATTGAGGATTATACTTCGATTCAACTAAAACATTATTAACCCTAGTCTTTAAGTGAGGATTATACTCCGATTCAACCGAAATATTATTACCCTGGTGTCGCGGTGATTTTTGGATATCGAGTTATTAATTAACTTCGAATCGCAATTTAATATTCCACCACCGATCTTTAATTTATCCGAGGGAAAGGGAAAAAGTTCGAAAAAAACCCTATTTTTTAGAGAACAAGGTTCGGGGGTTGGTTATACAAAGGGAAGGTATTAGCACCCTAAGTATCTATAGTACTCTATAGGAACCTCTTGTTTTATTTCTACCTATGCGCTTTATTTTAATTGTTTGTAAAAAATGTATAAGTATGTGAATTAAAGTAGTGATCGCGAAAAGAAATTTAAAAGGATGACAATGAAGAAAATGTTTTTGTTGATTTTATTGATTGGAGAGACAAGTCTCATGCCTACGTACCCGAGGGATCAAACCACCGTAGTTCGGGGTAAAAAGATGAGTAAATTTGTTTGTTTGATTTTAAAGTTTTTTTTTTTGAAAATGGTTTAAAGATAACAAGAAAAGTGTGAGTTTGGTTTATTTTTTATTTGTGAAAGAAAGTCTAAATGATTAAGATTGATTTGAATTTTGATTATGAAATAAGACGCGGATACTTGGTTTAAAATCCAAGGTTTGTTGAGAAAATATTTTGAGTGATAAAAGACACTTGGGTTAAAGTCCAAGGTTTTAGCGATAAAAGAAGCCATTGGTTTAAAGTCCAAGGCACTTGGTTTAAAATCCAAGTTTGCGATAAAAAAAAGTCACTTGGGTTAAAATCCAAGGTTTTCACGATAAAAGATGCCGTTGGTTTAAAGTCCAAGGAACTTGGTTTAAAATCCAAATTTTGCAATAAAAAGAAACGTTTGGTTTAAAGTCCAAAGTTTTTGAAAAGTGTATGATGACAAAATATTTTTTGATGCTTGATGATGTTGAAAAGAAATTGTGTTGATATTTTTTGAAAGAGGTTTTGACCTCATTTTTTGAGAAGAAAATGATTAATTATTTTTTGAAGAGGTGGGTTCCAAATTAACAAAAAAAAAGTAGCGCGAACAATAATACTAACGTCGCAAAGAGCAAATTAATCGCAAAGACAATCCGAGATGATATTTTGATCAAAACGGTGTCTTTTCCCTCGGAATTTAAAATTACGCATATGGACGGAATGCGATAAAAAATAAATATGCATGAGATGCAATTTTTCATTTATGAGTACATTGGCCTAATCACACTCTAAAATCTTTGCAAGAAAATAAATATGAAATGATGCAAGAGAGGGGGTATGCTATGCACTTTTATTTAGAGTTTACATTTGGCCTATTTACATCCTAAATTCAAGAGCAAAAGTAAACGGCAATTAATAAAGTGATAAACACTCAATATTGTGATAATAACGATATTACAAAAGTAAAGGTAAAAATGGTAAATAAATGGATGTAATGAAATAATATGATACGCATGGATAAATAACATAAATAAATAAATACGAAACTAAAAGATGAAAACAAGCCTTGACATCATGCTTTACAAGGCTAAGAAAAAATAGCTAAAATAGCTCATGCCAAAAGCACTTATTTCATAAGCTCAAAGATAAAATTAATTAACAAAATAAATAAAGACATTAGATAATATTAACAAATCTAAATATCAAATAAATAGAAAAATAAATAAGCCTCAACATCATGCTTGATTGGCTAAAATAAAAGCTAAAATAGCTTATGCCAAAAGCACTTATTTCATAAGCTAAGAATAAAAAAAATAAAAATAAAATTAAAACAGAGGGGGGGCGTGAATAGCAAAACGAAAATAAAATGGGGTGTATTCAGAAAAAGAAAGCTCTAAGCCCAAACACATTAAGGCCCAGAAGGAAAATAAAAGAAAAAGAACTAAAATAAAATGGCATAGGAAGGATTTGAACCGCTGACCTCTTGGCTACTAACACGGAGACAAAACCACTGGGCTACTGCGTTTCGTTTGTTATCAAAAGCAACTAAATTATATATATTGCATAATCAATATTTAAATAAAAAAACGTGGCGCCAGCACTGTTCATCCTGTTCATCTTTCTCATCAAAACAACAACAATGGTGATTTTTCGTTTTTTCGTTTTTTCATCAAAAATGACAAATGAATATACCATTTTGCTCAGAATTTAATAAGGATCAAGAACATGCATTTAAGTTTCATTAATTCTTACTCAAACATTCTATTTTTTCAAATTAAAGTAAGAACCCTAAAACTTTAAACACAAATTAAATATCACTTAGGCACAAAAAGAGATTAAGAGCATATGGCTTTCACTAATCATATTATTTACTACAAGTTTGCTTCAGGAATCATTCAAAATAATGCATGTATGAGTGAGTTTGGAATCACGAAAATTTACCTATTGGAGCAAGGTCCAATGCCTCTTCTTTGCACTAACAGATGAAAAATAAAGATCCCTTTAGCTCGCTTATACCTTCAGTAATGTGTTGATATGATTATATTTCCTTAAAAGTGTCTGAAACTTCTGAACCAAATCAACTTGCAAGAGTAAAAAGTGATAGTTGGAAGATGATGATGGAGGTGCTACAGATGTAAATCAATGCATACAGTAGTCCATTTGTGATGTTTTTACGATGTTTTAGTGAAAATTTTGAAAAGAAACTTGAAGAAATGAGAATTTCGGATTTAAGATTTTTCAAGGTTAAGAATGGAGTTTTTTGGGTGAATTTTTTGGATCCTGAGTTCTGAGGCTTGAGGGCCTTTTATAGAGGTCGAAATTTGTCTGAGGATCAGACATGGAGTGTCCCTGAAGCATAAGTTGAGGCTGCTTTGCTTGCAATTTGAGATTTGGTTCAAAAATGTCTTTGGTCCTCTTTTGAATTCATTGGCAAAATGAAATGTTTGGTGGTTCATTGAAGGTATTTTACCTTGCTTCTGATGCATAGGTGAAGTGTTTTCAGAGAAAAATGGTATTCACAAGTCTCATGGACATAAAGCAAGATTTTGGAGATTTTGGCAAAAAGAGCTTTTTACTTTTGATCCATTTGTGGTATGAAACTTGGGCAATGCATGGATTCCTTGTATAATGAGATGTTGATCATGCTAAACATCAGTAAAAGCTGATAATAGAAGGTTCACATGGGAAGTTTTGTGGATCATGAGGCCACACCTTTGTTTGGACCAAGAAAAATAACTTGTAATCTGATCTCAAAATCAGCTCTACCATGGCTTAATTGAAAATTCATAACTTTTCCCTCAAGCAACAAAAACTCACGCTCTTGGTATCAATGGGAAGCGGACATGGCATACTACAACTTTGATGTTGAACACTTGAGCTGAATCAACTTGGATCATATAGAACAATGGCTATCAAAACTCAAAATTGTCACTGTGAAACACTTAGAAATATTTTCTAAGTTTCTGGCCATTTTCACAACTCTGAATCCTCAACTTTGGAGCTTTGTATCTTCCAATTCCTATGAGAGTTTGGATTAATATTTCCATAATAATGAAGTATGCCATGTCACCTTCAAATACATCCATCTACCATGAAAAATAATTGCTTGAATTGATCACAAAGTGTCCATAAAGTCATGCACTTAGTAAGATCAAAATTCCTAGAAAAAAATCTAAGTGTTTGAGAATTTCAAAAGTGATGAGACCTTGACTTTCTACTTTGATTTCTTCCACTTCAAGGAACCGTTTAGCCTCAAATTTTCCATCAACTTGTAGGATCCAATGCCCTCCTTAAGAGAAGCCATCAAGCGTCTCAAATGAATTTGTAAATTGCTCAAAATTGTCTTGTGAAGTTGGGTAGATGATCATGAAGATTTGTACTTAGAAAATATTCCAAAACTCTAATATTTGACTTTTTTGAACCTTTTCTTGATTTTCCTTATTCTTGATTAAATAATAAAATAAATAATAATAATAATAATAAAAACAAAATAAAAGGAAATAATAAAAAAAAAAAAGTGGGGAGGAATGCAGCACGTGTTGCTGTTTATTTTATTTGTTTTTTTGTTTTAATAATAATAATAATAATGATAATAATAATAATAATAAAAAAGATAAATACAAAAGAAATAAAATGAGGTATTTTAAAATACCTCTCTGCCGAAATTTCGTCAGAAACGAACAAAGAAAAAAACCGTCGTAAAAAGACGCATAAAAGCGATTGGTCAAAAAATGGGGTATGACACCTGGTCTTTGACTGAGGGTAATACTTTGGTTGAAAGTAATGACATAAAAATTTTATAAATAAAAAAATTAAAAATAAGATATAATTTGAGTTAAGATTATACTTTAGTTCAATTGATCTTTTTGTTCAAATCTGAAACCGGGTCGAAGTGATCAGATTGAAGGTTGAAGATGATGTTAATATATATAGGGCATATCAAGTGAGAGGAGTGGTTATTGTGAGAGATGGGAGGACGTAATATTGACCGTCAGATTAAAATTAACGATCAAGATTAAATTTGTAAATTAAGGGAGAGTGTGTTCACTCTTCACACAATTATCTCTCTTGCACAAGATATGTGTCTGCTTTGTTCACACAATTATTCTGATTGGTTTACGAATAATATTTATTAATTTTTCTATATTAAATACTATTTCTTAATCAATCACAATCAACTGAAGCACTGTTAACCCTAGTCTTTGACTGAGGGCAATACTTCGGTTGAAATTAATGACTTAAAAATTATATAAATAAAGTATAATTTAAAAATATAATATAATTTGACTTGAGATTATACATTGATTAATTGAAGCACTATTAACCATAGTTGTTGACTGAGATTATACTCTAGTTCAACTGAAGCATTGTTAACCATAGTCTTTGACTAAAGGTAATTAATACTTCAGTTGAAATTAATTAATGGCTTAAAAATTATATAAATAAAGTAAAATTTAAAAATAAAATATAATTTGAGTTAAGATTATACTCTAGTTCAATTGAAGGACTATTAACCATAGTATTTGATTGAAGATTATACTTCGATTCAACTTAAATCCTATTAGCCCTAGTCTTTGATTGAAAATTTTATTTCGATTCAACTGAAGCACTGTTAACCCTAGTCTTTGACTGAGGGCAATACCTTGGTTGAAATTAATGACTTAAAAATTATATAAATAAAGTATAATTTAAAAATAAAATATAATTTGACTTAAGATTATACACTGATTAATTGAAGCACTATTAACCATAGTTTTTGACTGAGATTATACTCCAGTTCAACTGAAGCACTGTTAACCATACTGGGGGTAATACTTCAGTTGAAATTAATTAATGACTTGAAAAATTATATAAATAAAGAAAAATTTAAAAATAAAATATAATTTGAGTTAAGATTATCTTCTTGTTCAATTGAAGCAATATTAACCTTAATATTTGATTGAAGATTATACTCCGATTCAACTGTAGCACTATTAACCCTAGTCTTTGACTGAGGGTAATACTTCGGTTAAATTTAATGATTTAAAAATTATATAAATAAAGTATAATTTAAAAATAAATATATAATTTCAATGACAAACATTTGTAGGTTACTTGTAAGCATAAAATACATTGCTTAAAGAGAGTGTTCAGCAGATCGTATTGTTTTTGTTCATATTTCTATGCGTATTCATTTGTTCCTATTTTTATGTATTTATTTGTAACCATATTATTCTTTCTATAATTTTTTTAATGTAGTGGCAGATCCAGAAATTTATATTCGTGTGGGCTAAAAATATTTTAACAATATTATATAATAAATTTTCTACTTAATATAATTACAAACTTAAATATCGAATAAAAATCAATAGACTCGTGCGAATGTACGGATCTTTAAACTAATTAAGGAGAATAAAGTTAAGCGGGATGACCTACCCAAAATAAATTAGGAAGTAGAAATTGAAGTAATGAAAAGTTGAAAAGTGAAAAAAATGAACTCTTAGAAATATAGAAATGTAAGTTGTCACATCCCGTTTTTATTTAATTATTTATTTAATTAGGCGTATTTATTTAATTGTCATGTTGTGTGATTTATTTAAATATGTGGCTTTTGGTGTGGTGGTGTATTTAGAATAGTAGTGTTTTTAGGAGGTGTGGTTAGAAATAGAGTGGGCTTTTATGAGGAAGGGCAATTTAGTAAATTGAGAAGGGAATTTGACCTAGGTATAAGTTTGAAACTTAGTGAGAGAAAATCATTTTGTCATACCTTTGTGAAGAAATAGAGAGAGAAACCTAGAGAAAAGGAAGAAGGGAAGAACATAGAAGAGGAGGCTAAGAGAGAATGATTGGAGGAGCTAATTCTTGAAGAATTAGAGGTAAGAGAGTAGTTATATATGATTAGTGGGTGATTAAGAGGGGGAGAAATCACATTTCTCTTTGCCCAAACCCTTTCACCCTTTTTGCTCAAAAGTTAGTAACTTTATGAGTTTTCATGAATCAAAATGCTATCTTTCTTGTTGATTTCGTGTTATCTATGTATTGTGAAGCTAAAAGTACATGTTGATGGTTTTAATTTTGAGAATCAAAGTGTGTTCATATGAAATTATGTGTTTTTGAGTTTTTAGTGAAAATTGGGAATAATCTTTGATTGATGATGTTTTGGGTGTTTTTAAGTGATGAAACTTGTACTTCTATGCTTGGTAATGTGTCTATAACTTAAAGGAAACAACTTTTAAGAACTGGAACACGATTTGATAATTTTATGATGGAATATGAACGGACACGAAAATAGAGCACGCAGTCTGCGATGTTTTCGCCGGGCGACTATGGGCGAGGGTCAGCGAGGTTTCTCGTTGAGGCTCGCCGGACCTCGCTGGATTTGCAGAAATGTTATGTTTTTGTTGCCCAGGAGCTCGCTAGTCCTCGCCGGGTGAGATTTCCTGACTTGGAAATTATTCTTTAATTGAATTGATGTTGATGATGGCTTAATACATAAGGTGTTAGTTCTTATAATGAGTATGAGTGATGATGATGCTTTCCTTACACTTGTTAGATATGTATAATGATATTGATGGTGAATTGTAATGAAAATGTTTAAGGTGTATATGTATGAATATGCTTGTATGTGTATGAAATAATAGATGGTGAGTTGGTGATATCATGTGTTAACTAGACTCCGACCCGTGCGTTGCACGGATTTTGTGGAGTATGCAGCGGGGACGAGATGACATACTACGATCACGTACAGAAGTGCTGCCCTTGATAAAGGCATAGACGGCGATACAGTGATAGAAAGTCCTTCCTTCAGTCCCTCAGATACATACTGTGATAAATTTTTTTATCAACATATCATTATTATCATTATATAAAAATCCCATAATCAGGCTTAAAAAATAAAAAAAAAGTCTATAATTACATAAATAAATAAAATATGGAAGAAAAAATATTCCACAAACTAAAGAGAAAAAAAGCTTCAATTCATCCATATTATAAATTACAGTGATATCTTTTTTGTTGAAATAAAAAATAGTTAAACGACCATCCATAAAGAAATTATAATAATTACTTCATCGGTTCCTTTTTATTTGTCGTTTTAGACAAATAAATACAAACTAAAAAAGTGTATTTTTGCCTCAACTAAATCCAGTTGAGCTAGGTCTCATAAGTCCTAGCTCAACTGGCAAAAATGCCGAAATTGTTAGGCCGGACGTCGTGACCCGGGTTCGAACCCAGGATCTCACAATTATTTGTGAGTTTAATTTCAGTGGATTACCACTTCTTCCAAGACCAAAAAAAAAGTGTATTTTTGCACTTATCTTCCTATTATACCCTGATTTTATTTTATTTTTTGGAATATATTATGTAAAAAAAATAGGTACAAAACAAAAACAAACAAAAAAATAGGAACAAAAAAACAATAAAAAAATTAATGAAGTTTAGTAAAAAAAAATAGATACAATAAAAAATTTATATAAAATTTAGTCAATAAAAAAATAAGAAGTATAATAGACAAAATATAACCTTAAATTATCAAAACACAAATAATTTGAAACAATGTTTTTGTCTAAATCGACAAATAAAAGGAACGGAGAGAGTAATTTTTTAGTATGAGCTGAGCTGGTGCATATCTACATAAAAAGATATCATGCATGATTAAGCTTTTAACCCACAACAAAAAGACATCTAATTTTAAGGCAACATATATTTTTTTTAATGTGGGACACATTAAGCATAAAATAGGGAAAGTAAATCTGATTTTAAATTAAAAAAAATGTTGCTTGATTATTTAGATAAGTCAAAATAAATGGTGATATTTTTAAGGTAACATTTTATATTTTTTGGGTGATAGTAAATTGAGAAAAAAAAAAGTAATAACAAAAAAGAAGTATGATTATGATTTACAATTTAAAAATACAAAACAAAGTTGCAAAAACATAACAATAATGTGTAACAAAAAACAGAGTTCAGTTTCAAAGGATTTATGATTTACACACATTAAAATAATAGAGTTGTAAAATCAGAATAATTTTGTACATAGAAGAGATTATGATATAAAAATGCATTCTAATTGCATATATCTTTACAAAGAAAGACCAAATTCTATCAAATAATAGAACAGATCTTTATTATAATATAATTGGAAAGAAATTACAAAAAAAAAAAAAAAGAGAAAGAAAACAGAGCTTCTTCGTAATCAATCGACGTGCTCATGACCAACCATTAAAGTATCTCCAATATACAAAATAACACAGTTAGAGTGCGCTGCATAAATCAATTACAATTTGCTCATTAAAAAAAAAGACTCATAAGTAAGAAACTACCATGAAAGGAGATAGTCACCATGGCTGTAGTGATTGCAACAATTTTTATTTCTTCAAAATCATGTTTTCCATTACAATAATCAGATTAATTGAAAAATTAAAATACAGAAACTAAAAAAAATATGATAAGGTTCCTAACTTAATTCAGATCAAAAGAACAACAATAAATTAATTCAAATAACAAAAAAAAAACAATAGCCAAAATTTCGGGCGTTAGGAGTGAAGTATCTTTATGGCTATTGATCAACTTCAGTATACAAAAAAAAAAAATAGAACTTTTTATAAAAAAACAAAATAAAATCAAATATCAATCTACAAAAAACAAAACCAAAAACAAAAAATTAAACACCAGTGTACAAATGATCTACCTAATACAAAAAGTAACATGAGCAGAGAAAGTGAGAGATTAGCCATTTTTGTTGTAGCAGTGAGGAGAACCTCAGAACCAAAATAAAACTTTGAATAAAAATGATCTCTCATGTTCCTACAACAAAGCAAGACATAAAATCGAAGGAAACCAATAAAATAGGAAAAATCTATTAAAATAAAATTCAATCAAGTTTGGTTTGGCAGAGAACAATAAATGTTGATTAGAAAAGTGAAAAAAATAGAGAAAAACATAAAGTTGCATAAAGTTTAAAACTTACTTGATAATAACAATTTATGATCACTCATGTTCCTTTTTTTCTTCAATTTTGCAACAATAGTAAACCTAATTAACATAACAAAAGTGATAGAGGTACTGCGTCATTCTCAAGAGGGATCAATGTTTAACACATCACCATAAACAAAATCCTTAGATCAGCACCAACACGGTAACAAAACCAACAAAAAAAATTGGCAAATCAAACACTAAACAAATCTTCATGATATATATTGTCTAGAGAGATACATATAAAAAAATGGGATTGAGATGCAGAGAAAGAAGAAAGGTAATGAGAGAAAAATACAAAAAGGTTGAGGGAGAGAAGAAGCGTGTAGAATACAAATAGTTGAGAGAAAGAGAAATACGTGTTTTTGATTTCTATGTGTGGTATTGTTTTTAGTGGCTCTAGGAAAAATTAGTTGAGAGAAATAAGGATGTCATAAATAATAGGGGTGGGGCCGAATTTAATAGAAATCACATTAGGCATTTTTGCTATAAAAATAAAAAAATAAAAAAATATAAAAAGGTTAATGTGTTTTGGATGGAATTATGCAAAGTTAATTAGGGTTAAGTAGAGGGAGAAACAAAACCCTAGTTCTCCTTTTAGGGTCTGTTTGGTTCAATTGAAGCGAGGGGAGGGGAGGGATTTTAATGAAGGAGAGAGGAGGGGAGGGGAGATCTTTTAATTATTTATATGTTTGATTCAAAAGAGAGAAGGGGAGGGGAGGGGAGGAATTTTAATCACAAATATGTTTGGTTCACGAAGGGAGAGGAGGGAAGATAAAACTAAATTACTTTGTTATCCTTATAATTTTACAAATAATTAAATATAAATAATTTAATTGACTCAAAAACTCCATAAATCAAATCATCTATTAATAAAAAATTTATTTTTTATTTTGATAACCGATCTAATCTAATAAGTATAATTTATAAAATTAAACTCTACACAAAAATTTAAAATAATTTTTTAATATAACAAAATAAAGTTAAAAAAAGTACCATTAACGTTAAATTTAATAATAGCAAGAAAGAGCAAAGAACTACAACATGGTTCTTCAACGTAACAGTCTCATCTAGGAAAAAAATATTATATGAAAAAATTGTTTAATCAACATAAGGTTGTATGGAGATCTATTAAAAAAAAAGATCGTATGGAAATCTTTATAAATAAAACAAAATTGTATGAAAATATAGACATGGGCATGGCAACGAAAAAGATACAATCTAGATAATACGGATAACATTCAACAAAATAAAAAGCTTTGGAAAAAAAATAGCAAGTTACCAATATAAGAAAAAATGTAGTTAAGGATAATTCTGACATTTTCAAATAAATATGAGGATAATTGTGTCAATATAATTAAAATTGTAACAAGATATCTTGCCTCCCCTCTCCTCCCCTCCAAATCCCTCCAATTTGGGGAAGCAAAAATTGAGTTTAGAAGGGATTTTGCTCCCCTCCTCTCCCCTCCCCTCTCCTAATAAAATTGAACCAAACACATTTAATTAATAATATTCCCTCATCTCCCCTACCCTCCCCTCCATTTATCTCCAACCAAACAGACCCTTAATGACTATACTCCGGTTCACACGAAGTTGTAGAAGCACTATTAACCATAGTCTCTAACTGAGAGTTAAATTCCAGCTGAAGTTAATGACTTAAAAAGTTAAAAAAATAAATAAAAAAAATACTCCCTCCGTGCTATATTATTAGTAAAAAAATCTTTTTTCCTCAAATTATAAGCAAAAAAACAATTTTTACCATTTTCAAAATTTACTTTTACTTATTCTCATAAAATTATTTTCCCCATAATTAAGCAATAAAAATTATTTTTGCATCTTTTTTTACTTATATTATAGGACAGATGGAGTATATAATTTGATTGAAGATTATACTCCATTTCAGCTTAAACATTTTTAACCGTAGTTTTTGACCGAGTACTATTAAACTTCAATTCTATAAAGCATTGGAATGGATGAATAATAGGAGAATGAAGACAATTTGTTTTGTGTTATATTGGGACGGAGGGAGTATGTTGTGGAAATATAAAAGCATACATTTGTTTTGCCTTGAATTTTTTTCTTTTTTTGTAAAACATAAATCAAATTAATGAACCAACGACTCATAAGAGTATCTTGGTATTATGAGCCTTGTTTTGCATGCGTGACTTGACTTGTATTATGAGCCTTCATTATTACACTTGTTTTTGATATTATCTAAACTTTTGTTGGGAACCGAATAGCTTAGTTTGAATTTTCAAAAAATAATTTTGACTTAAAATTATACTTTGGTTTCATGAAGTACTCCCTCTGTTTCATAATATAAGCAACATTTTTATTTTTCCTATTTATTAAGAAAAATAATACTCCGGTTTCATTTTGACTTAAGATTATACTCCGGTTTCATTGAAGCACTACAAATCCCGCCTAAACCTACTCTGCCTAATTAATTGTTTTCACTACAAAGTCTCCCTTCTTTTTTTTGGAAAAAAATTTCCATGTTCCAACCATTGGGTTCCACTTCTTTTTATTTTTCCAACAAAGTACACTAGTATATCCTTTCAACTTCTCCCCTGCAAGTTTTCTTTCCAACAAAACATCTTTTCTTTCCTCATATAAATCCTTGATATTATGCCTTTTTTCGTTTTATTTTTTCCTTCTTTCAATTTAAATAATTCGATTATTGCTCTCATTCATATCAAACCATTGTGATATTAATTAGTAACAATCCCAACTCAAAGTCTAAGGCGGACTTTACTTTTTGTTTTAATAAAAGTTTATTTTTACTTATATTTTTCATTTTTATCATCATAATATTTACTTTTTACTCTTTGACCAAAAACGTATATTTACTTTTTGCTAAAAATTATAAGTCTATTTTTTTTTTAACTATTTTTAAGAATTTAATAATTTATATACACTATCGGTATAAAATTATTTTATACATAAATTCAATAACATATTAATACAATATGTAATTTATTTAAAAATACATTACGTGCCACATGAAATTGTTCTACAATAAAAATCTTCCCCCTCATTTGTGTTATTTTCTTTTTCCCTTCCAATAAATAAATTCTTAATATATGTACCCAAAAAAATAATTCTTAATATATTAAAACAAAATACAACTTGCCGCGTAATTTGCCATCATCCCATCATGTCAATTTCTTCTTCTTTTATTTTTCAATCTTTATGTTTTTTCGAAGAAGCAAAAATGAATTTCATTAATAATAACTAGTCCTGCGTAGCACACGGAATGTCAGACAGGAGCAATTTTTCAATCTTAATTTATTAGAGAATAATTTAAATTAACGAGTCACAAAAAATGATTAGCCATTTAGCCAACCTAACAAGCCTCTTTGTTTTTTACTATGTAATTTATGTTAAAAATTTTAAATTAATATCACACAGTTGTTGGTCCCTTTCACGAAATTGACCCCCTTATTTTAAAATCACACAATTTTGATCCCTCTATCAAATTTGTGTATCTAAAAATGATGTTTTAACATATTTTAAATGATACAGTACAAAACTTAATGATAGATAAATAATTAAAAGTCATGACATTATAAAAAAAACTCAATAAAAAAACTTCAATTTCAGAGATTATTCATTTTTTAAATTTAATTAATGAAATGTAATAATTAGTACACCTGGATGAATCTATATTATTAAATCATATGCCATAGTCAAAATATAATTTAATAGTCTAAAATATAATTTTAAAGTTTAACGGTAAAAAATCCGATTTTATTAAATTTTATTTTACTTTTAAAAGTTTTAATTCATTAACTTCACTCGGATTATAAATATCGGTCAAAATATAATTTAATAGTCAAAAAATCTTTTTTAAAGTTTAATAGTCATAAATATAATTTTATTAAATTTTACCCTAAATCAAAGACAATGATAAATGGTTCTTCAATTTAACCGGAGTATAATCTTCAGTCAAAGACTAGGGTTAATAGTGTTTCAGCTGTACTTAAGTATAACCATTAGTAAAAAATTATGGCTAATAGTATTTCAGTTGAACTGAAGTATAATCTTCAGTCAACGACCAGGGTTAATAGTGTTTCATTTGAATTAGAGTACAATCAGACATAAAAAAATACTTTATTTATTTAGTTTTTAAGTCATTAACTTCAATTGTGTCTTAGTTGAATCTGAGTGTAATTCTCAGTCAATGACTAGGGTTAGTAGTGATTCAATTGAGCCAGAGTATAATCTTAAGTCATTTTATATTTTTATTTAGTAAAATTGTATTTTATTTATATAATTTTTAAGTTATTAACTTCAGCTGAATTATAACTCTCAGTCAAAGACTAAGTTTGATAGTGCTTCAATTTGAACCGAAATATAATGTTCCGTGAAATTCTATAGTTAATAGTGTTTCAATTGAATCAGATTTTGATCTTACTTTATTTTTAAATTTTACTTTATTTATATAATTTTCAATTCATTAACTTCAGTCGAAGTTTATCCATCAGTCAAAGACTAGGGTTAATAGTGCTTTAGTTGAATCGGAGTATAATATTTCGTCAAAGTCTAGGGTTAACAATGTTTCAGTTGAACGAGAGTATAATCTTACTTTATTTTTAAACTTTACTTCATTTATATAATTTTTAATTCATTAACTTCAACCGGAGTATAACCTTCAGTCCAATATTAGGGTTAATAGTACTTTAGTTGAACCAGAGTATAATCTTCAGTCAAATACTAGGATTAATGTTCTTCAGTTGAACCGGAGTAAAATCACTTCGTTCAATATAATAAATTACTAATAATATCACGAACATGATTTTAAAATTTTAACATACTACATGTGTTCCTAAACATATGGTCTTCTTAAGAAATTTTTTTGTCCTTTTTTATAAGACATTTTTAAAATTGATAAGAGCATTAATTATTATTTCCCCAAATAAACCCCTAATTACAGTGATTTTTCCCCTATAATACAGTATGTAATAAAAACTCTAAAAATATATATATTAACTCATTATCTCCTTTAACTGATAAAATTGTAAAAAAATTATTAACCGTTAATAAATTTAATACTACAATTTACGTTTTTATTCTTTGTAATTTTTTTAAAAGAGTTTTATTATCAGATAGAAAAGTACTATAATTTTATTTAATCAAGACACTACAACTACTTGTCTACTTCATAATCAATTAATTTTAATTCTGTAAAAAAAATCAATTAATTATAATTAATTTCAATCCAAATAGACATGATCAACCGTGCAACACATCTAACAGAAATATACATGTATAGAGTGTATTAGATTAACAAGAAGTTACAACTAAGTTGGTTACTGTTCTTTTTCTATAGGCACAGTTTACCTGTTCGAATCTTGCTTACGCCACAATTGCATTTTTTCCTTTTTTTCGTTGTATTTTTATCAATGCTGGTTAAAATCACGTTTGAGCATCAAACTCGTGTTTGGGGAAAAAAGTGTAGATGTAGAACAAAGTTAGTGATTTCCAGAAAATTTAATGTTAAGGTTGTTGTTCAATGAAAATGGAGGATTTGGGTGATGTATGATGAACATATGAAGAATGAAGAACAAAGATTATTAGGAAAATTGGACTTTAAAAAAACAAATTAAGAGTTGGATATTAGTTATATGATTCAAATCTAAATAAAATAAGTTTTAATTATTACAATAATTTTAACTAAAAAAAAGACTGATGTGCAATAACTAAAACTTTCATTATAAGGGACTGCCATAAACCTTCATTACACTATAATGCTGATGTGGAATCAACTAATCTTCTATTGAGCCACATGGTAACTTCACGCTAGAAGCTCCCTTTGCATAATCCACAAAAAAGTGATTAAGCGAATTAAGCATTATTTCTTTCTCTCATAAACATAAGATATATAGAAGCAATTAAGCATTATTTCTTTCTCTCATAAAAATAATATAGAAGCAAAAATTAATAAGATATGGCAATATTAAGCATGAAATATTTCATATTTTCACTCTTAATAACATTCATTATTACTATAACAAAAGGTGAAGTAATTCATACTGCACCACAATTAGGTTCATTGAATAGAAACTCTTTCCCTCAAGGCTTTATATTTGGTACAGAATTTTCTGCATGCCAATATGAAGGTGCTGCAATGCAAGTGAAGGTGGAAGAGGACCAAGTAGATATCTACACTCATAAAAGTTCAGATTTGCTAATTATTTCATTCACCTTTCTCATTTTTAGTTTTTTTTCAAGTAGACAGGTGGTTGGAATCCCATCTTTTTAAGGTGAATAAGTCGAGTATTCAGCGTTCGAACTCCAGCTCTACATATAAAATGTGATGTCACTACAAGTGAAGTGAGCTAAACTTATGGAGAGTTGTTCTATTAATTAATTATTAGTTGTTTTTCTTTCCATAATGTTGTGTGCAGATAGAATTAAGGATGGAAAAAGTGGAGACATTGCAGTTGACTCTGTTGGAACAAAATGAGTTTTAGTTATAAAACACCCTAAGTTTTGATGATAACAAAGTATTAAATGGACAATTGGTATTACTAATTAATGATCTAGTGTGCAGGAACAAAGTAAAAATCTTATTCACTCAGATCATCAATTGAGCCTCTGAAGGACACAGTCTGAAGCGTTTAGACTCTGAGAAGCAAGTAGCTTCAGAGCCTCTGAAGAAGTCCTCAGATGCCAAAGAGAGAAACATGTCCTGAAGCTTGTGTACACCATTCAGAAGATCAATGAAATGCTATTACAAGATTCTGAATGACATTCTCTGAAGAAAGACAGCTCATAACTAATGGAATAATACAACAATCTTATCATCAAATGGAGTGTGCAGTACTCTGTACTATTTTACCTAATTTACTGAAGCGTCATTTGACAAAGAGAAGTAGTGAAATTGATTTACTCCTTCTGGAAGAAATAATCAAATCTAGCTCTGCAAAAGAAGATTGTACTACCAACGGTCATTTCTCAACGTCATTATACTTAGAGTATAAATAGAAGACATTCTACTTGAGAGAAGACCACTGAAAGCTGCTGAAAGAAATACTACTGCAAAATATTGAAACTCAGAGAAAGATTTACTTTGTATTCAAGCTGTGAATTGTTTCTTTCTTGTGTAATTTCTAAGTTAAATATCTTTTGATATTGTTAGGCTCTGAACTGTTGTTAAGTGAGTCTAGCTTAGAACTTTCAGTCCTACTTAATCTGTGTATTAAGTTAGTGTGTGAAGCCTCTTATCTTGTGTGATTTGAGCAAGGAAATCTCTTTGTCTTGTGTGACTTAGAGCAAGGAAGTCTCTCTGTCTTGTGTGACTTAGAGTATTAGAATTGTAATCTTGTGAGATTATAGTGAAATCCCTTAGAAGTGCAAGGGGACTGGACTACTCTCGTTTTGTGAGAGTAACCAGTATAAATTCTGTGTGTGCACTCTCTTCTCTCTCTCACTGTTTTATTGGTGTTTTACTTTCTGACTAGCTTCTTTTATCCGCTGCTTTACAATCTGATAGCTAGAAAAAAATTATTTTTCAAAACACAATTCAACCCCCCCTTCTTGTGTTTTTCACCTTCAATTGGTATCAAGAGCTTCGGTTCTGTTTTTAATCACTTCATAGTGAGACAGTAAAAGATCTTTGAAAAACACTGTATGTCTGGGGAATCCACAATTACACCTACACCTACTGCTACAGATCTCTCTCAAGTTCAATACAACTACGACACCATGACTTCTACATCTTCAACTTCTAATCATGATTCCAGCAATAAAAAGGTTCCAGTCTTTAGTGGTGATGCTCTAAGATTTGAATGGTGGAAGGATATCATTTACCACTACGTCAATGGAATTGATGATGAGCTTTGGGACCTAATAGAAGAAGGAGTGCCTATTCAAGGAATATGTCCTGATGGAAAAATTACTTTAGCTCAGAAGAGAGCATTGTCTGTTGAGAACAAGAAGATATTTTCCAAGCACAACAAAGTCAAACAAATCATGATGTCAGCTATATCTCATGATGAATACACCAAAATAATGGATAGATCTACAACAAAAGCTATGTATGACTCTCTCTGCTCAAACTATGATGGTAATAAGCAAGTTCAGAATGCCAAAGCAAGACTCCTGGTTCTGCAGTATGAGCTTTTTGCCATGAAACCTGAGGAAGACATTGAGACTATGTTTTCTAGATTTCAGACTCTGGTGTCTAATCTCAGGATTCTGAAGAAAAGCTATACAACCACTGATCATGTGTGGAAAATCTTGAATAGCTTGACTGACAAATAAAGACCTAAGGTTACAGCCATTGAAGAAGCTAAGGATCTTGAGACCATTACTCTTGAATCACTCATCAGCAATCTAAAGAGCCATGAAATGGTATTGAATGTTGATGCAGTGAAGAAGAAGGAAAGGTCAGTGGCTTTAACTTCAACCAAGAAATCTTCCACAGCACTCAAAGCTAAAACTCTGGAGGTTGAGGAGGAATCTTCTTCAGATGATCAAGGAGTTGAACAGGATGAGGAATTTGCCATGTTCACCAGAAACTTTCAAAAATGGGCAAAAATGAGCAAGAGTCACGAAGGAAATAGCTCAAGGAATGCGTCTAGTAGAGATGAGAAGAACTGCTTCAAGTGTAACAAACCAGGACACTTCATTGCTGATTGTCCTGAAGCATCATCAAAGGACAAGAACAAGAAATTCAGTAGCAAGAGAGAGAGCTACAAGAGGAGAATCCAGAAGAGCTTAATGGCAACATTTGAGAACCTGGAAGCATCCTCAGATAGTGATGATGAAGAAGCAAATGTGGCTCTGATGGCTACAGCTGATGGAGACTCTGAAGGATCAGACTCTGATGGATCAGACTCTGAAGAATCTGAACAGGTATTTTTAAATTATTCTAAGGAACAACTTTTAACCTACCTTGGTATGTCTTTAAGCAAGTCTGCTAAATCATCCTCTGAACTAAAACTTTTAAAAACACAGAAGGATGAGTTAGCAAAAAAAGCTGAACATTTTCAAGCTCTATATAAAAATTCTTTAATCAAAATTGAAGAACTTGAAAATGGGTGCACAAGATGTAACAAACCTACTGATGAGCATGAGGTTGCTCTTCAGGAATTTGTTCATCAGAACGTCAACAAGAGGAAAATGGCGTCTATGATTTATAGTGTTTGCAAAAATAAAGGTGAAGGAATTGGTTACTCATATGGTAAATCATATGGGAAACAAAATTCCTATGTTTGTTTGAACAATACTCCTGATAATCTTTATTCAACCTTTGTGCCTCCGAAAAGCAAAGGCAAAATTGTGGTTGTTTTAGACTCTGAGGGTACCTCTGGGGTCTGCAAAACAAGCTCTGAAGTCACTTCAGAGGTTGTTTCTCAGAACTCCAAAGAAACCAACTCTGGACCTAAGCATTCAGAACCTGGGACTATCAAGTCTAAGACTCTGAAAACTTTGGGACTCAGAAGCTCATCCAATCAGACTCTAAAACAAACCAAGCTGATGATAAATAATTAACATAAGACTCTGGTAAGCAAAACTAATCCTAGATTAGAAGAGCAACCTAAGTCTTATAGTGATTATAAATCAAAGCCTCAATTTCAAAAACAATGGACTAAGAAGGTCAATTTTCAAAGACCAAACTTTCAAAAGAATTTTTTTAAGAGTCCACAAAGATTTTCACAGAGGCAAGAAAGAACTAAAGATTATAGAACTAACCAAACTGGACCCAGAAAGCAATGGGTACCAAAATGTAAAATTGTCTACCATTCAGATCTTCCTTGTAGGAAAAACCATTTCAAATCAGATGAATGGAGGCTAGTGATCAACCATGGAAGGAAAGCTTATGTTCCCAAACATTACTTTACTTCCAAAGCTGCTGATGTGGAGAAAGCAAATGAGTATTGGAGAGAACTTCACAATGAATGTGGAGAGTATTATTACAATGATTGACCTTGTTTATTCTACAGCTATCCAGACTGAAAGAAAATGGTAATCAATCATGGTATCTGGATAGTGGTTGTTCAAAGCACATGACTGGTAATAAGAAAATGTTCACATTATTAAACCTTGAAGATGGTGGAACAGTTGGCTTTGGAGGTAACCAGAAAGGCAAAATCAAAGGTACATGTATTGTAGGTAACTCCTCCCTTTTAATTAAGAATGTATGGTTTGTAGATGGACTCAAACACAACCTATTTAGCATTAGTCAATTTTGTGACAATGGGTTTGTGGTTAATTTTGATAAGGGGTCATGTACTGTAATTAGAGAATCTGATAAGTCCATAGTGTTCAAAGGAAAGAGAGTAGGCAATTTGTATAAAATAAACCTTTCTGATTTGGCAGACCAAGAGATCAAATGCTTGCTAACTCTGAGTGAAGAGAAGTGGGTATGGCATAAAAGGTTAGGTCATGCTAACTGGAGGTTAATCTCTAAGCTTAGCAAACTTGACCTTGTCAGAGGCCTACCTAAGTTTCACTATCACTCAGATGCTCTTTGTGGATCCTGCCAAAAAGGGAAGAGTGTGAAAACTTCTTTTAAACCTAAACATGTTGTCTCTACCTCTAGGCCTTTAGAGCTGCTTCACATTGATTTGATTGGTCCTGTGAGCACAGCCTCAATCAATGGGAAGAAATATAGATTAGTCATTGTTGATGATTACAGTAGGTGGACTTGGGTTAAATTTCTCAGAAATAAGGATGATGCATATGATGTCTTTAGTAGTTTTTGCACACAGATACAAAAAGAAAAGAGTTTAGACATTCTAAAAGTTAGAAGTGATCATGGTGGTGAATTTGAAAATGAAATATTTGAAAAAATTTGTGAAAAATATGGCATCTTACATGAGTTCTCTTCTCCTAGAACTCCACAGCAAAATGGAGTTGTAGAGAGAAAGAATAGAACTCTGCAAGAAATGGCCAGAACCATGATGCATGAGACTAACATTGCCACGTATCTGTGGGCAGAGGCCGTAAACACAGCATGTTATGTTCAGAATAGAATCTATATTAGACCTATTTTAAATAAAACTGTATATGAACTATTTGAGGGAAAGAAACCTAGTGTATCCTATTTTCATCAATTTGGTTGTACATGTTACATTCTGAATACAAAAGTTCATCTAAAGAAATTTGATGTTAAAGCTTATAAGGTTATCTTTATTGGATACTCTGAACGCTCAAAAGCATACAGAGTGTATAATTCTGAAACTCACCGAGTGGAAGAAAGTATGCACATAAAATTTGATGACAAGCAGCCTGACAAAGTGTCAGAGCTAGTTGAGAACTTTTCAGATCTACAACTATCAGATGATGAAGAATCAGAACCTGAAGGAACATCAGAACCATCTCAACCAACTTCTGAAGAAACGATTTCAACTCCTGAAACTTTGGACTCTGAAGATCACTCAGCACCAGAAATTATCAGAAGCAGTCCAAGCAGAGTTGAACAATCAAAGCATTCTTTCAAATACAAATCTTCACATCCTGAAGAGCTAATCTTGGGTAACAAGGACAGTCCAAGAAAAACTAGATCAATTAAGCTTCAGAAATGAAGACTCATTAATTGGATTAATCTCCTTGTTGGAACCAAGTTCAACTGATGAAGCACTAGCTGATGATGCATGGATTGTAACAATGCAAGAAGAGTTAAACCAATTTGAAAGGAATGAAGTATGGAGCTTAGTGCCCAAACCTTCTCAGAAGAACATTATTGGAACAAAATGGGTCTACAGAAACAAGCTGAATGAACAAGGAGAAGTTGTTCGTAATAAGGCAAGACTAGTAGCTCAAGGGTATAGTCAACAAGAGGGGATTGACTATACTGAAACATTTGCTCAGTTGCTAGACTTGAGGCTATTAGATTACTTATTTCATATGCTACACATCACAATATAATTTTATATCAAATAGATGTTAAAAGTGCATTCTTAAATGGTTACATTTCTGAATAAGTATATGTCAAACAACCTCCTGGTTTTGAGGATGCTTCAAATCCTGATCATGTTTTCAAACTTAAGAAATCACTCTATGGTCTGAAACAAGCTCCCAGAGCTTGTATGAAAGGCTGAGTAATTTCTTAGTTGAAAAGGGTTTTCAAAAAGGTCAAGTTGACAATACTCTCTTTAATAAAACATTTAAGAATGATATTTTAATTATTCAAATTTATGTTGATGACATTATTTTTGGATCTGCTAATTCATCTTTGTGCAAGGAATTTTCTAAGATTATGCAGGAAGAATTTGAAATGAGCATGATGGGAGAGCTGAAATTCTTTCTGGGAATTCAAATCAACCAAAACAAAGATGGAACCTACATTCTTCAGACCAAGTATACAAAGGAGTTGCTGAAGAAATTCAACATGGAAGACTGCAAACCAATGTCAACACCAATGCATCCAACAAGCAGTCTCAGCAAGGATGAATTAGAAGGCAAAGTAGATCAGAAGCTATATAGAGGTATGATAGGTTCTCTACTTTACCTATCTGTATCAAGGCCTGATATTTTATTCAGTGTCTGTTTGTGTGCTAGATTCCAATCAGATCCTAGAGAATCTCATCTTACTGCTGTAAAGAGAATCTTTAGATATCTGAAGGGAACCACAATTCTTGGCTTATTTTATAAGAAATCAAATGATTATAAGCTAGTAGGATTTTGTGATACTGACTTTGCTGGAGACAAGATAGAGAAGAAATCCACAATTGGCAATTGTCAATTTGTTGGAGAGAATCTACTATAGCTTTGTCTACAGCAGAAGCAGAATACATATCAGCAGCCAAGTGTTGTACACAACTACTCTGGATGAGATATCAGTTAGAGGATTACAAAGTTAATAGTCACAATATTCCACTTTTCTGTGATAACACTGCAGCTATTCAACTTTCTAAAAATCCAATTTTGCATTCAAGAGCTAAACACATTGAAATTAAACATCATTTTATAAGAGACCTTGTTCAGAAGAGTAGTGTAAATATTCAATACATTGAAACTGAAAGACAATGGGCTGATATATTTACAAAACCTTTAGCAGTTGAAAGACTAGATTTTATTAAAAAGCATCTGAACATGTCTTTAGTCTCTGAAGAAAACAAGCTCTGAAAACAAAATTGTAAATTCAGCCTCTGAACTCTTTATATTCTGAAAGGTTTTCAGAAGCTGAAAGTTTTTAAACTCTGAAGTGTTTTAGCCAAATGGAGTACACATGTCAATTACTTTGTCTTTACTCACAGTCTGTAATTGGTTAGAGTAAAGACAGTTTATGACGAAATTCTTTAATGCAACGACTGTACTCCCTCATGATTATTTCAATTAGAGTTTTTTTTTTTAAAATCACTTACTCACTTTCACACAAGTTCACTCTCACATCCAACTCTTTTCATTCTCTAAAGCCCAGAACATATTCTTTCTCCCTCAAATTAGCAAAACCCAGTTCTTAAACCTCAGAAATGGCAAGTTCATCGTCTCAATTACGGTTTCCAGAGGACATCCCAATTAATATCTACGCTGAAGATTCTTATCTCAAGGATGCTACAATGGATCTTCGCTTTGAAGACATTAAATTGGTTATGGAAAAAACAGTAGACTTTTAATCATTAAGAGTCAATGGGCATGACTATAAAGAGTTCTTTGTTGAACAAATAAGGCTGGGAACACTACTTTGATATGCTAAATGGTCCTATCTATTCAAACTTAGTGTATGATTTCTGGAGAAAAAGTGAAGTAGTTACTTTGGTGGATGCAAATGCAGAACTTCAACGTATAATTGATCAAAATCCAATGGAGAATAAGGGAAAATCAAGAGTTGAATTAGGTTTGAGAAAATTCACAGAAACCGAAATACGTTCTAGTATTGGTGGGTTTCCAGTTATTTTAACAAGAAGCAATCTTGCTAAGATGATGGAACTTCCCAACTCTGGAATAGTCAGACTCTACACTGCAGCATCTGGAAGAAAGTCAGTATTTCTCAATGACATGGCCAGACTCAGGGCCGGCCCAAGGGTAAGGAAGCCCAAGCTAGGGCTTTAGGCCTCACAAAAAAACAAAATTTTTGTAAAGCTCATTAGGCCTCCAAATAACATTACCAATATAATATATAGGCCTCATGACAAAAATTAATTGTTAGATTTTGCAGCTCAATTGGTGGTTGCGCCCAACATTTTTTTGAGGTCGCGGGTTAAATACTCCCAGCCTGCAAAATTAGATGTTTTTTGTCCTTTTCTTTTCCTATTATGGAAATAATGTAGTACTATATTATAGAATTTCTTCCTTTTTTATTTTTTATTTTAAACTTTAATAAAAAAGATCATCTATTGTTCTATACATATAAAGAGACTTTTTTTGGAGCAATACAAAGAGACTTTGAAAACACTTAATTATTTCTAATTTTTGCTGCATGTTTATATTTATTATTATTTTTTTATAAATTTGCTTTTAAAAATAAAATTACTTTAATTAGAATTAAACTTATGCAATAAACATATATAAAATAAAGTGTAATTGTGTTTTTTTTTTTGCTAGTTTTAGTAATTTTTTGGACTGAATTTATAGTAATATTATTATATTTAATTATCTAAAAATATAATATAATTTATTTAAAAAAATAAAATAAAAGGCCTCATTTTAATATTCGCTTTAAGCTACACAATATGTTGGGCCGGCTCTGGCCCAGACTCTGTTTCAAGAATCAGAAGATGTCAAATAGAGTTGGTAAACTGAATGATAGAGAAAAAGTTCTTGCAAAGATTGTTTTCTCTTCAATTCTTCCTAGGGATACTGGTATTGACTCTCTGAATTGGGATCAGAGACACTTCATCTATTTCCTATCTGCAAAACGTTAAATGAATCTACCTGCCTATATCTTCAACACCTCTGTGAAACCATTTGTGAAGCTCAAAAGTTTGAAAATCCTTCCAAATTGATTTCACATCCAAGGCTCTTAAGCTACATTTTTGAGCAGCTTGGTCTTCCAGATAGATTCATGGTGGCTGGGGTTTCTGAAGATCTTGAACAAGTTAGAGCACCAATACTTGATGCTAGAATCTTGGTGAGTCTACGGTTGAAAAGGTCAGAAAAGCTAATTTATCCTCAACAGCCTCTCTTGAAAAATAGGGCTAAATTTCAACCAATAAGTGAAGCGTTTATCTTTGATAATGAACCTCCTGAAGTCCACTTAGAATTCATAAGGTTAATGAAGGAAGAAGGAGTTAGAGTCACTCATAAGGATATTGGACGAGGTACTGGTCCTACGTTTGCACAAATTATGAAAGCTATTAAGGAAGAGGTTTTCAGTGATTATGAAGAGGATATCATGGTTGATAAGCCAACAATGAATGAACCTACAGTTAATAAGCCAGAGGATGAACAACAAGAGGTTGAAGACACTGTGGCTGAAGAACAAGGTGGTACAAATCATGTGGATGCAGAACCTGTTGTTGAAGACTTGCTGCGTGCAAAGGTTATCAGAAAACCTCGTACAAAGCACTGCACCACTAGGGGAGAGAAGAGACAAAAGTCAGATGCAGGTATTAACAATTCTTTTGATTATTGCAATAAAATATCTGAAGCATCAATCCTAGAAAATGTCCAACCCCTTAATACCATCTATCCCACAACCTCTGAACCTGAGTATATCAATGTTTCATCATCATCTGATTCAGAGTCTTCTGACTCAATGTATAATGAAATCATAGCAGGTTTTAAACGATTTAAACCCAGAGCTAAGCATATTCCTGAGGAGGAAATAACTCAGTCATCCAATATTGCAACCCCTCAACCATCACCCATAATTCTCACTGAGGAAGAGATTTTGAAGGAAACATCTTTCAGAGTTTCTCCTATCCATCGAACCTCTAAACCACAAAATGTCACATCATCTGAACCACCCATATCAATTCCATCAGAACCTCCAAAACCTTGATCACCTATAACACCACTTGAGATGCTTATAGATAATGATATTGCAATAAATGATAGGATTGATACAACAGATGATCATTTGACTCATTCACCTAGTGGTCCAAGTCAACCAGACTCTGCACCACATGTGGAAAAGGAAGAGGAAGGGAATTCAGACAAGACGAAAAGGATTCTGAACTTACTAGACCATTCACTTGATCAACAAGATGATAAGCTTCTGGAGCTTGTGGCATATACAAAAGCATCTAAATCCAAGCTTCAACAGCTTCTCACTCTTTTCTTGTCCAAAAACCCTTAGGATTCTATTTATTGCATTTTCTGTTTATTACTTATCTTTTTGCTTTGTTTTTAATTTTTTTGATAATGACAAAAGGGGGAGTAATATGTTGTACAATTGTGAGTAGTATTTTTTAATAACTACTCAATAAGAATCTGAAACTGTCATAAAAATAAGAATCTAATCTCTTTCATATCTATGCTTAATGTTTATGAACTTAATTGATTAGGTGAGCAAATTAATAAACATAATTGTGTTTGCATAGATGAAGGTAGTTAAGATTGTGCTCTTAATTATTTTTATCAGACTCAGGAGTTGAGCTTGCAAACCTCACACTCTGAGAGTTAAGTATGTAGATAAAATCAAGTTTATCAAATTGTTCATATACTGATTCAACTTGATTATGAATAAAACTTAGGGGGGGCTTGCAAACCTAACCCTAATGGTTTATTAGACTCAGGGGGAGCTTACAAACCTCAACAACCTGATGTTGACATGATTAAATTAATCAACAACAATTGTATTTAATACCTTATATTTGTCATCATCAAAAAAGGGGAGATTGTTGGAACAAAATGAGTTTTAGTTATAAAACACCCTAAGTTTTGATGATAACAAAGTATTAAATGGACAATTGGTATTACTAATTAATGATCTAGTGTGCAGGAACAAAGTAAAAATCTTATTCACTCAGATCATCAATTGAGCCTCTGAAAGACACAGTCTGAAGCGTTTAGACTCTGAGAAGCAAGTAGCTTCAGAGCCTCTGAAGAAGTCCTCAGATGCCAAAGAGAGAAACATGTCCTGAAGCTTGTGTACACCATTCAGAAGATCAATGAAATGTTATTACAAGATTCTGAATGACATTCTCTGACGAAAGATCGCTCATAACTAATGGAATAGTACAACAATCTTATCATCAAATGGAGCGTGCAGTACTCTGTACTATTTTACCTAATTTACTGAAGCGCCATTTGACAAAGAGAAGTAGTGGAATTGATTTACTCCTTCTGGAAGAAATAATCAAATCCAGCTCAGCAAAAGAAGATTGTACTACCAACGGTCCTTTCTCAACGTCATTATACTTGGAGTATAAATAGAAGACATTCTACTTGAGAGAAGACCACTGAAAGCTGCTGAAAGAAAGACTACTGCAAAATATTGAAACTCGAAGAAAGATTTACTTTGTATTCAAGCTGTGAATTGTTTCTTTCTTGTGTAATTTATAAGTCAAATATCTTTTGATATTGTTAGGCTCTGAACTGTTGTTAAGAGAGTTTAGCTTAGAACTTTCAGTCCTACTTAATTTGTGTATTAAGTTAGTGTGTGAAGTCTCTTATCTTGTATGATTTGAACAAGGAAGTCTCTTTATCTTGTATGACTTAGAGCAAGGAAGTCTCTCTGTCTTGTGTGACATAGAGCATTAGAATTGTAATCTTGTGAGATTATAGTGAAATCCCTTGGAAGTGCAAGGGGACTGGACTACTCTCGTTTTGTGAGAGGAACCAGTATAAATTTTGTGTGTGTACTTTCTTCTCTCTCTCTCTCTCTCTCACTGTTTTATTTGTGTTTTACTTTCTGACTAGCTTCTTTTATCCGCTGCTTTACAATCTGATAGCTAAAAAAGAATTATTTTTCAAAACACAATTCAACCCCCCCTTCTTTTGTTTTTCACCTTCAGACTCTTATCATCGTTATAATGAAGATGTTGCACTTATGAAGGATATAAACTTGGATGCATATAAATTTTCCATATTTAGTTGCACATTATCAACTTGATGATCTTCAACAGCTACTAGTCGGGATACAGCTCGTTATGGAAAAAACGGATGAATGGCGGTGGTTACCGGACTCGAAAGGGAATTTTACTGTCAATTCATGTTATTCCTCTTTGCTGCAGCGGTGTAACTCAGTAGCATTGGATGCAGGCACAATCACGGCAGTCCGTAAATCATGGAAGAACGACATTCCGTCGAAGGTGGGAGTGTTTGGATGGCGCTTGTTGCAAGACAGACTACCAACGCGTGCATCTCTTGCTTCCAAAGGAATTATTACTGCTACCCATGATCTGGTATGTACTTTCTGCTTCAATGAAGTTGAAGATAACAACCACTTATTTTTCTCTTGCAAGTGCATTCAACAGATTTGGGAAAAGGGTATATGTTTGGATGGGAATACATATCAGTCCAAGGGAAGTTGGAAGGCAACACTTTATCCTTTTCGGTAACCTGATTAAATCGAAAAACAGTAAGAAAATTAGACATTTGATCTGGCTTGCAACCACTTGGAGCATATGGAGGATGAGGAATAACATTATGTTTAGAGGTGAAATTAGTAATTCCACACGGCTGTTTAATAACATTATTAGCATCTCTTAGTTGTGGTTTAGTGGGAGACCGGGTGATGTAAATTATTCATTTTCCGATTGGTGTAATACTCCCGTAGTTGCTTACAAAGCATCTAAGGTTATTGTTTTGTAAGGGGTTGAGTACCCCTTGTACTCCCTTACAATACATCTTATCTTTAATTATCAAAAACAACCTCATTGATGAATTAGTGGCAAATGGTGAGAATACAAACATCAATTTCATTTTTTGTTTTTATTATTATATTTGCATCTTTTCATCATGTTGTCAATGATAATAATTTAGTAATCTCATGTCAAAACAATGGCAGGTTTACAACCATTTGTAACTCTTTTTCATTGGGATCTTCCTCAATTTCTTGAAGATGAATATGGTGGCTTCGTAAGCCCTCTCGTCATGTAAGTGATTAAATTGAATTTTTTCACTAGAATGTTAAAATAATTATTTAAATATTTCTCATTCGTCTTTTTGTATCTTATTAAACTCTAGAAAAAAATTTCAAGACTATGCAGAACTTTGCTTTAAAATATTTGGAGATAGGATAAAACATTAGATAACTTTGAATGAGCCATGGACTTTTAGTCGAGATGGGTATACAAATGGCGATATGGCTCCAGGTCGATGCTCTTCTTGGTTGAACCCAAAATGCGTCGATGGTGATTCAAGAATAGAACCTTATTTAGTTGCACATTATCAACTTCTGACTCATGCAGCATCTGTTAATGTGTATAAAACCAAATATCAGGTTTGTTACTTGTTGACAAATTATAATATAAACATATAATATATTAATTGTTTTTTTGGATTATTGAGCAATGGGGTCATAGAGGCTTAGGGAATGACATAAAAGGAAAAATTTAATCGTGATAAAATGTATTTCTTTTAAAAAAAATTCTGACATTGACTATGGAATAGTATGTAATAAAAAAAATTGTGGATGAACATGTCTCTCAAAATGGTTTGATAGGTATAACATTGGTTATTAATTGGTTCGTGCCGCTGTCAGAAAATAAACTTGATCAAAAGGCGGCTGAAAGAGCTATAGATAGAGTTTATGTTTGGATGGTAAGTGCTTCTACATATTTTTCAAGCAAAATAAATATTACAAAAGTTTATTTATATAATTAAGTTTAAGCAAAATAATAGATGTATTACTATATAAATTGATCGATACTCCTCCTAGGATGGACAAACATAATTAGTTACCATTTAAATTATTATTGTTAGACATATAGTAATGTATTCCATTTACTTATTTTATTATAGGTTTATGGATCCCCTAGCAAACGGAGATTATCCAAAAAGCATGCGAGCTTTGGTTGGATCAAGATTACCAAAGAACAAGCTAGACTAGTTAGTGGCTCGTATGATTTTATAGGCGTAAACTATTACGCTTCTTGTTACGCATCTGATGCACCTCAACTAAGAAATGCTAATGCAAACTACTTAACAGATTCTCTTTCAAGTTATTCATGTAAGTGATTCTTCCTACCAACATTTTGTATATTAAGCATGTAATTGTATCATTGCAACGTAAATAATGACATTCTTTTTATTTTTGTGATTGCAGTCGAACGTGATGGAAAATCCATTGGCCTAAACGTATGTGTTTTTCCATGCAAGTGTTCTTACAAGTTTTGTATAATTTTTTGTTAATAATAAATTAACAAACTTGTTTTGTTTAATTACTTCCAGGTTGCTTCAGATTGGTTATATGTTTATCCAAGAGGAATTCGAGACTTTCTAATATACGCTAAAGAAAAATACAATAACCCTTTGATTTATATCACATAAAATGGTACGCAAATCACTTCATATTATTTTCCTCTGTTCATATTGTCAAATGTTAGTTTGAGAAAATTATAAACATTACTAAAAATCAATTTACTTATTATGTATATTACATGTCTATGGAGAATATTATTTTCATTACCTATTGAGAAATATGAATGATAATACACATTTTCCTAATGTGTAGGTATAAATGAGTATGATGATTCATCGCTATCACTTGAGGAATCTCTTATTGATACTTATAGAATTAATTATCATTATCGTCATCTCGTCTATCTTCGAAAAGCGATTGAGTAAGTAATTTATTGAGATATCTCAATGTCAATCTATTTCATATTCTTTTATGGAATTTAACATATTTTATTTTCACTTCAATATAAATATAGGGATGGTGTGAATGTAAAGGGATACTTTGTATGGTCTTTGACTGTTGGACAATTTTGAATGACATTTAGGATACACTGTGAGATTTGAAATGACCTTTGTAGATTACAGAAATGATTTAGAAAGACATCAAAAGCATTCTGGATTGTGGTTCAAGAATTTTCTCAAATTAGATAGCAAATTTTATAGAGATTCCATTTAATAGTGTTGTTATATTCAAATGTGTTTATGCATACTACAATGGTAAACATAATTGCTTCAATTAATGTTTTTAAGATTCGTGAGGAAGAACTTTGCAGGTAAGTAAATATATTATTTATATAATGATTTATCTTATTCATGAATTTTGTTTATTTTGCAAATTGATTATGTCTCTCTCTTGTAGCATTTTTATATCTATTATTATAAAGAAATTTCGGATCGGTTATAAAGTCATTATAGTTTTAAGTGACGTAGAATGTTTGAACTACCGTTGATTTTTGCTTTGAATAAGACAAAACTGGATAATTCCGATGGTTAGGCTTCAGTCTGTTACTATGGTTACATGTTCCCAGGGCAGTGGTTTAAGGTGACAAATGTACATACAAAACAGGTTAGCACTCCGACACTCAAGTTAGTATAAAATTAAGGTGGAAGGAAACTATAAAGTGATTGAATCATAAATTAGCGTGAATTGCATTCGTTGTTAAATAGGTGAGGCCGTTGTGACCGTCTCCGTGATATCCAGCGAGGAACGGGAGGATCTGTTGAGATTAATTTAACAGTCTACTTGCACTATGAAGGTTCAAGAAACACAAGAAAGAGGGTTTGAATTGGGTTTCTAGATTAAAAACATTTCTCCCAAGTATAAACATAACACAAAGAGGACAACAAGATAAGATCGACACATCATTTTTATACTAGTTCATTGTTAACTAGACTACTTCAGTCTACTCGTCAGATTGAGTTTGTGTAATATCTCAATTTTCGTTATTTATTTTTAATTAAGTTTATAAAAACTTTTTAATATTTTATTTTAGGAGGGAGCGTTTCATGGGAATCTCTTATATTATAAGCTTGTTCCGTTTTGCTATTCTTAACCCTAATTTTTTTCCCGCTCTTTTTCCCTCTCATTTTACCCTAAAATAGTTAAAATAAAATGTTAAAAAAAAGCATCACCAAGAATCGAACCCGCAACATTTAAGATTTATTTTGTGTTTTTTGCCACTACACTACATCAATAAATTTGTTATTATTTTGCAATCAACATCTAATAAATATGGAATCTCTCACCATGTTAAATATTTATTATTATTATTATTATTATTAGCTTTCTATTATTATATATATATATATATATTATTATATAATTATTATTATTATATAATAATAATAATAATACTTGAATACAGGTAATATGTCTAATGTCTAAGAAAAAAAAACTTTTGAAATATATCTCATATTATTATTATTATTAATATATTTTATTATATATATACAACACAACAAACTCTCAAAAATTTACGATCACTTATTTGATATACATACACGATAGAACCAACTCTTTTGAAATATATCCCATATTATTATATTATATATACAACATAACAAACTCTCAAAAATTTACGATCACTTAATATACATACACAACATAACCAACTCTCCAAAATTTAGGCACACCACTTTTTAATATATATATATATATATATATATATATATATACACACACTCCACTCTAAGTTTCAATTGAAAATCCGATTGATTGCGGTATATATAGAAGAAATATTCAAATTGAAAGTGTAATTTTTAACAGGTTTTTTGTTCAAAGATTGAGTTTTTATTCAATTTGTAACATGTTTTTTATCTGTTTTTTTTTTTAGGTGTTGAACTTTGAAGTGAAATTTAATTGGAGGTGAAAATTGAAAGTTGGACTAATGAGTACATATAGTTAAGGTTAGTATGTTTTATTTCCTTTCAATAATATGTTTTGCCTCTTCACTGATCTTCCTTTTGTTCCTTCATTCTATTTATTTATTGACAGTCGAATAGCAGGTTTCAATTGGATGTCTCCTTATTTTGACAAGAAATCAAGTAGTTGGAAGAGTCTTATGTTTCTTAATTCATTGTTACAAAGATATGATGATGGTTGTTTGAACCTTTAACTTGATATGTATCATTGTGTTCATCGCACCAGTTTTAATTCTTTTGTTATCAAATCTTTATATAATAGTAAGTAACGATAACAATTTATATGGAAAAAAAATAGTATCAACGGGACAACGGCCCAGTCATATATAATTCACTTTTTTTCTTCTTCTTTAAATTGCTAATGAATCAAATATATTATTAAGTAAATTAATACAGATTCTTTCTGTTGGTATTCTCTATGCATCCTATTTCCTATATAATTTGAATTTTAGGTTTTTGTTTGTTTGCTTTTAATTTTCGAGCAAATTAATAGTGACTAAATTCTATTGGTGTTCTTTATGAGGCCCACATATCTCAAGTGCATTTTATGTCTTTTATTTTGCTCATTAATCAGGATCTATTGATAATCTATATAAACTACCATATTTGCATATTAATAATCTATATAAATTACCTGGTATTGTTTTTTTTACATTTTTTGGTTTGTTATTTTTAAATAGAATTGTGGAGTATAAATTAAAGTAAGTTCTCTTTTATATATGAAAATTTGAAATCGTTACGAAATAAAATTTTCGCCTCAATATTTGATTTATTTGTTTTAAAATGTGGTGTTTGTTAGGCCAATAATTTTTTTATTTTTTTTGACTAATTGTTAGGCTAATAATTTGATTGGAAAGATAATATATTTTTAATCTCTTTTTATTTTATTTTGTATAACTAATTTAGCTAATTGTTTGCAATTTATACAAATTTCTTAACCAATTTTGTCGTTTTCATGAAGCTAATTGTTTGGAAAGAATACATCTATTTTTAATTTTTGGTAGTCAATCTATATATAATATCTTATTATTTCAATTTCATTAAATTCATATTTTGATTTTTTTTTTACTTGCAATTTTTATTATAACAATTTAATTTGTATATCTTACACTCCATAAAACCCGTGCAACGCACGGGTTGGAGTCTAGTTATTTAGTAATTGTTGAGGATTGTAGAGTTTTAATAGAATTTTTAGAATGTTCTTAAAATAATGGAAGGATGCTTAAAAGAGGGTGGAAATTAGAATTGAATTTTATTTGATTTGATTTTAGTAATTATGAAAGAAATAAGAGAAAAATAGTTTTGTGAAGAAAATAGAAATTTAGAAGAAATTGGGATAAACGGGTGTAAATAATAGACAAGAGTGGAAAAGGAGGTATAGTATAGTAAAACTGTAGTGGGCTAGTGGAAAGAGAAGTGGACTGCATAGCTTTTAGTAAAAATGGCAGGTGTAGCTAGAAATTTTGTCTAAAAAGGGATTTTTGTGAAAAATATAAGGGTAACGAAAATGAAATATTTTAGAAAATTTAATTATGATATATTTGAAAAATATGTTTTTGAAATATATTTTGGAGATATACTCTTGCTACATATGTAATACCCCACAATTTGGGAGCGGTTATTCTATTTGATCTTAATTGTTTTGGTGTGTGTTAAGTATTACTTAATTGTTTTGACGGGCTCAATTATTAATTAATTGGAATATGGGGTAGTGAAGATGAGATGGTCGACGAAAAATAATTAGTTAGAGTTTAGAAGATTTTTAGTAAATTAAATAGGAAAATAAAATTAGGAGAAACCAAGGTGTTGGTTGTGAAGATCAAATAGCGCATAAAAAGGGGGTATGTACTAGCAAAACAATATGATAGAAGGAAATGAGTCTTGGACTGGTAAAGAGTGGATTGTGTAGCTATTAGTAAATAAGGTATAGTGTATTATGAGTAAAGGGAATTATAAATTTAGGTTCGGGCTCGATCTAGTTTATTATCAAGGTGAATCTGTTTTTGTTTCTATACGAGGTATGAGAAGTAAGCCCAATTGAAATAAAGAGGTGTAAGTTAGTAAAACTAGGGCTAAGCAACGGGCGGTTTCGGGCCAAAAATGGCACACCCGAGAGAAACCAATATTGCAAAACTCATATCCGTTTTCGACCATTACAACTATGAGGAAAAAGAAACAAAAAAATGGAGAAGTGAAGAAACAAAAATGGTTATCTCTAGTTTTATTGAAGCAAGAATAAGTAACATAGAAGAAAGGAAGATGACAAAGAAAGCCAAAATATAGACAGAGAAAGCAAGGTGAAGTGTGAATATTTATTGAATACCAATTAATTTTAATATAAGAAGTAAATGGGATGTGGGACATTCGGGGGCAGGGGATAACGTGAAGAGAGAAAAAGTTATATAGAAAAGTGATATGAAGTTATATTAAAATAGTAGTAATAATATTGTACAGGTAAAAGACTGATAAAATCTGCTTTATGGCAATAAAAAAATACTTTTGTACAGGTAAAAGACTGATTAAATCTGATTTATGACAGTCAAAGTCAGTATTACAATAGCTCACACATGCCTCGAGTCGGTTTAGGTACCGATCAGACAGTCCCTTGTCCAAACACCACTGAGCACAAGCAGGCCATTGATTTCGCCATTCATCTGTCAACAAAAATCAGTCTATGCGGCTCATCGATGATCCATCCAGTTTCGACCAAGTGAACCTCCTTCCGATCAATGGCAGGTCTATTAAATCTAAGTCTGAAATAAAAGAATTAAACCCCACCATTTTTTCCCTTATGTTATGCATTCATACTCATTTCGTTTCTTCTTCTGATCTTATCGCGTTGAAATCTAAGGGTGGAAAAAAAAGTGGTCCATGATACACCAATCTTTTTACCAGTCCATTTTATACGGACCCAAGAAAAATTAGTTTCTTTTTTTTTTTTTTTCATTGAATTTGATATATATAATGAGATAATTACACGTGGACCAAAGGTAGACGGGCAACAAGCTGCGCCGCTAGACCTTTCTGTATAGCAAAACCTAATCTTTGGAAAACTACGTTCATAGACCTAGGCGACACAACATTACTATGCATGACCTTTTGAACTCTTTTCAAAAGGTTTACCGCCTCTGGTGCGAGAAAGCCAAAAGTGTCAAATGCAAACGGTATAAAAACGTGTTGATTATCAGAGCATGCTTTCTCATGTTTGCTCATCTTGCTTGAAGCAGCTTTGAGGGCTGCCTGTCCCACAGTAAAATCACCAACCCCTAGTCCCACAAGTGGGGAAACTCCAGTCAAATCTACACAAGCATGTTTCCCACCTACCCATCCATACACTAGAACATCCGCTGGATGAAGTGTCGATCTTCCTTCTTGTGGGTCAGTCAAAAAATTCACAGGTGCCTCTTTCTTCACAGAAATTCCTGCACGCCTAAAAATATCAAAAAGCACATCTCTGACCAAGTCATGCCTGTATTTGAAGCCTGGAAGCTCCCGACAATGAACTGCATGCTCCCCAAAAGTGTCAAGACACGTTTTACGACAAACAGCGCAAACTTCATCTTTAGGGAATAACGGAATCATGAGGCGGTACCTAAGGATGGTGCGATACTCAATTGGAGACATGTGTTGGCCTAAACCATCAATGGGGATAGCGAAGAGAAAATCTTGAGCATGTGCTGCTTTCAAACACCCAAAAACCGCTTTTTGTCTTCTGGTCATGACAAAATCAACTTCCATGTCCTGAACAATTTTACTAAAAAGAACACTCGCCAAAACATGTTGGGCTTTAGGGGGGACGGTGTCTTTGCTAGCAAAATTGCTAAAGTCAAAAGTCGGAATTGCATCCCGAAGACCGTCCAAAGCATTGTCAAAGTCCAAATTCATACCACATATTCCAATGTCTCTCAAAATATGATTTTGCAAAACCCAAGATTGGGCCCTGGAAGCCACAAAGGCATATGAGCTGGCCTCTACAGCTGAATACAATCCCAACCCTCCAAACTTAATGGGTAAAGAAGTGATTCTCCATTGAAGGTCTCCAAAGAACGGACCTCCCCCAACCACAATATTTTCAACTGCCACTCTCGGCTCTTTATCAAACAAAATAGCTGCCTCTTGCATATAAATTGGTTGGCACGTCCTAAGGCCAAAAAACAGTTTGGCAATACCCATGCATGACCGAAGTAGAAGAAGCTCACTTTGTGGGTCTCTTAGCTTAGGAAGAAGATGCATTAACTCAACAGCCCTGACAGCTCTCTTCATGGCTACCTCCTCAATAAAATATTTATCTCGACTAACAGCACCTCCGAGCAATTTCACACCAGACAACGGCCTCCCAATGTCTGAAGGAAATAACCCTTTACGAAGTTTTCTTCCATCACAAGAAGGCCAAAAGATCTTCGTTTTACGAATATTCAAATGAAGACCCAATCCTGGACCCGTCTCTCTAATGATATCAAGAGATTTAGCCACTTCCTCTGAATCTCCTATGACAGTCCCATCATCAAGATACCAGGCATGAAAAAGAAGGTTGCAGTTGTCTCTGATTTTATGAATGAGAGGGTGTAGTACAAGAGCGAAAAAGAGTGGTCCTAACGGGTCACCTTGTTGCACTCCAGTGGATGCCATAATATGTCCATCCCCAAGGTACAACCTCGCTGCTTGACCATAAAGAAATTCGACCCACAAAGAAATAGATGGACATCTCACTCTCACCTCTTGTAATAGTGCCGATCTATCAACCATGTTGAAAGCATTCGAGAAGTCAACTGTGAGCATAGCTAAAGAACCATCTTCATGTCGCTGGCTTAGAACCCTGTTTGCACTGTGCAAAATTGCCTCTGCACCGCTTGGTATTCCAACCCCAAATTGGAAATCATTGAGATAATTGGTCATATCTTTTCCAACTCCTTTCATAGCGACCTTGGATACTAAACGCCTCCAAATGGTACCTACTGCAATAGGTCGTATCCCACCATCGGGCTTTAGTAATGGGGTCAAGGGTGCAGACGCTACAAACTCAGACAAGCTGACGGGGCATCTCCCTCCCAACCATAAGTTAACCACCAGCGTGATAGCATCCAAAAGGTCTCTAGCCACCGGAGAACCTTCTCCACACATCGCATCTAATAAGTGTTGGGCACGTAATCCATCTCTACCACATGAAGTCCCTTTAGGGAATGATTGAACACACTTGAGAACAGTGTCAACTTTAACCACAAGGGGGGCTTCAGCAAACATGGTGGTTGGTGTAGAGGGAGGTGGCATGTACGGGTGTTTTTCCTCCAAAACTTTCATGGTGACTTCATTATAGTTTCTTTTAATTTTAATGAAAGTATTGACACGTGTACTATTATAACTGAATAACGGTACCAATAGCATATAGGGTAACGTATGTAAGTTTTGTCCTTTTTTAATATTTATCAATAATGACTAATTGTCTCGTTGTTTAAATAAAAACTATCTTTTATGTACTTCTACTACTAATATATTACCAAATTTACTGATTTATCCTTATTAATTTTAATCACATTGCAAGTTTGATACCCTTCACTGTAATTTCACTAAAAAAATATAAAAAAGTATTTAAAAAGAATATAAGATAAATACAAAAAAAGTAGATGATATGCTTAAAAATAGAAATAAAACAGATTATAGATTAGAACAAAACAAAACAATCTATACTCATAAAAATAGCAACAAAACATATTAATATGATCAACTCAATAATCTATTAAAAGGAAAAAGAGAATACAATAGTCAACAAAAAAAAATATAGAAAAAATAAGATGAATATTCATAAAATTAGCAATATAGAAATAAAAAAAATAAATAATATTTCTCATAAAATATAATAATATTAACTACTAATAATATAATAATAAAACAATTATAGAAAAAAATACGATTAATATGCATAAAATTAGGAATATAGAAATAGAAACATAAACAATATTTTTCATATAAAAAGAAACAATATACTATTAACTAATAATAATAATAATAATACAATAAAGTTAATTACTACTACTACTAAGTCTTATAAAAAAAAGAAGTTGATTACTAACAAATTGACTGAATTATCCTAAATTTTTCTAATCAAATTTCTATTTTTTTATTAAAAATATACACTGGGCTATTATTTGTGACGGAAGAATAAAAAATTGGATAATTTATCATTGATAATTATAATCAAATTTATTCATTTATTAAGTTTTACAAAAAAATAGCACAATAGTTTCACTTATATTTTAACAATTTTATATAACAAAATTTTAAATATTTTATTCTATATACAATTTCCTTCTCAATATAATAACAAACTTAAATATTGAATAAAAGTCATTGACCCGTGAGAATGCACAGATCTTTAAACTAGTTTTATGTGTCAATTGTCAACACTAATCCCTTAACGTTTTAAGTAACAATGACAAACATTAATTGCGTGACTAAGTCACTAGGTTTGCTCCAGTGGTGAGAAATTTGAATAGTATGCTAGAGATTTCGGGTTCAATCCTCAGCTTCTTTATAAACAAAAAAAACTGCGACTTTTATATTTATTTTTCCCCATGTATTTTCTTTTATTAGATTCTTTATTTTAAGTAGTTACTATTTTTATGCGTATTTTGTTTGTTTTATATTTCAAACACATGATATGATAAATTGTTATCTTATACAAATAAATAAATATTTTGAACTGCATGCTATATTATTAATCCAATGTTTTTACGAATTGAATCATGCTTACGAGGCAAATCATCTTATTTTACCTATATCCAAATCACCAAACGTAAGTCAAATTGAGATAGATGCCTTATCGTGACCACCAAATAGATTGAGATAGATGCAAATCATCTTATTTTAACCATTTGATCAATCACGTGGACATGAATCTGCCACGTGTTTTGTTTTTGTTAAATAATAAAAACTTCGATGTGAAAGTTAAAGCATACAAAAAACAAAACATAAACGAATGTACTAAGTCTATGTGCAAACTTCATTTTTCATCTTCCACCTCTTTCAACCTTCCATTGTTGTCACCTCCCTGCTTGCATCGTTATCGCGCAAACATCATCTCACCAGACCAATTTGTGCTTTATCAACACTGTGTCTTGAACAATGCGACCCTCTTCGTCTTACCCAAGCTAATTCTTGATGGCGGTGAACATGTCGGAAGGAGTGGTTAGATGGTTAATATTGAACAAAAGTCACGCTGACTTTCCTGCCATAAAGTAGTACAATCCCCATCCACCACCAAATAACCCTAAATATGTTTCTATGATCTGATTTGAGGCTAAAATTTGGTAAAAAAATTCATTTATTTTTGAAAATAGTATTTTAAACAATTTTTTTATGAAACAACATATTATTAAAACTAAAAATAAATTATATGATTTCTTTTTTTTTTATAAGGAAATTATATGATTTTTTAACATAATCGTTTCACTATATTCTATAATTAAAAGTTCTAATCTATTCTTTCTAAATGAAATATAATAAAAAAGAATCACAAAATTAAATGTATTGGTTTTTTTTTATTTTTTTTTATAATTAAATGTATTGGGTTCAAATTTTGAGTTTAATTGTTGTGCACCGTTAGTGTAAATGTTTTTTATACATGCATTCAATGATGTGTTGCCACATCATTTAATGAATGTGACCCACCATTTGTTTTTAAACACAATACATGATGTATTAGTACTCCAGTATATTATTGGATGTATGTGTAAAAATATATTACACCGATAGTGCACAACAATGAAATTCTTAAATTTTCAACCAAATAAATACATTTATCCGGTAAAAAAAAAAAGACACAAATACGTTTGACTTTTTTCTATTTTATAATTACTAGCGGGCCAGGCAGGCGCGTAACTTACGCGCCTAAAATGATAGATAGTTAGTGGGAAACGTAAATTGTGCGGTTACTATTGTGTTATTTTAAGTAGAAGTTAAAGGCGATTTTAGAAACTCATGTATCCTCTTTATCTATTAGTGAAGGGTAATATTGTCATTATGAAAAAGCCACCCCAAACCCATCTATCCTCTTTATATATAAATATAATATAGATATATATTTTTAAGTATTATTTTCACTTAGATTCTATTAGAATATGTTTGCTTACAAGCACATTCACAGGATCGAATAATTAACCACGTGTCAAACATCTAGATCCCCACATACATCACAACAATGCATACGTGTACATCAGAGAATCAAAACACTAAACAGAACCAGTTATGTTGCTCGACAAAGCAGAAAAGAGAGAGAAAGTTCGAAAATAAAAATATAAAATGACAAAAGGGTATTCTCCGTAATTAATCAAATATCGAAGGCTATTTATAAATTTCCCTCGTCACATAAAAAAGAGAGGGAGAAAGAAAGGATCCAAAACCCGAAAACACCATCATCCAAAACACAACCCTTCTCTCTCTTTTAAAACGACACCCCCTCTCTCTCTCTCTCTCTCTTCGTGTTATCGTGCGCTTTCTCTCTCAAACAATCTCCTCCTCACAGTTTCGTCTTCGTCTCGATCTCACCACTGTTAGTCTTCGACTCACAATTTTTTCTAACCCTAATTTCTTCATTCATCGTGATTTTTTTATTCTTCGATCCCTAATTTGATTCCGAATTTGTGTTTGCTATTTACTTAATCGATTTTTTATTTTTAGTTTCGGATTTTGATTTAATGATTTAATCATTATAGATTTCTGTTAGGTTATTGTTGCGTAATCGGTTTTGATTTTTTTGATCGATTGTAAATTTTTTTAATTTGTTCTGATTTTTTTTTGTTCTGGTTGGAATTTAGTTGATATGGTGATGCTTTAGGTTTGCTGAATTTATGTGTTTTTGATTTTTTTTGAATGAGATTTGGTGTGTATTTTGTTTATCAATCAAATGTTGCTGCTAAAGTGGAAAATACTGTTGAGTTGTGAGAGGTTTATCTTGATTTGTGTATTGCTTCTCTGTTTCTGCTGCTGCTGCTATTATGTTTTGCATTGGAATTTACCAATTTTCTAATGCATTATTTTTTCCTCGGATATTGCTCATAGTATCAGTATCCTCAAAGTGAATGCTATACAATTTATAAGGAATTTGCACTTAATTGTGAATTTGCTGTACTGAGTGGTGGTAATGATTTTCTCTGCCACATCTGTGTTTTGGTTTCTTTTATTTTATTTTTATCAATCATGGATTTTTGGGGCAAAGTAGTTTATTGAGTTGATAACTGGATTTATCAATCATGTGATTTGTGTAAATATTCTTGACATTGTGTTTTATGGTATACTCAGTTTTTGTTCAGGGAAATCATGAGTGACGAAGGAGAAAGGACTTGTCCTCTCTGTGCCGAAGAGATGGATTTGACAGATCAGCAGTTGAAACCTTGTCGATGTGGTTATGAGGTTTGATTCTATTTATATTAGCTATTTTATTTGGAGGTTTTTGTATAATTTGTTGTAGAAGAAAACAGTGCTTTTTTTAAATGTTATTATTCAAGTGTCACTTGTTCTTTGGTTTGTTGGATTTTCTTGTATTGAATCTTGATCCTTTTAACTGCTGTCAATTTTTATTTTGATTTCTTTTCATGTACTGTTGAAATTTTATTTTTTCTCAAATTTAATTAAGGTAGTAATGGTGGTTAAGTGAGGTGTTACTTCTTCATCTTTTGGACATGTGCTTGGGATGTAGGCGCTGTTGTCTATGCTTTGTTTCCTGACCATGTGTCTTTATCACAAAGGTTCATATTATGAATGTCAGTTTCATATCTACTTGATTGCAGATCTGTGTCTGGTGCTGGCACCACATAATGGACATGGCTGAGAAGGATGATACCGATGGGCGATGCCCTGCATGTCGTTCTCCTTATGATAAGGAAAAGATTGTTGGGACGGCGTCAAAGTGTGAAAGGTCAGTCTGTTAACAGCATATTTATGTAGGCCTGGAAATGTTAATATTGCTAAAGCTTTTATGTTTGAAGTGTTATGAAAGGAAAATATAAGTTCCGGATCTTTTTAGTTATCAAGTTATTTATACAAAGGTCAAAGTAGACCTTTTCATACTGTACTTCTCTTAATGTGTGTCATGTCAATGTATATGTCGTAGACTGCTGAGTGAAATTAATATGGAGAAAAAGGTGAAGAATCAGAAAGCCAAGTCTAAATCTTCTGATGGGCGGAAGCAGCTCAGTAGTGTTCGAGTGATTCAGCGAAACCTTGTTTACATAGTTGGATTGCCTCTGAATTTGGCAGACGAAGATGTACTTCTTTTACCTCGTCCACTCTTTGATTATTTGAATGTTTCTGTTTTATCTCCTTTTCTCCGTGAATATTTCGGTCGGTTGTCCTTAAAGAATCCTTAATCATATCAGCATTTTTGCAGCTTCTCCACAATCGGGAGTATTTTGGTCAGTATGGGAAGGTCTTAAAAGTGTCAATGTCCCGAACGGCAGCTGGTATCATTCAACAGTTTCCTAACGAAACTTGCAGTGTGTAAGTACATTCTTATGTTTGTGGAATAGCTGTTTCCTTATGGGCATTATTGTTTTCTGTTAGTTGGCCATATTGGTTGCTACTGTAAATAGATTCCTTTTACTGTTTTCTTTTGTTGTCATTGAGATGAATTAGATAGTTAGGAGTCTGTATATACAGCTCCGGGCAGGGATCTGTCCCTTTCTCCATCTTATTCCTAGCTGCAGTGCTATATTAGTTTGCTTGATTGCCATTGTGTAATACATTTAATATTAGTATCAATGCTACAGTTTCTAATCAATGTTTTGTCTCAGATATATTACATATTCAAAGGAAGATGAAGCAATTCGGTGTATTCAAAATGTACATGGATTTGTTTTGGAGGGTAGACCTTTAAGGTACAAATATCTGCTTTTATTGACACGACTTACTCATGTCCTTGGTCTTGCTTATTAATTTTTTAATGTTTTGGTTTGTACATTTCAGGGCTTGTTTTGGAACCACAAAATATTGTCATGCATGGCTCCGAAATTCGGTATGAAAATTAGTTCTTTAAAGATTTTTGAATTGTGCCTTAATTATTACGCTTTTAACTGAGTAGTAATCTCCATGATCAGCCTTGCATCAACCCTGATTGTCTATATCTGCATGAGGTTGGCTCTCAAGAAGATAGCTTTACAAAAGATGAAATAATTTCAGCTTACACTAGGTAATGTTTTTATAATTTTGATATAAGACTTGTTATGATTTAATTATATAATAGTCTATTTGGATTGACTTATTTGAGTTTATCTACTGATATTGTGACCCTGTTTGTGAAACAACTTATGACATGTACATAAGTTGTTTTCAGTTTATTTCCATACTAGACTATAGAAAAACAATTTGACTTTATTTTATCACGTGTTATGGAAATTGCTTATATGATATGCGTTTATGCTACAAGCTACAAACAAGTTTATCGAAACAGGGCCAAAACCTTCTTGCTGAAAATAGGCATTTTGCTTTACGTGCATTGTGTTGAAAACAAAATTGTGTTCTGTGTTTTGATGAAGTTCACTTTAATTCAAATAGTGTTCTAGTTTCTGTTTCAGATTATGCTTTCCCCTTTGCACATCTTAATTACTTGAACTGAATGCAGTGCTAAATAAATATAGACTAATATTCTTGTTATTTTGAAGAAGTCGAGTTCAACAAATCACTGGTGCCACAAACAGTATGCAACGGCGGTCAGGGAATGTATTACCTCCTCCTCTAGATGATTTCACAACTAATTCTACAGAAAAGCCCATTATTAAAAGTGCTCCAACTGTAAGCCCTTTTTCATGTTCCTATAGTACCTCTATTTTTGGCTCAAGTTTTGGTCTTGTCTCGTTTGAGTGTTCATTCGAATTTTGATCTTTAATTGCTATTCTGCTAGCAAAATATATTTTTGCCTCTGTCAGCTGAATACAAAGAAACTGATGCATTTTATTATTTTAATTATGGATCAGAACTCTGTACCTCTTCCCACAAATACAGTAAGAAGTTCGTCCCCAAATGGAATCAATGGGAGACATGTACCTCTTCCCACAAGTGCTGCGTGGTATGTATCACAATAGTTTTGTATTTGGCCTTCAATGTTGAACTTATCTGATGAAGTTATGGTTCCAATGTTTTATGTGTGCTAGGGGTACACAGGCTTCAAGTTGTCAGCCCCCTGTTGGAGGTCTATCCTATCCATCTGTTATGTCAAAGCCAAAACCTGATACAGTCAATAGCACACTTGCATTTTCTACTGCTGTTACGGGGATGACTCAGGCTTCTGCAGCACCTTGTGATGGTTCAAAGAGTCCGCCATCAAGTGATGGGAGTCATAATACAATACCTAGGGTGAAAAGTGAATTGCCGAAACCTGTTAAACAATATAATAGCATGGACAGTCTGGCTAGTGCAGGCGAAAAAACGTCTGCTTGTGATGTATCTCCTGCGCCTGTCAATTTGAACAGCGAGCTGTCTTCTCGACCATTGTCACGGGATAGTGATAGAGGCAATTGTAATATAGCAAACACATTAAATTCTACTAACATTACTGGACATTCTTTTAGCTCTGGTCCTGAGGAAGCAATGTCTGCTACCAATGAAGTGATTCGGAATTTATCTAGTGAGTTCTCCTCGATTAACATTGGTAGAAGTACCTCAAATGAACAATATGGTTTAAACAAACCTAGTAGCCCACCTATTGATCATGTCTTGACTAAATCTCAAATTCAAGAAGGATCACAATATGATGTTGACAGATTTAAAGATCCAATAACAACAAATGTGGTTGGTAAAACTTCCACATCAGATAATGGGGTTTTTAGTCCAAAGGAACAGTTTGGAGGGATATTGAATTCTCAGTCTCAAGTAGTATCAGATAAAGCTGATGTCGAAGATGATGTAACATCTTTTGATAATCAAAGACTTAAGGATCCAGAAGTTTGTCTTTCTTATTTACCCAAGGCCACAAATTTCCTTAATGTATCTAAAATTTCTAGCCCTAGTCTAATGCAGTACGGTGAACCATGTACTGCTGCTGGCAATGCTGGTTCTCTATCTTCTGATGATAGAGTTCAAGATGAATCTATTTTACATTCGTCTAGCATGTTCTGTAATGGCTATCCTGAGAAATTGATCAGTGGCAGCTCTAATGGTTTTCTTCATGATGAAAGAAACAGGCAAAATATTGGAAGGTTAGTTGGTGATGCTGTTAATGCTGGGTGTGATGCTGCAATTGATAAGGGAGAAAGTAGCATTATCTCAAATATTCTGTCCATCGATTTTGATCCCTGGAATGACTCCCTAACATCACCTCATAACATAGTGAAGTTGTTGGGTGACAATACTGATAGCCAGCCAAGTCCTTTAAAAAAATCTAGTTCTTGGCAAGTTCCAAGTAACAATCAGTCAAGGTTCTCTTTTGCAAGGCAGGAAGAATCTAAAATTCAAACTTTTGATGTGCATCCGTCTTATGGTGTCAGCCAGCAACAGCCCAAGAGCCACACACTCAACCAGAATCTGGCAGAAAGAGATTTTTATATGGATAATTTGGGAATTGCAAATGGCTTTCCCACCAGTAACTTTGAGGAAGCTGAAAATATAGGCAGTGTTCATTCCATTGCTTCTTCCAATAAGCTTTCTGGTGAGTATTACTATCTTCCCTGAACCTGTTACAGTACCTTTTTTTTTATATTATTGATAGTGACAAATCTTGTCAACTCTGTTCCTATGCTAAAATTTTGACATTTCAGTAATTGTTTGTGTGGTGCTTGCCTGAGGGTTGAGTGGAATATATTTAGAAAATTTCTTCCATGACGTTATTATAATTTTTTATCAGTATTTTGGTTTTATATTATCTTCTATCACATTTTATTCGTTTGATGCTTTAAAATTGAGAGTATTCCACAAATTTTGAAAATCTGTTGGTGAATGTATTGGAAATTTGGAATTGTTTGCTCTCTGATTATTTTTCTACTCTTTGGTATTTGATTACATAATTACGCTCTTGAGATCTGTTTTTCGAAGGAAAAAGAGATTTTGGCATTTTTGTGTTCGGCTTGCCCTTAGGGTTATGATCTACATGGGCTCAATGAGCCAAAATCGATCCTAAAAGGCTCTTTGATTTAGGGTTCAGCCAAAAAGGTGGGTTATGGGATATTTGAGGAATTGCTAACAATACGTGAAATTAGGTGACTAAAGGGATTGAGAAAGTACAGAAATATACACTAGGAAAGTCAAGGGTTATTGGATGAAAGGGTGAAGATTCTTGGTTGATGGATGATGGTCTGCTTCAAAAGTTGAATGTTATAAAACATGGTCACAAAACATAAAATGTAGCTAAGAAAGATACTAACGCGGTGGTAAGCAATGCTAAAGCAAGAGTATTTGAAGGTGAATATATATCCTTAGATACTAATGAAGGGGAAGAGGTATCTACAAGCTTGTTAAAGTTGGAAGAGAAAAACAAGAGACTTCAACTAGGTGCAGTTCACTTAGGATGAAGAGGGAAATGTATATGCCACAGAGCAAGACATCAAGGAAAATGGAGCATGGGAAGTTATTCCATATTTAACAAAGGTCATCGGTGCAAACAGACTAAACACTAGAGAAGTGGATCTAAATTATTAATACTATTGAGAATTTCAGCTTTTGAGGTGAAATAATCGTTAAAGAAAATGATTAATGCCAATGGTAAGACCAAGGTAATGAAAAGTTGATAGAGACTCATCTGCCAAGTCATCTGCCAGTTCAGCTCCTCATGAACAATTAGCTCATCAGGGAACTAGTGGGGCCAAACCTTGGCTAGTATATTCTAGAAGGGGTAATAAAGGAAAAGGTGGCTAAGGTTGTTAGGCTGATGGTGACGTGTGTGGGAGTGAGGGATCATTCTTCCTTGTTATAAGGAGTCAGAAAGAGAAAGAGAAAGTACCTGGGATTCTTCTATTGAGCAATTATGGTTAGGAAGTACTAACTTCCTAATACGGAGCCTAGCTCTGAGTCAGAAAATCTAGGGATTGTTGATTCCTCTTTTCTGTAATCTTTTCATCCATTCCATCAATTAATAAAATCCTCATTCCTTTTGCATATTGTTTTTACTGTTTCATTGTTTGTTTTTCTGGTTCGTATCAAACTGGTCCGACCTGCCGGATCTGTTGACGAGAATCATTGGATGCCACCTAAGAAAGTTACAGTCCCAGCGTTTAAACAGATGGAAGCCAGGGTTGAAGCCCTTGAGAGTGAAATCTCAGTGGTACGAACCTCACTCATTGATGCCCAAAACACAGTGAAGGAGACCCACGCTAGCATGATGGCGTTTATTGAGAAGTGTATGGGGAAATCCATACAAGATGAAAGCTCGGGAGGATCGGTGAAAGGTTCGCCAGAAAAGGAGAAATTTCTGGAGAAGTTATCGCTGAAGGGGGAAGCGAAAGGGATGAGTTCGAACTCGAATCGTAATAATACGACATCGGAGTTTCGACACGCTGTAAGGAAAGTAGAACTTCCGTTGTTTAATGGTGAAGATCCGGCGGGATGGATTTCGCGAGCAGAGATCTATTTTCGGATCCAAGAAACGGCACCGGAAGTGAAGGTTAGACTAGCCCAGATCTGTAAAGAGGAATCAACAATCCCTAGATTTTCTGACTCAGAGCTAGGCTCCGTATTAGGAAGTTAGTACTTCCTAACCATAATTGCTCGATAGAAGAATCCCAGGTACTTTCTCTTTCTCTTTCTGACTCCTTATAACAAGGAAGAATGATCCCTCACTCCCACACACGTCACCATCAGCCTAACAACCTTAGCCACCTTTTCCTTTATTACCCCTTCTAGAATATACTAGCCAAGGTTTGGCCCCACTAGTTCCCTGATGAGCTAATTGTTCATGAGGAGCTGAACTGGCAGATGACTTGGCAGATGAGTCTCTATCAAAAGTGAACCGGCTGAACTGGGAACCTGGCTTGCATCTGGTCTGATTAAGTCTGAAAACTGCTCTTCTATAAAACCAGGGACCCGGACAAAACCGACGGTTCATGCGCTTGCACCCCGTTTAGGTTTTTTTTTTCCCTAAGAAAAGACGGTAAAAGACGGGGCCATTTTGCTTTCTGTGCAGACAGTGGGAGAATGAACGAAAACTGAAACCCTCTTTCACAAGCACACTACCAGAAAAAGAAGAATAAACAAACAGTCACAAACCATTAAACATTAAGGATGAGCGTTAGAGAAAAATAGGAAGATGATTGCACCTTTTCACCCAATGAAATGGAAGGTGAGAGAATATAGAGGAGCCTAAGTGTGGCGGCTCCTTGTTTTTGACAGTTTAGCTCCTTTTCAACTGACCCTAGGATAATTGGCTTGGGCCAAAAGCTTATAAACTACCGTAGTGTTTTTTATGCTTGTCCATGGGACATTCAAACCTGTATGTAAAAAGATTTTTTAAATGTTTTGTAGTTATAAATAGTTTATTATATTTTATATATTGCTGTTTTATATACTATTTATAAATTATCAATTTTAAAACTATAATTATTACCTGTCTGACTCCAGTCAGACCTTTGCACCTTGAATCGGTGCCTACACCAGTTCAATGTCTGGTCTGGTTTTGATTACCTTGGGAAGACAATAGGACTAGATAATATACCTATTGAGGAATAGGAAGGGTTAAGAGAGAAGGACATAGGCGTCTCACAATATTAATATGGCAAATGAATGGATCCCTATCTTTAAGAATAAAGGCGACATACAAAACTTCACAAATCATAGAGGAATCAAACATACAAGTCATACTAAGAAGTTTTCAGAGTAATTGAGTAGAGATTTAGATATGAAACTCATCACAGAAAATCAGAGTGATTGACATGCGAGTTATATACATCATACATGCTACAAAGATTGTGGAGAGTTAATAGATGATTCGGAAAGACCTGCACAGGGTTTCATCGATGTAGACAAAACTTATTATTGAGTACCTAGAAAAGGTTATGAAAGGTTTTATCGGCTTGATCTGCAAAATGTAAGTATTGGACAAAACATTACAAGACATAACAACACGGGACAAAGTTTAAGGTATTGATCAAATTTTATCTTGTACGATGTTTGGTAGACAACGGTTATTTTGGTATTTTAGACAACTTATGCACATGTTGTCCTGTGTTTTAGTGCGGGGACAAAAATTTCAGTTTTTGTCTAGTACCGTGGTCCCAGTTTGTCCAGTCCCAAGAACAATTTTAAACGTCCAATCCCTTATTTTTTTAGCGGATCAAACGCTACCTTAGTTTTTAGAGAAGAAAACTGTTTAGATTGCTTATGTGTGAGAAATCAGGGATATGGTATCACAAGGCATACCTAGTGTCAGAACACAAGGTGTAAATATAGAATATTATACAGTAACCATAGTTGTACGCCAAAGGGTTAACTTCCTATAGTTTTATGTTGCTTCTTGGCGATGCATATTTTTTGTGTGGATGTTGTTTTAGTACAATTAAGTTGGGATAAATGAAACACTAGAACAATGGAGACAAGCAATGGAAAACATGGTTTTTGAGTTTTTCCCTGGTAGAAGTAAAACATAATATATGGAAAACCCACTTGGGTTGGCCTAGTGGTGTTGGATTGGGTCCTTGAAGTATGCTCCTCTCAAGGTCTCAGGTTCGATTCCCTCTGGTGCCAATTTCGGTGGGTTAGTCCATACAGAGTAAAAAACTTTGGCTTTAAATGGGGCCCCCGCAAGTGGGCGGTGGGATTGGTCCCCTCGGATTAGTCGGTTCTAGCACCGGATACCGAGTTTTCAAAAAAAAAAAATAATATATGGAATGTAAGTTTAGCCAATGACATGCAAATTCTGGTATATAGAGGTGAAAACTGACAAACATTCACACCAAAAGTTCCACATTTCAAGTACCTTGGGTCCATCATGGAAAGCAATAGAGATAAAGGAATAAACGAACCAGGATCCAAGTAGGGTTGATGAAGTAGAGCAATGACTTGAGTGTGTGATTTATGATAAAAACATACCTCTCTACCCATAGGAAAATTTTACTGCACGACTACTACATTGTTGTATGGAACTGAATGTTGGGTGGTAAAAAGTGAATAGGAAAATAAACTTATTGTTGCATAAATGAGAATGTTAACAAAGTATTGTTGTCAACATTGTCCAAAATTAAAAAGCCATCATGGGGATTTATAAGAATCAAGTAATGACTGGTAAAAAAGTTTTCACTGGAAGTGAATTTATAAACTGAGTGTGCTTCTGTATAGAATCTCTATTGCGTATTTTCACTATTTTGAAGAGCTTAAGTTATGATCTGCTGAGTAACAGTTGCTCAAGTATGTAGTATGTAAGGTGGATTCAATTGTGTGGTTATTTTGTGCGAAATATTTGCCGATGTGTCATATTAGCATTGCAACTGCTGAAGCTGTTGCTTGATTGATTCTTTTCAAGGTTCAGGCTACATGTTTGCCCTCACTATAATTTGTGTTTCCTGGCGTGTTATTTCACTTCCAGTTGTCTTAGTTCATCTGATGACCTTAATCTTGCTATTGTTGACAGCTATTTCAAGAGCACAAGTATCAGCTCCGCCAGGTTTTTCAATTCCAAGCAGACTGCCTCCTCCTGGGTTTTCTTCGCATGAGAGATCAGAGCAGAGTTTTGACTCCCTATCATCTGGTTAGTTGTTTCTTTCTTTCTTCCCTTTTTTTTTTAAATAACTTTCACATGTTTTTCTTATGTTGGTTTTATAAAATTGTTATCCTTTTGGCAGGGAATTCATTACTTGACAATTCTTCCTTTTTGAGAAATTCACATCAGACACTCTCAGCTGCAAATATTGGTGCCACAGGCGACATTGAATTTATGGATCCTGCTATTTTGGCAGTTGGCAAGGGGAGACTTCAAGGTGCACAAAACAGCCAATCATTGGATATACAATCAAATTTCATGCCACAATTAAATTACTTCGAGAATGAAGCCAGACTACAATTCCTGATGCAAAGATCTCTGGCACAGCAGCAAAACCTTAGATTTTCTGAACTTGGGAATACTTTTTCTCAACTTGGTGATTCATATGGTATTTCTTCAAGGTTAGACCAATCTCAAGTCAGTAACCTAGCCCCTTTCCCTCAGCTGTCTATGCAGCAGTCTACAAATGCAATCTTGTCAAATGGCCAATGGAATGGGTGGAATGGGGTGCAGAGCGGGAACGGTCTGGGTGTGGCCGAACTTTTGAGGAATGAAAGACTTGGATTGAACAAGTTTTACCCAGGATATGATGATTCAAAATATCGGATGCCAAATTCTGGGGATATCTACAACAGAACATTTGGGATGTGACTTTTTGGTTGCTTTGGCGTGGTACTGTTGGAAACGGTAAAACCTAGCAGAAATGGACAAACAAATTTTTTGCGGAGCTGTGGATGTGGAACTCACTCATGACTGGTATGTTGGGCGCCAAATGATGATCCCAAGAAGTGTATTTTTGGCTGCAGTTGATAACTAGTTCCAATGTTTTCTTGGTTTAATTGGCTTATATGGCATTGCTCATTTGCATGCACATAAGAGTCTTAAACTACCTGGTGCCAAAACGAGAATGGAAAAAATGTTACATTTTTAAAATTGTTTTTGTACTAGGTTTCATATCGTTGATATGTCAAGAATGATAGCGCTGTTTGCTTTTCTGTAGCGGTGCACTCATTTGCCCCTCTTTCCTTTGTAGTTCTTGATTTGCAGGTGAGCTGTTTTGGGGTTTTAAGATATCAACTGTCAATGCTAATGTGGTCGAATTAGCAGGTAGATTTTGGTTGAGTGTTTTCCTTCGAAGTATAGAGCATGAAAATAGTTGGATTCAAAATCAATTTTATCAATCTCATTTATTACTGTAATTTTCTTCTTAGTTTAATTATTCTTGTGGGATGAAGTATGGGTGTTTGGTCCAAATAGTTATAGGGAAATTATTTTAGCAGTGGATTAAAAGATTAAATTGATCACTTGGTAGTTTATCTTTATATTCTTCTGAAAACGCAGTATTTGTTATTCCTCCGATATCCTTATAAGTTTTTCTGTCAACCATTTTGCATATCCACTGTAATATAATAGTGTGATTTACACTCTTACTAATAGCAGCAGTGCTGAAAGTTCCTTACAACTCCACCTTTTTGTTACCAGCTCTTGAACTAACATAACCAGCAGGGACCTTGTCGTGAATGACTAGGGGCACGACTTTGTTAGTGGTCGGTTATCTTTATTGTTTGATGCAGCTGGAAATCTTGGATTGTATATGAATGAACATAATGTTTGGGGTGATACGAGTAAAATATGATTGTTCGTGGTTGACATTTGTTTCCTCAATTGAGATTAGTATTCATCTATCAAATGAGGGTTGCTGTTTAATTTTTTAAATTAAATCCCATTTCATTCCATGTGTTGTCTATGATTGTATTTCTTAAGGGCATCTCCAATGGAGGAGCTTGACTCAGATGCTTATTCTTTTAAGTTCTGTTGCTTAGCTTATTTTGAAACAATCTTGCTTGAAGCAACTAAAAAATGTGAGAACTTGACAATTAAATAATATATATTGTTCAACACATGTTGGCAATGTCACTATTTAGTACACATTGGTGGGGTTAGGTACAAGTTGTTACCACCATTGGAGTAAAATTGTGTAAATTGTTTATAGGTTGCTTAAATATTAGAGTATTACTTTTTGCACCCGCTGAGCTTCTCAAGCACCTGCTAAATTTTCAATTTTATCCCATCGTAGGCTTAGGTAGGGAGTGCTAAATTTTCAATTTTATCCCCTCCCAGGTTACGTGGCGAGTGTGTAAATAACAAAAATACATCTCATGAAACAATTTTGAATGAAATATAATTCGCAGGTTAAAGTGCGAACTGTGTTTGAGTTTGCACTTTAAAGAGCGAATTGCGATTCATTTTGCACTCTAAGTAGCAAATTGTATTTTTTTCATAATATTTTCATTCATGGGGTGTAAAGGGTGCAAACGTTGGGGTTGACTAAAAAAAAAAACGGCCACCCGCTACATTCGGTGGGATTTGAGTACATTACCTTGATAGCGAAGTGATATTTTAGTCATTTTATGAAGGGTTTTACGCGGGTTGGGTTGTGCCGGATTTGGCCTAATCTGGAATTTTTTTTTCTATCCCAACATTTATCTCTTTACCCCAACATATTTTCAAATATTCTCATCCTACCCTTATATTATTATAGTATATTTTATTGAAAAAAAAAATTACATACCGGAACACTTGCTTGAAAGTGTGCTGATATGTTAATTAGCCACGGTGTAACCGTGGCTAAATGGAAACACTGAAAATTTGTAATAAACAGCGTTTCCATTTAGCCACGGTGTAACCGTGGATAATTAATATATCAACACACTTTCAAACAAGTGTTCCGGTATGTAATTTTAACATACCTGCACACTTGTAAAAAAGTATACTGGTATGTAATTTTTTTTCCAATAAAATATACTATAATAATATAAGGGTAGGATGAGAATATTTGAAAATATGTTGGGGTAAAAAGATAAATGTTGGGGTAGAAATTTTTTTTTTCCCTAATCTGTTATCCAACCTATGTAATATTCATTGGGTTGGATTTATCATCAAATCCACACTTTCACTATCAAATCCGAATCGAACCAACCCGGTTATTAACGGGTTGGATTGTGTTGGGTTCGCAAGTTGTTCATAAAATTTAAAATAATTTTTTGATAGAATAAATGCATTTTTTAAAAACTTCTGAAAAATCTATGATACAATTTAACACAATAGTGACACATTTATCGCACTTAAGTTGAATAAAACACACTCATTTAACTTCAAATTAATAAAATAAATAAGAGTTGTAAATTTTCACAAAATACATCATTTTCAAGACCAGGTTGGATACACGCGTAGACGGGTTCAAAAACTAAAATCTAATATCCGAACCGTAATTTTTGGTATGGTGGGTTGGCCTAGATTCTATCCACAAATGAACGGGTTTGGGTAAATAATGAATTGGGTTGGATTGGATATGCGGGACATGTAGCAATTTAGGCCCACATAAAATAACTCAATCAATCTGTGATGCCATGACCGTTAACTGCATACATGACATCAATCAACACTAGAGTTATAGTATAGTTGATCATTATTTATTGGGGGCAAGTCAATCGAGTATTGTTGATTAGATGACAGAGAGATTATATTGATTGATGAATTTTAATCTTTAGAGTTCAGAATTTCATTTACTATTTTAATTTGTACATTTGAGAATCAAATTACTCCATTTCTACGATCTCAAAATCAATGTGATAATTGGCATTTTTGCGTTTATACCATCTGTGTTTGCCATCTAACATCAGAGCTCAAATTATCACGAATCGTAATATTGTGTCTCTTAGGTCAATAGATGTAATTTTTAAGAAATTGATTATGTCACCGAGAAATGATTAACAGTGTAGTTTGTTCTCTATTTGTCTTTTATTTATGCGCAATTATTTTGAATATATATAAGAAATTATAATTTGTTATTGGAAGGGAAATAACACTTGTGTTTGGTATTTGGCATGTTTGGATCTCAAACGTGAAGGGAATAACATATTAATTTTGACGGATCTCAATAACATGTTAAATTTTTTATATGATATATACTTTTAATCCAACGATAAATTTTATAAAATTCGTATTCGTTATAATGTTATTCACTATTTATACACCCTGCATCATTTGAGAGACTTGTGGATGTTTGATAAAATCCCGTAAAAAATATAGAAAGTAGTAAAAGATCGCCTTGTTCATAAGGCAAGATTCTAATGCTAGGCCCCATTTGTTTGTTCTTAGTTTGCTCCCAATGCCAGACAAGAAGCATCCATTGGGTTTTTGGGATCCACTCGAGCAAGAGGCATCACTTATTATTCTTTTGAGGAGAGAAATATTCATAAATATCGCAGTAGGTAGGGTCTGTAAGCTGAAATTTCATCATAATCATTAAACCTAAACAAGACATAATATTTCTGAAGTCTTTGGACCTTTTGAAAAATACAATAAAAAACGCCTTGGATGTACTAATACTTTGTTACTACTTAGCTTAATCTCAAAATATTAACACATGAGCCAAACAATAGATTAATCAAGGATTCCTTTGAGTGATTTCTAAAATAATTTTTTTTTGAAAGGTGAATTGTAAAATAATGAAATCATATGATGACAACAAGTGTGGATAAATACATCTTTTGATTCAAAATTTGATCATGTATTAATGTGTCTCTTGCTCTAAATAGTGCATCATTTGTTAGTGCAGCAATCACAAATCAAACACTAACCACTTATCACACCCTCACACTTTAGGATACACAAGAATGGGGTTATGGAAATTTGGGGAAAGATTATGAAGAACACTTTTGAGAGAGAAGAAGATGATAAGAGAAAGAGAGAAATTTTATTCTTCCACTAATGGGCCAAAAATCAAAAGTTACAATCACTAATGCACATACACAAGTATTTATAGAATTGCTTGACAAATAAGCAATTACACACACATAGCTAGTAACTAACTAACTAACTAACTCTAACTAACAAACATTTATGTTACTTGACAGTTGGGTAACAGCTGGAAGCACAATTAACACTTAACTAACAATTACTGCTAACTATTAAAAGACAGTTTGCAGAACTCGTGGTTCTCGCCGAGCCAGAAATGGCTCGCTGAGCGAGACCACCCAGATTTTGGTGTCTTGCTTCCAGTCAATCTCATTAACCACACAAGGTGATACAAATTTTGTATTATCACCTTTCATCTTCCATTTGTATTCCTTAAACCATGTTCTCTTCTTCGCTGCATGAGAGCCAGTGAGAAAAACATTTTTTTAAAATACTAATGAAAGATATGTTTGAAGGATTGTGAAATTCTCCTCTTAAAGGTTTTTAAAGCATCGTAAATGAAATTTATCAGGCTACTTGGTTCAAATTCAAGTGTAAGCGATCAGTCTCACATTGACTATAAATTGTTGGAACATTAAGCACATTAGTGTGTGAATTGAAATAAAATTATTAAATCCACATCGGGTAGTAGAGTATACTAGTATTTATATTTTTAAAATATAAAAGTTAAAGATAAACTCTACATATTATTGACACATTCTCGTTGTTGTGGATATACATTGGCGGTTGCTATTTGACATATTAAAAGTTAGAATGAACAACACCTATGTTAATTGATTTCTTTGTTTGATTATATAAACTTAATTAGGAGAACTTTTATTAATTTTTGTTCCTAATTGTCATAGAATATTGAAGTTGATTCTATATATTTTGTGTAATACTGATTTTAATATTAGTATTAATTTGTTTTAAGAGTGATCAAATTATCGTCAGTTCCTTCAAAATTAAGAATGGTTATAGTACCATAATATTCCTTTTAATTTAAGAATAGTCTTAGTTACCATATGAGAATGGTCTTAGTACCATATTAGAATGGTCTCAGTACCATTATTGATTGATATCGTAGTATCACTACGGGTGGTATCGTAGTAGCACTATTCATAGATTGATATCGTATTATCAATTCGAGTGGTATCGTAGTACCATTCAAGAAGGTGTATTCTTTGCCCGATTTCTACAGTGCAGTAGCAAATTGGTATATAGTAGTAATTGAGCTGTTTTATCCTGGGGACTTCGTGGTTGATAGTCTTCTTGCACAATTTTGAGCAATACCACGAAACGTCTTAAAGAAAGCATACCGACCCGCGACTCAACCCAATAATCTCTTCGGTGACTGAAAATTATTTTTAAAGGTTTTTTAACTCCAATTACAACAATGAACTAAATGTTAAATATATAATCGAAGTGATTTATATATTCATTGTCATAAAGTTTTGGATAAAGATGTGATGTTTAGGTGATTGATTGATTGGCTTATTTACAATAATATATGGTGATTGTTATGAAACTAATCTAAAGAAGAAGAGCAATGATAAAGATGAAGGAGAGAAAGAAAGAAGAGAGAATAAATTTGTATTGTTCTCTTAAAGGTGTATCTTTACATTAATGACACGAGTCAATGACTAATGGACATCCACCAAAATTTCATAACAATTAGAAATTATTGTTTATATTTGCAATGAAGTTGCAATCTAAATCAACATGCATTAGAGTTGCAATGAAATAAGTGGAATTAATGTATAATGTTTTTTTTTTTTGACAAATTAATGTATAATGTTGAACTTTGAGAAATACAGAAATGAAGGTTTTGCTTCTAGCATGAATATTGTCAAAAGTCTTGCATTTAATATATGGGTATAGAACCGGCTCTTTCAACAAAGCGTCGTAGTTTTTTTTTTTATAATAAAAGCATCATAGGTTTAGAAAAAGACAATATGACAAGAATGATACTGATGAGAAAATACAATCACCCGAGAAATCTTAGAGGCAGTTATTTTTTGTTGTTGTTGATATATATGAAAATAATTTAATTAAAAAATGGATTTGAGCATTTAGAAATATTTGAAAATATTTTTGAATTTTTATTTGATACAAAAATATTAAAATCATTGAATAATGATGAATTCAAAAATTTTGCACAATTTTTAATACTACTTTTTCTCATAAGGATTTGCCTGATTTGATGTAGATGATTTTTTTTCCTGAATTGAAAGTGTTGCAAATGTATCTACTAAATGTGTTGATGTCAGCAATTAAAATTCTTGAGTTTGTCAAAGTCACAAATTGTTATTCAAATGTAGCAATTGCTCATCGAATTCTCGTAATTATGTCAGTGACTGTTGTATCTGCAGAAAGAAGTGTTTCAAAGTTTAAATTATTGAAAAACTGCTTGAGGTCGTCAATGTTACAAGAAATGTTGAATGGTCCAGCCATTTTATGTATTGAAAAAGATATGATAGAACATATTGATATATAAAATATTATTTGTGAATTTGCAACTAAAAATGCTCGTACGAAGTGTTTTTGAGTATTTTGATGTTAAACAAAAAAATTAATTTTTTTATACCATTTAGTAATTAGACTCAAATTATAAGTTCGCATATAGACCACAATAATCATACAATATCAAAATTCAATATCACATAATATTTTTATATTAATATATATTTAAAAATTCATATTTTAAATGGATTTTACCTAAATATAACTCTATCTAACAATGTAAATTATGTACTCCCTCCAATTTTATATATAAACAACTTTTTACTTTTTAGATTAATTGAATAATTGATGTATTTGATCACTTTTTAAACTAAATACATTGAGTAATAAAAAAAACTAAATACATCAATTATTTAATTAATTAATATAAAATGTGAAAAGTTGTTTATTTAAAAAAAAATTCATACTTTATACTCCTTCTGTCTCAAAATAAGCCTCACTTTAGTAATAAATTTTTATTTTAAATAAATGTCATTCTCAAACTTTCTAATATTCTAATGATTTTCAATTATACCCCATAATTATTATTATATATGCATTGTTCTCAAGGAAATAAACCAATAATTTTAGAGATTATTTGGTTTGACAATATAACTATGTTTTTAAAATGTGAAAAAAAACCTTAAGCTACATTGATTTTAAGATGGAGGAAGTGCTTTAATATATCATGATTAATATTGACCTGCCTGTCGGGATATAGTGACCACCCCATTATATAGGTACTGTCTCTATTCTCAACAGCAGCAATGGTTTGGTTTATTTGAGGGGTCCTCCATCCTTGGCTCCTTGTATAATTGTATAGCTAAATGGTAATACTAAAGTGTCAGTCACACGTCATATGAACAATTATAGAACTGAATCAAAGATAGACAAAAGATGGGTAAACAAAGCCCTGCCACACATTCTAAGATCCATATTCTACCCAATTGATGTGGGTATCTTCCTTGGAGCTACTCTCTCCGCCCTAAAAATTTATAACATCTGCGGACGTTATAAAATGAAAAATTTTAAGGACAAAACACCTTACCAAATTTTCATAAAGTCCGCTAGGAAGAGTAAAATTGAAAATACGTAGAGCGCGCGAGTAATTGATAGGGTGACAAAAAGTAATTCTATTATAATAATATTTAATGGACGTAGACTACTAACATATAAAACTCAATACTTAAAGCCCTAATATACCTAACACTTTCCCTCAAACTCGCGATGCATTAACGAATAATTATCGAGAGTTTGTCAAACAAAAAACGAAAAATATAATAAAATAAACTCAACATTTTATTTCTAACACTTCACCTCAAGTTAAAGCTCACTAAGCTTGTTACAAATTTAACCATGAAAAATAAACTAAACCAAGAGGAGCAACCAAAGATGAAGTAGCGAAGGGAAGAACCATCGAGATGAACCATCAAAAGGAAGAACCAAAGAATACCAATCATATCCAATCGAACTCATCCGAACCAAACAGATTGGAAGAATTCACTCACCACACAAATTGCAAACATTCGTTCACCGGACATATTGTGAGAATTCACTCACTAGACAAATTGAGATTGCAAGCATTCGCCCACCAGACAAATTTAGATTGTGAGGACTCGCTCACCAGACATATTCAAATTGTGAACATTCACTCACCAGACAAATTTAGATTGCGAGCATACGTTCACCAGACAGATAGATTGCAATTTTTCGCTAACTAGACAGACAAATTATGAGAATTCACTGACCAGACATCTTCAGATTGCGAGCATACGCTCACCAGACAAACAGATTGCGCGTACTATCTTGACTTACTAAACAAAACCAAAAGTAATCAGACATAACAAACCAAACTGCAAAAAACTAAACTAATTAGAGCATAAGCAAACGAAACAGAACCAAATCAACTGAAATCAAACAAACCATATCAAACTAAAGAGAACAATAAACTT